>CM046345.1:28478432-29678432 GCA_025403435.1 Artocarpus heterophyllus | reverse complement strand
CAGGTACAATGTCTCGCGAGGTCGATAGTGACCAGTACAAGGACGAGTACGAAGAGTGCACTCTATCTTCATCACAATATGGCAAGGGAAACCAACATAGTATTCCAAACGAAAGTGTCCAAGACAACAAGGCAACATAGAATGTGGTTTTTTTATTCTACGTTTCATGCGAGATATAATTGCAAATGGTATACAAGCCCTAGGAAGAAAAGATTTTTATATACACATGGATATACATGAAGTTAAATTAGAGTAGATACAATTTGTAAATAGGTATGTAATTTTTAGATAGACAGATAGAGATATTAGATAAATAATTGCTCAAAATAGGTCAAATGTAAATGATCTTGTAAATACCTTGTAATTTCAATATACATCAATTTTTGTACGCAATCAGGGCCTTGTTTTCATGGGATAACACATGGGACTGGTCATCCTATGGGAAATCACAAATTTTAGGAATTCTTTTTGGACAATACCAATTTTCCATGATGGTTTTTGTAAAAACTGTCGTGGAATCTCAAATTGTTTCAAGATTCCATGACGGTTTTTTTGGAAACCGTTGTGGAAGAGGTACACCCACGAGCCCCTTTTTGTGCCAATTTTGTTGCTCTACGATTGTAAAAACCATCGTGAAAACTTGATTTTGTACCACAACTGAAGTTTTCACGATGGTTTTTTAACCGTCATGAAATTTTTCCACAATGGTTTAAAATCGTCGTGAAATTTGTAGTCTATAGTAGTGTATATATTTATATGCAACCGTCATGTAAGGTTTTAATACTTGTTTATAGTTTATGATTATATATATGAAGTGTTCATATATAAAAGATATGATTATATTGTACTTACAATAATGTCGTTTACAATCGATAGATAAAGTTTGACACTTTATCTTATTAATGAGTGTTGTGCTGTCTATTCGTGTTGACGAATACTTGATTATCTATATTGGCAGTTAATTTAATTAGTTTAGTGACCAACATAATATTAAAATTTTATTTAATCTCTTAATCTAACTTATTTTGCTATAAATAATAAATTTCAATAATTTAATGTACGTAATGTAGACTGAAAACAATACATCTAACCGATCAACAACTACTAGAAAGAAACTCTACCAACAAGCTTTCATTGTTATTCTCTTCTTTTAGACCATTGTCCATGTGTATGAGTACAACTCAAAGTATAGCAACTAGAGAAAATCTTCTTCCAAGCACTTTAATTAGTGCTTTAGAACTATTGAACACTAAAGGTGAAAGACCATTGCTTATCTCTCTTTTTGAAATTTGTATGAAGATAGTCTAAGAATAAATGAGAACCCAAGGCCTTTAATTATGGAAATAGTAAGAAAAGCCAAAAGTCTATCATAAAATATGTAACAAAACTTTAATTAGAAAAGCGTAGTTTTCATGTTATGCAGGAGATTCCTACTTGCTTAAAATCTAGAGATAGGATCTTCTGACTCGCCACCTACTTATGCACTATTATTAGAGCCTTGAGGAAAAACACCCAATAAAAGTATGAGCTTAACTTGTTCTATACTAATTAGTTTAGCATATCGATGAAATTAAACCTCTTCTTAAAAACTTCCCTTACTGGCTATTTGGGTAGTTAAAAAGATTAATTTAAATCCTTATAACTGATAGATCTTGTCTAATATTTATTTTCCTTAATTGCATTTAATTAAATCATACTAACATTGATAATCAATTAATTAATTTGGTAATTAATTAATTATGTTCTTTTTATAACTTGAATTTCCAATCTCAAATATAACTCATATAGGGCTCATTATTATACTATACTGTTTAATTAAAGATGAATAGTATTGTTAGGTCTATAAGCTCATGTCTAATAGCTATTCAAGTCATTAGGCCCAATATGGCCCTTTCGAACTAAAAGCGTTTTATGATATTTCAGCATTAACTATTAGAAATTTGGATCCGATAATTGACTCCTTTACATGTACGGGTGTTGGAACCATAATTGATATCATAACATAGCGGTCAATAACTTATATTTTCTACGATTTCCTATTATTTGAAATCCATTGAAACTTTATGTATAAACCTTTTACCAAAAACTATATCTCAAATTGAAGTTCGAATTTTGATAAAAGAATGAACTATAGATTCTTATAACTTTTCAAGTGTTGCAATTCTTTTGTTGATTGTAAATAGTGATTCTGCCACTAAACAAGTGTTTTGCTTTGAAGTTAGTATCGAAATGGTATTTTACTAATTCTAAAAATTTTCAAAAACCATAGGTCAAAGACAGTTTTTATAAAAGTTCACTTTATAGAAGTATCTCATTCTAACAAGGACTAAAACTTCTATGTTTTCTAAAAATTCATTTTTTGTCTTTAACATTATCATTTGCAGTGATTTTATAAACTTTACTAATTAAACTATTTTTATAAATTGTTTAAAAGTCCCATTTAGGGGCAGAGTTTTTAAAAATTTTCTTCAAGAAAGTTTTTATCTCATCGAGACCTAAAACTTTTATGCTTTGTAAAATTCATGATTCAAACTTTTGTGGGTTGTTTAACCTAAAAACGTAAACTGCACTATTGATGTTGCAACATCTTGTGAAACTCCTAATTGAACAATCTAGGATGCAACCACCAACTATACTCTGATTGCTAAAACAACTTTGACATACAATAAAATGAACATATTAACTTTTGAAAATCAAAACAGAATAGAAGCAAGCTCCACACTATTGTTGTCGTAATTTAATGTAGCAACATTGCGTACAACATCTATCAAAATAGTGTTGAAATAATTGCAAATTTATTTGGTAGTTTCTATAGAGGCTTAAGGAAGCAACAAACTAAGCATTTCTACTTCTAAAATAAAAAACTGGACAAGTTTGTAATCTGCATTATTGATGTTGCAATATCATGTGTAACATCTAATTAAAAAGTTTCAGAAATCACTAACAATTGTCTTACAATTTTTACAGAAACCTTAAGGACACCATAAAATATGAAATTTAACTTTTTGGATAGAAAAACTAGGTAATTTTAAAATATGCTCTATAGGTGTTGTACAATCATGTTGCAACACCTCATGTGATATTTAACTAAAACAGTCCTATAATGACTACAGACTGCGCTACAGTTTCTATAACTAGGTGTTGGAAACACGGTGCGCAGTGGAATTTTAAAAATTTTCATCAGAGTAATTTCCAAAACACAAGTTTGACATGTTATATGTATAAATTAGACAGATCTTACTAACCTTTGTGTGAAGAACCTCCGTAGCCTGTGAAGAGAGGTAACGTTCCAGAAGAGCCTCAACCAACTGGTCTTCTTTGCTATTCTCTATCCACAACCGGAGTGAGTGTGGGCTCACACGTACAGCTCTTCCATCGGTGACTCTCCTTCCAACCAAGATAGAGAACTCAAAGCTAGTGTTCGTGATTTGTTAACAAAAGCTCTCAAGGAGTTTTTCAGATGCTCACTAGAAGAGTATCACTCTTAATCTCTCAATTGATATGAGTAAATCATGAGACTCACTCCCTTTATATAGCACTTGGTCTTGCAGTCAGTCCTTATGAGATTAGGCCTCAAAAACTCAAAACAGAATCAAGTTTGGATCAATTTCTGATAAGATTCGCGTGAAAATGTGTAATCTTATCTCCCGTTGATCGGCAGGCCGAACAGGCTAGTTCGGCAGGCCGACCATGTCAATCGACAGGCCGAACTCTCGAAAAAAAATCTCTATGAATCTTTTATTTTCCACCCAAGATTCTAAAGGATAAAGTCTCAGTTTTGATTCAAATAACCCAATAGAGAAGATATCTGATCAAAACAAACTTTATCAAGATAATCTCTAAGAAAATAAATCAATTCACAATAATTCTATAAGTTTATCTTGATCTAATTTATCCAAAATTAAATCAACCAATAAGCATACAAGAATTATCTGATCCAATAATTCAACAAGTTTAACTTAAATTAATTTTATTAAAAATTAATTCAACCAATAAACAGACATGAATTATTTGATACTTACAAATTTTAAACCAATCTGATAAATCTGACATAAGTCACCAATTATTGGAAAAGCACGCCGTGTCGTTACAGGATTTTGTGAGCTAGCAAAGGGGACCAAAATGGACCTATAAAGTTCAAGCTCATGAAAATTATGAAACCCAATATCCCAGATATACATTTCACAATTATCAACTCCAACGCTACTCCACTAAAAGCTTGGAGCTACACTCTCAAACTTTACAGAATAACGAAACTCGTGTAGCAAAGTCTCCATGACATATCAAAGTGTATCGTATCCTTATATGATAATCCATAATCGGCTTAAGGACAAGTTCTATCTTACCTTCCCGATTATTTTTATCTTACGTTCCATTGTCTCATCATTAGAAAACTTACCATCCAAAGATAGTATACCATTCGGTTACACCTATGTATCCAAATGGTTGAGTGCTCCAGTTTTTCAATTACAGGACAACGAATGTAAGAGGATATCATTACTCCTAAAGAGGAGCTATGGATTCCATATCTATGAATAACAAGTCTACGCTATCAAGAGTCATGCCTCCAACGTACCGGCATACGTACCACTATAGAGATGTGGGAGTCACCCATTGGTACATCAAAAGACACAAGTCGAGACAACGGGCCCACTATTCATTTCAGGATTAAGATATAATACAAGTGATTGTCTAAAGTAAATCGATTTGCCAAGACAGAATTATTAATCCAAATCAATTCACTTTATGTCCCGATCCAACACATTGTCACCTATGACAAAGCGCCAATGTTTCTATTCACGGAGTCCAACTCCGGTGGTCAAGACAAACTATCTTCCAATAGGGATATAGACAACATAGCAATCTTTACATGAATAAAGCGCCCAACTTTATTCCCTTGATTGCGGATCATATGTTTTAGACCGTCACCTTAAGAATCATGTCTTCCGCATAATCAGTCCATTATATGCCCAATTCTTAAGGTTTAGACTAACAGTCTCAGACTACTTTTTGCTTACCATACATTCAACAAACATGAATGTAAAGAGGACAAGATTTGGTATATATAAATGAATAAATTCTTTATTGATAAAAATGTCTTCAAAAACATATTACATTTTTACTCCTTAGGGCATACATGTCTAACAATCTCCCACTTGCACTAAGTGAGTAAATGCAGCAAATTTCGCATCCCCATAGCTTCCACATGCCTCTCAAAGACTCTCCCAGTAAGTGTCTTCATAAATGGATCAGCTAAATTGTCCTCTGATGCGATCTTACACACCGTGACATGCCCGCTCTCAACGAAGTCCTTTATTACATGATACTTCTAATCAATATGCTTACTCTTCTTGTGAAATCTTGGTTCCTTAGCATTAGCTACCGCTACACTGTTATCACAGTACAGTGATACTGCTTTATCCATACCAGGAACTACCTCAAGATCCCCAAGGAACTTACGGAGCCACACAGCTTATTTCGAAGCATCACTAGCCGCCACATACTCGGCCTCCATCATTGAATCCGAAGTGCAATCTTGCTTTGCACTTCTCCAACTAATGGCACTGCCACCCAGAGTAAACACAAACCTTGAAGTCGATTTCCTAGAATCCAGACAAGATTGAAAATCCGAATCAGTGTATCCTAGAGGAGTTAAATCCTCACCCGAATACACAAGCATATACCCTCGAGTCTTTCTCAGGTACTTGAAAATATGCTTTACCGTAACCCAATGGTTCGGTCCTGGATCCGCCTGAAATCGAATCACAATCCCGACTGCATAGCTAATATCCGGTCGTGTGCAAAGCATGGCATACATGAGACTACCTACTGCCGAAGCATAAGGCACCTTCTTCATGTATTCTCTTTCTTCATAAGACTTTGGAGAGTCTTTCTTAGAAAGAGTAATTTCAGACCTAGATGGTTGCCCACCTTTCTTGGAATCCTGCATTGCAAACCTCCTAAGAATTTTATCTATGTAGCCGACCTGTGACAAAGCTATCATTTTATTCTTCCTATCCCGAAAGATCTAGATAACGAGAACAAAATTAGCCTTGCCCAAATCCTTCATGTCAAATTGCTTGGTCAACCATAATTTGACCGATGACAATGCCCCAACATCATTGCCAATTAGTAGAATGTCATCCACATAGAGAAGTAGAAAAACCACCTTCCCATCCTTAATGTGTTTGTAAACACATGGTTCATCCACATTTTGTGAGAACCCATAAGTCTTGATCACTTGATCAAATCTTATGTTCCAAGAATAGGAAGCCTGCTTAAGTCCATAAATTGACTTCAGCAGCTTACAAACCTTACCCTCTTGACCCGCGACCTTGAACCCGTCTGGTTGTTCCATATAAATGGACTCATCAAGATAGCCATTCAAAAAAGCCATCTTGACATCCATCTATCAAATCTCATAGTCGAGACCGGCAGCTATGGACAAGAGAATCCAGATGGACTTAAGCATGGCTACAGGCGAAAAGGTTTCCTCATAATCGATTCCTTCCTTTTGCGTATAACCCTTAGCTACGAGTCTAGCCTTAAAGGTTTCGACATTTCCATCCACTCCTCTTTTCCTCTTGTAAATCCACTCACACCCTATGGGTTTTACCCCTTCGGGAAGATCCACAAGCTCCCAGACCCAATTAGTCTCCATAGACTTCATCTCTATGTTCATGGCCTCTGTCCAGAGTTTTGAATCAACATCCTCCATAGCTTTTGCGTAAGTATAAGGATCCTTGTCATGTTCATCCGGTTCAGCCAAAAAGACTTCCCCATTGAACATATACCTCTTAGGTTGACGCCCGATCCTCCCACTACGCTGAAGCCCCTGAGATTGTTGTTCATGTTTGTTTGGTTTTTCTACACCGATCGGAATGGTTTCGTTTGGAACCTCCGAAGTGAACGGATCACCCCTTAACTCCTCAAGGACCACTTTGCTTCGAGGTTTAAAGTCATCCATGTAACTCTCCTCAAGGAAAGCTGCATTAGTTGAAACCATGACTTTATTTTCCTTTGGGCTACAAAAATAACCCCCTTTAGTCCCTTTTGGATATCCTACAAACACGCAAACTTCCAAACGTGCTTCCAACTTATTCAGATCCTTAAATAGGACATGAGTTGGACATCCCCATATGTGAATATGGTTTAAGGATGTCTTCCTTCTTGTCCACAACTCGTGAGGAGTTTTAGGGACCGATTTTGAAGGCACTTTGTTCAAAAGATAACATGCAATTTGTAGTGCATATCCCCAAAAGGATAAAGGCAATGATGAATAACTCATCATGGACCAAATCATGTTCAACAAAGTCCTATTCCTTCTCTCCGCTATGCCATTCTGCTGCGGAGTGCTTGGCGCAGTCAAATGGGATAAAATCCCATTCTCTAACAAGTGTCCCAAGAACTCATCAGAAAGGTATTCCCCACCTCGATCAGATCGAAGTGCCTTTATGGGTCTACCCAATTGCTTTTCCACTTCAGCCTGAAACTCCCTGAACTTATCATAAGTTTTGCTTTTATGGTGCATCAGGTACACATACCCATATCTTGAGTAATTGTCAATAAAAGTGACGAAGTACTCATACCCTCCTCGTGCCCGGATGTTCATTGGTCCGTAAACATCACTATGCACAAGTTCTAGAACCCCTTTGGCCCTATTGCCCTTAGACCCATATGGTCTTTTGGTCATTTTACCCTCCAAACAAGATTCACATTGAGGTATAGATTCCACCTTTAAGTGACTTAAAGGTCCATCCCTTACCAACCTTTGAATCCTATTCAGGTTAATATGGCCAAGGCGCAAATGCCAAAGATAAGTCTTATTAGAGTGAGAAGTTTTAAGTTTTTTTGAGTCATTATCATTTATCTCAGCATTAAGCAATAAGTCCATCTTAGGTTTCATAAAATATAGATTATTTTGCATCCATCCAGAACAGATAAAAGATTTGTTTTTATGAATCACCACTTTTTCATTAAAAGATACCACATAGGAGTCTTTAAATAAAGAAGATACAGAAATTAAATTCCTTTTAAATTTAGGAACATAAAAACAATCTCGTAAAATTAAATTCCTATAATTATCAAAGTAAAGATGGACATCTCCCACTGCTTCCGCTGAGACCAAGGATCCATCGCCCATCCGAAGCGTTAAGTCTTCACGTAGTAGACTTCTTGTTTCTTTGAATCCCTGCAGAGAAACACAAACATGATTAGTTGCACCGGAATGTATGACCCAGATGTCACTGGATTCCTCAACCAAACAAGTTTCTAAATATAGAAGATCACACCTACCTCCCTTGGAAATGAAGTCCTTGCAATGCTTCATTATATGCCCGACCTTACTACAGAAGAAGCACTTAAGCTTCTTTGGGTTCTTCTTCTTCTTTTTCTTGCTCTTGGTAGCAGCAGGAATAGAAGACTTCCCGCTCCTGGCCCGTTGCTTCTTTCCATTCCCAAAGTTAGGATTGGAACCAGAAGCAGCTACCATGTTCGCCTCACTACCAGCAGGAGACTCCCTGATCAGCAGTTCGAACTCCTGTAACTATTTCATCAGTTCTGTCAAGGTCATATCCTGTCTATTACTTAAATTAAAAGTAGCTCTAAACGAAATAAATTCCTTAGACAGAGTCTCAAAGACCATTGTCATCTGAGTTTCAGCATCGATGTCGGCTCCATTGGTTTGAGACTCAGCAAGGTAACCCATGACCAACATCATGTGCTCCTTTACAGATGTCCCCGGTCTCTGTCTACAGTTTAAGAGTTTCCAAAGCGCCCCTGGCCGCTTCATTATGGCCTGGCCTCCGAACATATCCTCAATATTATCCAAGATCTGCTTTGCAGTCTCATAATCTTAATGTTGAGCCTGTAGCACGTTGTTCATGCTAGCCATGACATAGCAGCGGGCCTGATCATTAGTATCTTTCCAATGGTCGTACGCTTGGAATTGCTCATTACTTGAGTCTCCCGTAGGCTCGGGAGGACAAGGGGTTGTCAGTACATATTTCAATTTCTCAAAGGATAGGACGATGTCCAGGTTCCGTTTCCAATCGTTATAATTCTCACCGGTTAATTGGTTTTTGTCAAGTATTGATGATAAAGCGTTTTTAGACATTTTCAATCTACAATAAAGAATCATATACCAAACATAAGCGAACATATATAATAATTTAGTAAGATAACACAATCATGTAAAATCATACAAATGTGTTTATGTGTCAAAACCTTGAAAATATCACAACCTTACAACGATAATTCCCAACTCAGAATTTAACAAGCTCCTAGGGGAGTCATGCCAAATTCAATCAGGAACACGGATCCTCTCCTGATTAATATATACCATCCAGGACCCGTATGATCCAGCATATACTAATAATCGTTTCTTTGGCCATTAATTTTATTAATAGAGCTCCTAGGGGAGGTTAATAATAAAATTAACGTGAGTGTATAACCTGTTGGAAACAAAGTGCGCAGCGGAATTTTTTAAAAAAATTTTCAACAGAGTAATTTCCAAAACACAAGTTTGACATGTTATATATATAAATTAGACAGATCTTACTAACCTCAGTGTGCCGAAGAACCTCCGCAGCCTGTGTAGAGAAGTAACGTTCCAGAAGAGCCTCAACCAACTGGTCTTCTTTGCTATTCTCTATCCACAACCGGAGTGAGTGTGGGCTAACACGTACAGCTCTTCCACCGGTGACTCTCCTTCCAACCAATAGAGAGAACCCAAAGCTAGTGTTCGTGATTTGTGAACAATAGCTCTCAGGGAGTTTTCAGATGCTCACTAGAAGAGTATCACTCTTAATCTCTCAAATTGATCTGAGTAAATCATGAGACCCACTCCCTTTTTATAGCTATTGGTCCTAGGGTCAGTCCATATCAGATTAGGTCTCAAAAACTCGAAACAGAATCAAGTTCGGATTAATATCTGATAACATCTGCGTGAAAACGCGTAATCTTATCTCCCGCTGATCAACAGGCCGAACATTCTGATCGGCAGGCCGAACAGGCCAGTTCGGCAGGCCGACCACGTCATTCGGCAGGCCGAACTCTCGATAAAAAATCTCCACAAATCTTTTATTTTCCACCCAAGATTCTAAAGGATAAAGTCTCAGTTTTTATTCAAATAACCCAATAGAGAAGTTATCTGATCAAAACAAACTTTATCAAGATAATCTCTAACAAAATAAATCAATTCACAATAATTCTACAAGTTTATCTTGATCTAATTTATCCAAAATTAAATCAATCGTTAAACAGACAAGAATTATCTGATCGCAATAATTTAACAAGTTTATCTTGAACAAATTTCTTACAAAATTAATTCAACCGATAAACGGACATGAATTATTTGATTCTTACAAATTTTAAGCCAACCTGACAAATCCGACATAAGTCACCAATTATTGGAAAAGCACGCCGTGCCGTTACAGGATTTTGTGAGCTAGCAAAGGGGACCAAAATGAACCTATAAAGTTCAAGCTCATGATAATTATGAAACCCAATATCCTAGATATACATTTCACAATTATCAACTCCAACGCTACTCCACTAAAAGCTTGGAGCTGTACTTTCAAACTTTATAGAATTATGAAGCTCGTGTAGCTAAGTCTCCATGACATATCATAGTGTATCGTATCCTCATATGATAATCCATAATCGGCTTAAGGACAAGTTCTGTCTTACCTTCGCGATTATTTTTATCTTACGTTCCATTGTCTCACCATTAGAAAACTTACCTTCTAAAGATAGTATTCCATTCGGTTACACCAATGTATCCAAATGGTTGAGCGCTCTAGTTTTCCAATTACAGGACAACGCATATAAGAGGATATCATTACTCCTAAAGAGGAGCTATGGATTCCATATCTATGAATAACAAGTCTACGCTATCAAGAGTCATGCCTCCAACGTACCGGCATGCATACCACTATAGAGATGTGGGAGTCACCCATGGGTACATCAAAGGACACAAGTCGAGACAACGGGCCCACTATTCATCTCAGGATTAAGATACAATACAAATGGCTGTCTAAAGTGAATTGATTTGCCAAGACAGAATTATTAATCCAAATCAATTCACTTTATGTCCCGATCCAACACATCGTCACCTATGACAACGTGCCAATGTTTCTATTCACGGAGTCCAACTCCGATGGCCAAGACAAACCATCTCCCAAAAGGGATGTAGACAACATAACAATCTTTACATGAATAAAGTGCCCAACTTTATTCCCTCGATTGCGGATCATATGTTTTAGACCATCACCTTAAGAATCGTGTCTACCGCATAATCATCCCATCATATGCCCAATTCTTAAGGTTTAGACTGACACTCTCAGACTACTGTTTGCTTATCATACATTCAACAAATATGAACATAAAGAGGACAAGATTTGGTATATATATAAATGAATAAATTCTTTATTGATAAAAATGTCTCTAAAAACGTATTACATTTTTACTCCTTAGGGCATACACGTCTAACAATCTCCCCCTTGCACTAAGTGAGTAAATACTGCAAATTTTGCATCCCCATAGCTTCCACATGCCTCTCGAAGACTCTCCCAGTAAGTGTCTTCGTAAATGGATCAACTAAATTGTCCTCTAACGCGATCTTACACACCGTGACATGCCCGCCCTCAATGAAGTCCTTTATCACAAGATACTTCGGATCAATATGCTTACTCTTCTTGTGAAATCTTGGATCCTTAGCATTAGCTACCGCCGCACTGTTATCACAGTACAATGATACCGCTTTATCCATACCAGGAACTACCTCAAGATCCCCAAGGAACTTGCGGAGCCACAGTGCTTCTTTCGGAGCATCACTAGCCGCCACATACTCGGCCTCCATCGTTGAATCCGAAGTGCAATCTTGCTTCGCACTTCTCCAACTGATGGCACCGCCACCCAGAGAACTCATCAGAAAGGTATTCCCCACCTCGATCAGATCGAAGTGCCTTTATGGGCCTACCCAATTGCTTTTCCACTTCAGCCTGAAACTCCCTGAACTTATCATAAATTTTGCTTTTGTGGTGCATTAGGTACACATACCCATATCTTGAGTAATCGTCAATAAAAGTGACGAAGTACTCATACCCTCCTCGTGCCCGGATGTTCATCGGTCCGCAAACATCACAATGCACAAGTTCTAGAACCCCTTCGACCCTATTGCCCTTAGACCCGTATGGTCTTTTGGTCATTTTACCCTCCAAACAAGATTCACATTGAGGTATAGATTCCACCTTTAAGTGACTTAAAGGTCCTTCCCTTACCAATCTTTGAATCCTATTCAGGTTAATATGGCCAAGGCGCAAATGCCAAAGATAAGTCTTATTAGAGTGAGAAGTTTTAAGTCTTTTTGAGTCATTATCATTTATCTCAGCATTAAGCAATAAGTCCATCTTAGGTTTGATAAAGTATAGATTATTTTGCATCCATCCAGAATAAATAAAAGATTTGTTTTTACACCACTTTTTCATTAAAAGATACCACGTAGGAGTCTTTAAATAAAGAAGATACAGAAATTAAATTCCTTTTAAATTTAGGAACATAAAAACAGTCTTGCAAAATTAAATTCCTATAATTATCAAAATAAAGTTGGACATCTCCCACTGCTTCCGCTGAGACCAAGGATCCATCGCCCATCCGAAACGTTAAGTCTTCACGAAGTAGACTACTCGTTTCTTTGAATCCCTGCAGAGAAACACAAACATGATTAGTTGCACCGGAATCTATGACCCAGATGTCACTGGATTCCTCAACCAATCAAGTTTCTAAATATAGAAGATCACACCTACCTCCCTTGGAAAGGAAGTCCTTGCAATGTTTCTTTATATGCCCGACCTTACCACAGAAGAAGCACTTAAGCTTCTTTGGGTTCTTCTTCTTCTTCTTCTTGCTCTTGGTAGCAGCAAGAATAGAAGACTTCCCACTCTTGGCCTGTTGCTTCTTTCCATTCCCAGAGTTAGGATTGGAACCAGAAGCAGCTACCATATTGGCCTCACCACCAGCAGGAGACTCCCTGATCAGCAGTTCAAACTCCTGTAACTATTTCATCAGTTTTATCAAGGTCATATCCCGTCTATTGCTTAAATTAAATGTAGCTCTAAACGGAATAAATTCCTTAGACAGAGTCTCAAAGACCATAGTCATCTGAGTTTCAGCATCGATGTCGGCTCCATTGGTTTGAGCCTCAACGAGGTAACCCATGACCAACATCATATGCTCCTTTACAGATGTCCCTGGTCTCTGTCTACAGTTTAAGAGTTTCCAAAGCGCCCCTTGCCGCTTCGTTATGGCCTGGCCTCCAAACATGTCCTCAAGATTATCCAAGATCTACTTCACAGTCTCATAATCTTGATGTTCAGCCTACAACACGTTGTTCATGCTAGCCATAACATAGCAGCGGGCCTCATCATTAGCATCTTTCCAGCGGTCGTATGCTTGGAATTGCTCATTACTTGAGTCTCCCATAGGCTCGGGAGGACAAGGAGCTGTAAGAACATATTTCAGTTTCTCAAAGGAAAGGACGATGTCCAGGTTTCGTTTCCAATCGTTATAGTTCTCACCGATTAATTGGTTTTTGTCAAGTATCGATGATAAAGCATTTTTAGACATTTTCAATCTACAATAAAGAATCATATACCAAACATAAGCAAGCATATATAACAATTTAGTAAGATAACACAATAATGTAAAAACATACAAATGTGTTTATGTGTCAAAACCTTGAAAATATCACAAACTTACAACGATAATTCCCAACTCATAATTCAACAAGCTCCTAGGGGAGTCATGCTAAATTCAATCAAGAACACGGATCCCCTCCTGATTAATATATGCCATCTAGGACCCGTATGATCCAACATATACTAATAATCGTTTCTTTGGCCATTAATTTTATTAACAGAGCTCCGAGGGGAGGTTAATAATAAAATTAACGTGAGTGTATAACCACCGTTTTAATATTTTATCCATGATTTATAATCACCACCTAGGGGTGTGCAACCTTAAATCATACTAGAATACCTTATTCTTTCAGAGATCCAATCTGGTACATGATAGAAATCCCTTCCTAGGGGTGGGGACCACCATGTTCTTCCTATGGACCAACGATGGAGGCCTTAGGTCCTCTCTTCGAAAACCTTCTCCCACTCAATCTTTTGAAGTCAAGGTTTTATTTTAAAATTATGCATGAACAATTTTAATATGAGTGGCACTCCCTATCCTATATGACATGTTATCAATATACATGGTAAATCATATTATATTGCAGACAAGCAAAGCAATCAAGCAAAGCTACAAGCAAAATAATAATAACCGTAACATTATGGTTCCACCCTAGAGAATAGAAAACTAAGATTACAAGAGAATAATTGAGACATTTTTCGATTCTTCATCCTTGAATCCTCAAGCTGTATCCTTCTTCATGTAATATCCATATTCAAGTCTTCAATCCCGTATGAATCGAATACTTCATACTTCCGCTCATATCCAAATTTAATGTTTCTCAGAATCGTCCCAAAAATAAAATTAAAACTGCACCTTGAAAAATTGCACCTTTTCTGGACACCCGGCAGCTCTCGGTCGGCAGGTCGATCTGGGTGATCGGCCTGCCGATCATAGAGGTTCGGCCTGCCGGCAGAGCACCAAAATTTTTGACCCACTGTCGGCCTGTCGGACCACACGTCCGGCCTGCCGATCTGTGACCTTCGGTCTGCCGAACTGTGAGGTTCGGCATGCCAACCGAGCAGAAAACCCTCATTCTAGAAAATACAATTTTAATGCAATTTATCAATTTTATTTTCAACAATTCAAGAACATAAAATTAGAGACTCAGGAAATACCTGGAGGTGCCATCATCAATCTTCTAGATCCGTCTTCTCCGAATAAATATTTAATTACAAAATTCTTACAAATTAAAAATTAAATAACAATTCCTAGATGGAGTTGATAGTCTGCCATCTAATTACATGAAAAACCTAGATACACATTCTAACCTCTAAGGAACCATAACCGGTATTAATTAATTAATTAATAATTAAACAATGATTTAATCAACCATAATTAATTAATAAACATTCACCACATAATCCATGACAACATATATATTATATAGAAACCTAGAGTGCCATCTCTCTATAAAATTCAATTCAAGCATAGGAGAGATTAAGATCACAAAATTTATGCATATAACATGATCACAAACTTGTAAATTTATGTAAAAACCTCGGCTCTGATACCAATTGTTGGAAACAAAGTGCGCAGCAGAATTTCTTAAAAAAATTTTCATCAGAGTAATTTCCAAAACACAAGTTTGACATGTTATATGTATAAATTAGACAGATCTTACTAACCTCAGTGTGCCGAAGAACCTCCGCAGCCTGTGTAGAGAAGTAACGTTCTAGAAGAGCCTCAACCAACTGGTCTTCTTTGCTATTCTCTATCCACAACCGGAGTGAGTGTGGGCTCACACGTACAGCTCTTCCACCGGTGACTCTCCTTCCAACCAATAGAGAGAACCCAAAGCTAGTGTTCGTGATTTGTGAACAAAAGCTCTTAGGGAGTTTTCAGATGCTCACTAGAAGAGTATCACTCTTAATCTCTCCAATTGATATGAGTCAATCATGAGACTCACTCCCTTTTTATAGCTATTGGTCCTAGGGTCAGTCCATATCAGATTAGGTCTCAAAAACTCGAAATAGAATCAAGTTCGGATCAATATCTAATAAGATCCGCGTGAAAACGCGTAATCTTATCTCCCGCTGATCGGCAGGCTGAACAGGCCAGTTCGACAGGCCGACCACGTCATTCGGTAGGCCAAACTCTCGAGAAAAAATCTTTGCGAATCTTTTATTTTTCACCCGAGATTCTAAAGGATAAAGTCTTAGTTTTGATTCAAATAACCCAATAGAGAAGTTATCTGATCAAAACAAACTTTATCAAGATAATCTCTAAGAAAATAAATCAATTCACAATAATTCTACAAGTTTATCTTGATCTAATTTTTCCAAAATTAAATCAACCGATAAACAAACAAGAATTATCTGATCGCAATAATTCAACAAGTTTATCTTGAACAAATTTCTTACAAAATTAATTCAACCGATAAACAGACATGAATTATTTGATTCTTACAAATTTTAAACCAATCTGACAAATCCGACATAAGTCACCAATTATTGGAAAAGCACGCCGTGTCGTTACAGGATTTTGTGAGCTAGCAAAAGTGACCAAAATGGACCTATAAAGTTCAAGCTCATGGTAATTATGAAACCCAATATCCCAGATATACATTTCACAATTATCAACTCCAACGCTACTCCACTAAAAGCTTGGAGCTGCACTCTCAAACTTTATAGAATTACGAAGCTCTTGTAGCTAAGTCTCCATGACATATCATAGTTTATCGTATCCCAATATGATAATCCATAATCGGCTTAAGGACAAGTTCTGTCTTACCTCCCCGATTATTTTTATCTTACGTTCCATTGTCTCACCATTAAAAAACTTACCATCCAAAGATAGTATACCATTCGGTTACACCTATGTATCCAAATGGTTGAGCGCTCCAGTTTTCCAATTACAGGACAATGCATATAAGAGGATATCATTACTCCTAAAGAGGAGCTATGGATTCCATATCTATGAATAACAAGTCTACGCTATCAAGAGTCATGCCTCCAACGTAACGGCATGCATACCACTATAGAGACGTGGGAGTCACCCATTGGTACATCAAAAGACACAAGTCGAGACAACCGGCCCACTATTCATCTTAGGATTATGATACAATAAAATGACTGTCTAAAGTAAATCGATTTTTCAAGACAGAATTATTAATCCAAATCAATTCACTTTATGTCCCGATCCAACACATCGTCACCTATGACAACGTGCCAATGTTTCTATTCACGGAGTCCAACTCCGATGGCCAAGACAAACCATCTCCCAAAAGGAATATAGACAACATAACAATCTTTACATGAATAAAGTGCCGAACTTTATTCCCTCGATTGCTGATCATATGTTTTAGACCATCACCTTAAGAATCGTGTCTACCACATAATCATCCGATCATATGCCCAATTCTTAAGGTTTAGATTGACAGTCTTAGACTACTGTTTGCTTATCTTACATTCAACAAATATGAACGTAAAGAGGACAAGATTTGGTATATATATAAATGAATAAATTCTTTATTGATAAAAATGTTTCCAAAAATGTATTACATTTTTACTCCTTAGGGCATACACGTTTAACATAACCATCATTTCAATATTTTATCCATGATTTATAATCACCATCTAGGGGTGTGCAACCATAAATCACACTAAAATACCTTATCCTTTCAGAGATCCAATCTGGTACATGATAGAAATCCCTTCCTAGGGGTCGGGACCACCATGTTCTTCCTATGGACCAACGATGGAGGCCTTAGGTCCTCTCTTCGAAAACCTTCTCCCACTCAATCTTTTGAAGTCAAGGTTTTATTTTAAAATTATGCATGAATAATTTTAATATGAGCGGCACTCCCTATCCTATATGACATGCTATCAATATACATGGTAAATCATATTATAATGCAGACAAGCAAAGCAATCAAGCAAAGCTACAAGCAAAAAAATAATAATAACCGTAATATTATGGTTCCACTCTAGAGAATAGAAAAAAAACTAAGATTACAAGAGAATAATCGAGACATTTATCGATTCTTCATCCTTGAATCCTCAAGCTATATCCTTCTTCATGCAATACCCATGTTCAAGACTTTAATCCCGTTATGAATCAAAAAACTTCATATTTCCGGTCAAATCCAAATTTAATGTTTCTCAAAATCGTCTCAAAAATAAAATTAAAACTACACCGAAAAAATTACACTTTTTCTGGACATTTGGCAGCTCTCGGTCGACAGGCCGATCTGGGTGATCGGCCTGTCGATCATGAAGGTTCGGCCTGTCGAACTGAAAGTTTGGCCTGTCGGCAGAGCACCCAAACTTCTGCCCCACTGTCGGCCTGCCGGACCACACGTCCGGCCTGCCGATTTGTGACCTTCGGCCTGCTGAACTGTGACGTCCGGCATGCTGACCGAGTAGGAAAAATTATTCTAGAAAATACAACTTTAATGCAATTTATCAATTTTATTTTCAACAATTCAAAAACATAAAATTAGAGACTCAGGAAATACCTGGGGTCGCCATCATTATTCTTCTAGATCCGTCTTCTCCGAATAATTATTTAATTACAAAAATTCTTACAAATTTCAAATTAAATAACAATTCCTAGACGGAGATGATAGTCCACCATCTAATTACGTGAAAAAACTTAGATACACATTCTAACCTCTAAGGAACCATAACCGGTATTAATTAATTAATAAATAATTAAACAACGATTTAATCAACCATAATTAATTAATAAACATTTACCACATAATCCATGATAACATATATATTATATAGAAACCTAGAGAGCCATCTCTCTATAAAATTCAATTCAAGCATAGGAGAGATAGAGATCACAAAATTTATGCATATATCATGATCACAAACTTGTAAATTTATGTAAAAACCTTGGCTCTGATACCAATTGTTGGAAACACGGTATGCAGCAGAATTTTAAAAATTTTCATCAGAGTAATTTCCAAAACACAAGTTTGACATGTTATATGTATAAATTAGACAGATCTTACTAACCTTTGTGTGAAGAACCTTCATAGCCTGTGAAGAGAAGTAACGTTCCAGAGGAGCCTCAACCAACTGTTCTTCTTTGCTATTCTCTATCCACAACTGGAGTGAGTGTGGGCTCACACGTACAGCTCTTCCACCAGTGACTCTCCTTCCAACCAAGAGAGAGAACCCAAAGCTAGTGTTCGTGATTTGTGAACAAAAGCTCTCAGGGAGTTTTTCAGATGCTCACTAGAAGAGTATCACTCTTAATCTCTCAATTGATCTGAGTAAATCATGAGACTCACTCCCTTTATATAGCCCTTGGTCTTGGGGTCATTCCTTATCAGGTTAGGTCTCAAAAACTCGAAACAGAATCAAGTTCGGATCAATATTTGATAAGATCCGCGTGAAAACGCGTAATCTTATCTCCCGCTGATCGGCAGGCCAACCACCTCATTCGACAGGCCGAACTCCCGAGAAAAAATCTCCGTAAATCTTTTATTTTCCACCCGAGATTCTAAAGGATAAAGTCTCAGTTTTGATTCAAATAACCCAATAGAGAAGATATCTGACCAAAACAAACTTTATCAAGATAATCTCTAAGAAAATAAATCAATTCACAATAATTCTACAAGTTTATCTTTATCTAATTTATCCAAAATTAAATCAACCGATAAACAGACAAGAATTATCTGATCCAATAATTCAACAAGTTTGTCTTAAATTAATTTTATTAAAAATTAATTCAACCAATAAACAGACATGAATTATTTGATTCTTACAAATTTTAAACCAATTTGATAAATCCGACATAAGTCACCAATTATTGGAAAAGCATGCCGTGTCGTTATAGGATTTTGTGAGCTAGCAAAGGGGACCAAAATGGACCTATAAAGTTCAAGCTCATGATAATTATGAAACCCAATATCCCAGATATATATTTCACAATTATCAACTCCAACGCTACTCCACTAAAAGCTTGGAGCTGCACTCTTGAACTTTACAGAATTACGAAGCTCTTGTAGCTAAGTCTCCATGACATATCATAGTTTATCGTATCCCCATATGATAATCCATAATCGGCTTAAGGACAAGTTCTGTCTTACCTTCCCGATTATTTTTATCTTACGTTCCATTGTCTCACTATTAAAAAACTTACCATCCAAAGATAGTATACCATTCGGTTACACCTATGTATCCAAATGGTTGAGCGCTCTAGTTTTCCAATTACAGGACAATGCATATAAGAGGATATCATTACTCCTAAAGAGGAGCTATGGATTCCATATCTATGAATAACAAGTCTACGCTATCAAGAGTCATGCCTCCAACGTACCGGCATGCATACCACTATAGAGACGTGGGAGTCACCCATTGGTACATCAAAAGACACAAGTCGAGACAATCGGCCCACTATTCATCTTAGGATTATGATATAATAAAATGACTGTCTAAAGTAAATTGATTTTTCAAGACAGAATTATTAATCCAAATCAATTCACTTCATGTACCGATCCAACACATTGTCACATATGACAAAGCGCCAATGTTTCTATTCACGAAGTCCAACTCCGATGGTCAAGACAAACCATCTCCCAAAAGGGATATAGACAACATAACAATCTTTACATGAATAAAGCGCCGAACTTTATTCCCTCGATTGCGGATCATATGTTTTAGACCGTCATCTTAAGAATCGTGTCTTCCGTATAATCAGTCCATCATATGCCCAATCTTAAGGTTTAGACTGACAGTCTCAAACTACTGTTTGCTTACCATACATTCAACAAACATGAACGTAAAGAGGACAAGATTTGGTATATATAAATGAATAAATTCTTTATTGATAAAAATGTCTCCAAAAACGTATTACATTTTTACTCCTTAGGGCATACATGTCTAACACTAGGTAGTTTTGATATATGTACTATAGGTGTTGTACAAATGTGTCGCAACACCTCTTGTAATACTATGTGGGACAGCTTAGAAAAAAAACAAGAAATATCGATTTTTAATATTTTACTTAGAGTCGTTCATGTTGCTATGGCTTAAAAGGTTCAAGGTTTCAAAATATTTTAAAACCGATTTTTAAAATGTCCACTTTAAGGTTAAAGCAAGTAGAAAATCTTTCTAGCCACCATATCATAACCTATATCTAAACTTTTTCATACCAAACTTACATGAATTAAAAACTATATCCATATGAACTTGAAAAAGTCATAACATTTGCATAAATAAAACTTTATTACATGCCAACATCATCAAAATTAGATCATAAACTATTCTTAATTTTTTTTTTTTTAAAAGAGAGGTTTAGATTATATAATTTTAAAGATCTATCTTTAAGGAATTCCAACAAAGCCTCCTCCATTGTTTTGATTTTGGCTAGTGATTTCTAGTGGGTGAGAGGGTAAAATTTTGAGGGAAAAAAAGGAAAAAAAAAAACCAGTTTCCCTTAAGACAAAAATGGGGAAGAAGAGAGAAAAAAGGAGCCTTGTAGTAGAAGAATTTATTTATCGACCAAAGCTTAATCTTAGTTAAATTTTTGATTAATACTTTACTCACGATTAAAAGGTTTCATGGACACTTAATAGAGACAAAATCTTGGTCAAAGAAGGCTATCATGTTGGCGCCAATTCCATGAGAAAATGTGGGGAAAATAACTTATTA
Source organism: Artocarpus heterophyllus (assembly GCA_025403435.1). Lineage (NCBI taxonomy): Eukaryota > Viridiplantae > Streptophyta > Magnoliopsida > Rosales > Moraceae > Artocarpus > Artocarpus heterophyllus. The sequence goes on along the minus strand of CM046345.1, from coordinate 29,657,085 downwards.
ATTGCTCAATTTTAGCCTTAGCTCTTCTACTATTCATGGTCAATTTTTGTCTCCTTATCATGGCACTTAACTTACAAGGTTCCTTAATTTAAGGAATGCAGATGAAATTTCATCTTGTTTAAAGAAACTAACTAACTGTCAGGAGATTTTTGGCTCTGTTGTGTTACTCAACAAAGTCTAAAACTAATCTCAGTTAAATTGATACCAGTAAAATCCTAAATTGCGTAATAAAATTAAATTGTTTTTAATTTTAAAATCATTCGTAGACTATATAAATATAAACTTGGCATTTTTCTATACTCTACCTCGACATTGATATATTCTTGACGGTGTCAATTCCTAAACTCAGATAGAATTTTTCACCAAAAATACTACTCGCGTAACTCTGAATTTTATCTAGTAGGAATTAAAGGTTTATTATGTGATAGGGTGATTTTTTATGCACTACTAACACCATGTTGTACTTGAAAATTCTTCTAATTTAAATTCTCAAGTTATTTGTGGGTTAAAACTTCTTTTGCCTTAAATCGTTGTAAGATTATCAACCAAATTATTTGATCACAAAAGCTAATAAATTTAACTTTAATACTTTTTTTTATAGAATTTTAGAATATTTATATTAATTCTATAAATCCTTCAGCCACTAAATAACATCTAATATTTTTTAGAAAAAATCCTTGACTTAAACTTGCAAATTACCTTACCTAATTTTATGATTTTTCAGTCATTACATGAATTCACTCTAATCATAAAAATTGTGGAATTTCACAAATCTTCACATAAAATAAGTATTCAGGTATTTTAAGAAAAACCCTTAACTCAACTACTTGAATTCTATCAGTACAATGGTTAGTTATCGGATTGAAATCCTACTTGGGTTTGTTAAAGATATCTTGACCTATCTCAAGTCAACATTTCTTAAACTCTACGCCCTTTCTAACCCGTTCAACTTATTATTTATTATCTCCATCTATCGCTAAGCTTTTTAGTTGAAAGTTCACAGTTACTCCTAAACTGGTTAAACTTGTATAGTACGACCGAGTTTGTCATACTTTGTTATCTTATATATTTTTCTTGAAAAATTGCACTTATGAGCTCTAAACTTATACTTCTTATGGATTTAATGGTCTAGTTATGGAAAAAATTCTTAATTAATTATTCTTTTTAATTATTTAGATTTTTCTAGGTATTACATATCAAAAGACATATGCTGCAAACAAGGAGTTATGAATCTTTCAAGATTAAGATAACAAATAAGTGATTATCGAAACGAATTGATTTAAGTAAGCATAATAATTATTTAATCATCTACACTTTTTTATCTAGTTTGATATGTAACCATCATTAGAATATACCAATATCTTTACCATGAAGTCAGCCTACCTCAACAAGGAAGAAAAACCCCTTCCTATTCAGATGTAAATGCTCATTATAGTATTATCTGGAATAAAGTATCCAATTGTATCTATAGATGTCACGCCCCGATGTACAGGATGTGACGTGACAGTTAAACAAGATTTTAATTAAAATACCAATTTAAGGGTTAATTAATAGTGAAAAATGTGATATTTTTAAAACCCTTTTAAACAAACATTTATATTGATTAACCAAATAAGTATAACAAAGTAAGCAATAAGAAAATAATAAAGAAGGAAAAGAAATGTGGGTTGGGTCCCACCAACCCATAACTTATGCACACACATAGTATTGATAATATTAAATTACAACCACAGTCCAAAAATAAAGAGAGATAGTTAAAGTAATACATGCCTTGATTTTTATAATTCAAGTAACCTACTTGGCTCTTCTACCGCTCGTAGGTCCGGTCAACAGACTCTTTTTCGATCCTAAGCTGTATTCCACCTAGGAGGAAGAATTGGGTTTGAAATACAAGAAAACATGAGCGAAGGGCTCAGTAGGACTAGATTATAAAAACAGATAAAAAAATTTAATATAAAATTTACCTTTCAAAGAGATGAATTAGAAACAGAGTTAAATAAACAAATAAATTTATGTAAACAAGTCTTATCAAAACTGTTTATCCAGAAAGTACCTTTTTATGTAAATAAATTTATGTAACCATAGATATTCACCACTGAAGTGGTCCAGCTGGGTTTCGAGACCTGCCCTCAAGGTCGCACGCTACACGACCCAATCTCTGATACGGCATCATGCCCGTCTATATATTTCTATAGTTATTAAAATCTCTTTTTACCAAGTATTTTTATTTATATTAATTATGAGGTTTATTATGAAAATCACCTCAATCTGCTGTTTGTGAAAATAACCAATAAAAATCCTTTTTCAATCAATTATTGAAAACATTTTGATAAAATCCTTTTTGAGGCCAAAATCATTTAAAAACTAGGTTACCAAGAAAAGGGTAGAAGTCCTACCTCAATATCCGGTGTCACAATTCAGCACCGTAGTCCTACTCTGCCATACGTTAGCTCTACGAATCACGAACAACCTTAAATATTTAAACTAAGTTTATTAGTGCCTAGCTTAAGATATCCTACGTTGCTAAGCTTTCTCATGGTGTCCTAGTGTGCCATTTGTATTTATAAAATCATATTGTAACGTTAAAATTTCAATCGATGTTCAAAATAGTAAAAATGGGTGAAAAATAACAAAATTTCACCATGCCTGATCGGCCTACCTGTCCACTTGGTTCGGCCTGCCGAATTGTGCAATTCAGCCTGCCGACAAACCAGGTCCGGTCGGTTGAACTTTTTCAGGTTCGGCCTGCCGGTCGTATGAATCCAGCCTGTCAAATTAATGAATCCAGCCTGCTGAACACGAAGTTTGGCCTGCCGAATTGAAAAATTTTGAAAATTTTCAAGCACGAGTTTCGGCCTCTTTGAGCCCAAATTCTCATTTCAACCTATTTTTCTTAATTCTTAAGCATGAAAAACACTCATAGATGATAGAAAAACATATTAAAACACTTCTAAACTAGTTTTAAACAAATTTTGCATAGAAAATCTGAAAAGAGGAAAAATGGAGGAAAATAAAAAATCTTGATTTAAATCCATTTTCTTCAAACTGAGCTTAGATTCTAGTTATTTTAAGTTTCTCTAACTTGGATTAAAGGTTTTCTAAGCTTAAATTAGCCTGAATTTCAAAATACAAAGAAAATAGGAAAATTGGAGAGAGTTTTGAAATTTTGAAAACTAACCTTGATTTAATCTTTGAGTCGAGTTTATAGTTGCTCAATCACGTTTCCAAGCTTCAAATCCAACTGAGGAGCAAGGCTTGTGGTTGAATTTTTGAATTAAAGTGTGAGAGGGAGAGAGAGAGAGTGACGGTAGAGGGATAGAGAGAAGAAAGAGCTGAGAGTGAGAGGGGAGAGAGAGGCGAGAGAGTGAGGAGAGAAAGAGAGGGGAGAATAAATAGAGGGAAAAATAGGCGATGTCACTGTGTGAAACCGTGTGCCGTCTACGGTTTTGTAAGACAAGATATGTTTAGCATTTGAAAAATTATTTTGTTCCAAAAATTCAAAATAACAATTAAAAATCAGTAGAAGTAATTAAAAATCAGTAAAATATTCAAAATAGCATTAATTCAGAAATTTTGTAAAATGATCAAATTAAGTTTAGAATATTTATCATGACACACTAATCTACCATTTTATATACTAAGATCACTTAATTAATTTCGGGACATTACAATAGATCAGGTACTATATATCTAAACTATCAATCTTGGAGTCATAACTTCCCACATATATGCACAATTTCAACATTTGATTCTAATTGTCATGGATCATATGTTTGCTTGATCTTCAAGTAATAATATAAAACTAATATGGGAGCATTATTGAGATATGAAATAATCTTATTATTATTTATTTGACCAATAATGGCATGTCTATAAATAAAGTATTTATTTCTTAAAGCACTAACCTTAACAGTTAGTAGTTTTAGATGAGATAAATGCTCTTAAAAAAAGTTCTTGGGAAGTTGTTGATTTACTAAAGGATAACAAGACGACAAGATGCAAATTGGCGTTTATTGTGAAGTGAAGTAGCTGTTGGGAGAGTAGGAAGGAACAAGACAAGACTAGTAACGAAAGGCTTTGCAGATTACTAGGTGATCGATTACTTGGAGACTTTCACCCCAGTAGCCAAAATAAACATAATCCGATTATTATTATCATTTGTTGTGAATTATAACTAGCGTTTACATGAATTGCATGTAAAAGCGCCTTTCTAAATGGTGATTTGAAAAAGGAAGTATTTATGAGCTTACCATCTGGGTTTGAAGAAATTATCGGTAAAGATAAACTCTCTAGACTGAAACAATCATTCTATGGCCTCAAATAATCTTCTGAAGCATGGTTTGAACACTTGGGGAGAGTTGTAAGGAGTTGCGGTTATAGTTAAAGTCAAGCAGATTATACCATGCTTTATAGACACTCAATTGAAAGGGGAAATTGTTATATTGATCGCTTATGTTCTTGATATAATTTTGACGGGTGATGACAGTGTTAAACTTGAAAGATTGAAGAAAGTACTAGCATATGATTTCAAGATTAAGGACATGGTGACGCCAAAATATTTTCTTAGATTGGATTTTGCAGGTCTATCAAATGTATTTTTGTCTCTTAATGCAAATATGTATTTAAATTGCATAGTCAAATAGGACTTGGTAGTTGCAAAGTGGCAACTTAAAGCTACGGCCTGCCAAAGCTAAGGTCTTCTTTGTCAGATGCATGTTCGGATGGAAGGTTTGCAGTCAGTATGGTGCCTTCAGGATTTGGAGGTACTTGAAAAGAACTATAGGGAGAGGCTTGTGTTTTAAAGATCGTGGTCACTTGCAAATTGAAATTTATATTGATGTGGATTGAGCTAGGAGTATAACTTATAGAAGATCAAATTTTGACTATTGTGTATTTGTTGGAGGAAATCTTGTTACTTGGCAATGCAAGAAACAAAATACGGTTGCTGTGAATGGAGTAGAGGTTGAGTTTAGATCAGTTGCTCTTGGGATATGTGAAGTCTTGTTGATCAAAAGACTATTAGAAAACTTGAAGATTTCTAGTCCGTCACCTATGAAGGTATATTGTGACAACAAGGAGACAATTTCAATTGCCAACAATCAAATTCTTCACGATAAAACAGAACACGCGAAAGTGGACAAACACTGTGTGAAAGAAAAGTTCGTGTCATGCATGCCTTACATTTGAACCGCTGAACAGATTGTGGACATACCTACAAAGGGAATACATAAAAAGTAATTTGATAACTTAGCTGCCAGGAAATTTTTCTAATGGGCGCGTGAATTAAAAAAAAAATTTAACACATTATTATTATTTTAATAGAGTTTAATTCAATTTTTTAAATTTACACTTTACAAAATTATAGATTCATATAATATCGTGATTGAGTTATTGTTTATTTCGCATTTTAAAATTGAAATATAATAAATTGTTTGAAAACATTGGCTTAACCAAATTGGTTCAAACTAAGGTTATAATAATTTTTTTTTTTTTACAAATTTAAATTGTTGTACTATTTTTGGTTCAAACCAACGATTTAAACCAAAGTTTTTAAACGCCCTAAAAATTCAAAAGATAAAATTTGAGGGCATAGTTTGAAACTTTTTTAAAAGTTTTAATATAAATATTGTAAAGAGTAAGTTTCAGTAAGGGCAGGGTAAGAAGAAAGAGAAAATTACATAGAATGTCCTCCACCTGGTACCCTTATTAAAAACGTTCTCCGTTCCTTTTTTCTGCCTATTTTCTTTTTTTTTTTTATAATTTTATTTTGCTTTGATTGTTTTGCCCTTATTTTGTTTGTTGAGTGATTAAACAAATTAGGGTTTTTTTTTTAATTTCTTTTCTTTGCTTTTGTCTCGTTCTTCTTCGAACTCTCCCTTTGTCTCTTCAAATTCTCTTCATTGAATTTCTATGTTGTTCTTCGATTGATTTTAATTTGGTTTGATTGATATTATTTTTTTTGGTTTCATTCTTTGTGAGATTTTGTGGCTTTTAATCGATTGTTTTTGTTTTTCGAATTGCTCGGATGTTGGAGAAAGCTATTTTATCGCTAGTTTTGTTCTCCATTTCATCGCTAGTTTCACATCGGGTGTTGTTGGTTGTTCTCTGTTTGATTTCAGTTTTTATCTTGGTTGTTCAATTTCATCGATTGGTGAATTTATTGGCAATTTTTTCGTATTTTTTTTGTTTGCAACTTTTTTGTTTTTGCTAGTGCTTCATATTGATTATTTTTGTGTTTAGATTATATGTTTATTTGTGCTCGGTATTGTATTTATGATTTTTTTAGGGTTTTGATTATTTCTTCTTAATTTGTATTTATGATAATATGTATTTGATTTAACTTTTTATCGTACTTGTATGCATGTATGGTTTAGTTTTTTTATTTTTTTTATTTTCCATTGTTATTTTTTTTGCATGTTTAATTTTGTTGGTGTTTTACTTTTTATTTTTATTTTTATCTTTTTTTGAGAAACTGTTGTTGGTTTGTGATGTGTGATTTTGGCATTATTGATTAACAATGTTTTTCAATGTTTCTATTGAGAACAAACTTTTTTCTTTAGGTTGAAATTATGCTTAATTATTAGAAAATTATTTCAAGCGCTTGTGTTATTGTGAGTTGTGATATTCGGCAGGTTCTGATTTTGGGAATGGAACCTGTAGGTTATTTTTCTTTTTTCTTTTTTCTTTTTTCTTTTTTAATTTGGCAATATTTTTTTGTAAGTTGTCAGGTGTTTTGTTGATTATTTAGAACCTGACAGGTTATGAGTTTGGAATCTTGCAATCTTGCAGGCTATGCTTTTGTTTTCTGAATTTTGTATTATTTTATCACGTTTGTTCTTTATTTGTTTGATTGTTTGGGGGCATGGATTGGATGACACCCCTCCCCCTCCCCCTCCCCCCCACCTTTTGTGTTTTTGCTTACATTTGTTTTTTTTTTTTTTGTTGCTTTTTATAGTATTTTTCCCTCTTTGATTGTAGTTTATTTTGCTATAGAAATGGGTAAGAAGTCTTCTGCTAAGAAGAAATCATTGAAACACAAGAATAAAGATAAAGATGTTTTTGAAAGTTTGACGAAGTGAGCTAGAGTTACTAAGGCTTCTTAAAAGATCGAGAAAAAAGGCTAGATTTCTACACACTTGCCGCTTAAAGTAAGTTTTTCGTTGCAATGTAACACCCAGATTTTAATTAAGTGTGATCAATGTGTAAATGGTGTATTAGTGTGCCTAAATGTGATTTGAATTTAATTTAATTATTTTGTGATATTTTCAAATTAATCTCACTTTAAGTTATTTTTATTTGCTGTTTTGAATTTTGAAACAAAACAATTTGTCAAACACCTGATACGTCCCATTTTGAAAACCATGTGCAGGACATGGTTTTGCAACAAGAAAACCACTCCGCACCCTTCTCTATTTAACTCTCACTCTCCTTCTCTTTTCCTCACTCTCTCTCATATCCCCTTCTCTCTCCCACGTTCTCTCTCTCTCTCTCTTTCCCTCTCTCCATTTTTGATTCAAAATTAAGCTCAAGCTTTGATTCTCAGCGGATGGGAAGCTCGGGATCGTGTTTGAACAATCGCAAACTCGATTCAAAGCTCAAATTCAAGGTTAGTTTGTTTATTTTTTAAATTTCAAACTTTTACCCCAATTTTTCAATTTTCTCTGTATTTTGAAATATGAGTTTATTTAAGTTTAGGAAACTCGTAATCTAAGTTTATGGAACCTAGATTGTCATGAATCTAAGCTAGATTGAACAAAAACCAAGTTAAATCAAGTTTTCCCTTTTTCTCCATTTTTGGATTTCTTTAAACATTTCTATGAAAATCTTGTTTAAAAGTGTTTAAAGTGTTTTAGCATGTTCATCTATCATTTATGAATGTATTGTATGCTCTGAGAATTGAAAAACAGTCAGAAATGAGATCTCGAACTTGGGGAGGCCGAGACTCGAAATCTAAAAATTTCTAGATTTTCTAGTTCAGTAGGCCAATCTTGGGTATCGGTAGGTCGGACTCATAAGTTCGGCATGTTGGACTCATATCATTAGCAGGCCAAACCTGGGGACAGTTCGGCAAGCCTGTCCTGTACGGCCGGTGGCCTGAACTATGAAGTTCGGTAGGCCAGACCTGAACGTTCGGTAGGCCGACTATGTCTCATGAAAAATGACCATGTTTACCCATTTTCACTGCTTTAAACCTAGATAGAGACTTTAACCTCAAGATATGATTTTATGAACTTTCATGGCACACTAAGACACCCTAAGACAGTATTGTAGTATAAAATACTCTAAGTTAGATGTTAACAAACCTAGTTTACCTTTAAGGTTGTTCGTGGTCCGTGGAGCTAACGTATAGTGGGTCGGGACTAAGTTGTTGAGCTTCGACATAGAAATTTTGAGGTAGGACTCTAGACCTCTTTCTCCGTAGCCATGTTTTAAAAAGGGAATTTTGGCCACAAAAAATATTTCTTTCAAAATGTTTTCAAGAAATGATTGAGATGGATTTATTAGTTATTTTCATCAACTGTTGAGTAATGAAATAATCATGATGAATGTAAATGAGAACACCTGGTAACATGACACTTAAGTAATGACATAGAGCCGGACGTGTCAAAAGCACCGTCCGAAATGATACATTAGAGCATGATGCCATACTTAGAGATTGGGTCGTGTAGAGTGCGACCTTAGGGGCAGGTCCTGAAACCCAGCTGAGCTACTACAGTGGTGATTACTTTGGCTTTGCCTAAAACAAGATGAAATAAAAGGACATTTCTGGATGAATATTGGATTGTTTTTGGTAAGAGTGAATTTAATGAATTTTGTTTACTGTATTTTTCTAACTCTAATCTATAAATGATTTACATATTCAAATTATTGTTTTTAAAGCTCAGTCCTACTGAGCCTTCCGTTTAGTATTTTATTGGTTTTAAAGTGTCCCCCCTTTAAGGTGGAATTCAGCTTAGGATCGACTTGGAGACTTCTAAACGGACACGCGAGCAATAGGGAATTTGTTTGGGTATCCGTTTGATTAATTCAAGGCATGTATTACTTTAATCTTTCTTTCTCGTATTGGACTGTGGTTGTAAATTTAATTATTATCGATACTATGTTTCTGCACTAATGTGTGTCCGGTGAGGCCCACTTCATGCTCATTTGTTTTATTACTTTATTTTGTTTTATCTGCTTTAATTTTTTGATAATTGCTTTAAAAAAAGGTTTTAAATCCTCACGTTTTCAAAATAACTCAATCCTTAATCAGGTTTTTGTTGGAAAAATAGTACGCAGCAGAATTTTAAAAATTTTATATCAGAGTATTTTCTAAAACACAAGTTTGACACGCTACTTGCATAAATTAACTAGATCTTACTAACCTTTGAAAGCCGAAGAACTCCCGTAATTTGTGAAGAGAAGTAACGTTCTAGAAGAGCCTCAACTAATTGGTCTTCTTTGCTATTCTCTATCCACAATTGGAGTGAGTGTGGGCTTACATGTACAGCTCTTTTTCCAGGTGACTCTCCTTCCAACCAATTGAGAGAACCCAAAGCCAGTGTTCGTGATTTGTGAACAAGAGCTCTCAAGGAGTTTTCAGATTCTCACTAGTAAAGTATCACACTTAATCTCTCAATTGATCCAAATAACTTATGAGACTTACTCCCTATTTGTAGAGGTTGGGTCTAGGGTCAGTCCTTATCAGATAAGGTCTCAAACATTCAAATCAGAATCAAATTCGGATCAATATTTGATGAAATCCGCGTAAAAACGCATGATTTTTTCATCACGCATCGGCAACCCGATCTGCCCCATCGACAAGCCGAACTAGAGGATCGGCATGCTGAACTGTCGATAAAAAATCTCAGCGAATCTTTTATTTTTCACCCGAGATTCTATAGGATAAAGTCTCAGTTTTAATTCAAATAACCCAATAGAGAAGTTATCTAATTAAAACAACTTTATCTAGATAATCTCTAAGAAAATAAAAGAATTCCTAACAATTCTACAACTTTATCTTAATTTAATTTATTCAGAATTAAATCAACTGATAAATAGATGAGAATTATCCGATCCCAATAATTCAACAAGTTTATCCTGAATTAATTTTGTTCTACAACTTTATCTTAATTTAATTTATTCTGAATTAAATCAACTGATAAATAGATGAGAATTATCCGATCCCAATAATTCAACAAGTTTATCCTGAATTAATTTTGTCACAAAATTAATTCAACTGATAAATAGACATGAATTATTTGATTCTTTGAAATTCAACCAATCTAATAAATCTGACATAAGTCGCCAATTATTGGAAAAGCACGCCGTATCGTTGTAGGATGTTGTGAGCTAGCAAAGGGGACCAATGGACCTATATAGTTCAAGCTCCCGATAATTATAAAACCCAATATCCCAGATATATATTTTATAATTATCAACTCCAACGCTACTCCACTAAAAACTTGGAGCTGTACTCTCAAACTTTATAGAATTACGAAGCCCGTATAGCTAAGTCTCCATGACATATCATAGTGTATCGTATCCCCATAGGATTATCCATAATCGGCTTAAGGACAAGTTCTGTCTTACCTTTTCAATTATTTTTATCTTACATTCTATTATCTCACCATCGAAAAACTTACCATCCAAAGATGGCATACAATTCGATTACACCTATGTATCCAAATGGTTGAGCGCTCTAGTTTTTCAATTACAGGATAACGCATATAAGAGGATATCACTACTCCTAAAGAGGAGCTATGGATTCCATATCTATGAATTACAGGTTTACGCTACCAAGAGTCATGCCTCCAACGTACCGGCATGCATACCACTATTAAAATGTGGTTTTCACCCTTTGGTACATCAAAAGACACAAGTCAAGACAACGGGCCCACTATTGATCTCAATAATAAGATACAATTCAAATGATTGTCTAAAGTGAATCGATTTGCCGAGATCGAATTATTAATCTAAATCAATTCACTTTATGTCCCGATCCACACATCGTCACCTATGACAATGTGCCAATGCCAATGTTTCTATTCACAAAGTCCACCTTCGATGGTCAAGACAAACCATCTCCCAATAGGGATATAGACTACATAACAATCTTTACATGAATAAAGCACCCAACTTTATTCCCTTGATTGCGGATCTTATGATTTAGACTGTCACCTTAAGAATCGTGTCTTCCGTATAATCTATCCATCATATGTCTAATTCTTAAAGGTTTAGACTGATAGTCTCAGACTATTGTTTGTTTAACATACATTCAACAAATATGAACATAAAGAGGATAAGATTTGGTATATTGATAATGAATAAATTCATTATTGATAAAAATGTCTCCAAAAACATATTACATTTTTACTCCTTAAGGCATACATGTCTAACAATCTCCCACTTGCACTAAGTGAGTAAAAATGATAAGTCTTGCGTCCCCATAGCTTCCACATGCCTCTTGAAGACTCTCCCAGTAAGTGTCTTTGTAAATGGATCAGCTAAATTATCCTCTGACACGATTTTGAACACCGTGACATGCCCACCCTCGATGAAGTCCTTTATCACATGATACTTCCGATCAATATACTTACTCTTTTTGTGAAATCTTGGTCCCTTAGTATTAGCTACCACCGTACTATTATCACAATACAGTGATACCTCTTTATCCATACCAGGAACTACCTCAAGGTCCCCAAGGAACTTGCAGAGCCACACTGCTTCTTTCGAACAATCACTAGCTGCCACATACTTGGCCTCCATCATTGAATCCGAAGTGCAATCTTGCTTCACACTTCTCCAACTGATGGCACCGCCGCCCAGAGTAAACACAAAACTCGAAGTCGATTTTCTAGAATCTAGACAAGATTGAAAATCTGAATCAGAATATCCTAGAGGAGTCAAGTTCTCACCCGAATACACAAGCATATACCCTCCTGTCCTTCTCAGGTACTTAAAAATATGCTTTACCGCAACCCAGTGGTTCAGTCCTAGATCTGCCTGAAATCGACTTACAATCCCGACCGCATAACAAATATGGAGTCATGTGCAAAGCATGGCATACATGAGATTGCCCACTGTCGAAGCATAAGGCACCTTCTTTATGTATTTTCTTTCTTCCTCAGACTTTAAAGAGTCATTCTTAGAAAGTGTAATTCTAGACCGAGATGGTTGCCCACCTTTGTTGGAATCTTGCATTGCAAACCTCCTAAGAATTTTATCTATGTAGCTGGTTTGTGTCAAAGCTATCATTTTGTTCTTCCTATCCTGAAAGATCTAGATGCCGAAAACAAAATTAGCCTCACCCAAGTCCTTCATGTCAAACTACTTGGTCAACCATAATTTGACCGATGACAATGCCCCATCGTCATTGCTAATTAGCAGGATGTTATCTACATATAGCAACAGAAAAGCCACCTTCCCATCCTTAATGTGTTTGTAAACACATGGCTCATCCACATTTTGTGAGAACCTATAAGTCTTGATCACCTGATCAAATCTTATGTTCCAAGAACGGGAAGCTTGCTTAAGTCCATAAATTGACTTTAGCAGCTTACAAACCTTACCCTATTGACCCTTGACCTTGAACCCGTTTGGTTGCTCCATATAAATGGACTCATCAAGATAGCTATTTAGAAAAGTTGTCTTGCATCCATCTGCCAAATCTCGTAGTCAAGAGCGGCAGCTATGGACAAGAGAATCCGAATGGACTTAAGCATGGCCACAGGCGAAAGGTTTCCTCATAATCAATTCCTTCATTTTGCATGTAACCCTTAGCTACCAGTCTAGCCTTAAAGGTTTTGACCTTTCCATCCACTCCTCTTTTCCGCTTGCAGATCCATTGCACCCTATGGGTTTTACCCCTTCGGGAAGATCCGCAAGCTCCCAGACCTGATTAGTCTCCATAGACTTCATCTCTATGTTCATGGCCTCTCTCTAGAGTGTCGAATCAACATCCTCCATAGCCTCTACGTAAGTATAAGAATCCCTATCATGTTCATCTGGTTCAGCCAAGAAGACCTCCCCATTGAACATACACTTCTTAGGTTCACGCCCGGTCCTCCCACTACGCCGAAGGCCCTTAGGTTGTTGTTCAGGTTTGTTTGATTTTTCTACACTGATCAAAATGATTTCATTCAAAACCTCTAGAGTGATTAGATCACTCCTTAACTCCTCAAGCATCACTTTGCTTTGAGGTTTAAAGTCGTCCATGTAACTCTCCTCAAGGAATGCATTAATTGAAACCATGACTTTATTTTCCTTTGGGTTGTAGAAATAACCCCCTTTAGTCCCTTTTAAAAATCCTACAAACACACAAGGACATGAGTTGGACATCCCCATATGCAAATATGGTTTAAGGATGTCTTCCTGCCCGTCCGCAACTCGTGAGGAGTTTTAGGGACCGATTTTGAAGGCACATTGTTCAAAAGATAACATGCGGTTTGTAGTGCATATCCCCAAAAGGATAAAGGAAATGATGAATAACTCATCATGGACCGACCATGTCCAATAAAGTCCTATTCTTTCTCTCCGCTACACTATTCTGTTGCGGAGTGCCTAGCACAGTCAAATGGGATAAAATCCCATTATCTAATAAGTGTCCCAAGAACTAATCAGAAAAGTATTCTCCACCTTGATCGGATCAAAGTGCCTTTATGGGTCTACCCAATTGCTTTTCCACTTCAGCCTGAAACTCCTCGAACTTGTCAAAAGTTTTGCTTTTATGGTGCATCAGGTACACATACCCATACCTTAAGTAATTATCAATAAAAGTGACAAAGAACTCATACCCTCCTTATGCCCAGACGTTCATTGGTCTTCAAACATCACTATGCACAAGTTCTAGAACCCCTTTCGGTTCTATTGCCCTTAGACCCGAATAGTCTTTTGGTCATTTTACCCTTAAAACAAGATTCACATTGAGGTATAGATTCCACCTTTAAGTGACTTAAAGGTCCATCCCTTACCAGCCTTTGAATCCTATTCAGGTTAATATGACCAAGGCGCAAATGCCAAAGATAAGTCTTATTAGATTGAGAAGTTTTAAATCTTTTAGAGTTATTATCATTCATCTCAGCATTAAGCAGTAAGTCCATCTTAGGTTTGATAAAATATAGATTATTTTACATCCATCCAGAACAGATAAAAGATTTGTTTTTGTGAATCACCACTTTATCATTAAAAGAAACCAAATAAGAGTCTTTAAATAAACAAGCTACAGAAATTAAATTCCTTTTAAATTTAGGAACATAAAAACAATCTTGCAAAATTAAATTCCTATAACTATCAAAATAAAGATGGACATCTCCCACTGCTTCCGCTGAGACCAAGGATCCATTGCCCATCCGAAGTGTGAAGTCTTCATGTAGCAAACTTTTCATTTCTTTGAACCCCTATAGAGAAACACAAACATCATTAGTTGCACCAGAATCTATGACCCAAATGTCACTGGATTCCTCAAACAACAAGTTTCTAAATACAGAAGATCACACCTACCTTGGAAAGGAAGTCCTTGCAATGCTTCTTTATATGCCCGACCTTCTCACAAAAGAAGCACTTAAGCTTCTTTGGGCTCTTCTCCTTCTTTTTCTTGCTCTTGGTGCTAGCAGGAATAGAATACTTCCTATTCTTGGCCCGTTGTTTCTTTCTATTCTCATAATTGAGATTGGAACTAGAAGCAGCTACTAAATTGGCCTCTCCACCAACAAGAGACTCCCTGATCAGTAGTTCAAACTCTTGTAACTGTTTCATTAATTCTGTTAAGGTCATATCCTGCCTATTGTTTAAATTAAAAGTAGCTCTAAACAGAATAAATTCCTTTGATAGATGATAACTCTAGTTTAGAGAGTTATTTGGCCGCTTTTAATTAGCAAATACTGCTATTTTTTTGAGAAAAATTACATGACACCCAACTTTTTCATGAAAGTATGCATTTATTGATGTAGGTTGAAGAAAGAAAGAAAGGGGAACACGAGCACGAAAATTGGAGAAAAAAATTACAAATCAAGCACGAACTGGAAGCTTGTTGGCAAAGGAGAAGCACCGCGGCGCCCAAAAAGTAGAGTCGTGGCGCCCAATGTTGGCCTGCTCAGCATTTCTTGGTAGGGACCTAGCACCGCGGCTCTACGATGAAAAAAAAAAAGAAGAAGAAGCATTGCAGCGCTAGGAAAGGAGGGCCGCGGCGCCGAGGGTCATTCTGAACCGTGATTTATGGACGTGAAACAAGGGTTTAGTTAACTTAAGAGTAGTACAAATAGAAAATGATGTAATAGCCAAAGGAAAGCTAGGGTTTTTATTTTTCAGAGCATTGTTTACTTTTCTTAGGAGCCATCAAGCAATCCGGAGTCAGAAGTGAGAGATTGGTGACAAAATTTCTTGTTCTCTTAAGTCTTGATGTTTGAGTAAATTAAATTTTCAGTTTTTATTTCTTTTTCAATTATGTTCTAATTTTCTTAGTTAAGGCTATGATGTAGCCTAATCATGACGATGTGAATTTCATATTTATTTATGCACCATAATTGATTTTATTCATGTGAGTTATTTGTTATTATGCTTAATGCTTTTGAATGATTAGCTATCATTTAAATGATTTGATGTGCATGTTTAAAACTAAGAAGGGAGAATTATGCAAACACTTCATATAACATATAACCATGAATTAAATATGGATAGAGATATACCATATTATTTGTGTGACTTTACTTGGAAAATTCATGAATCTTAATGCACTTAGATTTATTTAAATTCACATAGAGATATAGTGAGTTAAAAAATTGAGTAGATTTGCCATACCTAGAGATACGATAGTAATTAATTTGGGAATAGTCCCTGTGAGACGATACTCTTACTCACTATCGTATTACTTGATCAATAACGTGCACT
Organism: Artocarpus heterophyllus; assembly: GCA_025403435.1. Lineage (NCBI taxonomy): Eukaryota > Viridiplantae > Streptophyta > Magnoliopsida > Rosales > Moraceae > Artocarpus > Artocarpus heterophyllus. The sequence continues at coordinate 29,641,218 of CM046345.1, read as the reverse complement.
TACGTTAGTGAATTTTACCGAACAAGTTTTTGGCGCTGTTGCCGGGGACTACTTGTTTAATACTAATTAATATTAATACCAGATAATTCTTGATTTAATCTAGTTTTCTTTTATTTTGTTTATTTTTAGGAGTGTGTTGGTGTACGAGAAGAACTAAACAAGGGGAACTTGTTAAGTTTGATCCAAAAATCGAGCGTACTTTCAGAAGACTGTTAAAGGAACAGAGAAATCGCACTAAGAAAATGGCAGATGCAGGTGAAGCTAAAAATCGTTGTCGACTTTTAAGAGATTATGCAGTACCAACTATTCAAGGCGCCACTTCGAACATCAGGAGGCCAGCTATTCAAGCGAACAACTTTGAGATCAAGCCATCCCTCATCTAAATGATTCAACAATCGGTGCAATTTAGTGGGCTACCTTGTGATGATCCAAATACCTGAGGAGGCTTTTGATCTAATAAAAGGAATGGCATCAACTAACTATCAGTGGGCTACTGAAAGGCTACAAACTAGGAGAACTACAGGAGTTCATGAAGTGGATGCACTATCTACACTCATAGCTCAGTTTGAAGCACTTAACAGAAAGATAGACCATATGAGTGCTTCAGCTATGAAAATTCAGAGTGCAATATGTGAATTTTGTGGTGGAGGACATGCCAACAATGAATGCCAGGTAGGTAATAATTTTGCTCAACATTCTGAAAATGCTAATTTTGTTAGAAATTTTAACAGGTCACAAAATAATCCCTATTCCAACACTTACAACCCGAGGTGGCGGAATCATCCAAATTTTTTATGGGACAATCAAAACACGATGAGACCACCACTAGGATTCAAGCAACAGGAGGAGAAAAAGCTGAATCTGGAAGATATAGTTGCTAAGCTGGCTACTTCCACTCAAGATTTCATGAAGAGTATAGATGCAAGACTCCATAATCAAGAGGCATCCATCAGAAATCTAGAAATGCAGATAGGACAAATGGCCAACATGATCTCAGGTAGGCCACAAGGTTCGTTGCCAAGTAACACAGAAAAGAACCCCATTGAGAATATGAAGGCAATAACTTTGCGAAGTGGCAAGCAAGTGGGACAAGAAGATGCTAATGAACAATCAAAAGAGACAAGAACGAGCAATCCTTTTCCAGATGATCCAAAACCCTATGTGCCTCCCATTCCATTCCCTCAAAGGCTCTAGCAGCACAAATTAGATAAGCAATTTTCTAAATTTCTTAAGGTGTTTAAAAAATTGCATATTAACATTCCTTTTGCAGATGCCTAGCTATGCAAAATTCTTGAAGGAGATTTTGGCAAATAAAAGAAAGCTGGAGGACTATGAAACTATGAAGTTGAATGAGGAATGCTCAGTCATTCTACAGAATAAGTTGCGACCTAAACTAAAAGATCTAGGGAGTTTTACAATTCCTTGCACTATTAGTGACTCTTATTTTGAAAAAGCATTATGTGATTTAGGTGCTAGTATCAATTTAATGCCTTTTTTTCTATCTTTAAGAAATTAGATTTGGGAGAGGTTAAAGCAACCATAGTGTCACTTCAACTTGCAAATCGAACAATTAAGCACCCAAGCGGTATTGTGGAGGATGTACAAGTAAAGGTTGACAAGTTTATTTTTCCTGTAGATTTCATTGTTTTGGAAATGAAGGAAGATTGTAAAGTTCCACTCATTTTAGACCATCCTTTTCTAGCGACAGGAAGAACCTTGATAGATGTGCAACAAGGAAAATTAATTCTCAGGGTTCAAGATGATCATGTCACCTTTAATGTGTTTGAAGCACTGAAATATCCCTCAACTGATGATTCTTGCATTAGAATTGACACTATTGATAAGCTGGTATCTAAGGTTTTTCAAGAAGATGCTTTCAAGGACCCGCTTGAAGCTTATCTAACCCATTCTATTGGTACGGATGTTGAGAATGAGGAAATAAGGGAATATTTAGACTTTATGGAGGCAAATCCACCAATTCTGAGGCATACGGCATTGCAACTTGTAGAAGTGGGACAGTCCACCACAAGGCCTAAGTCGTCAATTGAAGAGCCTCCCATTCTTGAGCTCAAACCCTTACCTTCTCATTTAAAATATGCTTATTTAGATGGCAAATCCTCACTACCTATAATTATTTCTTCTTCTTTGATAGATCTTATGGAGGAAAAACTGCTCAGGGTGTTAAGAGAGCACAAAGGCACAACTGGGTGGAAGATTGCAGACATCAAGGGAATAAGCCCCTCCATTTGCATGCACAAAATCTTATGGAGGAGAAATACAAGCCCACCATTCAACCCCAAAGGCATCTAAACCCAAAAATGCAAGAAGTGGTGAAAGCTGAGGTCATCAAACTATTGGACGCTAGGATCATCTATCCCATATCTGATAGTTCATGGGCATTTAACACATTAAAGGAAAAGCTCGTGTCGGCACCTATCATGGCAGCACCAGATTGGGATTTACCATTTGAGCTCATGTGTGATGCAAGTGATTCAGCAGTTGGAGCAGTGCTAGGCCGATGAAAGAATGGAATTTTTCAAACTATATACTACGCTAGTTGGACCTTGTCAAGAGCACAACTGAATTACACAACAACAGAAAAGGAACTTCTGGCGGTAGTTTTTGCTTTTGATAAATTTCATTCTTATTTGATTGGTTCAAAAGTCATTGTTTACTCTGATCGTTCTGCTCTAAAATACTTACTTGAAAAGAAGGAATCCAAGCCCAGGTTAATTAGGTGGATCTTGTTGCTTCAAGAGTTTGATTTAGAGATCAAGGATAAAAAGGGAACTGAGAACCTAGTTGCAGATCACTTATCCAGAATTCCTAATCATGATGAAGTGGGCAGCCTAATTCTGGGGGAATTCCCTAATGAACAGGTATTCTCTATCAAATCCACATGAGCCCCCTGGTATGCTGATTTGGTAAATTTTTTAGCAAGTAATGATCTACCCCCTGATTTATCATATCAACAAAAGAAAAAATTCTTTTCTGATGTTAAACACTATTTTTGGGAAGAACCCTTCTTGTTTAAAGTTTGTGTAGATCAGGTGATAAGAAGATGTGTTTTTGAGGACAAAATGGTAAGTATTTTACAACTTTGTCATGATGGAGAGGTTGGTGGTCATTTTAGTGGTTCTAAAACTGTTGCTAAAGTGTTACAATCAAGTTTCTATTGGCCCACACTTTTTAAAGATGCACACTTCTATGTAGCCTCATGCGATAGATGTCAAAGAATGGAAAATATCCCTAGGAAAAATGAGATGCCTTTAAACAACATTATTGTGTGTGAACTATTTGATTTTTGGCGTATTGATTTCATGGGACCATTGCCACCTTCATTTGGGAATGAATACATCTTAGTGGCTGTAGAGTACGTATCTAAGTGGGTAGGGGCAGCTGTTGTACCAACAAATGATACTAGGGTAGTGGTTAAATTCTTGAAAAAGAACATCTTTACCCGATTTGGCACCTCTAGGGCAATCATAAGTGATCAAGGATCACATTTTAGCAGCAAGCAATTTGAGGCATTGTTGGTAAATTATGGGGTTACACATAAGGTGGCACTAGCGTATCATCCTCAGACTAGTGGCCAAGTGGAGATTTCAAATAGGGAGATCAAGAGGATTTTGGAGAAGACGGTGAATGCCTCTAGGAAGGATTGGTCTATTAAGTTAGACGATGCACTTTGGGCATATAGGACTGCATTCAAAACTCCCATCGGGATATCCCCTTTCAGGTTAGTTTTTGGAAAAGCATGTCGCCTGCCTATGGAGTTAGAACATAGGGCTTATTGGGCAATTAAATTTTTGAACTTTGATGCGTAGTTGACAGGTGAGGCTAGGTTGCTACAACTAAATGAGTTAGATGAATTTCGGCTCGATGCTCATGAGAATGCGAAGCTTTACCAGGAGAAAACGAAAAGATGGCATGATAAGCATAGTCTCAGAAAAGAGTTTGCAGTTGGTCAATAGGTCTTGCTCTATAACTCTCGCCTTAAATTGTTTCCAGGTAAGCTGAAGTCTAGGTGGTCAGGACCGTTTACAGTAACACAAGTCTTTCCATCTGGAGCAATAGAGGTTGGACACGATACCAAAGGCACATTTAAGGTCAATGGTCAGTGCTTGAAGCCCTACTTTGGAGGTGGAGTTAACAAGCATAAAACCACCATCGATTTACAAGCTCCTACAAAGTGACAGTTGAGACAGTCTGGCTGAAGACAATAAAGCAAGAGCTTCTTGGGAGGCAACCCAAGCATTTCCTTGTTTATCATGTCATTAATTAATAAAAAAATGATAATAATAAATAAATAAATAAAATAAAGGAAATAAAAAATAAATAAATACATAATTTAGGTTATTTCTGTTTCTTAAGTGTCGATCTTGTTATGCAGGTGTGGAAGTCAGCAAGGGAGCATGCAAAAAAAGCGTTTGGGTAAATTGAGTTTCTTTGGGAAGAATCCAAGCGTCGCAGCCCTTAATTTAGAGTGCCGTGACGCTCTTTAGGGAGCAAGCGACTTGATTGTGGCAGAAGCAAAGCGCCGCGGCGCCACACACAAAAAAAAAAGGAACACAGAACACTAGCGCCGTAGCGCTAGAATTCCAGCGCCGCAACGCTGTTTGCATGATTTCAAAAAAAAAGAGCCTTAAATCTAACCACCCACGACCTTTTCCACATTCTCACCCATTCACTTTCTCTCACTAAACTAAATTCCTTTCTCCCACTTCTTCCTCTCCTCTCTCTCCAGATAACTTTGCAAAAGAAGAACAATCCTCCAACGTTTTGGCTGCCTTCTTTCTTGTGTTGGTCCTTCTCATCAAGTAAGTCATCTCCGTTCCATATAGTTAGTTTCTTTTAATTTTTTTTTATTTTGTATTTTGTGTGATTTTTCCTGAAATTTGAACTTCTTAGGTTATTTATGATTTTAGTTTTATTTAAGGTTCTAGGTTTTGGTGGTGTTTGGCAAGTGAAATTTTGGCAATGTTGGGTATCCTCTATACAGTTGTAGGGAGCAGTCATTTGTGTTAGTGCTTGGTCTTTAGGCGTGTGCATGAAACAAAAATAAAGAAATAAAAATAAAAATAAAAAAAATGGGTTCTTAGCGCACACGAACTTTAGCCTCCTGATCCACCCCCCATCAAGTCGTTTTGTGAGTGAGGCCACTCGAAAAAGACAAAACGATGCCATTGTTAAGAAAACTGTAGTACTAGAACGGGGTTTAGACTTTAGTGATGGCTTTTCTACAGTATTTTTTAATATGGTTGTGCAAAGAGGGTGGAGAAAATTTCTTGAGCAACCAAAGGCGGCTGTAGTCCCACTTGTTTGAGAATTTTATGCCAATGTTCCAGAGCACACTAACCTACAGGTAAGTGTACGAGGTAAAATGGTTCATTTTGATAAAACGACCATTAACAGGTATTATGGGCTCCGCAATATCGATAATGATGAATATTATGAATACCTAAGTGAACATTTGGATTTTGAGGAAGTTCTTGGCACAATAGCTACTCCAGGCACCACTTGGAAATTAACACAGGGCGGCAAAGCAGTGTCTTTTCCCTCCTCCACATTAAACAGGGAGTACAAAGCTTGGTTGTATTTTATTGCTGCCAAATTAATGCCTGTAATACATTTTTCTGATGTTACCAAGGATAGAGCTGCCTTGTTGTTTGCGATTGTTACAAGTAAAACTATTGATGTGGGGAAAGTAATCCAAGATAGCATTCTTAGAACTACTATGGGTTCCACGACTGGTGGTTTGGGTCACTCCTCCCTGATCACAAGATTATGCATTGACGCTGGAGTCTCGTTTGACCAAGGAGAAGAATTATTACAACCAATGAAAATCATCAACAGAAAGGTCGTGGGAAGCTTCCATGACCAAGATGTATGCCCTCAGCCTCGGCAAGACACTGGTGCCTCTACGTCAAGCCAACCTTCTCATCCCGAACAAGTCACTCCTACAATTCACCAACCTACTGTACCTGCCCCAGAGTTGCAAATTAGTGATCGCTTATGTCGGTTAGAAATAGGGTTGGAGTATAACATTGCATTGACACAGGCAATTGCCCGCCACCTAGGAATGGATGAATCTCAACTGCCACCTCCACCGCATTTTCTTGATCGCAATGAGCCTTGATTTCACTTTCAATATTTATTTCATTATTTAGGTTTTCTTTTTATTTTCAACTTCTTAAGGTTTTTGTTTTGTTTGTTTTGTTTGTTGTCTAGGTCACTTCTCGGAGTTCATGTAGCTGCTCAAGTCAAATTGGCCTCATTTGTTGCACAAGGGGTTTCCCTTACCTTTTCTTTCTTTTTATTTATACATTGAGGGCAATGCTTTATTTAGTTTGGGGGGAAAACAAAAAAAAAAAATTTAAAAAAAAAACTTGTGTTAACCCTTTTGAAACTTGAAGTGATACATTCCTGCAATGATGAATCTAGATATGATTGAATCCTTTATTTGGATGTCCTAAAATTCTTGGGAGGTGTGAATTTTCATCTAAACGTGTGATGGATTTGTTATTTAATTCTAATTCTGAATTTATGATCCATATATTGAGCACAAAATCTTGAATTTTTAAATTGTGTGTATGCCCAGTTGATGTTCACTCATGTTTTAGAATTCATCTTATTTTCTCTCAAGGCGAAATCCTAGGCTACATCTGACTGAAAACATGATCATTTAGCCCATTTTTGGATCGTTTGAGCTGTTCAAGCCAACCTTATATATATATATCCCTAGTCACCCCATTGAGCCTTAATGCATTATCCATTCTTTCTTTGTTACCCGCAGTTGCTAAACCAGCCAATCATTACACCTTATCCCACATCCAGGAAACATGTTGATTTTTGAAGAAAGTAAGCTATTTTGGGAGGTAGGGTGGAGTAAGGGAGTTGTTGAGTGTTACTTGAAGTGTAGAAGTTTTTGAGTCTGTCGTTGGATTAATTTTACTGTTTAAGGATATTATTAGCATTCATATTATTATTATAAAAAAAAGAAAAAAAAGGAAAAAGAAAAAAAAAAGACAGAAAAAAAAAAACAACACAAAACTAGAAAAAAGGTTGGAACAGCAACAGTGAGTGATTAAGAAAACGAAAGTGAGTAAATGAGTGCACTTAAGGGCGATGGCATGAGCTTGGGGATAGGGTTTAAAAAGTGATATTGGTCAAGAGTTGAATGGTTTGAAGGAGAAGAGTAAGTCTTGATTGTACAGTTGAAGTGGTTGAAGGGTGTACAACCAAGAGTGGGTTTTAACTGGAATCTAGAAATCAACATGGGAGGGGTGAACTGAGCCTAAACTTGACTTTTATCTTACCTCTAGCCTAGCCTTACGTTACAAACTTAATAAAGCCCTAATGATTTTTAGTTGGATGATTAGCCTACATTAGTGGAGGGAGGAATGAAAGGTGACCCTATGAAACATGTTTCTTTGTACAACTCATCAAAGCTTCTCAGAGTAATGTGGATGTGGCTGGACTGCATACAATTTGAAAAGAATGGATAACACACACATATGGGTCATGGAATTAGAATTAGTCTTAAATAGCAAATCGATCTCAATGTTTGGATGGAATTTGTTCTTTTCTTTGAGTTGTAGGATGGAAAAATTCTGGAGGACATCTTGAAGGATTTGTTGTTCCATGTTTGTCTACTTCTTGGTTTTGCTCGAGGACTAGCAAAAGTTAGTTTGGGGGGTTTTGATAACTCTAGTTTAGAGAGTTATTTGGCCGCTTTTAATTAGCAAATGCTGCTATATTTTTGAGAAAAATTGCATGACACCCAACTTTTTCATGAAAGTATGCCTTTATTGATGTAGGTTGAAGAAAGAAAGAAAAGGGAGCACGAGCACGAAAGTTGAAGAAAAAAATTGCAAATCAAGCACGAACTGGAACCTTGTTGGCAGAGGAGAAGCACCGCGGCGTCCAAAAACTAGAGCCACGGCCCCCAATGTTGGGCTGCTCAGCATTTCTTGGCAGAGACCTCGCGCCGCGACGCTGGGAAAGGAGCTCCGCGACGCTACGACAAAAAAAAAAAAAAAAAAAGAAGAAAGAAGCGCTATAGCACTAGGAAAGGAGGGCCGCGGCGCCGAGGGTGATTCTGAACCGTGATTTTTGGATGTGAAACAAGGGTGGTTTAGTTAACTTAAGAGTAGTATAAATAGACAACGATGTAATAGTCAAAGGAAAGCTAGGGTTTTTATTTTTCAAAGCGTTGTTTACTTTTCTTAGGAGCCGTCAAGCAATCTAGAGTCAGAAGTGAGAGATTGGTGACAAAATTTCTTGTTCTCTTAACTCTTGATGTTTGAGTAAATTAAATTTTCAGTTTTTATTTCTTTTTCAATTATGTTCTAATTTTCTTAGTTAAGGCTATGATGTAGCCTAATCATGACGATGTGAATTTCATATTTATTTATATATCATAATTGATTTTATTCATGTGAGTTATTTGTTATTATGCTTAATGCTTTTGAATGATTAGCTACCATTTAAATGATTTGATGTGCATGTTCAAAACTGAGAAGGGAGAATTATGCAAACGCTTCATATAACATATAACCATGAATTAAATATGGATAGAGATATACCATATTATTTGTGTGACTTTACTTGAAAAATTCATGAATCTTAATGCACTTAGACTTATTTAAATTCACATAGAGATATAGTGAGTTAATAAACTGAGTAGATTTGCCATACCTAAAGATAGGATAGTAAATAATTTGGAAATTTCCATCATCACATGTGTATTGTTAATTGGGTTGCATCATTTTATGAAATTCATATCTAATGATTATGGTGAAATCAAATGCCTTAACACCTTGTCGTATTGAAGTATCTCTTGAAATTAATCGTAATTTTTCTTCTTAATTTAGTACTTAAGTTCAGTATTTTACTCAATCTCAACTTCATTTGATCGGCTAGATAAACTCTACAGTTAATCTAACTTTAGTACTTAGTTAGATTATTATACAACAGTCCCTGTGAGACGATACTCTTACTTACTATTGTATTACTTGATCAATAACGTGCACTTGCGTTAGTGAATTTTACCAAACAATAGAGTCTCAAGGACCATAGTCATCTGAGTTTTAGCATCAATGTTAGCTCCATTGGTTTGAGCCTCAGTGAGGTAACCCATGACCAACATCATATGCTCCTTTACAAATGTCCCCGGTCTTTGCTGACAGTTCAAGAGTTTTCGAAGTGCCCCTTGCAATTTTGTTATGGCCTGGCCTCCAAACATGTCTTCTAGATTATCCAAGATCTGCTTAGCAGTCTCATAATCCACATGTTGAGCCTGCAGCACATTATTCATGCTAGCCATAATATAGCAGCGGGCTTGATCATTTGCATCTTTCCAGCGATCGTACGATTGGAATTGCTCATTGGTGGAATCTCCTATAGGCTGGAGAGGACGAGGGGTTGTCAGCATAAATTTTAGTTTCTCAAAGGAGAGGGCGATATTCAGGTTCTGTTTCCAATCATTATAATTCTCTCCGGTTAATAAGTTTTTGTCAAGTATCGTAGATAAAGCGTTTTTAGACATTTTTAATCTACAATAAAGAATCATATACCAAACATAAGCAAACATACAATAATAATTTAGTAAGATAACACAATCATGTAAAAACATATAAATGTATTTATGTGTCAAAACCTTGAAAATATCACAACCTTACAACGATAATTTCCAACTCAAAATTCAACAAGCTCCTAGAGGAGTCATGCCAAATTCAATCAGGAACACGGATTCCCTTCTGATTAATATATGCCATCCAGAACCCATATGATCTAGCATATATTAATAATCGTTTCTTTGGCCATTAATTCTATTAACAGAGCTCCTAAGGGAAGTTAATAATAAAATTAACATGAGTGTATAACCATTGTTTCAATATTTTATCTATGATTTATAATCACCACCTAGGGGTGTACAACCATAAATTATGCTAGAATACCTTATCTTCTCAGAGATCTAATCTGGCATATGATAAGAATCCCTTCCTAGAGGTCGAGACCACCATGTTCTTTCTATGGACTAACGATGGAGGCCTTAGGTCCTCTCTTTGAAAACCTTCTCCCACTCAATCTTTTGAAATCAAGGTTTTATTTTAAGAACATGCATGAACAATTTTAATATGAGCGGCACTCCCTATTCTATATGGCATGTTATCAATATACATCGCAAATCATATTATAATGCAGACAAGCAAAGCAATTAAGCAAAGCTACAAGCAAAATAATAATTACCGTAATATTATGGTTCCACCCTAGAGAATAGAAAACAAAGATTACAAGAGAATAATCAAAACATATTATCGATTCTTCATCCTTGAATCCTTAAGCTGTATCCTTCTTCATGTAATGCTCATCCGCAAGTCTTCAATCCCATATGAATCGAATATCCATATTTCTGGTCATATCCAAATTTAATGTTTCTCAGAATTGTCCAAAAAAAAAATAAAAGTACACCAAAAACTACACCTTCTCTGAAAAAATTTTCAACTCTCTGCCGGCAAGCCGATCTAGGTGATCGGCCTGTCGGTCATGACCCACCGGCCTGCCGATCTTCATAGATGGCCTACCGATTCATGACAGAACGGCCTACCGAACCAGAAGTTCGGCCTGCCGCTGAAGCCACCTGATTTTTGCCTCGCTGTCGGCCTGCCAAACCTTACGTCCGGCCTGTAGATTTGCGACTATCGGCCTGCCGAACTAGAGACTTCGGCATGTCGACCGAGCGAAAATCACCCTTTCTAGAAAATACAATTTTTAATTCAATTCATCAATTTTATTTTCAACAATTCAAAAACATAAAATTAGAGACTTAGGAAATACCTGGGAGTGCCATCATCTATCTTCTAGATCTGTTTCTAGATCCGTCTTCTCTAAATAATTATTTAATTAACAAATTCTTACAAAATTAAAATTAAATAATAATTTCTAGATAGTGATGATAGTCCGTCATCTAATTATATGAAAAACTTAGATACACATTCTAACTTCTAAGAAACCATAACTTGTATAAATTAATTAATTAATAAATAATTAAATAATAATTTAATCAACCATAATTAATAAGCCTTCACCATATAATACATGACAACATGTAAAATATATAAAAACCTAGAGTGCCAACTCTCTATAAAATTAAATTCAAGCATAGGAGAGATCAAGATCATATAATTTATACATATAGCACGATCACAAACTCATAAATTTTCGTAAAAACCTGGCTTTGATACCAATTGTTGAAAAAATACTATGCAGTAGAATTTTAAAAATTTTATATCAGAGTATTTTTCAAAACACAAATTTGACACGCTATATGCATAAATTAACCAGATCTTACTAACCTTTGAATGCCAAAGAACTCCCGTAATCCGTGAAGAGAACTAACGTTCTAGAAGAGCCTCAACCAACTGGTCTTCTTTGCTATTCTCTATCCACGATCGGAGTGAGTGTGGGCTCACATGTACAGCTCTTCTTCCAAGTGACTGTCCTTCCAACCAATTGAGAGAACCCAAAGCTAGTGTTTGTGATTTATGAACAAGAGCTCTCAAAGAGTTTTCAGATTCTCACTAGTAGAGTATCACACTTAATCTCTCAATTGATCTAAATAACTTATGAGACTTACTCCCTATTTATAGAGGTTGGGCTAGGGTCAATTCTTATCAGATAAGGTCTCAAAAATTTAAATCAGAATCAAATTCAAATCAATATCTGATGAAATCCATGTAAAAACGCGTGATCTTTTTATTGCTCATTGGTAGGCCGATCTGCCTAATCGGCAAGTAGAACTTGCCCTGTCGGCAGGCCGAACTGCCGATAAAAAATCTCAACGAATCTTTTATTTTCCACCCGAGATTCTACAGGATAAAGTCTCAGTTTTAATTCAAATAACCCAATAGAGAAGTTATCTAATTAAAACAACTTTATCTAGATAATCTCTAGGAAAATAAATGAATTCCTAACAATTCTACAAGTTTATCTTGATTTAATTTATTCAAAATTAAATCAACTGATAAACATACAAGAATTATCCGATCCCAATAATTCAACAACTTTATCCTGAATTAACTTTGTCACAAAATTAATTCAACCGATAAATAGACATAAATTATTTGATCCTTTCGAATTTCAATCAATCTAATAAATCTAACATAAGTCACCAAATGGACCAATATAGTTCAAGCTCCCGATAATTATGAAACCTAATATCCCAGATATACATTTCATAATTATCAACTCTAACGCTACTTCACTAAAAGCTTGGAGCTGCACCCTCAAGCTTTATAAAATTACGAAGCCCGTATAGCTAAGTCTCCATGACATATCATAGTGTATCGTATCCCTATAGGATTATCCATAATCAGCTTAAGGACAAGTTCTGTCTTACTTTCCCGACTATTTTTATCTTACGTTCCATTATCTTACCATCGAAAAACTTACCATCCAAAGATGGTATATCATTTTATTAAACCTATGTATCCAAATGGTTAAGCGCTCCAGTTTTCCAATTACAGGATAACGCATATAAGAGGATATCACTACTCCTAAAGAGGAGCTATGGATTCCATATCTATGAATAATAGGTCAACGCTACCAAGAGTCATGCCTCCAATGTATCGGCATGCATACCACTGTTAAAATGTGGGTGTTACCTTTTGGTAAATCAAAAGACACAAGCCAAGACAACGAGCCCACTATTTTTCTCAGGATTAAGATACATTACAAATGATTGTCTAAAGTCAATCGATTTGCTGAGACAGAATTATTAATCTAAATCAATTCACTTTATGTCCCGATCCAATACATCGTTACCTATGATAATGTGCTCCAATGTTTCTATTCACTGAGTCCACCTCCGATGGTCAAGACAAACCATCTCCCAATAGGGATATAGACAACATAACAATCTTTACATGAATAAAGCGCCCAACTTCATTCTCTTGATTGCAGATCTTATGATTTAGACCGTCACCTTAAGAATCGTGTATTTCGCATAATCTGTCATCATATGCCAAATTCTTAAAGATTTAGACTGACAGTTTTAGACTATTATTTGCTTAACATACATTCAACAAATATGAACTTAAAGAGGACAAGATTTGGTATATTGATAATGAATAAATTCTTCATTGATAAAAATGTCTCCAAAAAATATTACATTTTTTCCTTCTTAAAGCATACATGTCTAACAGTTTTAATTAAAATATTGATTTATTTAACTTAATTAGCCTGCCGCATCACCTCCTGGGTTTCAGGGCGTGACATGCAATTTTAAAATCTCATTTGAGTTGTGTTTTCTATTTTTTTCTTTTGAGTTTTTTTAATTTATATTTTTTTCTGATTGTGTTATTGTTTTGTTGTTCGGCTTTGCACCTTTAGGATTATAGAATTAACCCTTAGAATAAGTTTGATAGCAAGGTGCAAGTTTTTTGCTTCTTTACAATGATAAAGTTGATTGAGGAGAAGCTCAATAGTGTTCAGCTGGAGAAGTTCCACTGTTTTTGATCGTTATCTTAACTTACCTAGTTTTGTAAGTCAGAATACTTTGTTACATTAGATTTTGATTCGTTACGATTATCAACCTTATCTTAAGGAAAGGAGGTATATGTTTGGTGATGCTATGGTTAGGTTTGGGATAGAGGATTTTTGTTTAATTTCTAGTTGCAATGTGAGGGTAGTATAGATTTGAAAAATTATTGTGATAGCAAGTAAATTACTCTAAAGAATAGGTTTCTTTCCTGAGGTTTCTGGGAAAATAAGTTGGGCTAGCATTATCAGTTGGTTTTTGAATGCAGTTTTTGATAATGATGAGTTTCTTATGAAGGGTTTTTGCTATTTTTTATCTCCTGCTTTGTGCTTGCTAAGCCTAACAACAAGTGTGTCAGCAATAAATTAATGCTTGGGGAAAGTTGTCATTTGACTTGATGATTTCTAGCTTGGTTTTGGTTGGGACCATACTGTATATGAGAGATGATAAGATTAAGGGGATTGATTGTCTTTCAAAGCGAGGACAAATTGACAATGGAAAAGAAGATTACGGGATGAATGGTTTGTCTTTTCTTTTTCAAGTACAGGTTTGTTAGACCATTTCTCTTGTCGGTGATAGAGCTGCCAAGAAGATTGAAGGTGTTGATAGATCTCTTCCATAATTTTTTGGGTGGAGGTGCGCTGATGTGCTAAGCTACAAGGATTTACATTACTTGATTTTTAATGACAAAGATGTATGTTTTTGTTTATTACCTTAAAAAAAAATTTCACTTGATATTCATAGTTGTGGACGTAAGATTTTATCCCGACCGTGTTGGCACTAGTTGTTTTATTTTACTATTTTTTTTATTTTTGAACTTGTCAATTTTTTAACTTTTTTTTTTAGAATCTGTCGAGTTTTAACTTAGAAGGTATTAGATTCTAATTAACGAGCTGGCATATTGGTACATTTTTTATGGAACCCGTTATGTTCCAATTTAAAATTTGCCAAATTCTAATAAACTCTCACATGATATTAGTCATTCTTTTAGAATCTATCAGGTTTAAACTTAAAACCTACAAGATTCTAGCATACATTTCAATTGTTGTTAGTCTTACTTTTTAAAACCCAACATATTCTAATTTAAAACCTGATAGATTTCAACTTCGTTTTGAATCTGTCAGGTTTTAAGTTTTTGTTTTTTTTTGTTTTTTTGTTTTTTTCCTTTTTGTCGTATCTTGGTTTTTCATTTAACATATGACTTTTTTTTTTTTTTTTTTGTTATGCATTTGTTAGCTTTCATGTCGTGCAATTGAACCGACAAAAGCTGAGCTAGAATGTGAGCCTATGAAAGCTTTGGCCTGTAAATCTCATAAAGAGATTGTTTCTCTTCGTGAGGGTGGTGGTTTCGGTGAAGCTAAAGGTATTGGTTTAATCGATGAGGATGATAATTTTTAAATAGGTTGTTCATCCTCCTTGTCCTTTTATTCGACAGGTCATTTCAAATGAAAATGAGGTATATTTCCTTTTTTTTGTTTCTGTTTGAAAAATCTGCCGGGTTTATTTTTTCGCACAAGCTATCTGATATGGCTGTAAAAGTATACATTTTATGAGACTAAAATCATTTCTTTATGCTTTTGTTTCTCATTAAATCATCTAATCAATAGCATTTTTTTGAATCTTAGTATAAAAATGTGTTTATATACGTGTTTTTTGTGTGTTTTGATGTTTAAGTATACTTTCAGAAATTTTTAAAGTCATTTTTGTGTGTTAAATATTTGTTCTATGTCCAATTTGTAAAACCGTTAATTTTGTGTTGTAAATTTATTTTCAATCTTAATGAATCTTATACTATGTTTTAATATATTTTTAATAATTTCTAAAAAAATGTTACGTCTTAAGTAGTATTTTCGACATAACAGAATTAGCTCTATATCATATTTTTATATTAATAAGTTTTTCAACGTTTTTAGTTTATTTTAAATTTTTGTAATTATTGCAAATAATTTTAATGTGTTTATTTATTTTTAGATTTGAAATTTGGAGCAAAACAGAGTAAAATAATTTCAAAATGGACAAAATTGAACAACAATTGCAAATAGCACCTATACCAACGTTGCATCAACATGATATTAGCAACTAAAAAAAGATCGGAATGTAAGAAAAAGAAAGAAAAAAAAGTGTCTTATAAACTATGTTACAGCTTACAACGGAAGTTGTTAATAAATAATAATTAAATATTTAATATAATACAATAAATAATAAAGTAATAACATAATAATTATAATAATATTTTTAATATTTAAATAGTGTCATTTTGACACTATAAATGCAAGGGTACACCCTCAAAATTCCTCACCCCCCTTCTTCACTTTTTAACTATTTTTCAAAGAGCAAAGTAGGAGGCTTAGCTCAGTCCTATTTTTAGGAAGATATGCTACTAGAGCACTCCTCTAACCCTACTTTAAATATTAGACTAATGTCTAAATTAGTGTAAAAATTCTAGTAAGGCAGAAAGATGATCTTGTATACGTAGTAGTCTAGTATGGTTCTAAACTTTATACTTGTGCTATAATGTTTATATTTTTAGTGAATAAATTATATTTTTAAAAGTTATTGATGAGACTGTAAAAATGCACATTTCTTAATGCTAAAATCAATAATTTTACGTTAACATTTTTCGTTAAATTCTTTAATTATAGCATTTGTGTATTAATTAATATTTTAGTATGTCTGTGTAAAAATTATTTAAAATATTTTTTTTATGTTTAATAATATTTTTAGTAATTTTTAGAATCATTTCTGTGCATTTAATGTTAATTAGTTTGAAAATAGTTAAAACCGTAAAAATAATGTTATGTGATTTTATTTTAGGTCTTAAATGTTTGTAAATAAGTTTTTAATTTCTAAATATTTTTTTATAATATTTCTAGTAATTTATAAAAATATTCTTAAGTATATAAATAATATATCTGTTAAGGTTTGTTAATTTTAGAAATGTTTATTTATTTTTAGTGTGTTTTGTGTGTTTTATTGTCAAATAAATATTTTTAAATTGTTGTCAAAATTATGTTTGTAAAATAATTAATTTTTGTTTATTTATTTTATTTTAGATTTGAAATCTGTAAGAAAAAATCAAGAAAAATGGCATGAAAACCGGCAAAATAGTCTTGTCGACTGCACCATGTGTATTGTCGTCAACCGCGTGGTCACGATCCCAAAGTTTGAACCAAATTCAAACTCCTCAAGTTGATCTAATTGATCTACTCTCAATCAATTGGATAAATCTCATCTTATTTGATTTGGGTATCTTTTATAGAGCCGTAATTTTAATTCAAATAACATAATAGAAAAGTTATCTAATTAAAATAGTCATATATAGATAAACCCATACAAATAAAATATTATCCAAATAATTCAACATGTTTATCTTGAATTAATTCACAAAATTAATTGACCGATAAACTAACATGAATTATAAATCCAATTAACTCGAATTTTAGCCAATCTAATAATTTAACATAAGTCACCAATATGTAGAAAAAATACGTCATATCGTTACAGGATTTATTATGAGCTAGCAAAGGAGACACGATGGACATATATAGTTCAAGCTCCCATAATTATAAAATAACATATCCTAGATATATATTTTATAATTATCAACTCTAACGCTACTCTATTAAAAGCTTAAAACTACACTCTCGAACTATATAAAATTACAAAACTCCAATAAGCTAACTGTGCATAACATATCATAATATGTCACATCCCCATAGGATATTCATAATTGGCTTAAGGATAAATTCTATTTTACTTTCTCGATTATTTTTATCTTATGTTCCATTATCACACCATTGGAATACTTACTATCCATGGATAGTATACCATTCGATTACATCTATATATCCAAATGGTTGAGCGCTCCAATCTTCCAGTTTCAGGATAATGCATATAAGAGAATATCATTAACTCTACAAAAGATCTATGGATTCCATATCTATGAATAACAAGTCACGTGAATCGAGTCATGTCTCCAATGTACTAGTATGTGTACCATCATTAAATCAAGATGTCACCCTTTGATACATTAAAAGACATAAGTCAAGAATATGAGCTCATTAGTCATTTCAGGATTAAGACACAACAAGTATGATTGTCTAAAGTGAATTGATTTGAACAAACTGAATTATTAACCAAATCAATTCAAATTTTTGTCCCGATCTAATACATCATTACATATGACAATGCACCAATGTTTCTACTCGTAGAGTCCCACTTCAATGACCAAGACAAGCCATCTTTCGTTAGTGATGTAGACAACATAACAATCTTGACATGAATAAAGAGCCCAACCTTTTTCCCCTTATTGCTGATCTTATGATTTAGAACATTACCTTTAAGATTCATGTCTTTTGCATAATCTGTCCATCATATGCACGATTCTTAAAGGTTTAGACTGACAGTCTTAGACTTTTATCTGCTTATCATACATTCAATAGAAATGAACAAAAAGAGGACAATATTTTGTATATGAATAATAAATAAACTCTTTATTAATAAAATGTCTCCAAAAATATATTACAATATTTTACTCCCTAGGATACTATGTCTAATAATCTCCCCCTTGCTCTAAGTGAGTAAATATAACATATCTTGCATCCCCTTAACCTCTACATGCTTCTTGAAAAATCTTTCATTAGTGTCTTCATGAAAGGATCAGCTATATTGTTCTCAGATACGATCTTGAAAACTACAACATGCCTAGCCTCAGCGAAGTTCTTTATCACATGATACTTCCAATGAATATGCTTACTCTTCTTGTGAAATCATGGTTCCCTTGCATTAGCTATGTTGCAGTGTTATCACAATACAACAATACTGCCTTATCCATACCAAGAATTGCCTTAAGATCCCCAAAGAACTTACGGAGCCACACTACTTCTTTCGAAGCATCACTAGCTACCACATACTCGGCCTTCATTATTGAATCCAAAGTGCAATCTTGCTTGATACTTCTCCAAACAATGGCACCTCTACCCAGAGTGAACAAAGAACTAGAAGTCAATCTTCTTAAGTTTAGATGGAATTGGAAATCTAAATCAGTGTATCCTAGAGATGTTAGATCCTCACCGAATACACTAGCATATAACCTCTAGTCCTTCTTAGGTACTTCAAAATATGCTTCACCACAACCTAGTAGTTTGGTCCAAGACCCGATTGAAATTGACTTACTATCCCAACCACATAACAAATGTCTAGTCGTGTATAAAGCATCGCATACCTGAGACTACCTACTACTGAAGCATAAGCCACATTCTTCATGTATTCTCTTTCTTCATTAGGCTTTGGAGAGTCTTTCCTAGAAAGAGTAATTCCAAACCTAGATGGTTGCCCACCTTTCTTACAATTCTACATTGCTTACTTTTCGAAAATTTTTTCTATGTGTGCTACTTAGGGCAAAGCTATCATTTTGTTCTTCCTATCCCGAAAGATTTAGATATTCAAAACATAATTAGCTTCACCTAAATCCTTCATGTCAAGTTGCTTAGTCAACCATAATTTGATCGATGACAATGTCTCAATGTCATGGCCAATTAGCAGAATTTCATCTACATAGAATATTAGAAAAACACTTTCCCATCCTTCATGTGTTTGTAGGCACATGGTCTGTCAACGTTTTGTTAAAATCTATAAGTCTCAATCACTTGATCAAATTTTATGTTTAAAGAATGGGAAGCCTGCTTAAGTCCATTAATTTAGCAGCTTATAGAACCTGCTTTCTTGACTCTTAGCCTTGAACCTGTCTAACTATACCATATATATGGACTCATCAAGATAGCCATAATGGACTTGTCCATAGCCATCCTTTAGTCCATCCTGTCTAACTATACCATATATATGGACTCATCAAGATAGCCTTGAACCTGTCTAACTTGCTTTCTTGCTTATAACATAATTTTCAAATTATCCAAGATCTGTTTAAAAGTCTCATAATCTTCATGTTGAGCCTACAACACATTATTCATGCTAGCCATAATGTAACAGCGGGCCTGACTGTTAGCATCTTTCTAGCGATAATACACTTAGATTTGCTTGTTAGTGGAATCCCTAGTAGGTTTGAGAGGACATAAAGTTGTCAGCATAAATTTTAGTTTCTTAAAAGAAAGGACAACATTCAGGTTTGTTTTTCAATCATTATAATTCTCGCCAGTTAACATGATCTTGTCAAGTATCAATGATACAGTGTTTTAGACATTTTAACGTACAATAAAGATTCATATATCAAATATAAGCAAACATTCCACAACAGTTTAGTATGATAACACAAACAAGTAAGCATACAATTGTGTTTATGTGTTAAAACCTTTGAAAAAACACAACCTTACAATGATAATTCCTAACTCAAAATTCAACAAGCCACCTAAGGGAGACTTGCCAAACTTAATTAGGAACATAGATCCTCTCCGATTAATACATGCCATCCAAGACCTGTATGATCTAGCATCTACTAATAATCATTTTTTTCCAATTAATTTTATTAACAGAGCTCTTAGGGGAGGTTAATGACAAAATTAATCTTGAGTGTATGACCATCATCTCAACTATTTTATCTATGATTTATAATCGCCACCTAGGGGTATACAATGATAAATCATGTTAAAATAAATTATCCATTTGGAGATCTAACTCGGTACATTAAATCCCTTCCTAGGGGTTGAAACTACTATGCGCTACCTATGGACCAATGATGAAGGCCTTAGGTCCTCTCTCCGAAAACCTTCTCCCACTCAATTTTTAAAAGTCAAGGTTTTATGTTAACATGCATGAACAATTTTTAATGAGCGACACTCCCTATGTTACATGACATGTTATCAACATACATGGTAAATCATATTATAATGCAGACAAACAATATGCAAAGCTATAACGAAAATAATAAATAGCCTTATTAATATCATGGTTCCATTATAGAGAAAGAAAATAAAGATTACAAAAGATCAATCGAAACATATTAATGATTCTTCATCTTATATCTTCTTGTTGTATCATTCTTCATGTGGCATCCGTCTTCTATTCTTCAATCTCACATAGATCAAAAGGTTTATTTTTTTAGTCATCATAAAATTTCATGTTTCTAAACATTGTCTTAAAAACAAAATTAAATACTACACCAAAAAATGCATCTTTTTCAAAAACTGTTCTACACTACTGCCGACCTGCCAAACTTTCAGATTGACCTACCTGTCTGCGACCATCGGTCTATCGACTCAGAAGGTTTGGCCTGCTGACTATGCTAAACCAACATTTTTCCAGAAATAGTGTAGAAAGTAGTTTTAATTTTATTTTCAACAATTCAAAAACATAAAAATTTTTAAACATTGAAAAACAATAGAACTCCTATCATCTCCATCTTCTATATCTGTCTTCACTTTGAATAATTATTTTAATACAAATTTTACAAATTAAAATTAAAATTAAAATAACAAATCCTAGGCATTGATGATAGACCACCATCTAATTATATTAAAAACTTAGATACAAATTCTAATCTCTAAAGAACTATAACCGACAAAAATTAATTAATTAATAAATAATTTAAATATAAATTTAATCAACAATAATTAGTTATCAAACATTCAGTACATAATCTCAAGACAACAGTTAATAATATAGAAACCCTAAAGTACCAACTCTCTAAAAAATTAACTTCAAAAGTAGGAGATAATAAGATCACAAAATTCATGTATATAGCATGATCATAGACCTATAAAATCAACATAAAAACCAGGCTCTGATACCAATTATTGGAAACAGTATGTAGCAAAATTTTAAAAATTTTAAATCATAGTATTTTCCAATACATAAGTTTGACATGCTAACTACATAAATTAATTATAGATCTTACTAACCTCTTTAGTGAACTGAAAAGTAGTAGCAATCTATGAAGAGAAGAACGTCTCGGCAGAATATTAACCAACTAGTCTTCTTTGCTATTCTCTATCCATGATTAGAGTATGGGTGGCCACACATGGTATAGCTCTTCCTCTAGTGACTCTCTTTCTAACAACTTGAGAAAACCTAGAGCTAAGAATCTTGATGTTGAACAATAATGCTTAGGGAATTTTAGAGTTTCTTTCACTAGAGTATTCACTTTATGCTTCTTAAGTGATCTGAATATCAAAGAAAAATCACCCATAGTTATAGTGGTCGAATCTTGGGTTAAGCCTTATCAAATTTAGCCTCAAAATTCAAGTTTGGATTGGTTTTTGACTGAAAAACACGTAAACCTATCATGGTCGACCTCATCATGTGTATCGCAGTCGACCGCATGGTCGCAATCCTAGGGTACAAACCAAATTAAAACTCCTCAAGTTGATCGATTGATCTAATCTCAACCAATTGGATAAATCCTATCTTATTTGATCCAGGTATTCTTTGTAATGCCTTAATTATAATTTGAATAACCTAATAAAAAAGTTATCTAATTAAAATAGTCATATAGATATAAACCCATACAAATAAAATATTATCCAAATAATTCAACATGTTTATCTTGAAATAATTCACAAAATTAATTTAATTGATAAACTAATACGAATTATTAAATCCAATTAACTCAAATTTTAGCCAATATAGTAATTTAGCACAAGTCACCAACATGTAGGAAAAAACGCCGTTTTATTATAGGATTTCTTATGAGCTAGTAAAAGGGACCTGATGGACATATATTGTTCAAGCTCCTATAATTATAAAAAAACATATCTCACTTATATATTTTATAATTATCAACTCTAATACTACTCTACTAAAAGCTTAGAGCTGCACTCCCAAACTATATAAAATTACAAAGCTCCAATAAGCTAACCGCCCATGACATATCATAATGTGTCACGTCCTTATAGGATATTTATAATCGGCTTAAGGATAAATTCTATTATACCTTTCTGATTATTTTTATCTTACATTCTATTAGCACACCATTGGAATACTTACTATCCATAGATAGTATACAATTTGGTTATACCTATGTTTCTAAATGGCTGAGCGCTCTAGTCTTCCAATTATAGAATAATACATATAAGAGAATATCAATAACTGTACAAAAGAGCTATGGATTTTATATCTACGAATAACGAGTCTACATGAATCAAGAGTCATATCTCCAATGTACCGATATGCGCATCATTGTTAAATCAGGATGTTACCTTTTGGTACATCAAAAAACATGAGTCAAGAATATGGGCCCATTATTCATTTCAAGATTAAGGCACAATACATATAATTGTCTAAAGTGAATTGATTTGAACAAATGGAATTATTAACCAAATCAATTTAACTTTTTGTCCTGATCTAATATATCGTCACCTATGACAATGTACCAATGTGTATACTCGCGGAGTCCCACTCTGATGACTAAGACAAGCCTTCTCTTGTTAGGGATATAGACAACATAACAATCTTAGCATGAATAAAGTACCCAACTTTATTCCCTCGATTGCGGATCTTATGATTTAGACCATTACCTTTAAGATTCAAGTCTTTTACATAATCTATCCATCGTATGCACGATTCTTAAAGGTTTAGACTAACAATCTTAGACTTTTATTTGCTTATCATATATTCAACAGAAATAAACTCAAACAGGACAAATTTTGCATATGAATAATGAATAAACTCTTTATTGATAAAATGTCTCCAAAAAATATTACAACATTTTACACCTTAAGGCACTATGTCTAATAAGATCTACCTTGGATTCACTAAGTTTTATTACTTGGACAACCTTATACTTAAGGTTATATCATACTAACACTCTTAGATGAATAGTTATTGTTAATGTTGTTATGTTGCCCAATTCTTGCATAAATTTAGTCATCTTTCTTTATATATTTTAATTGTATTGCATAATTAATATTAATAATTCTGAAATCAAGCTTGTTTATTATTTAAGTTTTTGTTGTATTATAGGCATAATTTGACACAATAAATGCTTGGTAATGCTTGATTCATTTTTGACAGAGGATGCCATAGTTTATTCTTATACCATTTAACAAGACGAAGCTCTGCTGGTTTTAACGTAAAAATTAATTCCATTAAAATATATTAATTCCAAATTATTCTATCTTTTTTATCATAAAATTACATTAGATATAATTGTAATGACAGTGTTTATAATTGTCATAGTTAGTATACCAAATCACTAGTGAAAGGTGATTGTTTTAATGTTTTTATAGGAAATCCCTTACTACATTATCGATTGCTATATTGTCACTCTTGGAGGACTCGTAGATATAATAAACGTGCTTGTTTTAACAAGAAAAGATTTAATATCTCAGATGCATTTGAAAATTATAAACAGAATTACATTTCATACTAGTTACAAAACATATAATGGATTCTCAACGCCTTACCAAGTTAGTTTTATGTTTTAAATTTTAAATAAACAAGGCACAAAAATATTTTTTTTATTTTAAACTTTGTTTTGAAAAACCGCTTTCTTTTTTGAACGTTTATTTTTGTTAATCTCTCAAATGCAAATTTTTTAGCTCTCTATGGATTTGACTACCCCTTCTATACTACAACCATCTGTGTTTAGAAAAACATTTTAGGTATACATTTAAAATTTTGCCGCCGTTGCCAAGGAGATGTCGTTACTTTTGTAGATTGTTAAAACGTAAGGGAAAATAGGTACGTGATTTATCCCCATCTTTTGTAAATATTATTTTAATTATTTTGTGTTTTAATTAGTGTGTCAATTATCCAAAAAATAAAAAAAAGGTCAAAAATTTAAAATTTAAAAATAAAAAAGATTGGATGCCTTTCACTCACTGCTTTATTCATTTTAGATAAAGAAAAGCTTAGCATCTTGTGTTTTGTTTTGGAAGTTTGGGTAATTGGAAAACTTATCGAATTTTGTCAAAAAGGTTTGCCTTTGGGACTCGAGCCCACAAACACAAAGTTAAAACCCTTATGATCTAGGAATCTAATTAATCTAGTATTATTCAACTTGAATATTTTTCTTTAAAGAATTGCAAAAATAAAAAAATAAAATATTTTAAAATAAAAATGTTTTGGGAAATGCATATAGAGATCACTGTAAATTTTTTCCAATAAGATTTGGAATTATTGAATAGTGCTTGGTGGCGCTTTAAGGATTTTCTATATAGGTTTCCCTACCATGGTTTATCTTTGGATCACTTATTAGGAATTTTCCCAGATGGATTAAGTGATGAAACTAGAAATTAGGTAGAAAGAGGATATGGATCTACTACTTTTTACCAATTACTTGAAGACAAAATATGTTATATGTTGGAAGATATAGCTGAGTATGATTATTGGAGATAATACTTTTCAAATCGACTTATGTTGGGAGAAAATTTTAAACTTTTTAGAACCTTGGCCTAACACTCAACCTGAAATTTTGGAGTCAACCTTTGAACCGCAAAATTCATTAGATACTTCAAATAATTAAAGTTTGGAAACCCTAAGAAAATACTTGGAATTTGTGAGTGGTGTTCGAAAACAAAGAGGAATATTTAGTATCACCCTGCTTTGAGGAATCTAGTTTAGGAATGAATGCTTGAAGATGTTTGAAGAAGACTCTTTATTTGAGGATGAGACAAAAGACTTCAGCATAGAAGAGGAACAATCACCTTTAGTCTTAGGTGCTTAACCAATATTGCCATTAGAGTTCACTAAATATTATTCTTATCAAGATCCAACGTCGCCACCATCCCCTCCACTATAACTAGTATCGTTTTTATGGACCCACCAAACCTATAAATAAGTTTCACAAGATCCAACGTAGACAACATTGGCAAGTTGTCATAGGTGACGATATGTTGGATCAGAATATAAAGTGAATTGATTTGGATTAATAATTCCGTCTCAGCAAATCGATTCACTTTAGATAATCATTTGTATTGTATCTTAATCCTGAGATGAATAGTGGGCCTGTTGTCTTGACTTATGTCTTTTGATGTACCAAAGGATGACATCCACATTTTATAGTGGTACACATGCTGGTACGTTAGAGGCATGACTCTTAAGAGCGTAGACCTGTTATTCATAGATGTGGAATCCATAGCTCCTCTTTAGGAGTAGTGATATCCTCTTATATGCATTATCTTGTAATTGAAAACTGGAGCACTCAACCATTTGGATACATAAGTGTAACCGAATGGTATATCGTCTTTAGATGGTAAGTTTTCGAAGGTAAGATAATGAAACGTAAGATAAAAAATAATCAAGAAGGTAAGACAAAACTTGTCCTTAAGCCGATTATTAATAATCCTATGGGGATACGATACATTATGATATGTTATAGAGACTTAGCTATACGGGCTTCGTAATTCTATATAGTTAGAGAGTGCAGCTCCAAGCTTTTAGTAGAGTAGCATTGCAGTTGATAATTATGAAATGTATATCTGGGATATTGGGTTTCATAATTATCAGAAGCTTGAAGCTTGATCTATATAGGTCTATTTGGTCCCTTTTGCTAGGTCACAAAAATCCTATAACGATACGATGTGTTTTTTCAATAATTGGTGACTTATTTCAGATTTATCAGATTGGCTAAAATTCGGTAAAATTAAATAATTCATGTTTATTTATTGATTGAATTAATTTTGTGATAAAATTAATTCAAGATAAACTTGTTGAATTATCGAGATCAAATAATTCATGTATATTTATCGGTTTGATTAATTTTGAATTAATTCAAGATAAACTTGTTGAATTATCATGAATATTTATTTTCCTAGAGATTATCTAGATATAACTGTTTTAATCAGATAGCTTCTCGATTGGGTTATTTGAATTAAAACTGAGGCTCTATCCTAAGAATCTCGGATGGGAAATAAAGAATCATGGGAATCTTTTATCGGAGGTTTGGCAGGCCGATCTTTAAGTTCGGCCTGCCGATTGAGGAAGTTCGGCAGGCCGATCTGCCAATTCGGTCTGCCAAATGGACGATAAAAAGATTACCCGTTTCTATATAGATTTTATCAGATATTGAGCCTGATTTGATTATGATTCAAATTTTGAGGCCTTACCTGATAACGACTGACTCTTAGGCCTAACCTTTATAAAAGGGGAATGAGTCTCTTTATTATTTAGATTAGTTCAGAAATCTAGAGTGAGACTCTATCAATGAGACTCTTAAACTCCCTAGAAGGCTATCATTTATAAATCACGAATTATAGCTCTAGGTATTTCTCAATTGGTTAGGATGAGAGTCACCTGGTAGAAAAGCTAAACAATGTGAGCCCATATTCATTATGATTATGGATAGAGAATAGCAAAGAAGACCAGTTGGTTGAGGCTCTTCTGGAATGTTACTCCTCTTCACGGAATGCGAGAGTTCTTTGAAATTCAAAGGTTTGTAAGATCTGGTTAATTTATGGATATAATGTGTCAAACTTGTATTTTGAAAAATACTCTGGTATAAAAAAATTTAAAATTCTGCTGCGCACTATTTTTCCAATAAGTATACCTTAAATAACAATTAATACATTTATAAATTGAATTCATTCTATAAATTTCGTATGAAATAGTGAATAATTAGCTTAACTAATTAACAAAATAGTAGCAATTATGAATTTGAACTATGCAACAATTAGAACTATTTCTAGTTTAAAGTTATGATGAATTCGTGAGTCTTTTTGTTGTGTCTTATCTTTCCAAACCTGCTACATTTAGTTTTTATTTTATTTGTCACCCCTACAGATGGAATTCTTTTGGACCTTGGTCTCCCCGATGGAAGTTTTGTCAATGGTAGCAATATGTTGATTTGCTTTGTCTCTTCCAAAATTATCCATGTTGATGGGTCGCCAAGTGGTTGAACCGTAGCTTTATATGCCTTTTGAAGGGCCTCCTTTGTATAGAAGTAGGAACAGTATTTGTAGATCCCTATATGCATTTTCTTGCTAGCTGCCAAGGCATGTATGCATGGTAGCTTGTCATGGTCAAATTGACGGTAAGTGCAAGTTATTTCCTTCAAGTTCACCACCCATTTTTTGCTATTTAAGTAATAAACTTGGAAGATGTCATGGTCAAATTGTTATGTTTGTTAAATAGAAGAATAATAATTTATTTTAACTTGTCAAGTTTTATGTTTCTTTTTTGAAACCTATCAGGTTCTAGCTTGGAAACAGAACCTACCAGGTTTTGTATTTTTTTGAAATCTGTAAAATTCTAACTTGGAACTTGCAATATTCCATGTATAGAACTTGCCTGGTTTTGTATTTCTTCTTTAGAACCTGTCAGGTTTTAACTTGGAACTTGCAAGGTTTCAAGTACATAACCTACCTAATGACAACTTCAACATTTATATTCCAAACTATATTTCATAGACACACATAATTTCATATTTCATGTCATAATTCAAATTGTGAATTTCATATTAG
Source organism: Artocarpus heterophyllus (assembly GCA_025403435.1). NCBI lineage: Eukaryota > Viridiplantae > Streptophyta > Magnoliopsida > Rosales > Moraceae > Artocarpus > Artocarpus heterophyllus. The sequence goes on along the minus strand of CM046345.1, from coordinate 29,613,324 downwards.
TCTTTAGATACATTAAAAATGAAATTATACCATTATTGTTGACGAGGTTTGAAAGTGTTCCCGCAACTCCTCTATTTTGTCTGCTAGCTTGGTGAATGTTTCTTGTACCTTTAATCTTTTTTTATAAAACCATTCTTGTATGACAGATCGCAACCACTCTTTTACAAAACCACTCTTTATCCTTGTTAGTCGTTGACTCTACCAAGTTTGATGTCATTATTCCATATTTTGAAGTTGGAGAGTATACTCTTGCCTATTTCTCAAGACATACTTGCTACATATATGGTCGAATTAGCTTGCTCACATTATCTATTTGAGTCATGTGAAATTCGAATGTTTCCTTGTCATATGCCATCCATACTCCTCTGAAGTTTTGTGCTACTATTTTAGAAACTTTGGGGTATTTCGTCTTGATGTTTTGACCAAGATGACAGTTGCAATATCCGAGGTTTTCTTTTATATAGAATTTTACTATCGTCTTGTGTATGCTATGATGCCTATCTGATATAATCCATATTCCCTCTCTCTCAACTTATAATTGGATTAGCTTGCTAAAGAAGTAGTCCCATGAGTTGTCATCGTCGGCATCCCCAATCCCAAGTGCCAATAGGAAAACTTGGTTGTTGGCGTCTTGCGGATAGGCCGTGATCAACGTTCCACCATCTTTGCACATTAGGAATGTCCCATCCCCCATAATAACCAACCTACAATGTGCCCACTTGTGTATTGGTGTGCCAAATGCCATGAACATATATAGGAATCTGTTTTCATAGTTGCAAACGATGTTAGTGCGGGTCCTGGATTTGTTTTCTCCAACATATGCAGAAAAGTAGGGATTTCAGAATACCGGGATGCCTTTGATAATATATAGTGCGATCTCTCTAGCCCTCCAAGCCTTTTGGTAGTTCACATCAACACCTGTTTAGATCATTTGTAATTTAGTCATTAGAAATTGATAAAAGAAATTAATATTATGCAATGTATATTATAGTTCTAATTAAAAAATTGTTTTGTCTTTGAAACCTGGTTGGTTATTATTTGAAATCTAACAAGTTCCAAAAAAAGACATATGAGTTGAATCTGACCAGGTTCCGAGTTATAGTTTCTAACTTTGAATCTAACAGGTTCCAAGATGGAAACTAACGGGTTCCAAAAAATTATTTTTTAAAAATATTAAAACCTGTCAGGTTCTAACTTGAAATGTGACAGGTCCCAAAAACATACGATTCAAAAAGTAAGCACGTTCCATCATTGAACCTGCTTTTTTAAACATATAGTCAAACTAGATTTTTATATCAGTCAAGAATCTACCAAATTACAAACTTGTATTAAAATTAAGGAAAGAAGGAAGCATTTACCGCATTCATCTTTCATGTCTCGTATGATGCTATTTGGTATATATGTAGTTGTTCCAAGATTTTTGTATTTCTTTATGCAATCACTGATAATTTGGCTGCTAGCTTGTTTGTGGTCCGATTGTAGAACATCTAGAGAGCAAGTGTGTATGTTGTTGTAAACCACCACTTAAAACATGTTGTCTCATTATATTTTGAAGCCCAAAGCCATCATTCGCATTTGTCATCTATGCAGGCTATTGAAATTCTCGATTTGTTTGCTTTTTGACTTTGACTTTGTACTTGTCCTTCAACACGCTTAATGCAATGCATTTTCTCAAAACCTCCTTGTTCTTAAAGAGTGGGTTGACATAAAAGCTATCAGACGCTGTTTTGTCCACTATCGGTACAATTTCAATTGTTTCTGTTAGACATGTATGCCCAAAGAAACAAAAATGTAATAAGTTTTTGGAGACATTTTTATCAATAAAGAATTTATTCATTGTTTATATACCAAATCTTGTCCTCCTTACGATCATATTTGTTGAATGTATGTTAAGCATACAATAGTCTGAGACTGTCGGTTTAACCTCAAGAATTGGGCATATGATGGACAGATTATGCAGAAGACACGATTCTTAAAGTGATGGTCTAAATCATAAGATCCGCAATCGAGGGAATAAAGCTGGGCACTTTATTCATATAAAGATTGTTATGTTGTCTATATCCCTATTGAGAGATGGTTTGTCTTGACCATCAGAGGTGGACTCCGTGAATAGAAACATTGACACGTTGTCATAGGTGAAGATGTGTTAGATCGGGACATAAAGTGAATTGATTTGGATTAATAATTCTGTCTCGGCAAATCGATTTACTTTAGACAATCATTTGTATTGTATCTTGATCCTGAGATGAATAGTGGGCCCGTTATCTTAACCTGTGTCTTTTGATGTATCAAAGGATGACACCCACATCTTAATAGTAGTATGCATGCCGGTACGTTGGAGGCATGACTCTTGACAATGTAGACTTGTTATTCATAGATATGGAATCCGTAGCTACTCTTTAGGAGTAATGATATCCTCTTATATGCGTTATCCTGTAATTGAAAAAGTTGAGCGCTCAACCATTTGGATACATAGGTGTAACCGAATGGTATACTGTCTTTGGATGGTAAGTTTTTCGATGGTGAGATAATGGAACGTAATATAAAAATAATCGAGAAGGTAAAACAGAACTTGTCCTTAAGCCGATTATGGATAATCATATGGGATACGATACACTATGATATGTCATGGAGACTTAGCTATACGGGCTTTGTAATTCTATGTAGTTCGAGAGTGTAGCTCCAAGCTTTTAGTGGAGTAGCGTTGGAGTTGATAATTATGAAATGTATATCTCGGATATTGGTTTTCGTAATTATCGAGAGCTTGAACTATATAGGTCCATTTGGTCCCCTTTGCTCGCTCACAACATCTTGTAATGATTCGACGTGCTTTTCTAATAATGGTAACTTATGTCGGATTTATCAGATTGGTTAAAATTTAGAAGAATCAGATAATTCATGTTTATTTATTGGTTGAATTAATTTTGTGAAAAAATTAATTCAAGATAAACTTGTTGAATTATTGGAATCGGATAATTCTTGTCTGTTCATCGATTGATTTAATTTTGGATAAATTAGATCAAGATAAACTTGTAGAATTATTGGGAATTCATTTATTTTCATAGAGATTATCTAGATAAAGTTGTTTTAATCAGATAACTTCTTTATTGGGTTATTTGAATTAAAACTGAGACTTTATCCCATAGAATCTTAGATGGAAAATAAAAGATTTGCGGAGATATTTATTCGGCAATTCGGCCTGTCGATCTACGTGTTCGGCCTGGCAATGGGGCTGCTCGGCCTGCCGATCATTCTAATCGGCCTGCCAATAAACGAAGGATAAGATCACGTGTTTTTACATGGATCTTCTTAGATATTGATCCGAATTTTATTTTGATTCAAATTTTGAGACCTAATCTGATAAGGACTGACCCTGGGACCAACCTCTATAAATAAGGAGTAACTCTTAAGAGTTACTTAGATCAATTGAGAGATTAAGAGTGATACTCTGCTAATGAGAATCTAAAAACTACGTGAGAGCTTTTGTTCGCAAATCACGAACATTTGCTTTAGGTTCTCTCGATTGGTTAGAAGGAGAATCACCTGGTGGAAGAGCTATACATGTGAGCCCACACTCACTCTAGTCGTGGATAGAGAATAGCGAAGAAGATTAGTTGGTTGAGGCTCTTCTAGAACGTTACTTCTCTTCATGTTTTACTAGGGTTCTTCAGCAATCAAAGGTTAGTAAGATCTGTTTAATTTATGCATATAGCATGTCAAACTTGTGTTTTAGAAAATACTCTGATGAAAAATTTTTAAAATTCTGTTGCATACTATTTTTCCAACAATTGGTATCAGAGCCTTGGTTTTTACATAAATTTATGAGTTTGTGATCGTGTTATATGTATAAATTTTGTGATCGTAATCTCTCCTATGCTTGAATTGAATTTTATAGAGAGTTGGCACTCTAGGTTTCTATATATTATATATGTTGCCATGGATTATGTGGTGAATGTTAATTAATTAATTATGGTTGATTAAATGGTTATTTAATTATTTATTAATTAATTAATTTATGTCAGTTATGGTTCCTTAGAGGTTAGAATGTGTATCTAGGTTTTTCATGTAATTTGATGGCAGATTATCATCTCTGTCTAGAAATGATTATTTAATTTTAAATTTGTAAGAATTTTGTAATTAAATAATTATTCGAAGAAGACGGATCTAAAAGAATGATGATGGCGCTCCTAGGTATTTCCTGAGTCTCTAATTTTATGTTTTTGAATTGTTGAAAATAAAATTGATGAATTGCATTAAAAATTGTATTTTCTAAAATGGGAGATTTCTGCTCGGTCGGCATGCCAAAGCAGGCCAATGGTCCTAGATCGACAGGCCGGACGTGAGGTTCGGCAGGCCGTCAGCAGGGTAGAAATCAAGAGGCTCTAGCGGCAGGCCGAACCTGCATGACTGGCAGGCCGATCACCCAGATCGGCCTACCGATCGAGAGCTAAAAAATTTCCAAAAAGGTATAGTTTTTTCGATGCAGTTTTAATTTTATTTTTGGGACAATTCTAAGAAACGTTAAATTTAGATAAGACCGGAAATATGAAGTATTCGATTCATATGAGATTAAAGACTTGAAGATGGGCATTACATGAAGAAGGATACAGCTTGAGGATTCAAGGATGAAGAATCGATAATATGTCTCGATTATTCTCTTGTAATCTTAGTTTTCTATTCTCTAGGGTGGAGCCATAATATTACGGTTATTATTATTTTGCTTGTAGCTTTGCTTGATTGCTTTGCTTGTCTGCATTATAATATGATTTGCCATGTATGTTGATAATATGTCATATAGAATAGGGAGTGTCGCTCATAATAAAATTTTTCATGCATATTCTTAAAATAAAACCTTGATTTCAAAAGATTTAGTGGGAGAAGGTTTTCAAAGAGAGGACCTAAGGCTTCCATCGTTGGTCCATAGGCAAAACATGATGCTCCTAACTCCTAGGAAGGGATTTCTATCATGTATCAAATTGGATCTCTGAGAGGATAAGGTATTTTAGCATGATTTATGGTTGCACACCCCTAGGTGGTGATTATAAATCATGGATAAAATATTGAAACGATGGTTATACACTCACGTTAATTTTATTATTAACCTCTCCTAGGAGCTCTGTTAATAAAATTGATGGCCGAAAAAATGATTATTAATATATGCTGGATCATACGGCTCCTGAATGGCATATATTAATCAGGAGGGGATTCATGTTCCTGATTGAATTTGGCATGACTCCCCTAGGAGCTTGTTGAATTTTGAGTTGCGAATCATTGTTGTAAGGTTGTGATATTTTCAAGGTTTTGACATATAAACACATTTGTATATTTTTACATGATTGTGTTATCTTACTAAATAATTATTATATGTTTGCTTATGTTTGGTGTATGATTCTTTATTGTAGATTAAAAATGTCTAAAAACACTTTATCATCGATACTTGGCAAAAACCTATTAACTTGAGAGAATTATAATGATTGGAAACGAAACTTGGATTTCGTCTTGTCCTTTGAGAAACTAAAATATGTACTGATAACCCCTTGTCCTCCCAAGCCTAAGGGAGACTCAACTAATGAGCAATTCCAAGCGTATGATCATTGGAAAGATGCTAATGATCAGGATCGCTGCTATGTAATGGCTAGCATGAATAATGTGCTGCAGGCTCAACATCAGGATTATGAGACTGCGATGTCGATCTTGGATAATCTTAAGGATATGTTTGGAGGCCAGGCCATAACAAAGTGGCAAGGGGCACTTCAAAAACTTCTTAACTGTAGGCAGAGACCGGGGACATCTATAAAGGAGCACATGATGTTGGTCATGGGTTACCTTGTTGAGGCTCAAACCAATGGAGCCGACATCGATGTTGAAACTCAGATAACTATGGTCTTTGAGACTCTATCAAAGGAATTTATTCCATTTAAAGCTACTTTTAATTTAAACAATAGACGGGATATGACCTTGACAGAATTAATGAAACAGTTACAGGAGTTCAAACTACTGATCAAGGAGTCTCTTGTGGGTGGAGAGGCCAACTTAGCGACTGCTTCTAGTTCCAATTCCAACTCTGGGAATGGAAAGAAGCAACGGGCCAAGAATGGGAAGTCTTCTATTCCTGCTAGCACCAAGAGCAAGAAGAAGAAGGAGAACTCGAAGAAGCTTAAGTGCTTCTTCTGTAGAAAGGTCGGGCATATCAAGAAGCATTGCAAGGACTTCCTTTCCAAAAGAGGTAGGTGTGATCTTCTATATTTAGAAACTTGTTTGGTTGAGGAATCTAGTGACATTTGGGTCATAGATTTCGGTGCAACTAATCATGTTTGTGTTTCTCTGCAGGGGTTCAAAGAAACGAGAAGTCTGCTGCATGAAGACTTCACGCTTCAGATGGGCGATGGATCCTTGGGCTCAGCGGAAGCAGTGGGAGATATCCATCTTTAATTTGATAATCATAGGAATTTATTTTTGCAAGATTGTTTTTATGTTCCTAAATTTAATTTCTGTATCTTGTTTATTTAAAGACTCCTATTTGGTTTCTTTTAATGATAAAGTAGTGATTCATAAAACAAATCTTTTATCTATTTTGGATGGATGCAAAATAATCTATGTTTTATCAAACCTAAGATGGACTTATTGCTTAATGCTGAGATGAATGATAATAACTCTAAAAGACTTAAAACTTCTCACACTAGAAAGACTTATCTTTGGCATTTACGCCTTGGTCATATTAACCTGAATAGGATTCAAAGGTTGGTTAGGGATGGACCTTTAAGTCACTTAAAGGTGGAATCTATACCTCAATGTGAATCTTGTTTGGAGGGTAAAATGACCAAAAGACCATTTGGGTCTAAGGGCAATACGGTCGAAGGGGTTCTAGAACTTGTGCATAGTGATGTTTGCGGACCAATGAACATCCGGGCACGAGGAGGGTATGAGTACTTCGTCACTTTTGTTGACGATTACTCAAGATATGGGTATGTGTACTTGATGCACCACAAAAGCGAAACTTTTGACAAGTTTAGTGAGTTTCGGGCTGAAGTGGAAAAACAATTGGGTTGACCCATAAAGGCACTTCGATCTGATCGAGGTGGGGAATACATTTCTGATGAGTTCATGAAACACTTATTAGAGAATGAGATTTTATCCCATTTGACTACGTCGGGCACTCCACAGCCGAATGGCATAGCGGAGAGAAGAAATAGGACTTTGTTAGACATGATTAGGTCCATGATGAGTTATTATCATTGCCTTTATCCTTTTGGGGATATGCAATACAAACCGCACGTTATTATTTGAACAATGTGCCTTCAAAATCGGTCCATTAAACTCCTCATGAGTTGTAGACAGGTAGGAAGACGTCCTTATACCATATTCGCTTATGGGGATGTCCGACTCATGTCCTGTTTAAGGATCCAAACAAGTTGGAAGCACGTTTAGAAGTTTGCGTGTTTGTAGGATATCTAAAAGGGACTAAAGGGGGTTATTTCTACAACCCAAAGGAAAATAAAGTCATGGTTTCAACTAAAGCAACTTTCCTTGAGGAGAGTTACATGGACGACTTTAAACCTCGAAGCAAAGTGGTGCTTGAGGAGTTATGGGGTGATCCAATCACTCTGGAGGTTCCGAATGAAACCGTTCTAATCAGTGTAGAAAAACCAAACGAACCTGATCAACAACCTAAGGGCCTTTGGCGTAGTGGGAGGATCAGGCGTCAACCTGAGATGTATATGTTCAATGGGGAGGTCCTTTTGGCTGAACCAGATGAACATGACAAGAATCCTTATACATTTGCAGAGGCTATGGAGGATGTTGATTCAAAACTCTCGACAAAGGCCATGAACATAGAGATGAAGTCTATGGAGACTAATCAGGTTTGGGAGCTTGTGGATTTTCCCAAAGGGGTAAAACCCATAGGGTGTAAGTGGATCTACAAGAGGAAAAGATGAGTAGATGAAAATGTCAAAACCTTTAAGGCTAGACTGGTAGCTAAGGGTTATATGCAAAAGAAAGGAATCGATTATGAGAAAACCTTTTTGCCTGTAGCCATGCTTAAGTCCATCTGGATTCTCTTGCCCATAGCTGCTGCTCTCAACTACAAGATTTGGCAGATGGATGTCAAGACGGCTTTTCTGAATGGCTATCTTGATGAGTCCATTTATATGGAACAACTTGACGAGTTCAAGGTCACAGGTCAAGAGGGGAAGGTTTGTAGGCTGCTAAAGTCAATTTATGGACTTAAGCAGGCTTCTTGTTCTTGGAACATAAGATTTGATCAAGTGATCAAGACTTATGGGTTCTCACAAAATGTGGATGAACCATGTGTTTACAAACACATTAAGGATGGGAAGGTGGTTTTTCTATTGCTCTATGTAGATGACATTCTACTAATTGGCAATGACATTTGGGCATTGTCATCGGTCAAATTATGGTTGACTAAGTAGTTTGACATGAAGGACTTGGGTGAGGCTAATTTTGTTCTCGATATCTAGATCTTTTGGGATAGGAAGAACAAAATGATAGCTTTGTCCCAGGCCAGCTACATAGATAAAATTCTCATGGGGTTTGCAATGCAGGATTCTAAGAAAGGTGGGCAACCATCTAGGTCTGGAATTACTCTTTCTAAGAAAGACTCTCCAAAGTCTTATGAAGAAAGAGAATACATGAAGAAAGTGCCTTATGCTTCGGCAGTGGGTAGTCTCATGTATGCCATGCTTTGCGCACGACCGGATATTAGTTATGCAGTCGAGATTGTAAGTCGATTTCAGGCGGATCTAGGACCGAACCATTGGGTTGTAGTAAAGCAGATTTTAAGTACCTGAGAAGGACTCGAGGGTATATGCTTGTGTATTCTGGTGAGGACTTGACTCCTCTAGGATATACAGACTCGGATTTTCAATCCTACCTGGATTCTAGGAAATCAACTTCGGGTTTTGTGTTTACTCTGGGCAGCGGTGCCATCAGTTGGAGAAGTGCCATGCAAGACTACACTTTAGATTCAACGATGGAGGCCGAGTATGTGGCAGCTAACGATGCTTCGAAAGAAGAAATGTGGCTCTGCAAGTTCCTTGGGGATCTTGAGGTAGTTCCTGGTATGGAAAAGGCGGTATCACTATACTATGATAACAATGCGGCGGGAGCTAAGGCTAAGGAACCAAGATTTCACAAGAAGAGTAAGCATATTGATCAGAAGTATCATGTGATAAAGGACTTCGTTGAGGGTGGGCATGTCACAATATGCAAGATCGCATAAGAGGACAATTTAGCTGATCCATTTATGAAGACACTTACTGGTAGAGTCTTCGAGAGGCATGTGGAAGCTATGGGGATGCGAGATTTGTCGTATTTACTCACTTAGTGCAAGTGGGAGATTGTTAAACATGTATGCCCTAAGGAGTAAAAATGCAATAAGTTTTTGGAGACATTTTTATTAATAAAGAATTTATTCATTGTTTATATACCAAATGTTGTCTTCTTTACATTCATATTTGTTGAATGTATGTTAAGCAAACAATAGTTTGAGAATGTTAGTCTAAACCTTAAGAATTGGGCATATGATGGACAGATTATGCGGAAGACACGATTCTTAAGGTGATGGTTTAAATCATAAGATCCGCAATCAAGGGAATGAAGTTGGGCGCTTTATTCATGTAAAGATTGTTATGTTGTCTATATCCCAATTGGGAGATGGTTTATCTTGACCATTGGAGGTGGACTCTGTGAATAGAAACATTGGCACGTTGTCATAGGTGACGAAGTGTTGGATCAAAACATAAAGTGAATTGATTTGGATTAATAATTTTGTCTTGGCAAATCAATTTACTTTAGACAATTATTTGTATTGTATCTTGATCTTGAGATGAATAGTGGGCCCGTTGTCTTGACTTGTGCCTTTTGATTTACCAAAGGATGACACCTACATCTTAATAGTGGTATGTATGCCGGTATATTGGAGGCACGACTCTTGATAACGTAGACTTGTTATTCATAGATATGGCATCCATAGCTTTTCTTTTAGAGTAATGATATCCTTTTATATGCGTTATCCTGTAATTGGAAAACTGGAGCGCTCAACCATTTAGATACATAGGTGTAACCGAATGGTATACTGTCTTTGGATGGTAATTTTTTCGATGGTGAGATAATGGAATGTAAGATAAAAATAATCAGAAAGGTAAGACAGCACTTATCCTTATGCCGATTATGGATAATCACATGAGGATACGATACACTATGATATGTCATGGAGACTTAGATATACGGGCTTCGTAATTTTATGTAGTTCGAGAGTGCTGCTCCGAGCTTTTAGTGGAGTAGCGTAAGAGTTGATAATTATGAAATGTATATCTGGGATATTGTTTTTCATAATTATCAGAAGCTTGAACTATATAGGTCCATTTGATCCCCTTTACTCGCTCACAAGATCCTATAACAATACGGCATGCTTTTCCAATAATTGGTAACTTATGTCGGATTTATCAAATTTGTTAAAATTTGGAAGAATCAAATAATTCATGTCTATTTTTTGGTTGAATTAATTTTGTGATAAATTTAATTCAAGATAAACTTGTTGAATTATTAGGATCGGATAATTCTTGTCTGTTTATTGGTTGATTTAATTTTGGATAAATTAGATCAAGATAAACTTGTAGAATTATTGGGAATTCATTTATTTTCTTAGAGATTATCTAGATAAAGTTGTTTTAATCAGATAACTTCTCTATTGGATTATTTGAATTAAAACTGAGACTTTATCCTATAGAATCTCGGGTGGAAAATAAAAGATTTGCGGAGATATTTATTCGGTAGTTAGGCCTGTCGATCTTTGTGTTCGGCCTGCCGATCATTCTGATCGGCCTGCCGATGAGCGAAGGATAAGATCACGTGTTTTTACGCGGATCTTATCAGATATTGATCCAAATTTGATTCTAATTCAAATTTTGAGACCTAATCTGATAAGGACTGACCCTGGGACCAACCTCTATAAATAGAGAGTAAGTCTTAAGAGTTACTTATATCAATTGAGAGATTAAGAGTGATACTCTGCTAGTGAGAATCTCAAAACTCCCTGAGGGCTTTTGTTCACAAATCACGAACACTTGCTTTGGGTTCTCTCGATTGGTTAAAAGGAGAGTCACCTGGTGGAAGAGCTGTACGTGTGACCCACACTCACTCCAGTCGTGGATAGAGAATAGCAAAGAAGACCAATTTGTTGAGGCTCTTCTAGAACGTTACTTCTCTTCATGTTTTGCGAGGGTTCTTTGGCAATCAAAGATTAGTAAGATCTGTTTAATTTATGCATATAGCATGTCAAACTTGTGTTTGGAAAAATACTTTGATGAAAAATTTTTAAAATTCCGCTGCGTACTATTTTTCCAACAGTTTCTTCCATAATCTGCTTCATCTTTTTCTTCTTCCTTTTAGAAGTAAGCTTCCGATCAACTTCTACTTTTGTAAATTGTTTGTTGTCATGCTCCCATGTTGCTCCACTAATTTCCATTGGAGATAGTTCTTCTCTTCGGACTATTTTTGCACCATTTTTGGCGATTTTGTGGTTAGAGAAGTCTTGTTGTTGCCCTCATTTGAAGATATGATTGGCGTTGTGTCCACAGTCACACATAATGGGAAGCACGATACATCCTCCTTGTTTTAAGTGCCAAATAAAATTACACATCCATATCCTTTTTTATTGGAATTCTTAGTGACCCTTCAATCATTTGGTACTCCATCTTGATTTCCTCGTCCTTGGTATTGGACCTCATATGATTTCTAACCATACCAAAAAATTCGTTGTATCGAGTGTTCATAGGAACTTGTATTTCGGTTGTTTTGTAATTGACATAGAGGTTTCTCTTGTTCCATGTTCCATCATAATTGATGAAAATATTTAGGCTTTCCATATGTTTAAAATAATTTAACAAGAAAAAGGAATTACATTCAATGCACATCATTCAAAATGATCATCTGATAGACTCCAAGCAAGATTTCAAACAAGGAGCTATCAAATTTACAATTGTTATGAAGAAAATTATGAAAAAAAAGTCCATTTTTTCCAAAAACAAAACAAGAAATACTCATATGTCAATATTTTTAAGTAACTTTCTAGGTTCCATTATTAAACTTATTCTCTTTTTTTTTTTTTTTTGGTAATATGGTAGGTTCCAAAACCAAATCTATCTAAAATTACACATCATTTTACTAAATTCCTTTGAAGCCTTTCAGGTTCCATAACTGAAGCACACACATATAACACTTTTTCTTTTGGGACCTTGCAGATTCCAAATTGGATCCTGGTTCCATGACTAAATTTCACATATATAACTAAATTAGTTTTGCATCTTGTCACATTTCACAACTGAATTATGCATAAATAACTTTTTTTTTTTTTTGTAATCATGTAGTTTCCATTTTTAAAACACACATATATAATTGTTTTCATTTAGAACCTTGTACGTTTCATAATAAATTATGAACAAATAACAGATTTTCTTAGGAACTTGGTTCTAGAATTGTTCATGCAATGCATCAATTCGAAATTCATTTAACAAATTCTAGAATTGCAACCTGGTTTTTAAATTGGACAAGAAAAAATTTCAGAAATGGAGTAAGCTCGATTAGATTGAAACCTATTACTATACTTTTGATGTCATCTTCCCTGTCACTGCTGAGATCAAAAACTAAAGGAAATTGTGGAGATCAGAACCGATGGAGATTGTTGGAAACCATAAGAGATTAGAACTACACTCGATTTTTTGGAACTTGTTGTTATCAGAATTGCAATCATATTTTCAAAGTTTGATCTGGATTACCATCGTTGTTGAAGTTGGAGTCGTCGAAGTCACACACTGAATCTCGATTTGGATGCCATCAGTGTCAATTGTCATCGCATAATTTTAGGGTTGAGATCATGAGCTCTGGTGAACAAATGAGTTGTAAAACAAACCAGCTCTAGCACAGTTTTGGAAAACAATGACCATTTAGTGAAGGGCATTTTTGTCCTTCAATAAATCAACAATTTCTAATAAAAGGGCACTTTCAATAAGTTGTATCTTGGAGGGCATTTTTAATAAGTTGGGGCATTTATGTTTTTTTCTCAAGAAAAAAAGTGTAAAAAAGTTTGATATAGGACTTAAATTATAAAGGAGCCACTTGGGCCAGTGGGAGCGACTGTCTCCACTCGGCTCATTGTGGCTTTGCCAAGCTAGCTATGAAAGGCATCTTCAAACCAGCTTTAGGGAGAGTGTTGGAAAATGTATAGGGTGTTTGGCAAAGTTGGTTAGAACCAACATTTTGTTTGGCAAAGTTTGACATGCCATATGCATAAATTAACCAGATCTTACTAATCTTTGAATGCCGAAAAACTCGTACAATCTGTGAAGAGAAGCAACGTTCTAGAAGAGCCTCAACCAACTGGTCTTCTTTGCGATTCTCTATCCACGATTAGAGTGAGTGTGGGCTCACATGCACAACTCTTCCTCTAGGTTACTCTCCTTCCAACCAATTGAGAGAACCCAAAGCTAGTGTTCGTGATTTATGAACAAGAGCTCTCAGGGAGTTTCAGATTCTCACCAGCAGAATATTACTCCTAATCTCTCAATTGATCTAAATAACTTATGAAACTTATTTCCTATTTATAGAAGTTAGGACTAGGGTCAATCCTTATAAGATTAGGTCTCAAAAATTTGAATCAGAATCAAATTCAGATCAATATCTAATGAGACTGTAAAAGTGTACATTTTCTAAGGCTTAAATCATTTATTTATGCTTTTATTTCTCATTAAATCCTCTAATTAATAGCATTTTGTGTTAATTAGTATTTTTGTGTCTTAATGTGTAAATGTGTTTAAAAATGTATTTTTAGTTTGTTTTTATGTTAAATAATATTTTTAGTAATTTTTAGAGTCATTTCGGTGTGTTAAATGTGTGTTTAGTTTATAAATAGTTAAAACCGTAAAAGTAATACGGTTATTTTATTTTGAGTTTTAGTGTGTTTGATAGTGTGTTTTAAGTTTGTAAATGTGTCTTATAATATTTTTAGTAATTTCTAAAAATATTTCCAAGTCATAAAAATTATATCTGTGTCAAACCGTAAGAGACTGGAAATTTTAGGAGTTTTTATTTATTTTTGTGTGTTTTAATGTAAAATAAATATTTTTAATATTTTTGTAAATATTATGTTTGTAAAATAATTAATATTAGTGTGTTTGTGATTTTTAGATTTGAAATCTGGAGGAAAAACGGAACAAAACGGCACCAAAACGGATAAAATCAAACATCAAATACATCAAAAAGATTAAAAAAAATTTGAATTTAAATTAAATGGGACACGTGGCAATTTCCTGACTGTTGGATTCACTGCCAAATTAATTGTGACCATCCGAAGAAGAGACTTGTGTCATCGCATCATCTGGTGTGTCAGCGGAATCTCACAGTGTTGTACACGTGGCATTCTCTGATTGGGGCGTGCATCACACGCGCCGACAAGCTGCAGCGAGTCAGAGGAGTGTCTCAGACGGTCTCAGATTGTGTCCGGGCAAGTTCACTTTGAGTGTTCTGTTAGCCGTTAGATGAGAATACTTGGACCAATCTGACGGTCCACAATTGCGGTCCCACTGGTCCCACTGGTCCCACTGGTCCCACCTGGGCCCAATTTGCGAGCGTCTGACAATCGTTGGATTGTGCGATTAACAGCCACGATCAGTTCGTTATAGTCTTGTTATGACCTGCATCACACAGGATCCCAAAGGTTAAAACGCACAATGAAGAGCAGATCTTAGCAAGGGAAAATAAGAAAAATAAAAAAATTCAAACACGAAAATTTCGTGATTCTCAGTGCGAGGGGGGCCGGCTGCTGCACGAAAAAGAAAAGAAAAGAAAAGAAAAAAAAATAATAATAATTAAATATTAAAATATAATAAAAATAATAATAAAAAAATCTAAAATAGTGAAATATTTTCACTACAAATAGGGGGCTTTCCCCCCTCATTTCAACACCCCTCCTCCGGCCCTCTTGGCCCATTCTCCCTTCTTTCCTCCTTCCTCCCTTTTCTTCTTTTATCCCTTAGGTAAATATATATATATATATATATATTTAATTTAGTGTAGAGAGTCTGGTGAGGTAGAGAGATGATCTTGTATGCGTAGTACTCTGGTATGGGTTTTAACTCTATATCTGTTTTGTAATGCTTATATTTTTGTAGAATAAATTATATCTTTATGTTTTCAATAATTATTGCTACTGTTGTTATGCTGCCAATTTTTACATAAATTCAGTCATACTTTCTTTATGTAATTTAATTATGTTGCATAATTAATATTAATAATACTAAAGTCATGCTCATTTATTAAGTTGTGTTTCTGCTACATTATAGACATAAACTGGCACAGTAAATGCTTGGTAATTCTTGATTTATTGTAGACAGAGGATGGCATAGTGTATTCTTAAACCATTTAATAAAACAAAGTGCTGCCGAAATTAACGCAATAATTTATTCCATAAAAATATATTAATTTTGATTTGTTATTATCTTTTCTATCTTAAAATTATATTAATTATAATTGAGTGACAAGGGTTCTAATTTTCATAATTTGTACACCAAATCATTAGTGAGAGATGATTATTTTGCTAGTTTTTCTAGGAAAACCCTTACTGCATTATGCTTGCTATATTGTCGCTCTCGGTTGACCTATATAATTAGTAAAAAGTGCTTGCAATTAATGAGAAAAGATATAATAAATCGAATGCTTTAGATAATTATTAATTAGAGTTAAAATTTTATATCAGTTGTGAAACATACAAAGAATTCTCAAAGCCTCACCGTTTTAATTTTATGCTTTAAATTTTGAATTAAATAAAATAAAAATCATAAAAATATTTCTTTCATTTTAAACTTTGCTCTGAAAAACTACTTGCTTTTTTTTTGAACGTTTATTTTATCAATTTGTTGAGTTACAAATTTTCACCTCCCTATAGATACGACAACTTTTCTATACCACAAACGTCCGTCGTTTAAAAAGAGAAACATTTTGGGGCGTTACCAATATCTGATAAAATCTGCATAAAACGCGTGATCTTTTTCTTCGCGCATCAGCAGGCTAATCTGCCTAATCGATAGGCCAAACTTGCCCCATCAGCAGGCAGAACTTGATGATCGGCATGCCAAACTATCGAAAAAAATCTCAGCGAATCTTTTATTTTTCACCCGAGATTCTATAACATAAAGTCTCAGTTTTGATTCAAATAACCCAATGGAGAAGTTATCTAATTAACACAACTTTATCTAGATAATCTCTAAGAAAATAAATGAATTCCTAATAATTCTACAAGTTTATCTTGATTTAATTTATTCAAAATTAAATCAACCGATAAACAGACAAGAATTATCCGATCCTAATAATTCAACAAGTTTATCTTGAATTAATTTCGTTACAAAATTAATTCAACTGATAAACAGACATGAATTATTTGATTCTTCCAAATTTCAACCAATCTAATAAACTGGACATAAGTCACTAATTATTAGAAAAGCACGCCGTATCATTACAGGATGTTGTGAGCTAGCAAAGGGGAACAAATGGACCTACATAGTTCAAGCTCCTGATAATTACGAAACCTAATATCCTAAATATACATTTCATAAATATCAACTCCAACGCTACTCCACTAAAAGCATGGAGCGGCACAGTTGAACTACATAAAATTACGAAGCCCATATAGCTAAGTCTCCATCATATATCATAGTGTTTTGTATCCCTATAGGATTATCCATAATTGGCTTAAAGACAAGTTCTGTCTTACCTTTCTGATTATTTTTATCTTACGTTCCATTATCTGACCATCAGAAAACTTATCATCCAAAGACAGTATACCATTTGGTTACACCTATCTATCCAAATAGTTAAGCGCTCCAGTCTTTCAGTTACAAAATAAAGCATATAAGAGGATATCACTACTCCTAAAGAGGAGCTATGGATTCCATATTTATGAATAACAGGTCTACGCTATCCAAAGTCATGCCTCCAACACACCAGCATGCATACCACTATTAAGATGTGGGTGTCACCCTTTGGTACATCAAGCGACATAAGTCTAAACAACGGGCCCATTACTCATCTCAGGATTAAGATACAATACAAATGATTGTCTAAAGTGAATCGATTTGTCGAGATAGAATTATTAATCCAAATCAATTCACTTTATGTCCCGAACCAACACATCGTCACCTATGACAATGTGCCAATATTTCTATTCACGGAGTCCACCTCCAATGGTTAAGACAAACCATTTCCCAATAGGGATATAGACAACATAACAATCTTTACATGAATAAAGCACCCAACTTTATTCCCTCGATTGCGGATCTTATGATTTAGACTGTCACCTTAAGAATCATGTCTTTCGCATAATCTGTCCATCATATGTCCAATTCTTAAAGGTTTGAATTAATAGTCTCAGACTTTTGTTTGCTTAACATGCATTTAACAAATATGAATGTAAAAAGGATAAGATTTGGTATATAAACAATAAATAAATTCTTTATTGATAAAAATGTCTCCAAAAACTTATTACATTTTTACTCCTTAGGGCATACATGTCTTACACTCTCCCACTTACACTAAGTGAGTAAATATGACAATCTCTCATCCCTATAGCTTCCACATGCCTCTCGAAGACTCTCCCAATAAGTGTCTTCGTAAATGGATTAGCTAAATTGTCCTCTGACGCGATCTTGCACACCATGACATGCTCGCCCTCAACAAAGTCCTTTATCACATGATACTTCCGATCAATATGCTTACTTTTCTTGTGAAATCTTAGTTCCTTAGCATTAGCTACCGCTACACTGTTATCACAGTATAGTGATACAACCTTATCCATACTAGGAACTACCTCAAGATCCCCAAGAGCTTGCGGAGCCACATTTCTTCTTTCGAAGCATCACTAGCTGTCACATACTCGGCTTCCATCGTTGAATCCGAAGTGCAATCTTGCTTCACACTTCTCCAATTGATGGTACTGCCGCTTAGAATAAACACAAAACCTGAAGTCAATTTTCTAGAATCTAGATAGGATTAAAAATCTAAGTCAGTATATCCTAGAGGTGTCAAGTCCTCACCCGAATATACAAGCATATACCCTCGAGTCCTTCTCAGGTACTTAAAAATATGCTTAACAGTAACCCAGTGGTTTGGTCCTGTATCCGCCTGAAATCGTCTTACAATCCCAAACCGCATAACAAATATTCGGTCGTGTGCAAAGCATGGCATACATGACACTACCCACTGCCGAAGCATAAGGCACCTTCTTCATGTATTCTCTTTCTTCATTAGACTTTTGAGAGTCTTTCTTAGAAAGAGTAATTCCAGACCTAGATGGTTGCCCACCTTTCGTGGAATCTTGCATTGCAAACCTCTTGAGAATTTTATCTATGTAGCCGGCCTAGGACAAAGCTATCATTTTGTTCTTCCTATCCCAAAAGATCTAGATACCGAGAACAAAATTAGCCTCACCCAAGTCCTTCATGTCAAACTACTTGGTCAACCATAATTTGACCGATGACAACGCCCTAATGTCATTGCCAATCAGTAGAATGTCATCTACATAGAGCAGTAGAAAAACCACATTCCCATCTTTTATGTGTTTGTAAACACATGGCTCATCCACATCATTTTGTGAGAACCCATAAGTCTTGATCACCTGATCAAATCTTTTGTTCCAAGAACAAGAAGCCTACTTAAGTCCATAAATTGACTTTCGCAGCTTACAAACCTTACCCTCTTGACCCTTCACCTTAAACCTATCTGGTTGTTCTATATAAATGGACTCATCAAGATAGCCATTTAGAAAAGCCACCTTGACATCCATCTGTCAAATCTCATAGTCTAGAGCGACAGCTATGGACAAGAGAATCCAGATGGACATAAGCATGGCTACAGGCAAAAAGGTTTCCTCATAATCGATTCCTTCCTTTTGAGTATAACCCTTAGCTACCAGTCTGGCCTTAAAGGTTTTGACCTTTCCATCCACTCCTCTTTTCCTCTTGTAGATCCACTTACACCCTCTGGGTTTTACCCCTTCGGGAAGATCCACAAGCTTCTAGACCTGATTAGTCTCCATAGACTTCATCTCTATGTTCATGGCCTTTGTCTAGAGTTTTGAATCAACATCCTCTGTAGCCTCTGCGTAAGTAAAAGGATCCCTGTCTTGTTCATCCAGTTCAGCCAAGAAGACCTCCCCATTGAACATATACCTCTCAGGTTGACGCCCGATCCTTCCACTACGCCGAAACCTCTTAGGTTGTTATTCAGGTTCGTTTGGCTTTTCTACACTGATCAGAATGGTTTCATTTGGAACCTCCAGAGTGATTGGATCACTCCTTAACTCCTCAAGCACCACTTTGCTTCGAGGTTTAAAGTCATCCATGTAACTCTCCTCAAGGAAAGTTGCATTAGTTGAAACCACGACTTTATTTTCCTTTGGGTTATAGAAATAACCTCCTTTAGTCCCTTTTGGATATCCTACAAATACGCAAACTTCCAAACGTGCTTCGAACTTATTCACATCCTTAAGCAGGACATGAGCCGAACATCCCCATATGCGAATATGGTTTAAGGATGTCTTCCTGCTCATCCATAACTCGTGAGAAGTTTTGGGGACCGATTTTGAAGGCACATTGTTCAAAAGATAACATGCGGTTTGTAGTGCATATCCTCAAAAGGATAAAGGCAATGATGAATAACTCATCATTGACCTGACCATGTCCAATAAAGTCCTATTTCTTCTCTCCACTATGTCATTCTACTACAGAGTGCCCGACGTAGTCAAATGGGATAAAATCCCATTCCCTAATAAGTGTCCTAAGAACTCATCAGAAAGGTATTCTCCACCTCGATTGGATCGAAGTACCTTTATGAGTCTACCCAATTGCTTTTCCACTTCTGCTCGAAACTCCCTGAACTTGTCAAAAGTTTTGTTTTTGTGATGCATCAGGTACACATACCCATACCTTGAGTAATCGTCAATAAAAGTGACAAAGTACTCATACCCTCATCGTGCCTAGATGTTCATTGGTCCACAAACATTACTATGTACAAGTTCTAGAACCCCTTCGGCCCTATTGCCCTTAGACCCGTATGGTCTTTTGGTCATTTTACCCTCCAAACAAGATTCACATTGAGGTATAGATTCTACCTTTAATTGAATTAAAGGTCCATCCCTTACCAACCTTTGAATCCTATTCGAGTTAATATGACCAAGGCGCAAATGCCAAAGATAAGCCTTATTAGAGTGAGAAGTTTTAAGTCTTTTAGAGTTATTATCATTCATCTCAACATTAAACAGTAAGTCCATCTTAGGTTTGATAAAATATAGATTATTTTGCATCCATCCAAAATAGATAAAAGATTTGTTTTTACGAATTACTACTTTATCATTAAAAGAAACTAAATAGGAGTCTTTAAATAAACAAGCTACAGAAATTAAATTTGCTTTTAAATTTAAGAATATAAAAACAATCTTGCAAAATTAAATTCCTATAATTGTCAAAATAAAGACAAACATGAGTAGTTGCACTGGAATCTATGACCCAAATATCACTGGATTCCTCAACCAAACAAGTTTTTAGATACAGAAGATCACATTTACCTCCTTTAGAAAGGAAGTCCTTGTAATGCTTCTTTATGTGCCTGATCTTCCCGCAGAAGAAGCATTTAAGCTTCTTCAGGTTCTTCTTCTTCTTTTTCTTGTTCTTGGTGCTAGCAGGAATAGAAGACTTCCCGTTCTTGGCCGGTTGCTTCTTTCCATTCCCAAAGTTAGGATTGAAACCAAAAGTAGCTGCCATGTTGGCCTCTCCACCCGCAGGAGACTCCCTGATTAGCAGTTTGAACTTCTGTAACTATTTCATTAATTTTGTTAAGGTCATATCCCGCCTATTGCTTAAATTAAAAGTAGCTCAAAACGGAATAAATTCCTTTGAAAGAGTCTCAAAGACCATAGTCATCTGAGTTTTAGCATCAATGTCAGCTCCATTGGTTTGAGCCTCAACGAGGTAACCCATGACCAACATCATGTGCTCCTTTATAGATGTCCCTAGTCTCTACTTACAGTTAAAGAGTTTTCGAAGCGCTCCTTACCACTTTGTTATGGCCTAGCCTCCAAACATATCTTCAAGATTATCCAAGATCTGATTCGTAGTCTCATAATCTTCATGTTGAGCCTACACCACATTATTCATGCTGGCCATAACATAGCAATGAGCCTAATCATTTGCATCTTTCCAGCGATCATACGTTTGGAATTGCTCATTAGTGGAATCGCCCGTAGGTTCGGGAGGACAAGGGGTTATCAACACAAATTTCAGTTTCTCAAACGAGAGGATGATATCCAGGTTCTGTTTCCAATCATTATAATTCTCTCCAGTTAATAGGTTTTTGTCAAGTATCGAATATAAAGCATTTTTAGACATTTTTAATCTACAATAAAGAATCACATACCAAACATAAGCAAACATATCATAATAAGTTAATAAGATAACACAATCATGTAAAAACATACAAATATGTTTATGTGTCAAAACCTTAAAAATATCACAACCTTATAATGATAATTCCTAACTCAGAATTCAACAAGCTCTTAGGGGAGTCATGCCAAATTCAATCAGGAACATAGATCTCCTCCTGATTAATATATGTCATCCAGGACACGTATGATCCATTATATATTAATAATCATTTCTTTGGCCATTAATTTTATTAACAGAGCTCCTAGGGGAGGTTAATAATAAAATTAACGTGAGTGTATAACCATCATTTCAATATTTTATCCATGATTTATAATCACCACCTAGGGGTGTACAACCATAAATCATGCTAAAATTCCTTATCCTCCCAAAGATCCAATCTGGTACATGATAGAAATCCATTCCTAGGGGTTGGGACCACCATGTTCTTCCTATGGACCAACGATGGAGGCCGTAGGTCCTCTCTTCGAAAACCTTCTCCCACTCAGTCTTTGAAATCAAGGTTTTATTTTAAGAGATATGCATGAACAATTTTAATATGAGCGTCACTCCCTATTCTATATGACATGTTATCAATATATATGGCAAATCATATTATAATGCATACAAGCAAAGCTACAAGCAAAACAATAATTACCATAATATTATAGTTCCACCCTAGAGAATAGAAAACAAAGATTAGAAGAGAATAATCAAAACATATTATTGATTCTTCATTTTTAAATCCTCAAGCTATATCCTTCTTCATGTAATGTTCATCTTCAAGTCTTCAATCGCGTATGAATCGAATACTTCATATTTCCGGTCATATCCAAATTTAATGTTTCTCAAAATTGTCCCAAAAACAAAATTAAACTGCATTGAAAAATTGCAGCTTTTCTAGAGAAATTTCTAGCTCTCTGTCGGCAAGCCGATCTAGGTGATCGGTGTAACTGTCATGACCCATCGGCCTGTCGATCTTCACAGATCGGCCTGCCGATTCATGACAGATCGGCCTACTGAACTAGAAGTTCGGCCTACTGCCAGAGCCACCTGATTTTTGCCCCACTGTCGGCCTGTCGAACCTCACGTACCGCCTACAAATTTGCGACCATCGGCCTGCTGAACTAGATGGTTCGGCATGCCGACCGAGCAGAAATTACCCTTTTCTAGAAAATACAATTTTTGTTGCAATTCATAAATTTTATTTTCAAAAATTCAAAAACATAAAATTAAAGACTCAGGAAATACCTAGGAGTGTCATCATCTTCTTTCTAGATCTGTCTTCTCCGAATGATTATTTAAATATAAAATTCTTACAAATTTAAAATTAAATAATAACTCCTAGCCAGACATGATAGTCTACCATCTAATTACATGAAAAACATAGATACACATTCTAACCTCTAAGGAACCATAACCGGTATAAATTAATTAATAAATAAATAATTAAATAGTCATTTAATCAACCATAATTAATTAATAAGCATTCACCATATAATCCATGACAACATATAAATTATATAGAAACCTAGAGTGCCAACTCTCTATAAAATTAAATTCAAGCATAAGAGAGATTAAGATCACAAAATTTGTACATATAGCATGATCATAAACTCATAAATTTATGTAAAAACCATGGCTCTGATACCAATTGTCAGAAAAATAGTACGCAGCAAAATTTAAAAATTTTATATCAGAGTATTTTTCAAAACATAAGTTTGCCATGCTATATGCATAAATTAACTAGATCTTGCTAACCTTTGAATGCCGAAGAACTTGCACAATCTCTGAAGAGCAGTAACATTCTAGAAGAGCCTCAACTAACTGGTTTTCTTTGCTATTCTCTATCCACGATCGGAGTGAGTGTGGGCTTACATGTACAGCTCTTCCTCTAGGTGACTCTCCTTACAATCAATTGACAGAACCTAAAGCTAGTGTTCGTGATTTATGAACAAGAGCTCTCAGGGAATTTCAGATTCTCACCAGCAGAATATTACTCCTAATCTCCCAATTGATCTAAATAACTTATGAGACTTATTTCCTATTTATAGAAGTTAGGTCTAGGGTCAATCCTTATGAGATTAGGTCTCAAAAATTTGAATTAGAATCAAATTTGGATCAATATCTGATAAAATTCGCGTAAAACATGTGATCTTTTTCTTCGCGCATCGGCAGGCCGAACTTGCCCCATCGATAGGCCAAACTTGATGATCG
Source organism: Artocarpus heterophyllus (assembly GCA_025403435.1). Taxonomy (NCBI): domain Eukaryota; kingdom Viridiplantae; phylum Streptophyta; class Magnoliopsida; order Rosales; family Moraceae; genus Artocarpus; species Artocarpus heterophyllus. The sequence goes on along the minus strand of CM046345.1, from coordinate 29,589,622 downwards.
GCATGTCAAATTGTCGAAAAAAAATCTCAGCGAATCTTTTATTTTCCATCCGATATTCTATAGGATAAAGTCTCAGTTTTAATTCAAATAACCCAATGGAGAAGTTATCTAATTAAAACAACATTATCTAGATAATCTCTAAGAAAATAAATGAACTCCTAATAATTCTATAAGTTTATCTTGATTTAATTTATTCCAAATTAAATCAACCGATAAACAGACAAGAATTATCTGATCCCAATAATTCAACAAGTTTATCTTGAATTAATTTCATCACAAAATTAATTCAACCGATAAACAGACATGAATTATTTGATTCTTCCAAATTTCAACCAATATAATAAATCTGACATAAGTCACGAATTATTGGAAAAGCACGTCGTATCGTTACAGGATGTTGTGAGCTAGCGAAGGGGACCAAATGGACCTATATAGTTCAAGCTCTTGATAATTACGAAACCCAATATCCTAGATATACATTTCATAATTATAAACTCCAATGCTACTCCACTAAAAGCTTGGAACTACACTCTCAAACTACATAGAATTACCAAGCCCGTATAGCTAAGTCTCCATCACATATCATGGTGTATTGTATCCCCAAAGGATTATCCATCATCGGCTTAAGGACAAGTTCTGTCTTACCTTCCCGATTATTTTTATCTTACGTTCCATTATCTCACCATCGGAAAACTTACCATCCAAAGACAATATATCATTCGGTTACACCTATGTATCCAAATGGTTGAGCTCTCTAGTTTTTCAATTACAAGATAACGCATATAAGAGGATATCATTACTCCTAAAGAGCAGCTATGGATTTTATATCTATGCATAACAGGTCTACGCTATCAAGAGTCATGCCTCCAATGTACCGGCTTGCATACCACTATTAAGATGTGGGTGTCACCTTTTGGTACATCAAGCGACACAAGTCAAGATAACGGGCCTACTATTCATCTCAGGATTAAGATACAATACAAATGATTGTCTAAAGTGAATCGATTTGCCAAGACAGAATTATTAATCCAAATCAATTCACTTTATGTCCTGATCCAACACATCGTCACCTATGACATTGTGTCAATGTTTCTATTTACGGAGTCCATCTTCGATGGTCAAGACAAACCATTTCCCAATAGGGGATATTGACAACATAACAATCTTCACATGAATAAAGTACCCAACTTTATTACCTCGATCTTATGATTTGGACCGTCACCTTAAGAATCATGTTTTCTGCATAATCTATCTATCATATGCCTAATTCTTAAATGTTTAGACCAACAGTCTCAGACTTTTGTTTGCTTAACATATATTTAACAAATATGAACGTAAAGAGGACAAGATTTGATATATAAACAATAAATAAATTCTTTATTGATAAAAATGTCTCCAAAAACTTATTACATTTTTACTCCTTAGGGCATACATATCTAACACTTTTTGGTTAGGGAATAATATAAAGCTCCCATATATTACGGTAAAAGGCAAAAAGTTGCTACAGTGTAAAGCTTTCACATGCTATAGTTTTTTGAACCAACAAGTTGGTTCTCACCAACTCTATCAAACACCCTAATAGAAAATTAGATTGAGATGTTGCTTCATTTCTAGAGATTTGTTGGCTATATTACTTGTTAGACTAAGATGTTGCTTCATTTCTAGAGATTTGCTGGCTATATTACTTGTTTATATATAGATTAGTCAATTTTGTACATTAGCAAGGTTTCAAAGCAAACTAAAAGGCAGCTATAATAGTTTTTTTTTTCATATTCTATTCCTTATTTTAATCCTTGCACCACCTATAAAGCATATTGTAAATCAAAAAATAATATAGCTATTCCTCCATATACATTTTGTTTTAACAACTACTATAATTGTTAAATGAACTTTTCGACAGCCTGATCTGAGATTGTTTTTGATAAATTTATTATATCAAATACAAAATTACTTTCACTTATAAATTGAACTGTTGAAAGTGAACAAAAAGGGGACATTCTGTGTTCTTTTTTATATCTTTTCTTGTCCTCTTTCTCTTTTTTTTTTTGCATTTTTTTATAGTTTTTTTCCCTTTATGTTGCTCATTTTTCCCTTCTTGTCTATGTAATTTTTTTTGGGTGCTGACGCGGTGTCTGTAAATGAAATAGGGACACTTTTTTTTTTTGAGCCTTTTTTATTTCCCTTTCTCTTCTTATTTTTTATTTATTTTTTATTTTTTTACTTTGTGTTACCTTTTTATTTTTTCTTCTATTTAGTTTCTTTGTCCTCCCCACATTTTAATTTGCACATACTATTTCCTTCTCACTCTCATGTTTTTTTTGGCTTTCCCCTTGTATTTTATATATTTTTAAAAGTCATTTTATTAAATTATTATTTCAATTTGTAACATCGAAATACGTGTTCTTTCTAATCCATCCTTATTTTATATTTTTTCTACATCCGCTAAACATATCGTTTTATCAATAATGCCTCTATGTTTCATGCCTGTTTCTTTTCTTTTTTAACTTTTCTTCCTTTCATCATAATGTTTCTCTACTTATATATTTTTACCACTCTGGTGGCATGTTCAACTACTACTTCTTTTATAAATGTTATTCCTCTAATTTAGCCCCATCAAAGCAATTTCATTTTTATTTTTATTTTTATTTTTATTTTTTACATATGTTAACTTCTAATGAGTTTCCGATATAATTTTACAAACTGATTTGCTTTTCCTCTACATACTAAAAGTGCAAATACAATTCTTCCCCTAGTGCTGACTCATGGCCAAAGGAACGAACGAGGACCTTCCTGATTTAATTTGTTCTTTCCTTTTTTTTTAGAATTTTTTTAATGGTCTTTCCCTTTTGTTTTGGGCTTTTTTCAGCATTTCTTCTCTTGTTTTTTTTCCCCTTGCCCTTCCTTTTTCAGTATTATTTTTATGCTTGTTGCTTTTGTTTTCTTTGTCTCTTCTACTTTTTAATTGCATCCTTAACCCTTCATTTTTTTTCCCGTCTGACCTTTGTGTCATTTTGTTTCTTTTTGCTGCGCTAATATCTTATAAATTTTCAAATTACCTTCATTAATTTTTGTCAATGTGCATTATCGGAGTAATTTTTCTTTCATATTTATTACTTTATATTTTCCCAAATTATTTATAATATTGTTTTATTAAGAATACCGCCAAGTTTTGTTCGAGTTTCTTTTTATTCTAGCTTTTCTTTCATTGATTATTTTAGTCCATATTTGCATATTTATATGTTTTTCCCGTTGGTATTTTTAACTACAATTTCTCTCATAAATGTTGTTCTTTTCATTTACCCCATCGAAACACTTTCTATAATATATTTCCCTACTAAGTATATATATATATGTATATATATATATATGTTTGATGTGACCTTCCCCATCTCTATTTTCTCGTAATATCACCTATCTAGTTTCCTACATGCTTTTACTAACTAATTTTTTATTAAAAAATATGTTTTATTTGTCAACTCGCACTCACATATTCTCTCTATGATCTCTCACACATTTAAGCAAGTTACATGTTCTGATTAAAACATATTTTTGTGCTTATTTTAAAGTCTATGTTTCTAAATGAAGCTTATTAATCCTTTTCTTCCTACTTTATTTTTGTTAAAGTACGGTGACCCGAATTCAGTTTGGCCAGACCCGAAAAGCTCGCGGTGCGACAAATTGTGGAGAAAAACAAAAATGGGATTTTTCATGAGATCTGTGGTGGTAGCGGAGGGATTGGGCCGATAGGCCCATAGGGTTTTGTCTATACCTATATATATGATGTATTGCGTTAAGGCTTCATTATTAGCAAATTTTCAGCCTCCCTAGCGCCTCCGTTGTAATCTTCACGAGTTTAGTGATTTTCTTCTCCCCTGCCCCTGGTGTTTTCCCGTTTTGGGTTTCCACAAAAATTCTCTGCGTGTTTTTGATCTTTGTTTCTATCGCATTAATTTTGTTTCAAGTGGTATCAGAGAGAGGTTTTGATTTCGGCGATGGCAACAATGAAGTACGACATTCTGCTTTTGGATCACGACACCTGGTTTAGTCTTTGGCAGGTTAAGATGCGAGTTGTGTTGGTGCAGATGGATTTGGAAGAAGCGTTGTTAGGGTTTGAGAAGATGGCCTCATCATGGATGACGGAGGAGAAACAACGTAAGGATCGTAAGGCTTTAACCTAGATTCAACTTCATCTATCGAATAGAATTTTGTAGGATGTTTTGAAGGAGAAAACCGCCGCTACATTATGGTTGAAGTTGGAGCAATTGTGTATAACGAAAAGTCTCACCAGTAAGCTGCATCTGAAGCAGCATTTACATCTACACAAAATGGCTAAAGGTGCATCTCTTGAAGAACACTTAACCATTTTTAAGGAGATTGTCTCTGATTTAGAGGCCATGGACGTTAAGTATGAGGAAGAAGACTTAGGGTTAATCCTGTTGTGTTCCCTGCCCTTATCACGTGCAACGTTTAGAGATACAATTTTGTATGCCCAGGATACACTTACTTTGGACAAAGTTTATGATGCCTTGCTATCTAAAGAAAAGATGAACCAGCTTGTGACTGAACCTGTGGCTCAGGGAGAAGGCCTTGTTGTTCGTGGTAGGACTCAGGAGAGGAGTTCTAGTTAAGGTGCTAATGTGAGGGGCAGATCGAAGTCCAGGCAGCGTTTAGAGATGCAATTTTGTATGGCCGGGATGCACTTACTTTGGACGAAGTTTATGATGCCTTGCTATCTAAAGAAAAGATGAACCAGCTTGTGACTGAACCTGCGGCTCAAGGAAAAGGCCTTGTTGTTCGTGGTAGGACTCAGGAGAGGAGTTCTAGTTCAGGTGCTAATGTGAGGGGCAGATCGAAGTCCAGGCACAAGGACAAAACCTGCAACTGTTGTAAGAAAAAGGGGCACATTAAGACCGACTGTTATAAACTGCAAAACAAGAATAAGAAAGCGGGTGATCAAAAGGGAAAGCAAATGGATAAGACCAGTGAGGCCAGTGTTGTGGAAGAAGTTTCTAAAAGGGAGCTCTTAGTGATTTCTGATGGTGAATCCAAACCTTGTGAGGATTAGGTTCTTGACTCTGCATGTACGTTTCATATGTGTCCCAACTGGGACTGGTTTTCAACATATGAAACAATATCAAAAGGCTCTGTTTTGATGAGTAATAACACTCCATGCAAGATTGCTGGTATTGAAACTGTTAGGATCAAGATGTATGATGGAGTAGTAAGGACACTGGGTGAAGTGAGGCATGTCCCTGATCTGAAGAGGAATTTGATTTCCTTGAGTGCTCTAGATTCAAAAGGTTATAGGTACTCCGATGAAGGCGGAGTTTTGAAGGTCAGCAAAGGTGCTCTTGTTATGATGAAAGGGCTGAAGAAGACAGTTGGTTTGTATGTTCTGAAGGGGACTACAGTTATAGGAGATGCAGCTGTTACTACATCCATTATGTCTGATAGTGATCTCACTAAGTTAAGGCATATGCGACTGGGGCATATGAGTGAGCTTGGGATGACAGAGTTAAGTAAAAGAGGATTGCTTGATGGACAGTGCGTAGGTAAGATGGAGTTTTGTGAGCACTGCATGTTTGGAAAACAAAGGAGAGTCAGATTTGGCAAAGGCATTCACAACACAAAAGATATTTTGGAGTTTGTTCATTTTGACCTTTGGGGACCATCTACTGTTCCTTCTCGAGGTGGAGCTAGTTATATGCTTACGATTATTGATGACTTTTTCAAAAAGGTATGGACATTCTTTTTGACACAGAAGAATGATGTTTTTGCTACGTTTAGAGATTGGAAGACCATGGTAGAAAAGCAGACCGGTAAGCTAGTTAAACGTCTCCGCACTGATAATGGCTTGGAGTTTTGTTTAGATGAATTTAATGGCTTCTGTAAATCAGAAGAAATTATGAGGGATTAAACAGTCCGATGTACTCCATAGCAAAATGGTGTGGCAAAGCGAATGAATAGAACATTAATGGAGAAGGTACGTTGCATTAGCTCCAATGCTAGGCTACCTAAGTCATTTTGCGCTGAAGCCGCTTCTACGGCTTGCTACTTGGTAAATCGCTCTCCTTCTATTGCTATTAACAAGAAGACTCCATAGGTATTATGGTCGGGTAAACCTACAGATTACTCTAATTTAAGAATTTTCTGTTATCCTGCATATGCTCATGTTAATAATGGTAAATTGGAGCCTAGATCTATGAAGTGTGTGTTTCTTGGTTATAAGCCTGGAGTTAAAGGCTTCAAGTTGTGGTGCCCGGAAACCAAGAAGGTGATTATTAGTAGAGATGTTGTGTTTGATGAGACTACCATGTTACGTGGGACATCTACTACGGGATCTAGTGACATTGATCAAGAGAAGTCTAGCAGACAGGTGGAGCTTCAGATGGAGACAGGTACATCATCCGATTCCACATTCTAGTCAAGTTTAGAGAGTCATGGAGATGTTGCTTCCCCATCACCGCCACTAAGACCACCATAGTATTCTATTGCCAAGGATAAACCTAGAAGAGAAGTTAGGCCTCCAAAGAGATTTGTTGAGGCTGACTTGGTGGGTTATGCTTTATCAGTGGCAGAAGGTATTGATTGTAGTGAAGAACCTTCCACTTATTCAGAGGCGATTAGTTGTAATGACTCAAGGAGATGGATAATTGCTATGCAGGAGGAAATGGAATCACTTCATAAGAATGGCACTTGGAATTTGGTGAAGTTGCCTAAAGATAAGAAAGTTGTTCGCTGCAAGTGGTTGTTTAAGAGAAAGGATGGTATGCCAAGAGTTGAAGAAGCTAGATATAAGGCCAGACTAGTTGCAAAAGGTTATAGCCAGGTTCCAGGTGTAGACTTCACAGACGTGTTCTCTCCAGTCGTGAAGCATAGTTCGATTCGAGCTTTGCTTAGTATTGTGGCCATGTAGGATCTTGAGCTTGAGCAGTTAGATGTTAAGACCGTATTCTTGCATGGGGAGCTTAAGGAGGATATCAACATACAACAGCCAGAGGGCTTTGTAGTTTTAGGTAAGGAGGACCATGTGTGCTTGTTGAAAAAGTCTCTCTATGGCCTAAAACAGTCTCCCAAACAATGATATAAGAGGTTCGACTCATTTATGACCTCTCATGAGTTTAAGAGAAGTGACTATGATAGTTGTGTCTACATAAAGAAGAACCGTGATGGGTTTTACTTCTATTTGCTATTATATGTTGATGATATGTTGATAGCTGCCAGAGATAAGGAAGAAATCAAGAAGGTGAAGGCTCAACTCAGTAAGGAGTTTGAGATGAAAGATTTAGGGGCTGCAAAGAAGATTCTTGGCATGGAGATTCTAAGAGATAGAAAGGTAGGCAAGTTGTATTTGAGTCAAAAAGGGTACATTGAGAAAGTTCTGCAAAGATTCAATATGCATAGTGCTAAACCTGTGAGTACTCTACTAGCTGCGCATTTCTGACTTTCTTCTGCTTTGTCTCCACAATCAGACGATGAGATTGAGTATATGTCTCGAGTTTCATATTCTAGTGCAGTGGGATCACTCATGTATGCTATGGTATGTTCTCATTCAGACTTATCATGTGCTGTGAGTACAGTTAGTAGATACTCGGCTAATCCTGGTATGGAATATTGGAAAGCAGTTCAGTGGATATTCAGGTACTTGCGTGGTACTACTAATACTTGTTTACAGTTTGGGAGGACTAGAGATGGAGTTATTAGATATGTTGACTCTGATTTTGCTGGACATCTTGATAAGAGGAGATCGCTTACAGGATATGTGTTTACCGTTGGTGGCTGTGCTATTAGTTGGAGGGCCACTTTGCAGACTACAATGGCTTTGTCTACTACTGAGGCAGAATATATGACGAACACTGAAGCTTGTAAGGACGCTATTTGGTTGAAGGGGCTATTTGGTGAACTCAGTGAAGACTTGTAGATTACCACGGTGTTTTGTGATAGTCAGAGTGTTATTTTTCTCACTAAAGATCAGATGTTTTATGAGAGAACTAAGCACATCGATGTTCGTTATCACTTTGTTCGTGAGGTTATTGCTTGTGGTGATATTGTTGTGAGCAAGATTAGTACCCATGATAATCCTGCTGATATGATGACTAAGGCATTGTCTACATCCAAGTTTGAGCATTGCTTGGACTTCGTTAGCGTTTGCTGCTGAAGTTTGCTGTTAGGGGCATTTTTGTGGAAGAGGTGAAGATAGCTTGTTGAAGATAGCTGTTAGGATCAAGATGTATGATGGAGTAGTAAGGACACTGGGTGAAATAAGGCATGTCTCTGATCTGAAGAGGAATTTGATTTCCTTGAATGCTCTAGATTCAAAAGGTTACAGGTATTCCAATGAAGGTGGAGTTTTGAAGGTTAGCAAAGGTGCTCTTGTTATGATGAAAGGGCTGAAGAAGACTGCTGGTTTGTGTGTTCTAAAGGGGACTACAGTTATAGGAGATACAGATGTTACTACATCCACTATGTCTGATAGTGATCTCACTAAGTTATGAAATATGCGACTGGGGCATATAAGTGAGCTTGGGATGACAGAGTTAAGTAAAAGAGGATTGCTTGATGGACAGTGCATAGGTAAGATGGAGTTTTGTGAGCACTGCATGTTTGGAAAACAAAGGAGAGTCAGATTTGGCAAAGGCATTCACAACACAAAAGATATTTTGAAGTATGTTCATTCTGACCTTTGGGGACCATCTACTGTTCCTTCTCGAGGTGGCGCTAGTTACATGCTTACAATTATTGATGACTTTTTCAAAAAGGTATGGACATTCTTTTTGAAGTAGAAGAATGATGTTTTTGCTATGTTTAGAGATTGGAAGACTATGTTAGAAAAGCAGACCAGTAAGCTAGTTAAACATCTCCACACTGATAATGGCTTGGAGTTTTATTTAGATGAATTTAATGGCTTCTGTAAATCAAAAGGAATTATGAGGGATTTAACTATTCGATGTACTCCATTGCAAAATGGTGTGGCAAAGCTAATGAATAGAACATTAATGGAGAAGGTTCGTTGCATTTGCTCCAATGCTGGGCTACCTAAGTCATTTTGGGCTAAAGCCGCTTCTACAGCTTGCTACTTGGTAAATTGCTCTCCTTCTATTGCTATTAACAAGAAGACTCCATAGGAGGTATGGTCGGGTAAACCTACAGATTACTCTAATTTAAGAATTTTCGGCTGTCGTGCATATGCTCATGTTGATAATGGCAAATTGGAGCCTAGATCTATGAAGTGTGTTTCTTGGTTATAAGCTTGGAGTTAAAGGCTTCAAGTTGTGGTGCCCGGAAACCAAGAAGGTGATTATTAGTAGAGATGTTGTGTTTAATGAGACTACCATGTTACGTGGGACATCTACTATGGGATCTAGTGACATTGATCAAGAGAAGTCTAGCAGACAGGTGGAGCTTCAATTGAGACAGGTACATCATCCGATTCCACGTTCTAGTTAAGTTTAGAGAGTCCTGGAGATATTGCTTCCCCATCACCACCACCGAGACCACCGCAGTATTCTATTGCCAAGGATAGACCTAGAAGAGAAATTAGGCCTCCAAAGAGGTTTGCTGAGGCTTACTTGGTGGTTTATGCTTTATCAGTGGCACAAGGTATTGATTGCAATGAAGCACCATCCACTTATTCAGAGGCGGTTAGTTGTAATGACTCAGGGAGATGGATGATTGCTATGCAGGAGGAAATGGAATCACTTCATAAGAATGGCACTTGGAATTTGGTGAAGTTGCCAAAAGATAAGAAAGTTGTTCGTTGCAAGTGGTTATTTAAGAGAAAGGATGGTATGCCAGGAGTTGAAGAAGCTAGATATAAGGCCAGACTAGTTGCAAAAGGTTATAGCCAGGTTCCAGGTGTAGACTTCACTGACGTGTTCTCTCCAATCATGAAGCATAGTTCGATTCGAGCTTTGCTCGGTATTGTGGCCATGCAGGATCTTGAGCTTGAAAAGTTAGATGTGAAGACCGCATTCTTGCATGGGGAGCTTGAGGAGGATATCTACATGCAACATCCAGAGGGCTTTGTAGTTTTAGGTACGGAGGACCATGTGTGCTTGTTGAAAAAGTCTCTCTATGGCCTAAAACTGTCTCCCAGACAATGATATAAGAGGTTCAACTCATTTATGACCTCTCATGAGTTTAAGTGAAGTGACTATGATAGTTGTGTCTACATGAAGAAGAACCATGATGGGTTTTACGTTTATTTGCTATTATATGTTGATGATATGTTGATAGCTGCCAGAGATAAGGAAGAAATCAAGAAGGTGAAGGCTCAACTTAGTAAGGAGTTTGAGATGAAAGATTTGGGGGCCGCAAAGAAGATTCTTGGCATGGAGATTCTAAGAGATAGAAAGGCAGGCAAGTTGTATTTGAGTCAGAAAGGGTACATTGAGAAAGTTCTGCAAAGATTCAATATGCATAGTACTAAACCTGTGAGTACTCCACTAGCTGCGCATTTTTTACTTTCTTTCGCTTTGTCTCCACAATCAGACGATGAGATTGAGTATATGTCTCGAGTTCCATATTCTAGTGCAGTGGGATCACTCATGTATGCTATGGTATATTCTCGTCCAGACTTATCATATGCAGTGAGTAGAATTAGTAGATACTTGGCTAATCCTGGTAAGGAACATTGGAAAGCAGTTCAGTGGATATTCAGGTACTTGCGTGGTACTACTAATACTTGTTTACACTTTGGGAGGACTAGAGATGGAGTTATTGGATATGTTAACTCTGATTTTGCTGGAGATCTTGATAAGAGGAGATCGCTTACAGGATATGTGTTTACCGTTGGTGGCTATGCTATTAGTTGTAAGGCTACTTTGCAGACTACAGTGGCTTTGTCTACTACTGAAGCAGAATATATGGCGATCACTGAAGCTTGTAAGGAAGCTATTTTGTTGAAAGGGCTATTTGGTGAGCTCAGTGAAGACTTGCAGATTACTACGGTGTTTTGTGATAGTCAGAGTGTTATTTTTCTCACTAAAGATCAGATGTTTTATGAGAGAACTAAGCACATCGATGTTCGTTATCACTTTGTTCGTGAGGTTATTGCTTGTGGTGATATTGTTGTGAGCAAGATTAGTACCCATGATAATCCTACTGATATGATGACTAAGACATTATCTACATCCAAGTTTGAGCATTGCTTGGACTTGGTTAGCGTTTGCTGCTGAAGTTTGCTCTTAGGGGCATTTTTGTGGAAGAGGTGAAGATAGCTTGTTGAAGATTTGTTCCTTGTTAAAGTATGGTGACCCGAATTCAGTTTGGCCCGACCCAAAAAACTCGCGGTGCGACAAATTGTGGAGAAAAACAAAAATAGGATTTTTTATGAGATCTGTGATGGTAGCGGAGGGATCAGGCCGATAGGCCCATAGGGTTTTGTCTATACCTATATATATGATGTATTGCGTTAGGGCTTCATTATTAGCGAATTTTCAGCCTCCCTATCGTTTCTATTGTAATCTTCACGAGTTTAGTGATTTTCTTCTCTTTTGCCCGTGGTTTTTTTTCCGTTTTGGGTTTTCATGTATATTTTCTGCGTGTTTTTTATTTTTGTTTATATTGCATTAATTTTGCTTTAATTTTTATTAAATTTTACAATAAATTTAGATTTTTTGAATCTAAAAAATTAAAAAGGACGCAAGCTTAACGTAGGTATCCATACTATTCACACGTGCATTGCATAATAACTATTATTCTGACTCAATTTTTCAAGTCTAACACTGTTGACAGTTGTTAACCAACCCACCGACAGACAAAAGTGGTCAATCTAACACAAGCATCGCTTGTTGCACAGACAGGAGATAGCTGTCATTTTAATGATCATTTTATTACTTTAATATAAAAAAAAAGGACCGCGACTCTATGGTGGGGCACTTTTTTTTTTTTTTCCACACCAGTATAGTATAATCGAATCGTAATTGTGGTTGGATTAGGGGTTGGTCCCATTAAGATATGACTAAAAATTGTGATATTCAACAGCTGCTTCTCTCCTCGTTGAGGGTTTTATTCAACTGTAGTATATTTGATGTGTATGAGTTGTCAATGGCGGGTCCAAAATTTTGATTTAGGGCTAAGTTTGAAAATTCTAGGTGATGGGCTAAGTTTGAGTTCTCGAGGAGAGTGATGCGGATTGGAGTAATTGAGGCAAGCGGCGGCTACTAGAATTCTTAGGGTGCGCCGCTGCAGAAAGAGGTGTTCGCAAGGCGAACGACGACAAAAACTTATGAGGTTTGTCGACGTTCGGAATTTGCGGAGGAGCGATGGAGTAGGGTCGGATGATTTGAAGATGGTATCGGAGGGGCTTTCTTTGGGGTACAATGCAGGCACTTCGTGCATTTTAGAACTTGATCTTATTCAACTTTGGATGAGATAGCCAATTCTCTAAAATAAAAATCACGACAACCAAAGAAGACTTGGAAAAAAAAAAAAAAGGTGAATTAAGATATGTTTTCATAATTCAATTTTCCCACACCAGTATTATGAAAACATCATTTTCAAAACCCGAACCCAATGGTCCCTACGAATCCCTCAAACTATCAACTCCTAATTCTATTAGCTGGTTTAAAGCTTTAGTAATGCACGTGCATACTCAGTATATTGCATTTTTTGATACGTGGACGGCTTTTTGTATTAGATTGCGGATTGATCATAAATACGCAAAATTCAATCCTTGAACACTCCTACCCTGCCGAAAATGCTAGTCAAGCTAATTGCCAACGAGCGACTGTGGTGTCTGTGTTTTCGGATTCATATGCACCATTAAACTTGCTTCAATAGTGACTCACCTTGTTGTTCCAATGTTGGGCATAAAGTCACTACTTTGATAGCTCGACCACTTAAGAGTTTGAATTATTAGCCGTATTTGTCTTCGACTTGGCCTATATATTGAAATTCAAATTTGTATTAATGTGCATTTGATTGCGTTAATGTCGTTAAAAAAGACAAGGAAAATATAAACCTTGAATTTCTCAAACATAAACCAATTTGAAAACCAGTTTGCTTAGAATATAACTAAGGTGGCATAGATCATAGGGATCTTATCCTTGGAGGTGGCGTTAAGGTAAGCAAAGAGGAGATAATTTTCTATAGTATTTGAGTTAGACTTGGAGCTTTCCAACCTTTTCTATAAATAGTAATCTTGGGTCCTTATTTATTCTTAAACTGCATAAGTGTACTAATTTTCAGTAAAAGAGCTCTGATTACTCCCCTTTAATGATTTGTGGTTCTTTTCCACTAGTGTGGTTGGAAAGAGTATTTTGTAAGGTAGATGGTTGTTGCGTTGTGCCCAATTACCCACGACAATCTATTGAGGGAGAATATCATTGTAGGCCTACTGGTTGAGGTCTGCTCTACAATTATAGTTGTTAAATATTTTCGTTCTCCAAGAGCTTGGAATAAAGATAAATTTTTTGTTTGTAGTAACATGAGTTAGGTTCTTGGCACATAAATAAGACATAAAATTCTGCTCCGTCAATTTGATTGCATTTTCCTACATCCATAAAATAATTGGCAATGCAATGCAACTTGTGAAAACTAGATCATTACATTAAAATATGTACAACAATTTAGCTTTTCTTTCACAAATTGAACTACAAAGTTATAAAGATCTCAAACATGATGAATTTTGGATTTTGAAAATGCTAGAAAGCTAAACATGTTTGAAAGAAGTGATGCAATATAATTAGTTCCTAGACTTGATTATCAATTCATGATCAAATGTGACAACCTGGCTTTCCTAAGCCATCACTTAGCCTGCCTGAACTTAATTTCTCAATCTTAATCTTACTTCTTAGTAAAAAAACGTGAAATAATTTTTTAAACATATTCTTGTTATTTAACAAACACCAAAAAAATTACTCAAAACATATATTTATGTTATCTTGCTAAAACTGTACTAGTCTACTATTTGTACTTCAAAACAACATAACCTAACTATAGTGGTATCCAATGTTAGACACGTATGAACCAAGAAGTAAAAATGTAATGTGTTTTTGTAGACATTTTTATCAATAAAGAGTTTATTTATTATTCATATACCAAATTGTTGTCCTCTTTATGTTTATTATTTGTTGAATGTATGATAAGCAAGCAAAATTTTGAGACTATCGGTCTAAACCTTTAGAATTAGGCACATGATTGACAGATTATGCAGAAGGCATGATTCTAAAGGTGACGGTCTAAATTTTAAGATCTGCAATCGAGGAAAAAAAGTCGGGTGTTTTATTCATGCAAAGATTGTTATGTTATCTATATCCCTAACGAGAGATGGTTTGTCTTGGCCATTGAAGGTGGACTCCGCAAATAGAAACATTGGTCCATTGTCATAGGTGACGATGTATTAGATCGGGGCATAAAGTTTAATTGATTTAGATTAATAATTCTATCTTAGCAAATCAATTCACTTTAGACAATCATATATGTTGTATCTTAATCTTGAGATAAATAGTGGGCCTATTGTTTTGACTTATGTCTTTTGATGTACCAAAGGATGACATCCACAATTTATGTTGGTTTGCATGCTGGTACGTTGGATGCATGACTCTTGATAGCGTAGACTTGTTATTCATAGATATGGAATCCATAACTCCTCTTTAGGAGCAGTTGATTCCCTCTTATACGCATTATCTTGTAATTGAAAAACTGAAGCGCTCAACTATTTAGATACATAGGTGTAACCGAATGGTATACTGTCTTTGGATGGTAAGTTTTTAGATGGTGAGATAATAGAACTTAAGAGAAAAATAATTAGGAAGGTAAGATAGAATATATGCTTAAGCCAATTATGGATAATCCTATGGGGATACAACACATTATGATATGCCATGGAGACTTAGCTATTCAGGCTTCGTAATTTTATATAGTTTGAGAGTATAGCTTTAAGCTTTTAGTGGAGTAGCATTAGAGTTGATAATTATGAAATGTATATATGAGATAGTGGGTATGCCGGTCAATCGGTTTGTTCAAGATGCCCTGGTGCAGCTCACTTCCTGCTTTTCTTCTCTGATTTGTTTTACTGGTTGCCTCGTTGTGACACGATTGGATAATTATGTATTTTATTTGACCCAAGAATCTTTCATAGAGCCTTAGGTTCAATTTAAATACCGTAATGTAGAAGTTATCTTATTAAAATAGCCATATGTCAAAAATTCCATATCAAACAAAATATATACAAATAATTCAACATGTTCATTTTGAATTAATTTATGAAATTAATTCAATCAATAAATTAATATGAATTATTACAATCTAATCAACCAAATTTGAAGCTATCATAAAATTAATGTAAATTATCAATTTGTAGGAAAAACACGTCGTATCGTTATAGAAAAAATATGAGCTGGCAAAGAGGACCCAATGGACATATATAGATCAAACTCCTATAACTATAAAATGATATATCCCTAAAACACTTATTTTACAATTATCAACTCTAAAGCTATTCCACTAAAAGCTTAAAACTATACTCTTGAATTATATATAAATTACGAAACTCCATAAGTTATTTGTCCATGTCACACATGATGTATAACATCTCCATAAGACATCGATAATCAGCTTAAGGATAAATGTTTTACCTTTATAATTATATTTGTCTTATGTTCCATTATCTCACCATTAGAATACCTACTATTTAAAACCAATAAAAATAGTAAACTATTTGGTTACACAAATGCATCCATGGTTGAGCACTCTAGTTTTTCAATTCAATAATGTCTATAAAAGGATATCATTAACTCATAAATTAAATAATTAAATAACCATTTAATCAATAATAATTAATTAATAAGCATTCACCATATAATCCATGGCAACATATAAATTATATAGAAACCTAGAGTGCCAACTCTCTATAAAATTAAATTCAAGCATAAGAGAGATTAAGATCACAAAATTTATACATATAGCATAATCACAAACTCATAAATTTATGTAAAAACCATGACTCTGATACCAATTGTTAGAAAAATAGTACACAGCAAAATATAAGTTTGTGATGCTATATGCATAAATTAACCAGATCTTGCTAACCTTTAAATGCCGAAGAACTTGCACAATCTGTGAAGAGCAGTAACATTCTAGAAGAGCCTTAACCAACTGGTTTTCTTTGCTATTCTTTATCCACAATTGGAGTGAGTGTGGGCTTACACGTACAGCTCTTCCTCTAGGTGACTCTCCTTCTAATCAAATGAGAGAACCCAAAGCTAGTATTCGTGATTTATGAACAAGAGCTCTCAGGGAGTTTCTGATTCTCACTAGTAGAGTATCACTCTTAATCTCTCAATTGATCTGAATAACTTATGAGACTTACTCTCTATTTATAGAAGTTAGGTCTAGGGTCAATCCTTATCAGATTAGGTCTCAAAAATTGAAATCAGAATCAAATTCGCATCAATATCTGATAAAATTCGCGTTAAACATGTGATATTTTTCTTCGCGTATCTGCAGGCCGAACTTGCCCCATCGATAGGCCAAACTTGATGATCAGCATGTCAAATTGCCAAAAAAAAATCTCAGCGAATCTTTTATTTTCCACCCGATATTCTATAGGATGAAGTTTCAGTTTTAATTCAAATAACCAAATGGAGAAGTTATCTAATTAAAACAACTTTATCTAGATAATCTCTACGAAAATAAATGAATTCCTAATAATTCTACAAGTTTATCTTGATTTAATTTATTCAAAATAAAATCAACCGATAAATAGATAAGAATTATCTGATCCCAATAATTCAACAAGTTTATCTTGAATTAATTTCATCACAAAATTCATTCAACCGATAAACAGACATGAATTATTTAATTCTTCCAAATTTCAATCAATATAATAAATCTGACATAAGTCACCAATTATTGGAAAAGCATGTCGTATCGTTACAGGATGTTGTGAGCTAGCGAAGGGGACCAAATGGACCTATATAGTTCAAGCTCTTGATAATTATGAAACCCAATATCCCAGATATACATTTCATAATTATCAACTCCAACGTTACTCCACTAAAAGCTTGGAGCTACACTCTCAAACTACATAGAATTACGAAGCCCGTATAGCTAAGTCTCCATGACATATCATAGTGTATTGTATCCCCAAAGGATTATCCATAATCGGCTTAAGGACAAGTTTTATCTTACCTTCCCGATTATTTTTATCTTACGTTCCATTATCTCACCATCGAAAAACTTACCATCCAAAGACAATATACCATTCGGTTACACCTATGTATCCAAATGGTTGAGCGCTCTAGTTTTTCAATTACAGGATAACGCATATAAGAGGATATCACTACTCCTAAAGAGCAGCTATGGATTTCATATATATGAATAATAGGTCTACGCTATCAAGAGTCATGCCTCCAACGTATCAGCTTGCATACCACTATTAAGATGTAGGTGTCACCCTTTGGTACATCAAGCGACACAAGTCAAGATAACGGGCCCACTATTCATCTCAGAATTAAGATACAATACAAATGATTGTCTAAAGTGAATCGATTTACCGAGATAGAATTATTAATCCAAATCAATTCACTTTATGTCCTGATCCAACACATCGTCACCTATGACATTATGTCAATATTTCTATTCACGGAGTCCACCTCTGATGGTCAAGACAAACCATTTCCCAATAGGGATATTGACAACATAACAATCTTTACATGAATAAAGCATCGAACTTTATTCCCTCGATTGCAGATCTTTTGATTTGGACCGTTACCTTAAGAATCATGTTTTCTACATAAGCGATCTATCATATGCCTAATTCTTAAATGTTTAGACCGACAGTCTCAGACTTTTGTTTGCTTAACATATATTTAACAAATATGAACGTAAAGATGGCAAGATTTGATATATAAACAATAAATAAATTCTTCATTTCTAGAGATTGGCTGGCTATATTACTTGTTTATATATAGATTAGTCAATTTTGTACATTATGAAGGTTTCAAAGCAAATTAAAAGGCAGCTATAATAGTTTTTTTTTCATATTCTATTCCTTATTTTAATCGTTACACCACTTATTCAGCATATTGTAAACCAAAAAATAATATAGCTATTCCTCCATATACATTTTGTTTTAACAACTACTATAATTGTTAAATGAACTTTTCGACAGTGTAATCTGAGATTGTTTTTGATAAATTTATTATGCCAAATACAAAATTACTTTCACTTATAAATTGAACTATTGCAAGTGAACAAAAGGGGACATTTTGTGTTTTTGTTTATATCTTTTCTCATCCTCTTTTTTTTTTTTTTGCTTTTTTTTTTTTATAGTTTTTTTCCCTTTATGTTGCTCATTTTTCCCTTCTTGTCTATGTAATTTTTTTTGGGTGCTGACGCGGTGTCTGTAAATGAAATAGGGACACTTTTTTTTTCTCTTTTTTTGAGCCTTTTTTATTTCCTTTTCCCTTCTTATTTTTTATTTATTTTTTATTTTTTTACTTTGTGTTGCCTTTTTATTTTTTCTTCTATTTATTTTCTTTGTCCTCCCCACTTTTTAATTTGCACATATTATTTCCTTCTCACTCTCATGTTTTTTTGGCTTTCCCCTTGTATTTTATATATTTTTAAAAGTCATTTTATTAAATTATTTTTTCAAGTTGTATCATCGAAATACGTGTTCTTTCTAATTCATCCTTATTTTATATTTTTTCTACATCTGCTAAACATATCGTTTTATCAATAATGCCTCTATGTTTCATGCCTGTTTCTTTTCTTTTTTAACTTTTCTTCCTTTCATCGTAATGTTTCTCTACTTATATATTTTTACCACTCTGGTGGCATGTTCAACTACTACTTCTTTTATAAATGTTATTCCTCTAATTTAGCCCCATCAAAGCAATTTCATTTTTATTTTTATTTTTTACATATGTTAACTTCTAATGAGTTTTCGATATGATTTTACAAACTGATTTGCTTTTCCTCTACATACTAAAAGTGCAAATACAATTCTTCCCCTAGTGCTGACTCATGGCCAAAGGAACGAACGAGGACCTTCTTGATTTAATTTTTTCTTTCCTTTTTTTTTAGAATTTTTTTAATGGTTTTTCCCTTTTGTTTTGGGCTTTTTTCAGCATTTCATCTTATGTTCTTTTCCCCTTGCCGTTCCTTTTTCAGTATTATTATTATGTTTGTTGCTTTTGTTTTCTTTGTCTCTTCTACTTTTTAATTGCATCCTTAACCCTTCATTTTTTTTTCGCGTCCGACCTTTGTGTCATTTTGTTTCTTTTCGCTGCCCTAATATCTTATAAATTTTCCAATTACCTTCATTAATTTTTGTCAATGTGCATTATCGGAGTCATTTTTCAATGTGCATTATCGGAGTCATTTTTCTTTCATATTTATTACTTTATATTTTCCCAATTTATTTATAATATTGTTTTATTAAGAATACCACCAAGTTTTGTTCGGGTTTCTTTTTATTCTAGCTTTTCTTTCGTTGATTATTTTAGTCCATATTTGCATATTTATATGTTTTTCCTATTGATATTTTTAACTACAATTTCTCTCATAAATGTTGTTCTTGTCATTTACCCCATCGAAACACTTTCTATAATATATTTCCCTACTAAGTATATATATATATATATATATATATATGTGTATATATATATATGTATGTTTGATGTGGCCTTCTCCATCTCTATTTTCTCGTAATATCACCTATCTTGTTTCCTACATGCTTTTAATAACTAATTTTTTTATTAAAAAATATGTTTTATTTGTCAACTTGCACTCACACATTCTCTCTATGATCTCTCACACGTTTAAGCAAGTTACATGTTCTGATTAAAACATATTTTTGTGCTTATTTTAAAGTCTATGTTTCTAAATGAAGCTTATTAATCCTTTTTTTCCAAATTTATTTTTGTTAAAGTATGGTGACCCGAATTCAGTTTGGCCAGACCCGAAAAGCTCACGGTGTGACAAATTGTGGAGAAAAGCAAAAATAGGATTTTTCATGAGATCTGTAGTGGTAGCGGAGGGATCGGGCCGATAGGCCGATAGGATTTTGTCTATACCTATATAAATGATGTATTGCGTTAAGGCTTCAATATTAGCGAATTTTCAGCCTCCCTAACGCCTCTATTGTAATCTTCACGAGTTTAGTGATTTTCTTCTCCTCTACCCGTGGTTTTTTCCCGTTTTGGGTTTCCACGTAAATTCTCTACGTGTTTTTTATCTTTGTTTCTATTGCATTAATTTTGCTTCAAGTGGTATCAGAGACAGGTTTTGATTTCGACGATGGCAACAATGAAGTACGACATTCTACTTTTGGATCGCAACACCAGGTTTAGTCTTTGGCAGGTTAAGATGCGAGCTGTGTTGGTGCAGATGGATTTGGAAGAAGCCCTGTTAGGGTTTGAGAAGATGGCCTCATCATGGACGACGGAGGAGAAACAATGTAAGGATCATAAGGCTTTAACCCAGATTCAACCTCATCTGTCGAATAGAATTTTGTAGGATGTTTTGAAGGAGAAAATCGCCGCTACATTATGGTTGAAGTTGGAGCAATTGTGTATAACGAAAAGTCTCACCAGTAAGCTGCATCTGAAGCAGCATTTGCATCTACACAAAATGGCTAAAGGTGCATCTCTTGAAGAACACTTAACCATTTTTAAGGAGATTGTCTCTGATTTAGAGGCCATGGACGTTAAGTATGAGTAAGAAGACTTAGGGTTTATCCTGCTGTGTTCGCTGCCTTTATCACATGCAACGTTTAGAGATACAATTTTGTATGGCCGGGATACACTTACTTTGGACGAAGTTTATGATGCCGTGCTATCTAAAGAAAAGATGAAGCAGCTTGTGACTAAACCTACAGCTCAGGGAGAAGGCCTTGTTGTTTGTGGTAGGACTCAGGAGAGTAGTTCTAGTTTAGGTGCTAATGTGAGGGGTAGATCGAAGTCCAGGCACAAGGACAAAATCTGCAACTATTTTAAGAAAAAGGGGCACATTAAGACCTACTGTTATAAACTGCAAAACAAGAATAAGAGAGCGACTGATCAAAATGGAAAGCAAATGGATAAGACCCGTGAGGCTAGTGTTGTGGAAGAAGTTTCTAAAGGGGAACTCTTAGTGATTTCTGATGATGAATCCAAACCCTGTGAGGATTGGGTTCTTGACTCTGCATGTACGTTTCATATCTATCCCTATCGGGATTGGTTTTCAACATATAAAATAGTATCTAAAGGCTCTGTTTTGATGGGTAATAACACTCCATGCAAGATTGCTGGTATTGGAACTGTTAGGATCAAGATGTATGATTGAGTAGTAAGGACACTGGGTGAAATAAGGCATGTCTCTGATCTGAAGAGGAATTTGATTTCCTTGAATGCTCTAGATTCAAAAGGTTATAGGTACTCTGATGAAGGTGGAGTTTTGAAGGTCAGCAAAGGTGCCTTTGTTATGATGAAAGGGCAAAAAAAGACTACTGGTTTGTATGTTCTGAAGGGGACTACAGTTATAGGAGATGCAGCTGTTACTACATCCACTATGTCTGATAGTGATCTCACTAAGTTATGAAATATGCGACTGGGGCATATGAGTGAGCTTGGGATGACAGAGTTAAGTAAAAGAGGATTGCTTGATGGACAGTGCGCAGGTAAGATGGAGTTTTGTGAGCACTGCATGTTTGGAAAATAAAGGAGAGTCAGATTTGGCAAAGGCATTCACAACACAAAAGATATTTTGGAGTATGTTCATTTTGACCTTTGGGGACCATCTACTGTTCCTTCTCGAGGTGGCGCTAGTTACATGCTTACGATTATTGATGACTTTTTCAAAAAGGTATGGACATTCTTTTTGAAGTAGAAGAATGATGTTTTTGCTATGTTTAGAGATTGGAAGACTATGTTAGAAAAGCAGACCAGTAAGCTAGTTAAACATCTCCACACTGATAATGGCTTGGAGTTTTATTTAGATGAATTTAATGGCTTCTGTAAATCAAAAGGAATTATGAGGGATTTAACTATTCGATGTACTCCATTGCAAAATGGTGTGGCAAAGCTAATGAATAGAACATTAATGGAGAAGGTACGTTGCATTTGCTCCAATGCTGGGCTACCTAAGTCATTTTGGGCTAAAGCCGCTTCTACAGCTTGCTACTTGGTAAATTGCTCTCCTTCTATTGCTATTAACAAGAAGACTCCATAGGAGGTATGGTCGGGTAAACCTACAGATTACTCTAATTTAAGAATTTTCGGCTGTCGTGCATATGCTCATGTTGATAATGGCAAATTGGAGCCTAGATCTATGAAGTGTGTTTCTTGGTTATAAGCTTGGAGTTAAAGGCTTCAAGTTGTGGTGCCCGGAAACCAAGAAGGTGATTATTAGTAGAGATGTTGTGTTTAATGAGACTACCATGTTACGTGGGACATCTACTATGGGATCTAGTGACATTGATCAAGAGAAGTCTAGCAGACAGGTGGAGCTTCAATTGAGACAGGTACATCATCCGATTCCACGTTCTAGTTAAGTTTAGAGAGTCCTGGAGATATTGCTTCCCCATCACCACCACCGAGACCACCGCAGTATTCTATTGCCAAGGATAGACCTAGAAGAGAAATTAGGCCTCCAAAGAGGTTTGCTGAGGCTTACTTGGTGGTTTATGCTTTATCAGTGACAGAAGGTATTGATTGCAATGAAGCACCATCCACTTATTCAGAGGCGGTTAGTTGTAATGACTCAGGGAGATGGATGATTGCTATGCAGGAGGAAATGGAATCACTTCATAAGAATGGCACTTGGAATTTGGTGAAGTTGCCAAAAGATAAGAAAGTTGTTCGTTGCAAGTGGTTATTTAAGAGAAAGGATGGTATGCCAGGAGTTGAAGAAGCTAGATATAAGGCCAGACTAGTTGCAAAAGGTTATAGCCAGGTTCCAGGTGTAGACTTCACTGACGTGTTCTCTCCAATCATGAAGCATAGTTCGATTCGAGCTTTGCTCGGTATTGTGGCCATGCAGGATCTTGAGCTTGAAAAGTTAGATGTGAAGACCGCATTCTTGCATGGGGAGCTTGAGGAGGATATCTACATGCAACATCCAGAGGGCTTTGTAGTTTTAGGTACGGAGGACCATGTGTGCTTGTTGAAAAAGTCTCTCTATGGCCTAAAACTGTCTCCCAGACAATGATATAAGAGGTTCAACTCATTTATGACCTCTCATGAGTTTAAGTGAAGTGACTATGATAGTTGTGTCTACATGAAGAAGAACCATGATGGGTTTTACGTTTATTTGCTATTATATGTTGATGATATGTTGATAGCTGCCAGAGATAAGGAAGAAATCAAGAAGGTAAAGGCTCAACTTAGTAAGGAGTTTGAGATGAAAGATTTGGGGGCCGCAAAGAAGATTCTTGGCATGGAGATTCTAAGAGATAGAAAGGCAGGCAAGTTGTATTTGAGTCAGAAAGGGTACATTGAGAAAGTTCTGCAAAGATTCAATATGCATAGTACTAAACCTGTGAGTACTCCACTAGCTGCGCATTTTTTACTTTCTTTCGCTTTGTCTCCACAATCAGACGATGAGATTGAGTATATGTCTCGAGTTCCATATTCTAGTGCAGTAGGATCACTCATGTATGCTATAGTTTATTCTCGTCCAGACTTATCATATGCAGTGAGTACAATTAGTAGATACTTGGCTAATCCTGGTAAGGAACATTGGAAAGCAGTTCAGTGGATATTCAGGTACTTGCGTGGTACTACTAATACTTGTTTGCACTTTGGGAGGACTAGAGATGGAGTTATTGGATATGTTAACTCTGATTTTGCTGGAGATCTTGATAAGAGGAGATCGCTTACAGGATATGTGTTTACCGTTGGTGGCTATGCTATTAGTTGTAAGGCTACTTTGCAGACTACAGTGGCTTTGTCTACTACTGAAGCAGAATATATGGCGATCACTGAAGCTTGTAAGGAAGCTATTTTGTTGAATGGGCTATTTGGTGAACCCAGTGAAGACTTGCAGATTACCACGGTGTTTTGTGATAGTCAGAGTGCTATTTTTTTCACTAAAGATCATATGTTTTATGAGAGAACTAAGCACATCGATGTTCGTTATCACTTTGTCTGTGAGGTTATTGCTTGTGGTGATATTGTTGTTAGCAAGATTAGTACCCATTATAATCCTACTGATATGATGACTAAGACATTATCTACATCCAAGTTTGAGCATTGCTTGGACTTGGTTAGCGTTTACTGCTGAAGTTTGCTCTTAGGGGCATTTTTGTGGAAGAGGTGAAGATAGCTTGTTGAAGATTTGTTCCTTGTTAAAGTATGGTGACCCGAATTCAGTTTGGCCCGACCCAAAAAACTCGCGGTGCGACAAATTGTGGAGAAAAACAAAAATAGGATTTTTTATGAGATCTGTGATGGTAGCGGAGGGATCAGGCCGATAGGCCCATAGGGTTTTGTCTATACCTATATATATGATGTATTGCGTTAGGGCTTCATTATTAGCGAATTTTCAGCCTCCCTATCGTCTCTATTGTAATCTTCACGAGTTTAGTGATTTTCTTCTCCTCTGCCCGTGGTTTTTTTTCGTTTTGGGTTTTCACGTATATTTTTTACGTGTTTTTTATCTTTGTTTATATTGCATTAATTTTGCTTTAATTTTTATTAAATTTTACAATAAATTTAGATTTTTTGAATCTAAAAAATTAAAAAGGACGCAAGCTTAACGTAGGTATCCATACTATTTACACGTGCATTGCATAATAACTATTATTCTGACTCAATTTTCCAAGTCTAACACTGTTGACAGTTGTTAACCAAACCACCGACAGACAAAAGTGGTCAATCTAACACAAACATCGCTTGTTGCACAGACAGGAGATAGCTGTCATTTTAATGATCATTTTATTACTTTAATATAAAAAAAAAGGACCGCGAGTCTATGGTGGGGCACTTTGTTTTTTTTTTTTTCCACACCAGTATAGTATAATCGAGTGGTAATTGTGGTTGGATTAGCGGTTGGTCCCATTAAGATATGACTAAAAATTGTGATATTCAACAGCTGCTTCTCTCCTCGTTGAGGGTTTTATTCAACTGTAGTATATTTGATGTGTATGAGTTGTCAATGGCGGGTCCAAAATTTTGATTTAGGGCTAAGTTCGAAAATTCTAGGTGATGGGCTAAGTTTGAGTTCTCGAGGAGAGTGATGCGGATTGGAGTTATTGAGGCAAGCGGCGGCTACTAGAATTCTTAGGGTGCGCCGCTGCAGAAAGAGGTGTTCGCAAGGCGAACGACGACAAAAACTTATGAGGTTTGTCGACGTTCGGAATTTGCGGAGGAGCGATGGAGTAGGGTCGGATGATTTGAAGATGGTATCGGAGGGGCTTTCTTTGGGGTACAATGCAGGCACTTCGTGCATTTTAGAACTTGATCTTATTCAACTTTGGATGAGATAGCCAATTCTCTAAAATAAAAATCACGACAACCAAAGAAGACTTGGAAAAAAAAAAAAAAGGTGAATTAAGATATGTTTTCATAATTCAATTTTCCCACACCAGTATTATGAAAACATCATTTTCAAAACCCGAACCCAATGGTCCCTACGAATCCCTCAAACTATCAACTCCTAATTCTATTAGCTGGTTTAAAGCTTTAGTAATGCACGTGCATACTCAGTATATTGCATTTTTTGATACGTGGACGGCTTTTTGTATTAGATTGCGGATTGATCATAAATACGCAAAATTCAATCCTTGAACACTCCTACCCTGCCGAAAATGCTAGTCAAGCTAATTGCCAACGAGCGACTGTGGTGTCTGTGTTTTCGGATTCATATGCACCATTAAACTTGCTTCAATAGTGACTCACCTTGTTGTTCCAATGTTGGGCATAAAGTCACTACTTTGATAGCTCGACCACTTAAGAGTTTGAATTATTAGCCGTATTTGTCTTCGACTTGGCCTATATATTGAAATTCAAATTTGTATTAATGTGCATTTGATTGCGTTAATGTCGTTAAAAAAGACAAGGAAAATATAAACCTTGAATTTCTCAAACATAAACCAATTTGAAAACCAGTTTGCTTAGAATATAACTAAGGTGGCATAGATCATAGGGATCTTATCCTTGGAGGTGGCGTTAAGGTAAGCAAAGAGGAGATAATTTTCTATAGTATTTGAGTTAGACTTGGAGCTTTCCAACCTTTTCTATAAATAGTAATCTTGGGTCCTTATTTATTCTTAAACTGCATAAGTGTACTAATTTTCAGTAAAAGAGCTCTGATTACTCCCCTTTAATGATTTGTGGTTCTTTTCCACTAGTGTGGTTGGAAAGAGTATTTTGTAAGGTAGATGGTTGTTGCGTTGTGCCCAATTACCCACGACAATCTATTGAGGGAGAATATCATTGTAGGCCTACTGGTTGAGGTCTGCTCTACAATTATAGTTGTTAAATATTTTCGTTCTCCAAGAGCTTGGAATAAAGATAAATTTTTTGTTTGTAGTAACATGAGTTAGGTTCTTGGCACATAAATAAGACATAAAATTCTGCTCCGTCAATTTGATTGCATTTTCCTACATCCATAAAATAATTGGCAATGCAATGCAACTTGTGAAAACTAGATCATTACATTAAAATATGTACAACAATTTAGCTTTTCTTTCACAAATTGAACTACAAAGTTATAAAGATCTCAAACATGATGAATTTTGGATTTTGAAAATGCTAGAAAGCTAAACATGTTTGAAAGAAGTGATGCAATATAATTAGTTCCTAGACTTGATTATCAATTCATGATCAAATGTGACAACCTGGCTTTCCTAAGCCATCACTTAGCCTGCCTGAACTTAATTTCTCAATCTTAATCTTACTTCTTAGTAAAAAAACGTGAAATAATTTTTTAAACATATTCTTGTTATTTAACAAACACCAAAAAAATTACTCAAAACATATATTTATGTTATCTTGCTAAAACTGTACTAGTCTACTATTTGTACTTCAAAACAACATAACCTAACTATAGTGGTATCCAATGTTAGACACGTATGAACCAAGAAGTAAAAATGTAATGTGTTTTTGTAGACATTTTTATCAATAAAGAGTTTATTTATTATTCATATACCAAATTGTTGTCCTCTTTATGTTTATTATTTGTTGAATGTATGATAAGCAAGCAAAATTTTGAGACTATCGGTCTAAACCTTTAGAATTAGGCACATGATTGACAGATTATGCAGAAGGCATGATTCTAAAGGTGACGGTCTAAATTTTAAGATCTGCAATCGAGGAAAAAAAGTCGGGTGTTTTATTCATGCAAAGATTGTTATGTTATCTATATCCCTAACGAGAGATGGTTTGTCTTGGCCATTGAAGGTGGACTCCGCAAATAGAAACATTGGTCCATTGTCATAGGTGACGATGTATTAGATCGGGGCATAAAGTTTAATTGATTTAGATTAATAATTCTATCTTAGCAAATCAATTCACTTTAGACAATCATATATGTTGTATCTTAATCTTGAGATAAATAGTGGGCCTATTGTTTTGACTTATGTCTTTTGATGTACCAAAGGATGACATCCACAATTTATGTTGGTTTGCATGCTGGTACGTTGGATGCATGACTCTTGATAGCGTAGACTTGTTATTCATAGATATGGAATCCATAACTCCTCTTTAGGAGCAGTTGATTCCCTCTTATACGCATTATCTTGTAATTGAAAAACTGAAGCGCTCAACTATTTAGATACATAGGTGTAACCGAATGGTATACTGTCTTTGGATGGTAAGTTTTTAGATGGTGAGATAATAGAACTTAAGAGAAAAATAATTAGGAAGGTAAGATAGAATATATGCTTAAGCCAATTATGGATAATCCTATGGGGATACAACACATTATGATATGCCATGGAGACTTAGCTATTCAGGCTTCGTAATTTTATATAGTTTGAGAGTATAGCTTTAAGCTTTTAGTGGAGTAGCATTAGAGTTGATAATTATGAAATGTATATATGAGATAGTGGGTATGCCGGTCAATCGGTTTGTTCAAGATGCCCTGGTGCAGCTCACTTCCTGCTTTTCTTCTCTGATTTGTTTTACTGGTTGCCTCGTTGTGACACGATTGGATAATTATGTATTTTATTTGACCCAAGAATCTTTCATAGAGCCTTAGGTTCAATTTAAATACCGTAATGTAGAAGTTATCTTATTAAAATAGCCATATGTCAAAAATTCCATATCAAACAAAATATATACAAATAATTCAACATGTTCATTTTGAATTAAT
This sequence comes from Artocarpus heterophyllus, assembly GCA_025403435.1. Lineage (NCBI taxonomy): Eukaryota > Viridiplantae > Streptophyta > Magnoliopsida > Rosales > Moraceae > Artocarpus > Artocarpus heterophyllus. The sequence goes on along the minus strand of CM046345.1, from coordinate 29,561,377 downwards.
TTATGAAATTAATTCAATCAATAAATTAATATGAATTATTACAATCTAATCAACCAAATTTGAAGCTATCATAAAATTAATGTAAATTATCAATTTGTAGGAAAAACACGTCGTATCGTTATAGAAAAAATATGAGCTGGCAAAGAGGACCCAATGGACATATATAGATCAAACTCCTATAACTATAAAATGATATATCCCTAAAACACTTATTTTACAATTATCAACTCTAAAGCTATTCCACTAAAAGCTTAAAACTATACTCTTGAATTATATATAAATTACGAAACTCCATAAGTTATTTGTCCATGTCACACATGATGTATAACATCTCCATAAGACATCGATAATCAGCTTAAGGATAAATGTTTTACCTTTATAATTATATTTGTCTTATGTTCCATTATCTCACCATTAGAATACCTACTATTTAAAACCAATAAAAATAGTAAACTATTTGGTTACACAAATGCATCCATGGTTGAGCACTCTAGTTTTTCAATTCAATAATGTCTATAAAAGGATATCATTAACTCATAAATTAAATAATTAAATAACCATTTAATCAATAATAATTAATTAATAAGCATTCACCATATAATCCATGGCAACATATAAATTATATAGAAACCTAGAGTGCCAACTCTCTATAAAATTAAATTCAAGCATAAGAGAGATTAAGATCACAAAATTTATACATATAGCATAATCACAAACTCATAAATTTATGTAAAAACCATGACTCTGATACCAATTGTTAGAAAAATAGTACACAGCAAAATATAAGTTTGTGATGCTATATGCATAAATTAACCAGATCTTGCTAACCTTTAAATGCCGAAGAACTTGCACAATCTGTGAAGAGCAGTAACATTCTAGAAGAGCCTTAACCAACTGGTTTTCTTTGCTATTCTTTATCCACAATTGGAGTGAGTGTGGGCTTACACGTACAGCTCTTCCTCTAGGTGACTCTCCTTCTAATCAAATGAGAGAACCCAAAGCTAGTATTCGTGATTTATGAACAAGAGCTCTCAGGGAGTTTCTGATTCTCACTAGTAGAGTATCACTCTTAATCTCTCAATTGATCTGAATAACTTATGAGACTTACTCTCTATTTATAGAAGTTAGGTCTAGGGTCAATCCTTATCAGATTAGGTCTCAAAAATTGAAATCAGAATCAAATTCGCATCAATATCTGATAAAATTCGCGTTAAACATGTGATATTTTTCTTCGCGTATCTGCAGGCCGAACTTGCCCCATCGATAGGCCAAACTTGATGATCAGCATGTCAAATTGCCAAAAAAAAATCTCAGCGAATCTTTTATTTTCCACCCGATATTCTATAGGATGAAGTTTCAGTTTTAATTCAAATAACCAAATGGAGAAGTTATCTAATTAAAACAACTTTATCTAGATAATCTCTACGAAAATAAATGAATTCCTAATAATTCTACAAGTTTATCTTGATTTAATTTATTCAAAATAAAATCAACCGATAAATAGATAAGAATTATCTGATCCCAATAATTCAACAAGTTTATCTTGAATTAATTTCATCACAAAATTCATTCAACCGATAAACAGACATGAATTATTTAATTCTTCCAAATTTCAATCAATATAATAAATCTGACATAAGTCACCAATTATTGGAAAAGCATGTCGTATCGTTACAGGATGTTGTGAGCTAGCGAAGGGGACCAAATGGACCTATATAGTTCAAGCTCTTGATAATTATGAAACCCAATATCCCAGATATACATTTCATAATTATCAACTCCAACGTTACTCCACTAAAAGCTTGGAGCTACACTCTCAAACTACATAGAATTACGAAGCCCGTATAGCTAAGTCTCCATCACATATCATAGTGTATTGTATCCCCAAAGGATTATCCATCATCGGCTTAAGGACAAGTTTTATCTTACCTTCCTGATTATTTTTATCTTACGTTCCATTATCTCACCATCGAAAAACTTACCATCCAAAGACAATATACCATTCGGTTACACCTATGTATCCAAATGGTTGAGCGCTCTAGTTTTTCAATTACAGGATAACGCATATAAGAGGATATCACTACTCCTAAAGAGCAGCTATGGATTTCATATATATGAATAATAGGTCTACGCTATCAAGAGTCATGCCTCCAACGTATCAGCTTGCATACCACTATTAAGATGTAGGTGTCACCCTTTGGTACATCAAGCGACACAAGTCAAGATAACGGGCCCACTATTCATCTCAGAATTAAGATACAATACAAATGATTGTCTAAAGTGAATCGATTTACCGAGATAGAATTATTAATCCAAATCAATTCACTTTATGTCCTGATCCAACACATCGTCACCTATGACATTATGTCAATATTTCTATTCACGGAGTCCACCTCTGATGGTCAAGACAAACCATTTCCCAATAGGGATATTGACAACATAACAATCTTTACATGAATAAAGCATCGAACTTTATTCCCTCGATTGCAGATCTTTTGATTTGGACCGTTACCTTAAGAATCATGTTTTCTACATAAGCGATCTATCATATGCCTAATTCTTAAATGTTTAGACCGACAGTCTCAGACTTTTGTTTGCTTAACATATATTTAACAAATATGAACGTAAAGATGGCAAGATTTGATATATAAACAATAAATAAATTCTTTATTAATAAAAATGTCTCCGAAAACTTATTATATTTTTACTCCTTAGGGCATACATGTCTAATACTTTTTGGTTAGGGAATAATATAAAGCTCTCATATATTACAGTAAAAGACAAATAGTTGTTATAGTGTAAAGCTCTCACATGCTATAGTTTTTTGAACCAAAAAGTTGGTTCTCACCAACTTTATCAAACACCCTAATAGAAAATTAGACTGAGATGTTGCTTCATTTCTAGAGATTTGCTGGCTATATTACTTGTTAGACTGAGATGTTGCTTCATTTCTAGAGATTGGCTGGCTATATTACTTGTTTATATATAGATTAGTCAATTTTGTACATTATGAAGGTTTCAAAGCAAATTAAAAGGCAGCTATAATAGTTTTTTTTTCATATTCTATTCCTTATTTTAATCGTTACACCACTTATTCAGCATATTGTAAACCAAAAAATAATATAGCTATTCCTCCATATACATTTTGTTTTAACAACTACTATAATTGTTAAATGAACTTTTCGACAGTGTAATCTGAGATTGTTTTTGATAAATTTATTATGCCAAATACAAAATTACTTTCACTTATAAATTGAACTATTGCAAGTGAACAAAAGGGGACATTTTGTGTTTTTGTTTATATCTTTTCTCATCCTCTTTTTTTTTTTTTTGGTTGCTTTTTTTTTTATAGTTTTTTTCCCTTTATGTTGCTCATTTTTCCCTTCTTGTATATGTAATTTTTTTTGGGTGCTGACGCGGTGTCTGTAAATGAAATAGGGACACTTTTTTTTTCTCTTTTTTTGAGCCTTTTTTATTTCCTTTTCCCTTCTTATTTTTTATTTATTTTTTATTTTTTTACTTTGTGTTGCCTTTTTATTTTTTCTTCTATTTATTTTCTTTGTCCTCCCCACTTTTTAATTTGCACATATTATTTCCTTCTCACTCTCATGTTTTTTTGGCTTTCCCCTTGTATTTTATATATTTTTAAAAGTCATTTTATTAAATTATTTTTTCAAGTTGTATCATCGAAATACGTGTTCTTTCTAATTCATCCTTATTTTATATTTTTTCTACATCTGCTAAACATATCGTTTTATCAATAATGCCTCTATGTGTCATGCCTGTTTCTTTTCTTTTTTAACTTTTCTTCCTTTCATCGTAATGTTTCTCTACTTATATATTTTTACCACTCTGGTGGCATGTTCAACTACTACTTCTTTTATAAATGTTATTCCTCTAATTTAGCCCCATCAAAGCAATTTCATTTTTATTTTTATTTTTTACATATGTTAACTTCTAATGAGTTTTCGATATGATTTTACAAACTGATTTGCTTTTCCTCTACATACTAAAAGTGCAAATACAATTCTTCCCCTAGTGCTGACTCATGGCCAAAGGAATGAACGAGGACCTTCTTGATTTAATTTTTTCTTTCCTTTTTTTTTAGAATTTTTTTAATGGTTTTTCCCTTTTGTTTTGGGCTTTTTTCAGCATTTCATCTTATGTTCTTTTCCCCTTGCCGTTCCTTTTTCAGTATTATTATTATGTTTGTTGCTTTTGTTTTCTTTGTCTCTTCTACTTTTTAATTGCATCCTTAACCCTTCATTTTTTTTTCGCGTCCGACCTTTGTGTCATTTTGTTTCTTTTCGCTGCCCTAATATCTTATAAATTTTCCAATTACCTTCATTAATTTTTGTCAATGTGCATTATCGGAGTCATTTTTCTTTCATATTTATTACTTTATATTTTCCCAATTTATTTATAATATTGTTTTATTAAGAATACCACCAAGTTTTGTTCGGGTTTCTTTTTATTCTAGCTTTTCTTTCGTTGATTATTTTAGTCCATATTTGCATATTTATATGTTTTTCCTGTTGATATTTTTAACTACAATTTCTCTCATAAATGTTGTTCTTGTCATTTACCCCATCGAAACACTTTCTATAATATATTTCCCTACTAAGTATATATATATATATATGTGTATATATATATATGTATGTTTGATGTGGCCTTCTCCATCTCTATTTTCTCGTAATATCACCTATCTTGTTTCCTACATGCTTTTAATAACTAATTTTTTTATTAAAAAATATGTTTTATTTGTCAACTTGCACTCACACATTCTCTCTATGATCTCTCACACGTTTAAGCAAGTTACATGTTCTGATTAAAACATATTTTTGTGCTTATTTTAAAGTCTATGTTTCTAAATGAAGCTTATTAATCCTTTTTTTCCAAATTTATTTTTGTTAAAGTATGGTGACCCGAATTCAGTTTGGCCAGACCCGAAAAGCTCACGGTGTGACAAATTGTGGAGAAAAGCAAAAATAGGATTTTTCATGAGATCTGTAGTGGTAGCGGAGGGATCGGGCCGATAGGCCGATAGGATTTTGTCTATACCTATATAAATGATGTATTGCGTTAAGGCTTCAATATTAGCGAATTTTCAGCCTCCCTAACGCCTCTATTGTAATCTTCACGAGTTTAGTGATTTTCTTCTCCTCTACCCATGATTTTTTCCCGTTTTGGGTTTCCACGTAAATTCTCTACGTGTTTTTTATCTTTGTTTCTATTGCATTAATTTTGCTTCAAGTGGTATCAGAGACAGGTTTTGATTTCGACGATGGCAACAATGAAGTACGACATTCTACTTTTGGATCGCGACACTAGGTTTAGTCTTTGGCAGGTTAAGATGCGAGCTGTGTTGGTGCAGATGGATTTGGAAGAAGCCCTGTTAGGGTTTGAGAAGATGGCCTCATCATGGACGACGGAGGAGAAACAATGTAAGGATCATAAGGCTTTAACCCAGATTCAACCTCATCTGTCGAATAGAATTTTGTAGGATGTTTTGAAGGAGAAAAACCGCCGCTACATTATGGTTGAAGTTGGAGCAATTGTGTATAACGAAAAGTCTCACCAGTAAGCTGCATCTGAAGCAGCATTTGCATCTACACAAAATGGCTAAAGGTGCATCTCTTGAAGAACACTTAACCATTTTTAAGGAGATTGTCTCTGATTTAGAGGCCATGGACGTTAAGTATGAGTAAGAAGACTTAGGGTTTATCCTGCTGTGTTCGCTGCCTTTATCACATGCAACGTTTAGAGATACAATTTTGTATGGCCGGGATACACTTACTTTGGACGAAGTTTATGATGCCGTGCTATCTAAAGAAAAGATGAAGCAGCTTGTGACTAAACCTACAGCTCAGGGAGAAGGCCTTGTTGTTTGTGGTAGGACTCAGGAGAGTAGTTCTAGTTTAGGTGCTAATGTGAGGGGTAGATCGAAGTCCAGGCACAAGGACAAAATCTGCAACTATTTTAAGAAAAAGGGGCACATTAAGACCTACTGTTATAAACTGCAAAACAAGAATAAGAGAGCGGCTGATCAAAAGGGAAAGCAAATGGATAAGACCCGTGAGGCCAGTGTTGTGGAAGAAGTTTCTAAAGGGGAACTCTTAGTGATTTCTGATGATGAATCCAAACCCTGTGAGGATTGGGTTCTTGACTCTGCATGTACGTTTCATATCTATCCCTATCGGGATTGGTTTTCAACATATAAAATAGTATCTAAAGGCTCTGTTTTGATGGGTAATAACACTCCATGCAAGATTACTGGTATTGGAACTGTTAGGATCAAGACGTATGATGGAGTAGTAAGGACACTGGGTGAAATAAGGCATGTCTCTGATCTGAAGAGGAATTTGATTTCCTTGAATGCTCTAGATTCAAAAGGTTACAGGTACTCTGATGAAGGTGGAGTTTTGAAGGTCAGCAAAGGTGCTCTTGTTATGATGAAAGGGCTAAAGAAGACAGCTGGTTTGTATGTTCTGAAGGGGACTACAGTTATAGGAGATGCAGCTGTTACTACATCCACTATGTCTGATAGTGATCTCACTAAGTTATGAAATATGCGACTGGGGCATATGAGTGAGCTTGGGATGACAGAGTTAAGTAAAAGAGGATTGCTTGATGGACAGTGCGCAGGTAAGATGGAGTTTTGTGAGCACTGCATGTTTGGAAAATAAAGGAGAGTCAGATTTGGCAAAGGCATTCACAACACAAAAGATATTTTGGAGTATGTTCATTTTGACCTTTGGGGACCATCTACTGTTCCTTCTCGAGGTGGCGCTAATTACATGCTTACGATTATTGATGACTTTTTCAAAAAGGTATGGACATTCTTTTTGAAGTAGAAGAATGATGTTTTTGCTATGTTTAGAGATTGGAAGACTATGTTAGAAAAGCAGACCAGTAAGCTAGTTAAACATCTCCACACTGATAATGGCTTGGAGTTTTATTTAGATGAATTTAATGGCTTCTGTAAATCAAAAGGAATTATGAGGGATTTAACTATTCGATGTACTCCATTGCAAAATGGTGTGGCAAAGCTAATGAATAGAACATTAATGGAGAAGGTACGTTGCATTTGCTCCAATGCTGGGCTACCTAAGTCATTTTGGGCTAAAGCCGCTTCTACAGCTTGCTACTTGGTAAATTGCTCTCCTTCTATTGCTATTAACAAGAAGACTCCATAGGAGGTATGGTCGGGTAAACCTACAGATTACTCTAATTTAAGAATTTTCGGCTGTCGTGCATATGCTCATGTTGATAATGGCAAATTGGAGCCTAGATCTATGAAGTGTGTTTCTTGGTTATAAGCTTGGAGTTAAAGGCTTCAAGTTGTGGTGCCCGGAAACCAAGAAGGTGATTATTAGTAGAGATGTTGTGTTTAATGAGACTACCATGTTACGTGGGACATCTACTATGGGATCTAGTGACATTGATCAAGAGAAGTCTAGCAGACAGGTGGAGCTTCAATTGAGACAGGTACATCATCCGATTCCACGTTCTAGTTAAGTTTAGAGAGTCCTGGAGATATTGCTTCCCCATCACCACCACCGAGACCACCGCAGTATTCTATTGCCAAGGATAGACCTAGAAGAGAAATTAGGCCTCCAAAGAGGTTTGCTGAGGCTTACTTGGTGGTTTATGCTTTATCAGTGGCAGAAGGTATTGATTGCAATGAAGCACCATCCACTTATTCAGAGGCGGTTAGTTGTAATGACTCAGGGAGATGGATGATTGCTATGCAGGAGGAAATGGAATCACTTCATAAGAATGGCACTTGGAATTTGGTGAAGTTGCCAAAAGATAAGAAAGTTGTTCGTTGCAAGTGGTTATTTAAGAGAAAGGATGGTATGCCAGGAGTTGAAGAAGCTAGATATAAGGCCAGACTAGTTGCAAAAGGTTATAGCCAGGTTCCAGGTGTAGACTTCACTGACGTGTTCTCTCCAATCATGAAGCATAGTTCGATTCGAGCTTTGCTCGGTATTGTGGCCATGCAGGATCTTGAGCTTGAAAAGTTAGATGTGAAGACCGCATTCTTGCATGGGGAGCTTGAGGAGGATATCTACATGCAACATCCAGAGGGCTTTGTAGTTTTAGGTACGGAGGACCATGTGTGCTTGTTGAAAAAGTCTCTCTATGGCCTAAAACTGTCTCCCAGACAATGATATAAGAGGTTCAACTCATTTATGACCTCTCATGAGTTTAAGTGAAGTGACTATGATAGTTGTGTCTACATGAAGAAGAACCATGATGGGTTTTACTTTTATTTGGTATTATATGTTGATGATATGTTGATAGCTGCCAGAGATAAGGAAGAAATCAAGAAGGTGAAGGCTCAACTTAGTAAGGAGTTTGAGATGAAAGATTTGGGGGCCGCAAAGAAGATTCTTGGCATGGAGATTCTAAGAGATAGAAAGGCAGGCAAGTTGTATTTGAGTCAGAAAGGGTACATTGAGAAAGTTCTGCAAAGATTCAATATGCATAGTACTAAACCTGTGAGTACTCCACTAGCTGCGCATTTTTTACTTTCTTTCGCTTTGTCTCCACAATCAGACGATGAGATTGAGTATATGTCTCGAGTTCCATATTCTAGTGCAGTGGGATCACTCATGTATGCTATGGTATATTCTCGTCCAGACTTATCATATGCAGTGAGTAGAATTAGTAGATACTTGGCTAATCCTGGTAAGGAACATTGGAAAGGAGTTCAGTGGATATTCAGGTATTTGCGTGGTACTACTAATACTTGTTTACAGTTTAGGAGGACTAGAGATGGAGTTATTGGATATGTTGACTCTGATTTTGCTGGAGATCTTTATAAGAGGAGATCGCTTACAGGATATGTGTTTACCGTTGGTGGCTGTGCTATTAGTTGGAAGGCTACTTTGCAGACTACAGTGGCTTTGTCTACTACTGAGGCAGAATATATGGCGATCACTGAAACTTGTAAGGAAGCTATTTGGTTGAATGGGCTATTTGGTGAACCCAGTGAAGACTTGCAGATTACCACGGTGTTTTGTGATAGTCAGAGTGCTATTTTTTTCACTAAAGATCATATGTTTTATGAGAGAACTAAGCACATCGATGTTCGTTATCACTTTGTCCGTGAGGTTATTGCTTGTGGTGATATTGTTGTTAGCAAGATTAGTACCCATTATAATCCTACTGATATGATGACTAAGACATTATCTACATCCAAGTTTGAGCATTGCTTGGACTTGGTTAGCGTTTGCTGCTGAAGTTTGCTCTTAGGGGCATTTTTGTGGAAGAGGTGAAGATAGCTTGTTGAAGATTTGTTCCTTGTTAAAGTATGGTGACCCGAATTCAGTTTGGCCCGACCCAAAAAACTCGCGGTGCGACAAATTGTGGAGAAAAACAAAAATAGGATTTTTCATGAGGTCTGTGATGGTAGCCGAGGGATAAGGTCGATAGGCCTATAGGGTTTTGCCTATACCTATATATATGATGTATTGCACTAGGGCTTTATTATTAGCAAATTTTCAGCCTTCCTAGCGTCTCTATTGTAATCTTCACGAGTTTAGTGATTTTCTTCTACTCTGCTCGTGGTTTTTTTTCGTTTTGGATTTTCACGTATATTTTTTACGTGTTTTTAATCTTTGTTTTTATCGTATTAATTTTGCTTCAATTTTTATTAAATTTTACAATAAATTTAGATTTTTTGAATCTAAAAACTTAAAAAGGACGCAAGCTTAACGTAGGTATCCATACTATTTACACGTGCATTGCATAATAACTATTATTCTGACTCAATTTTCCAAGTCTAACACTGTTGACAGTTGTTAACCAAACCACCGACAGACAAAAGTGGTCAATCTAACACAAACATCGCTTGTTGCACAGACAGGAGATAGCTGTCATTTTAATGATCATTTTATTACTTTAATATATATAAAAAAAAAAAAAAAAAGCACCGCGAGTCTATGGTGGGGCACTTTGTTTTTTTTTTTTTCCACACCAGTATAGTATAATCGAGTGGTAATTGTGGTTGGATTAGCGGTTGGTCCCATTAAGATATGACTAAAAATTGTGATATTCAACAGCTGCTTCTCTCCTCGTTGAGGGTTTTATTCAACTGTAGTATATTTGATGTGTATGAGTTGTCAATGGCGGGTCCAAAATTTTGATTTAGGGCTAAGTTCGAAAATTCTAGGTGATGGGCTAAGTTTGAGTTCTCGAGGAGAGTGATGCGGATTGGAGTTATTGAGGCAAGCGGCGGCTACTAGAATTCTTAGGGTGCGCCGCTGCAGAAAGAGGTGTTCGCAAGGCGAACGACGACAAAAACTTATGAGGTTTGTCGACGTTCGGAATTTGCGGAGGAGCGATGGAGTAGGGTCGGATGATTTGAAGATGGTATCGGAGGGGCTTTCTTTGGGGTACAATGCAGGCACTTCGTGCATTTTAGAACTTGATCTTATTCAACTTTGGATGAGATAGCCAATTCTCTAAAATAAAAATCACGACAACCAAAGAAGACTTGGAAAAAAAAAAAAAAAGGTGAATTAAGATATGTTTTCATAATTCAATTTTCCCACACCAGTATTATGAAAACATCATTTTCAAAACCCGAACCCAATGGTCCCTACGAATCCCTCAAACTATCAACTCCTAATTCTATTAGCTGGTTTAAAGCTTTAGTAATGCACGTGCATACTCAGTACATTGACATTTTTTGATACGTGGACGGCTTTTTGTATTAGATTGCGGATTGATCATAAACATGCAAAATTCAATCCCAGAACACTCCTACCCTGCCGAAAATGCTAGTCAAGCTAATTGCCAACGAGCGACTGTGGTGTCTGTGTTTGCGGATTCATATGCACCATTAAACTTGCTTCAATAGTGACTCACCTTGTTGTTCCAATGTTGGGCATAAAGTCACTACCCTTGATAGCTCGACCACTTAGAGTTTGAATTATTAGCCGTATTCGTCTTCGATTTGGCCTATATATTAAAAGGAAAATTTTTTTATTAGTGTGCATTTGATTGTGTTAATGTCGTTAAAAAAGACAAGGAAAATATAAACCTTAAATTTCTCAAACATAAACCAATTTGAAAACCAGTTTGGTTAGAATATAACTAAGGTGGCATAGATCATAGGGATCTTATTCTTGTAGGCGGCGTTAAGGTAAGCAAAGAGGAGATAATTATCTATAGTATTTGAGTTAGACTTGGTGCTTTCCAAACTTTTCTATAAATAGTAATCTTGGGTCCTCATTTATTCTTAAACTGCATAAGTGTACTAATTTTCAATAAATGAGCTCTGATTACTCCCATTTAATGATTTATGGTTCTTTTCCGCTAGTGTGGTTGGAAAGAGTATTTTGTAAGGTAGATGGTTGTTGCGTTGTGCCCAATTACCCACGACAATCTATTGAGGGAGAATATCATTGTAGGCCTACTGGTTGAGGTCTGCTCTACAGTTATAGTTGTTAAGTATTTTCGTTCTCCAAGAGCTAGGAATAAAGATAAATTTTTTGTTTGTAGTAACATGAGTTAGTTTCTTGGCACATAAATAAGACATAAAATTCTGCACCTTCAATTTGATTGTATTTTCCTACATCCATAAAATAATTGGCAATGCAATACAACTTGTGAAAACTAGATCATTACATTAAAATATGTACAACAATTTAGCTTTTCTTTCACAAATTGAACCACAAAGTTATAAAGATCTCAAACATGATGAATTTTGGATTTTGAAAATGCTAGAAAGCTAAAATCTTTGAAAGAAGTGATGCAACGTAATTAGTTCCTAGACTTTATTATCAATTCATGATCAAATGTGACGACCTGGCTTTCCTAAGCCGTCACTTAGCCTGCCTAAACTTAATTTCTCAATCTTAATCTTACCTATTAGGAAAAAAAAGGTGAAATAATTTTTTAAACATATTTTTGTTATTTAACAAACACCAAAAAAATATTTAAAACATATGTTTATGTTATCTTGCTAAAATTGTACTAGTCTACTATTTGTCCTTCAAAACAACATAACCTAAATGTAGTAGTATCCAATGTTAGACACGTTTGAACCAAGAAGTAAAAATGTAATGTGTTTTTGTAAACATTTTTATTAATAAAGAGTTTATTTATTATTCATATACCAAATTGTTGTCCTCTTTATGTTCATATTTGTTGAATGTATAATAAGCAAATAAAAGTCTGAGACTGTCGGTCTAAACCTTTAGAATCAGGCACATGATTGACAGATTATGCGGAAAACATGATTCTAAAGGTGACGGTCTAAATTATAAGATCCACAATCAAGGGAATAAAGTTGGGTGCTTTGTTCATGCAAAGATTGTTATGTTGTCTATATCTCTAACGGAAGATGGTTTGTCTTGGCCGTAGAAGGTGGACTCCGCAAATAGAAACATTGGTGCATTGTTATAGGTGACGATATATTGGATCGGAACATAAAGATAATTGATTTAGATTCATAATTATGTCTTGGCAAATCAATTCACTTTAGACAATCATATGTATTGTATCTTAATCTTGAGATAAAAAGTGGGCTCATTATTTTGACTTATGTCTTTTGATGTACCAAAGGATGACATCCACAATTTATGTTGGTTCGCATGCCGGTACATTGGATGTATGACTTTTGATAGCGTAGATATGGAATCTGTAGCTCCTCTTTAGGAGCAGTTGATATCCTCTTATATGCGTTATTCTGTAATTGAAAAACTAGAATGCTCAACTATTTGGATACATAGGTGTAACCGAATGGTATACTGTCTTTGGATGGTAAGTTTTCCAATGGTGAGATAATAGAACGTAAGAGAAAAATAATCGGGAAGGTAAGACATAATTTATTGTTAAGCCAATTATGGATAATTCTATGGGGATACAATACATTATGATATGGCATGGAGACGTAGCTATTCGGGCTTCATAATTTTATATAGTTTGAGAGTGCAGCTCTAAGCTTTTAGTGGAGTAGCATTAGAGTTGATAATTATGAAATGTATATATGAGATATTGGGTATGCTGGTCAACCAGTTGGTTCAAGATGCCCTGGTGCAGCTCATTTCCTGCTTTGCTTCTCCGACTTGTTTTACTGGTTGCCTGGTTGTGACACGATTGGATAATTACGTATTTTATTTGACCCAGGAATCTTTCATAGAGCCTTAGGTTCAATTTAAATATTGTAATGTAGAAGTTATCTTATTAAAATAGCCATATGTTGAAAATTCCATATCAAACAAATTATACACAAAAAATTCAACATGTTCATTTTGAATTAATTTCTGAGATTAATTCAATCAATAAATTAATATGAATTATTACAATCTAATCAACCAAATTTGAAGCTATCATAGAATTAATGTAAGTTATCAATTAGTAGGAAAAACACGTCATATAGTTATAGAAAAAATATGAGCTGGCAAAGGGGACCCAATGGACATATAGAGATCAAACTCCTATAATTATAAAATGATATGTCCCTAAAACACTCATTTTACAATTATCAACTCTAAAGTTATTCCACTAAAAGCTTAGAGCTATACTTTTGAACTATATATAAATTACAAAACTCCATAACTTATTTGTCCATGTCATACATGATGTATAACATCTCCAAAAGACATCGATAATTGGCTTAAGGATAAATGTTTTACCTTCCCAATTATATTTCTCTTATGTTCCATTATCTCACCATTAAAATACCTACTATTTATAACTAATAAAAATAGTAAACTATTCAGTTACACAAATGCATCCATGGTTTAGCGCTCTAGTGTTCCAATTAATAATGTCTATAAAAGGATATCATTAACTCTACAAAAGAGCTATAGATTCTATATCTATAAATAATAAGTCTATATTAATCAAGAGTTATGCCTCCAACATACTCATTTGTGTACCTTCATTAAATTCAGGATGTCACTCTTTGGTTCATCAAAAGACATAAGTCAAGAATATTGACCTATTAATCCATTTCAAGATTAAGATGTGACATATACGAATCTCTAAAGTGAATTGATTTATTCAAATGGAATTATTAACCATATTAATTCTTCTTTAGTCTCGATCCAATAAATTGTCACTAATGATAATATACCAATGTCTTTGCTCGTGGAGTTCCACTCCGATGACCATGAAAAATCACCTCCCGTTAAGAATGTGGACAATATAGTAATATGAACATGTCTTCCGCATAATCTATTTATTATATACACAATCTTAAAGGTTTAGAATGACAGTATTAGACTTTTATTTGTTCATCATACATTCAACACAAATGAACATAAAGAGGATAATTTTGATATGTGACATTAATAATAAATTCTTTGTTGATCAAATATCCCAAAAACAGTAACATTTTTTAATTCTTAGGACACTAAATCTAACATCAAGTGCACATGATCATCGGACGCCAAGATCGTAACTTAATTTAACTTAACTTAATGTTCCCCTTAGGTCAAGAGACTTCTTATCCTTCCCTTAGGTTAGGAGTTTTTTTATCCTTCCATTAGGTCTTAACATGAATCCTCCCCTTAGATCGGGATCTTCTCTTTTCTTATCCTCCCTTTAGGCATAGAGGTCGATACTTAACATAAATCCTCCCCTTAGCTCGATTATATTCATCTTGCAACCATGTTTCATTTCTTTTCTTTTCACGTTTGCATCTTCGAATTGCTTTATATAGACCTAAATGATTAGGATTCATTGATTGTGATTCTCATTGACCCATTAACGATGACATTTTTAATGACGACATAAATGATTTAAAGCGAATGCTATAAAAGCTGTTTATTTTTGCCAATGGACCCACTTTTAGCGATGGCATGTCATTGCTAAAAGTCCTTCAAAAATTCTAGTGGGAAAAGTTATTGATCTCATGCCAAAAAGTCATTGCTAAAAGTCTACCACAAAAACCCACCTTCTCACACCAAAAAATGCCAGTTGACATTAGATAAAAATGTTTCTCTCTAAAAACCTAGTCAACAGCTAGTGCTAGCTTTTGCTTACTATACTTCTTAGCGACGACATAGAAAATTTAATTTCAAATTTTGTTAAAATTTTAAATGGTAAAACTAGGCGGACATAAGATTTTTTTGCAACTTTTAGTAACGACACATATCGTCGCTAAAGATCTTGTCGTTGCTAAAAATATATTTTAATATGTTTAATTAAATGAGGTCATAGGATAAACTAATAGCAACAACTTTTAAGTTTTTATGTCATCACTTAAAGCTCATGATATATCAAGCCTGAACCGACCTTCTTCCCTATTGCTATTCAACCTCTTTCTCTTTATCCTATTTTCTATCTTTCTTTGCCCTCTCTTGTCTCACTCCACCGACCAACCCTGCTACCCGTCTCTGGCTAACCAAGTAGCACCTATCGTCCTTAACCTCGTCCCCACTTTCTCCTCTATATTTTCTCCTTTTCACTCTCTTTTTTCCTCTTTTTTTTCTTTGTTCGGCCCCACTCTGGCTTTTTTCTTCCATCGCCGAGCAACCCCCCACTTCCCCAGCCCTTCCTCCTCCGCCTCCTCTTCCTCCTCCTTTTTCTACCACCCCTACCCCCTTTGCCTCCTCCTACTCCTCCCTTCACTCTCAAATTTTTTTCGCCATCATCGCCACCGTTGTTCACCGTAATCATCGCCATCTGCCAAAAGCCGCTATGTCCTCTTTTCTAGTCACCTCTTTTGTGGTGATTAAATGTGAGATTTTTTGTGTTATGCTTTTTTTAATTGTGTTTTAGATTTTAATTTTGATGTGGATAATTAAATAAATTAAGAAATTGTATTGAATTTGTTATGTGATTATGTGTAATATATGATTAAGTTAATATGTGTAATAGGTGATATGCGTAATATGTGGGTTATAAGTTATGTTATTAGGGCTTAAGCTTAAATTTGAATATGTGATTTTATGTAATACGTTAATTTTTTGTTAATTTTTGTTATGTGCAATATGTGATTATGTTAATATTTTTAATTGAATATGCAATTATATATAATATATTGTCTTATGTTATTTGTTAATTTTAGTTATGTGTAATATATGATTATGTTTGATGAAATATGTGATTATGTGTAAGATATTATTTGATTGTATTTGGAATTTAAAAAAGTTAAGTTTTAATGTGTATTAAAAATTTAATAAAATATTATTAACTAATACTAATATTAATAATAATTAACAATTTATATATAATAATAATTCTATGTTCAATGGTTTATAATTAATAATTTATGTAACATAAAAATAATAATAATGAGTAAAAATTACTAAATAATAATAATGAATTAGATAAGTGGTTTATTGTTAATAATTCTTAAAAATAGAAATATATTAATATAGTTAATAATAATTAATTAGTTATGTGGTTCCTAATTACTAATTTATTTACACGTAAAAATAATAATTAAAATTAGCAATTAATAATTTATAACATTAAATATAAAAATAATAATAAGTAATTAGGTGATTGCTTTATAATTACAAATTTATTAAACAATAAATAATAACAATAGTTTGATTAACATGTAATTATAAAGAATAATTAAAACAAAAAATAATTATTGTTTAATATTTAAGTAATAAAAAATAATAAGTAACAATTACAAATATTTACATAAAATTGAATAAAACTTGAGGTGAAATAATAAATAATTGGATAGACTTGATAAAATTATATAATTATATAGAAAATATAGTAGCACTATTATTGAAGAACGATATGCATTAGAATGAAAAAAAAAAATTTAAATCAACGTCTTTTCAAAATAACAAGTCTGACATGCCAAGTACATAAATTAATAACATATCTTACATACCTCTTTTATATTCCAAAGACAACAGAAAATTTGAATAGAGAAGAATGTTCCAAAAGTGCCTCAACTAACTGGTCTTCCTTGTTATTCTCTTTCCACGATCGGAGTGCTGGTGGTCACACATCGTATAGCTTCTCCTCCGATGACTCTCCTTTCAACCACTTGAGAAAACCTAGAGCTAAGATTCAAGATATTGAATAATAACTCTTTGAAAGTTTTAGAGTTTCTCTCACTAAAGAACTCATTATCTGCTTCTCAAATGATCTAAGGAGAAATGAAAAATAGCTTCTTTTATATAGTGGTTGAATTTGGGGTTAGTCCTTATCAGATTAAGCTTTAAAATTCAAGTTTGAATCAACATTTAATGAAAAACATATAAAAATGTGTAACTAGATTATCGCATGTTCTGCATGTCGATTTGGGAGATCGGCCTATTGAACTTGCTCCACCAGCCTACCGAACTATGTCTTTCGGCCTACCAAACTTGGTCACCGACCTACTGACCTAGTGACAATCTGGAAATCTCATAATATCATATTTCAGATAGGAATATTAGATAAAGCCTCAATTTTAATTCAAATAAATCAATAGATATGTTATCTGATTAAAATAGTTATATACAAATAATCCCACACTAAATAAAATATTATCCAAATAATTCAACATGTTTATCTTGAATTAATTTAATCAATAAACTAACATGAATTATTAAATCCATTCTATCGAATTTCAGCCAATCTAATAATTAATATAAGTCACCAATATGTAGGAAAAATATGCCATATCGTTAGAAGAATTATTATGAGCTAGCAAAGGGACCAGATGAATATATATATATATCAAGCTCTTTTAACTATAAAATAATATATCCCAGATACATATATTTTATAATAATCAACTCGAATACTACTCCACTAAAAGCTTAGAGCTACACTCTCGAACTATATAAAATTACAAAGCTCTAATAAGCTAATCATCCACGATATATCATAATGTGTAACATCCCTATAGGATATTTATAATCTACTTAAGGATAAATTCCATTTTACCTTCCCATTTTTTTAATTTTATGTTCCATTATTTCACTATAGAATACTTATTATTCACAAATAGTATACTATTCGGTTACACATATATATCCAAATGGTTAAGCGCTTTAGTCGTTAAATTATACGATAATGCTTATAAGAGAATATCATTAACTCTACAAAAGAGTTATGGATTTTATATCTATGAATAACGAGTCTAAGACAATCAAGAGTCATGTCTTCAACGTATCGGTATGCAAACCATCATCAAATCTGAATGTCACCTTTTGGTACATCAAAAGACACAAGTAAAAAATACAGACTTATTAATTCGTTTTAGGATTAAGACATAACACATATGATTGTCTGAAGTAAATTGATTTAAACAAATGGAATTATTAATCGAATCAATTCAACTTTTGTTCCGATCCAATATATCGTCACCTATGACAATATACCAATGTTTCTACTTGCGGAGTCCCACTCCAATGACCAAGACAAGTCATCTTCTATTAGGGATGTAGACAGTATAGCAATCTTCGTATGAATAAAGTGCCTAACTTTAATCTGTTAATTTTGAACCTCATCATTTAAACTATCGCCTTTAAGATTCATGTCTTCCGTATAATCTATCTATCATATGCGCGATCTTAAAGGTTTAGACTGACAGTCTTAGAATTTTATTTGATTATCATGCATTCAACAAAAATGAACATAAAGAGGACAGCATTTGATATAGGAATAATAAATAAAATCTTTATTGATTAAATATCTCTAAAACTTATTATATCATTTAGTCCTTAGGGCACCTAGTCTAACAATCTCCCACTTGCCCTAAGTGAGTAATATGGCATGTTTTGCATCCTTGTAGCCTTGTAGCCTCTACTTGCTTCTCAAAAATGCTATCAACTATATTGTCCTCTAATGTGATCTTGCATAATACAACATGTCCACCCTCAATGAAGTCCTTTATCACGTGATACTTCCAATGTATATGCTTACTCTTCGTGTTAAATCTTGGTTTCTTAGCATTAGTTATCAGTGTAATGTTATCACAATACAGCGACATCGGCTTATCCATACTAAGAACAACTTTAAGATCCCTAAGGAACTTGTAGAGCCACACAGCTTCTTTCAAAGCTTCACTAGCTGCCACATACTTGGCCTCCATTGTTAAATCTGAAGTACAATCTAGCTTGACACTTTTCTAACCAATAGCACCTCCTCCCAGAGTAAACACAGATCCTAAAGTCAATCTTCTCGAATCCAGATAGAAATAAAAATTAGAATCAATGTATCCAAAAGGAGCTAGATCCTCACCAGAATACACTAGCATATAACCTCTAGTCTTTTTTAGGTACTAAAAAATATGCTTGACCACAACCTAATGATTTGGTCCAAGATCCAACTAAAATCAACTCACTATCTCGGTAGCATAATAAATGTTTGGTCGTGTGCAAAGCATAGCATATATGAGACTACCTACTACCAAAGCATAAGGCACCTCCTTCATGTATTCTCTTTCTTCAACAGATTTAGAGAGCCTTTCTTCGAAAGACTAATTCTAGGCCCAGAGGATTGCCCACCTTTCTTCGAATTTTGCATTACATACTTCTCAAGAATTTTATCTATGTAAGTAGCATGGGATAAGGCTATCAATTTGTTTTTACTATCTCAAAAAATTTGGATAACCAAAACATAATTAACTTCACCTAAGTCCTTCATGTCAAACTACTTAGTCAACAATAATTTGATCGATAACAATGTCCTAACGTCATTGCCAATAAGCAAAATATCATCTACATAGAGCAGTAGAAGAACCACATTCCCACCCTTAATGTGTTTATAAACACATGTTTTGTCCATATTTTGTTCGAAGCCATAAGTCTTGATCACTTGATCAAATCTTGTGCTCGAAGAACAGGAAGCTTACTTAAGTCCATAAATTGACTTTAACAACTTATGGACCTTATTCTCTTGACCCTTAGCTTTGAACCATTTGGCTGCACCATATATATGGTCTCATCAAGATAGCCATTCAAAAAGGCTGTCTTGACATGCATTTGTCAAATCTCATAATCAAGAGTGGCAGTAATGGACAAGAGAATGCGGTGGACTTAATCATGGCTACAAGCCAAAAGGTTTTCTCGTAATCGATTCCTTCCCTTTGTGTGTATCCCTTTGTTACCAGACTAGCCCTATAGATTTTGACTTTCTTATCTACTCTTCTCTTTCTCTTGTAAAGCCACTTACACCCTATGGGTTTTATCCAATCGGGAAGGTGTACAAGCTCCTAAACTTGATTAGTCTTCATAGATGTTATCTTAGTGTTTATAGCTCTTGTCCATATCTTTGAATCAACATCCTTCATAGCCTCTTTGTAAGTGTAAGGATCTTTGTCATATTCAACCAGTTCAGCCAAGTAAGCTTCATCGTTGAATATATACCTCTTAAGTTGATGCTTGATCCTCCCACTACACCAAAGCTCCATAGCTTGTTGTTTGGTCAGTTTTTCTATATTGATTTGATTGGTTTCAACTGGAACTGTCGGAGTGACCAAATCACTCGCTAACTCCTTGAATAGTATTTTACTACAAGGCTTAATGTCGTCCATGTGACTTTCCTTAAGCAAAGTTTCATTCGTTAAAACTACGACTTTATTCTTTTTTGGGTTATAAAAATAAACCCCTTTTGTCCCTTTTGGATATCCTACTAACACGTACATTTCTTAACATGCTTCCAACATGTTTGGTTCCTTGTACAGGACATGAGCAGAACATCCCCAAGTGCGAATATGGTTCAAGGATGTCTTCCTACCCGTCCACAACTCGTGAAGAGATTTAGGAACCAATTTTGAAGGCATATTATTCAAAAGATTACATACGTCGAATAACTCATCATAGAGCTAACCATATCTAATAAAGTCATATTCTTTCTTTCAGCCACACGATTTTGTCACAGAGTGCCTGGTGTAGGCAATGGGATAAAATCTCATTTTCTAATAAGTGTCCAAAAACTCATTAGAAAGGTATTCTCCACCTCGATCAAATTGAAATGCCTTTATGGGTTTACCTAATTGCTTATCCGCTTCAGCTTGAAACTCCTTGAACTTGTCAAAAGTTTCACTCTTACGATGCATTAGGTAGATATACACATATCTTGAGTAATCATCAATGAAAGTGACAAAGACCCTTCTCGCACCTTGACATTTATGGGACCACAAACATCACATTGTGGTATAAATTCCACCTCTAAGTGATTTAAAGGTCCATCTCTTACTAACCTTTGATTCCTGTTCAGGCTAATATAATCCAATTGCAAGTACCAAAGATAAATCTTATTAGAGTGAAAAGTTTTAAGTCTTTTAGAGTTATCGTTAATCTCAGTGTTAAACAGTAAGTCCATCTTAGTTTGATAAAGTATAGGCTATTTTTCATCCGTCCTCTATAGATAAAAGATTTGTTTTTACGAATCACAACTTTATTATTGAAAGAAACTGAATAAGAGTCTTTAAATAAACAAGTGATAGAAATTAAATTCCTTTAAGTTTAGGAACATAAAACAATCTCTCAAGACTAGAGTCCTATAGCTATCAAAGTAAAGATAGATGTCTCCCACTACTTCAGCCAATACTAAGGATCCATCGCCTATCCGACGCGTAAAGTGCTCATGTAGTAGACTTGTCTTTTCCTTGAATCCCTATAGAGAAACAAAAACATGATTACTCATTCCAGATTCTATGACCTAGGTGTCATTTGATTCCTCAACTAAACATGTTTCAATAACCAGAAGTTTGTACTTACCTCATCGAGATAGGAAGTCTTTGTAATTCTTCTTTGTAATTCTTCTTAATATGCCTAACCTTCTCGTAGAAAAATCACTTTAGCTTTTATGGGTTCCTCTTCTTTTTCTTCTTGTCCTTGCCTTATGTCGAGATAGTATATTTCCCATTCTTAGCCTTCTGCTTCTTTCTATTCCCAAAGTTAGGATTAAAACTAGATGCAGCCACGAAGTTTGCCTCACCACCAGCTAGAGCTTCCCCGATCAAATTCTCAAACTCTTGTAACTGCTTCATCAGGTTAGTCAAGGTCACATCCTGTCTATTGCTCAAATTATAAGAAGCTCTAAATGGGATGAACTCCTTAGAGAGAGTCTCAAAGACCATAGTCATCTATGATTCAACATTTATGTAAGCTCTATGGGTTTGAGCCTCAACGAGATAACCCATGACCAACAGCATATGCTCCTTCAAAGGAGTCCTAGGTCTTTGTTGGAACTTAAGGAGCTTCTGAAGAGCCCCTTGCCATTTCGCTAAGGCCTAGCCTCCAAACATGTCTTTCAAATTATCCAAGATCTGCCTAGCAATCTCATAATCCTCATGTTGTGCTTGTAGCATATTATTCATGCTAGCCATAACGTAATAACGGGTCTAATCATTAGCATCCTTCCAGCTATTATATGCTTGGATTTGCTCATTAGAGGATTCACTGATAGGCTTTGTAGGACACGGTGTGGTTAGCACAAATTTCAGTTTCTTAAAGGAAAGCATGATATCCAGGTTTCTTTCCCAATCATTATAATTCCCACCAGTTAATGTATTTTTATTGAGTATCAAAGATAAAGTGCTTTTAGACATTTTGGTCTATAATAAAGAATCATATACCAAATATAAGCAAACATCCTAAAATAGTTTAGTAAGATAATACAAACAAGTAAGCATACAATGTGTTTATGTGTTAAAACCTTGAAACAATTAAAACCTTACAACGACAATCCCTAACTTAGAATTTGAGAAGCTGCCTAGGGGAGACGTGCTGAATTCAATCAGAAATACGGATCCCTTCTGATTAATATATGTCATCCAAGGCCCATCTGATTTAGCATATACTAATAATCATTTTCTTTGGCCATTAATTATATTAATAGAGCTCCTAAGGGATGTTAATAATAAAATTAATCTTGAGTATATAACCAATGTTTCAACTATTTTATCTATGATTTATAATTGCACTTAGGGGTCGAAACTACTATGTGTTACCTATGGACCAATGATGGAGGCTTTAGGTCATCTCTTTAAAAACCTTCTCCAAGTCAATATTTTAAAGGTCAAGGTTTTATGTTAACATGCAAGAATAATTTTTAATGAGTGGTACTCCCCATTTTACATGGCATGTTATCAACATATATGGTAAAATAAATTACAATGCAGACAAACAAAGCAACATACAAAGCTACAAGCAATGTAATAAACAATCAATATCATGGTTTAATACTAGAGAAAAGAAAATAAAGATTACAAAAAATCAATTGAAACATATTATTAATTCTTCATCTTCTATCTTCTCGTTGTATCCTTCTTCATGTGGCATCTGTCTTTAATTCTTCAATCTCATTTAGATCAAAAATTTAGTTTTCTAGTTATCATAACATTTCATGTTTCTCAAAACTATCTCAAAAAACAAAATAAAAACTACACCGAAAGCGCATTATTTTTAAAAAATGGTTTTGTTCGCTGGCGGCCTGTCAATCTATGACCATCGGTCTACCGGTCAATCTATGACCAATACTGTGTAACCAGCCTATCGACCAAAGCTGAACAAGAATTTTTCTAAACTTTTGTAAAAAATATTTTTAAGTAGATTTTAATTTATTTTTTAACAATTCAAAAACATAAAAATTTATAAACACATAAAAACATAGAGAACTCTAATCATCTCCATCATCGAGATCCGTCTTCACTTTGATTAATTATTTAAATACAAATTTTACAAATCAAATTGAAATAATAAATTCTAGACGGTGATATAGACTGTCATCTAATTACATGAAAAACTATATACACATTTTGCCCCTAAGGAACCATAATAGGCAAAATTAAATAATTAATATAATAATTAAAACAAAAAATTTAATTAACCATAATTAATTAATAAACATCTACCATATAATCTCGTGACAATATTTAATTATATTGAAACCCTAGAGTGCCAACTCTCTAAAATATTATATTTAAGCAAGGAGAGATTAAGATCACATAATTGATGCCAATAGCATGATCACAAACCCATAAAATCAACGTAAAACCATGGCTCTGATGCCAATTGTTGGAAAAGGATACGCAGTGAAATTTTAAAAATTTTTAAATCAAAGTCTTTTCCAAAGAACAAGTCTGATATGCTAAGTACATAAATTAATAAAAGATTTTATGTACCTCTTTTATATACCGAAGTCAGCAGAAACTCCAAATAGAGAAGAACATTTAAGAAGAGCCTTAACTAGCTAGTCTTCTTTGCTATTTTCTTTCCATAATTGGAGTGCAGGTGGTCGCATGTCATACATCTTCTCCTCTAGTGATTCTCCTTACAACCACTTAATAAAACTTAGAGCTAATGTTCAAGATTTTGAACAATAGCTCTCTTGGAGCTTCAGAGTTTTTCTCACTAGAATATTCACTCTCTGCTTTTCAAGTGATCTAACGAACAATGAAACATAGTTCTCTTTATAGAATGGCCAAATTTGGGACTAGTCTTTATTAGATTAGGCTTCAAATTTTGAGTCTAGATCAACTTCTAATGAAAAATGCGCCAAAACACGTAACTAGATTATTGGATGTTTGACAAGACAATCTGGGAGATCGGCTTGTAGAACTTGCTCCACCAACCTGCCGAACTGTTTCCACTGGCTGGTCGAACTTGGGCACCAACCTACCCACCAAGTGACACTCTGGAAATCTCAAAATATCATATTTCATATGGGAATCTTAGGTAAAGCTTTAGTTTTAATTCAAATAACCCAATAGAGAAGTTATCTGAAAAAAAAACAGTCCTATACAAATAATCCCACATCAACTAAAATATAATCCAAATAATTCAACATGTATATCTTGAATTAATTCAAAATTAATTCATCCAATAAACTAGCATGAATTATTAAATATATTCTATTGAATTTCAACGAATATAGTAATTAACATAAGTCACCAATATGTAGGAAAAACATGCTGTATCGCTACATGAATTATTATGAGCAAACTAAGAGGACCTGATGAACATATATAGATCAAGTTCCCATAATTATAAAATAACATATCTCAGACATATATATAAATTATAATTATCAACTTTAACGCTACTCCGCTAAAAGTTTATACCTGCACTCTCAAACTATATAAAATTACGAAGCGCTATGACATATCATAATATGTAACATCCATATAGGATATTCATAATCAGCTTAATGATAAATTCCATTTTACCTTCCTAATTATTTTTATCTTATGTTCTTTTATTTCACTATTGGAATACTTACTCTTTACAAATAGTATACCATTTAGTTATACCAATATATCTAAACGGTTGAGTGCTCTAGTCTTTCAATTATAGGATAACACCTATAAGATAATATCATTTCAATAAAAGAGCTATGGATTCTATATCTGTGAATAACGAGTCTACGTCAATCAAGAGTCATGTCTCCAACGTACTGGTGTACGTACCATCATCAAAGATATCACCCTTTGGTACATCAAATGACACAAGTCAAGAATACAAGCCCATTAATTCATTTTAGGATTAAGACATGACACATATGATTATCTAAAGTGAATTGATTTAAACAAACGATATAATTAATCAAATTAATTCAACTTTTGTCCCGATCTAATATATCATCACTTACGACAATATACCAATGTTTCTACTCACAGAGTCCCACTTTGATAACCAAATAAGTCATCTTCCATTAGGAATGTAGACAAAATAACAATCTTAGTATGAATAAAGCGTCCAACTCTGTTCCCTCTATTATAGACCATATCATTTAAGCTATCACCTTTAAGATTCATTCTTCTACATCATCTATCCATAATATGCACAATCTTAAAGGTTTAGAGTGACAGTCTCAGTGTTTACTTATCATACATTCAATAGAAATGAACATAAAAAGGATGATATTTGATATATGAATAATAAATAAACTCTTTATTGATTAAATATCTCCAAAACTTATTACATCTATTGATATTCAACAACTATATCTATTGATATTCAAGAATTTGGTGGCATTGGTACTATTAATTAAGGTTATAGTATGCAGCCACTGAGAATTATGTAATTTCTTCCGAGTTAAGTATGCTAGGACATTAAACATTGTAGATTTGGAGAAGGCCCAAGAAAGTTTTGTGATGATATTGTGCAAGTTTGATACTATATTCCTGCCTACGTTTTTTGATATTATGGTTCACCTAATATTGCACCTTCTAGAAGAAGCCATGCTTGGAGGTCCTATTCACATAAGATTGATAATATTCATTTGAGTAGTATATTAGGACTTTTAAGCAATTTGTTAGAAATTAGGCACGACTTGAGGGTTCTATGATATGTTGTGAATAAAGCTTTGACTTTTTGTGCCATGTATTTCGGTGACGTTAAGACAAGGTTTAACTAGTCAGAAAGAAACTAGGCACCTAATGATCTATTTCAAAAGCAACAGTTGTTTGTATTTCAATCCCAATGTCGTCCAATTAGGAAGGTAGCAATTACAACATCAGATGCAACCATAAGAAATAAAGCAGAGTGGTATCCTCACGTATGCACGTGCTACAAGGGCTTCCTCTCCTCTATCCCATTACCGATAAAGTATGGAGATGGCCTAAATAGGTCAAAATGTGTAATTGTCTTCATTTTTTTTATTAGTAAGATATCTTAAATTAATTGTTTGAAGTCAACTGTTTAGAAGTTGAAAATACATCAAGTATGTTCCATCTACTTGTTCGAATAGGTTCTCTAAGGATTAAATGATGTAATAGTTTTTGGAATCATTTAATCAATAAAGCGATAATTAATTATTCTATATATCATTCTTGTCCTCTTTATGTTCATTTATATTGAATATATATTAAGCAAACTAAAGTCTAAGACTGTCAATCTAAACTTTTAAGATTGTGCACATGACAAATAGATTACGTAGTAGACGTGAATATCAAATATGATAATCTAAATGATAAGATCTGCAATTGAAGGAATAAAGTTGGGCACTTTATTCATGTTAAGATTGTTATGTTGTCTATATCTCTAAAGGAAGATGGCTTGTCATGGTCATTGAAGTTGGACTCCATGAGTAGAAACATTGGTATATTGTCATAAGTGACGACATATTGGATCGGGGCTAAAGTTGAAATGAATTTTATTAATAATTTTTTTTATTTAAATCAATTCACTTTAAACAATCATATGTGTTACTTCTTAATCCTCAATAAATCAATGGGTCCGTATTCTTGACTTATG
Source organism: Artocarpus heterophyllus (assembly GCA_025403435.1). Lineage (NCBI taxonomy): Eukaryota > Viridiplantae > Streptophyta > Magnoliopsida > Rosales > Moraceae > Artocarpus > Artocarpus heterophyllus. Next base: position 29,534,243 of record CM046345.1, on the reverse strand, counting down.
TTTTTTGATGTACTAAAAGGTAACATCTTGAATTATAGGAAGGTATACATACTGGTATGTTGGAGACATGACTCTTGATTAACGTCGACCCATTATTTATAGATATGGAATCTATAACTCTTTCATAGAGTTAATGATATTTTCTTAGGCATTATCTTGTAATTGGAAAACTAGAGCACTCAACCATTTGTGTGTATATATATATGTAACCGAATGGTATACTTTTTATATTGGTTATAAATGTTAAGTATTCTACTGATGAGATAATAGAACATAAGATAAAAATAATTAGAAAGGTAAAATGGCACTTTATCCTTAAGCCGATTATGAATATTTTATGGAGATATTACACATGATGATATGTCATGGACGTTTATCTTGTTGGAGTTTTGTAATTAAATATAGTTTGAGAGTGTAACTCAAAGCTTTTAGTAAAGTAACTTTAGAGTTAATAATAATAAATTGTATGTATCGAGGACATGTCATTTTATAATTATAGGAGCTCAATCTATATAAGTCTATTGGGTTCTTTTGCTAGCTCACATAATTTCCTACAATGATACGGTTTGTTTTTCTAACAAATTGCAACTTATATTAATTCTTAAGATTGGCTAATATTCAATTAATTGGATTTAATAATTCATGTTTGTTTATTGGTTGAATTAATTTATAAAATCAATTCAAAATCAACAAGTTAAGTTATTTGAAATATATTTTATTTCATATAGAATTATCTATTTAGAATTATTTTAATTAGATAACTTTTCTATTAGATTGTTTGAATTAAAATTGAAGTTCTATAATATATACTCGGGTCCAATAAAATAGGATTTATCCATTAGTTTTGAATGGGTGAATCAAGATAACTCTCTAAGGTTGGAAAAATACATGGAAGTGTCTGCCACGATAGTTTAGTTGACCGGATATAATGTAGGCCGGTCGATCGGACCCTGCCACGTCAGCAATTTGAGGCTGACGCGTTTTCTTTCTAGAAGAAATTGATCCAAACTCAAATTTTTGAAGCTTAATTTGATAAGAACTAGTCCCAATCCAACCACTAGAAAAAGGGAACAATTTTCTGTTATTCCTTAAATCACTTGAGGAATTTATAAAGATTCTATAGAGAAAAACTCTAAAACTCCTATAGGGCTATTGTTTAACATCTCGAACCTTAGCTTTTGGTTTTCTCAAGTGTTTAGTAAGAGACGTTACTTGAGGAAAGACTGAACAAGGTGTACCCACTTGCATTTTGATCGTGAAAAAGAAAATAGCAAAGAAGATCAGTTGGTTGAAGCTCTTTTAGTAGCGGTACTCTCGTATTGGTTCTAATAGAAATCTTCCCTATTTAGAAACGCAGTTTCTAGTCTAAAAAAGGAACATAAGATTTTTAATTAATTTATATACATAGCATGTCTAATTTGTTATTTAGAAAAATGTTCTAAATAAAAATTTTTAGATTCCACTGCATACTCGTTTTCAAACAGTAAAAAAAATGTGGTGCATGCAAATATTTCAAGACCATAAGTGAATTGAAAACATAATAACAAGTAGAGAAAACGTGGTTCTAGCTCTTGGGCACTATGTGAAACATAAAACCAAGCTTTCTCTGATTCCTTACAAGAAAGCATCAAAGAATTGCCCAAACATTAAGCTTTAAACAGAATGTTGACATTCTCTAGAAAACAAATTGCTTCAACATTAGACAAGTACTGTAAGCAAAACTCCACAGTTTTTTTGACTATGTAATTTTTTAGCCCTCCAACTTATTTGGGTTCTTAGCATAACCCTTCAAAATCTTTATGCATCTTCAAAGCCTAACTTTGCGCACTAAGTGCATTGTTAGATGAACCATAATGTCAAAAATATTAAAAAATATTTTTTAAGCATGCATAAGGTCTTCACCAATTATGTTTAGATTGTATCTAGCATCACATGATTTATCATCTTGAAGCATATGAAGTTTAAGAAGAAACAAAACATGGTAAGTGCATATCTCACCTCCTTTTTCAAAATTTCATGCAAAGCAAGTGGTAAAAATTGTTACATCAAAGTGTGAAAATCATGTGTCTTCACACCAACAAGCTTTAAGTCTATCACAATCACTAAGTTTTTTAAGTTAGATGAATGTTATTATGAAACTTTAGCCAAAACAAGTCATTCAAAAAAAATTTTCCTCTTATCTCTATAATTTGTACTTTTCTGGATGCATGTAATAAGTAAGTTTGAGCACTCCTTTTTAGTAAAGTCACATCACCTCTAATACTAATATTGACAAAATCTAACTATGCATTGAGACCATATTTAGTTTTACTTGGGATGTCAAACTACTTATCTACTGTCAATTCATAGACATTCTACTCAATGTGTATGACATCAAAACAGTAGTCAACGAAAAGGGTACTATAAAATGAAAGTACAGTAGTCGATAAAAAGGGTACTATAAAATGAAAATTGAAAGAAAATTAACTTCTTCTTCTAAGATCCTCCTCTCAATAGCTCATCAATTTTATTTTTTCACTTTCCAAAAGCTACTTTAATATTAATATTACACTTGTTGTTAAAGGCCTTGGAGCTTATTTTTATTCAATTTACCACTAGAGGCCTTCTTTTGTTTACAATATTGATGGTTCATAGGTAAGAACCTTTTATGGCTATCGTAGACCCTTTTTTACCATGCTTTATCCAAAATAAGATGCCTCTGTCATGAAAGTGGGACAACCTAGTGAACTCCTGACCGAATATCTGGATAAGTTTATATATATAAGGAGGTCATTAATAATCTGCATCAATATTGCTCAAAGTGCAAAGAAATCCTCATGATAAACCCCTCAAAATTCTATCCTACTTTCCCAAATCTCGTCAACTCTCCGATTAATTTAAGTTAAATATCTTGTTCAGTATCAATCACTTTACATTTCCAGCACTACAAATTTTGGATTATGCAAACATTATATTATCATAACAGCAACATTATTCCATTATAATACATTTTACCTTCCAGAAGCATAATGAGTTATTTAACCTTTGGCCTTCACTTATTACTTACATAAAAGGGCAAAATGAGATTCCAACTTGGTCTATAGATTAGAACATTAATTACAACAAACACACCATTTTATCACACCACTACTACTGAAAAACTGTCGCTCAAGCAATTTCCTTAGTTTTATCTACTAATTCATGCCCTTTTTTCTTTCAATTTCCCTCGGTAGAAGAACTGCTTGCACAAAGAAAGTCCAAATTGTATAGAACCGAGACTATAGTGTTAGACATGTATGCCCTAAGGAGTAAAAATGTAATATATTTTTGGAGACATTTTTATCAATAAAGGATTTATTCATTTATATATACCAAATCTTGTCATCTTTACATTCATATTTGTTGAATGTATGTTAAGCAAACAGTAGTCTGAGACTGTCGGTCTAAACCTTAAGAATTGGGCATATGATGGACTGATTATGCGGAAGACATGATTCTTAAAGTGACGGTCTAAAACATATGATCCGCAATCGAGGGAATCAAGTCGGGCACTTTATTCATGTAAAGATTGTTATGTTGTCTATATCCCCTTTGGGAGATGGCTTGTCTTGGCCATCGAAGTTAGACTCGATGAATAGAAACATTGGTGCGTTGTCATAGGTGATGATGTGTTGGATCGGGACATAAAGTGAATTGATTTGGATTAATAATTATGTCTCGGCAAATCGATTCACTTTAGACAGTCATTTGTATTGTATCTTAATCCTGAGATGAATAGTGGGCTCGTTTTCTCGACTTGTGTCTTTTGATGTACCAATGGGTGACTCCCACATCTCTATAGTGGTATGCATGCCGGTACATTGGAGGCATGACTCTTGATAGCGTAGACTTGTTATTCATAGATATGGAATCCATAGCTCCTCTTTAGGAGTAATGATATCCTCTTATATGTGTTGTCCTATAATTGGAAAACTGGAGCACTCAACCATTTGGATACATAGGTGTAACCGAATGGTATACTATCTTTGGATGGTAAGTTTTCTAATGGTGAGACAATGGAACGTAAGATAAAAATAATCGGGAAGGTAAGACAAAACTTGTCCTTAAGCCGATTATAGATTATCATATGGGGATACAATACATTATGATATGTCATGGAGACTTAGCCACACGAGCTTCGTAATTCTATAAAGTTTGAGAGTGCAGCTCCAAGCTTTTAGTGTAGTAGCATTGGAGTTGATAATTGTGAAATTTATATTTGGGATATTGGGTTTCATAATTATCATGAGCTTGAACTTTATAGGTCCATTTTGGTCCCCTTTGCTAGCTCATAAAATCCTGTAACGACACGGCGTGCTTTTTCAATAATTGGTGACTTATGTCGGATTTATCAGATTGGTTTAAAATTTGTAAGAATCAAATAATTCATGTCTATTTATTGGTTGAATTAATTTTGTAATAAAATTAATTTAAGATAAACTTGTTGAATTATTGGATCAGATAATTCTTGTCTGTTTATCGGTTGATTTAATTTTGGATAAATTAGATCAAGATAAACTTGTAGAATTATTGTGAATTGATTTATTTTCTTAGAGATTATCTTGATAAAGTTTGTTTTGATCAGATATCTTCTCTATTGGGTTATTTGAATCAAAATTGAGACTTTATCCTTTAGAATCTCAGGTGGAAAATAAAAGATTCGCAGAGATTTTTTCTCGGGAGTTCAGCCTGCCGAATGACATGGTCGGCCTGTCGAACTGGCCTGTTTGGCATGCCGATCAGCGGGAGATAAGATTACGCATTTTCATGCAGATCTTATCAGATATTGATCCGAACTGATTCTGTTTCGTGTTTTTGAGACCTAATCTGATAAGGACTGACCCTAGGACCAAGGGCTATAAAAAGGGAGTAAGTCTCATGATTTACTCAGATCAATTGAGAGATTAAGAGTGACACTCTTCCAGTGAGCATCTGAAAATCTCCCTGAGAGCTTTTATTTACAAATCACGAACACTAGTTTTGGGTTCTCTCTCTTGGTTGGAAGGAGCGTCACCGGTGAAAGAGCTGAACATGTGAGCCCACACTCACTCCGGTTGTGGATAGAGAATAGCAAAGAAGACCAGTTGGTTGAGGCTCTTCTGGAATGCTACTTCTCTTCACAGGCTGCAGAGGTTCTTCACACAAAGGTTAGTAAAATCTGTTTAATTTATACATATAACATGTCAAAATTGTCTTTTGAAAATTACTCTGATAAAAAAAAAATTAAAATTTTGTTGCGCACCGTGTTTCCAACAATTGGTATCAGAGCTATGGTTTTTACATAAATTTATGAGTTTATGATCATGTTATATGCATAAATTTTGTGATCTCTATCTCTCCTATGCTTGAATTGAATTTTGTAGAGAGATGGCACTCTAGGTTTCTATATAATATATATGTTGTCATGGATTATGTGGTGAATGTTTATTAATCAATTATGGTTGATTAAATTGTTGTTTAATTATTTATTAATTAATTAATACCGGTTATGGTTCCTTAGAGGTTAGAATGTGTATCTAGGTTTTTCATGTAATTAGATGGCGGACTATCATCTCCGTCTAGTAATTGTTATTTGATTTTAAATTTGTAAGAATTTTTGTAATTAAATAATTATTCAGAGAAGACGGATCTAGAAGAATGATGACGGCGCCCCCAGGTATTTCCTGAGTCTCTAATTTTTTGTTTTTGAATTGTTGAAAATAAAATTGATAAATTGCATTAAAGTTGTATATTCTGGAATAATTTTTCCTGCTCGGTCGGCATGCTGGACGTCACAATTCGGCAGGCCGAAGGACACAGATCGACAGGCCGAACGTGTGATCCGGCAGGCCGACAGTGGGACAGAAATTTTGGGTGCTCTGCTAGCAGGCCGAACCTTCATGATTGGCAGGCCGATCACCCAGATCGGCCTGCCGACCGAGAGCTGCCAAGTGTCTAGAAAAGGTGCAATTTTTTCGATGTCGTTTTAATTTTATTTTTGAGATGATTCTAAGAAACATTAAATTTAGATATGATCAGAAATATGAAGTCTTTGATTCATACGGGATTGAAGACTTGAAGATGGGTATGACATGAAGAAGGATACAGCTTGAGGATTCAAGGATTTAGAATCGATAAATGTTTCGATCATTCTCTTGTAATCTTAGTTTTCTATTCTCTAGGGTGGAACCATAATATTACGGTTATTATTATTTTGCTTGTAGCCTTGCTTGATTGCTTTGCTTGTCTGCATTATAATATGATTTATCATGTATATTGATAACATGTCATATAGGATAGGGAGTGCCACTCATATTAAAATTGTTCATGCATAATTTTAAAATAAAACCTTGACTTCAAAAGATTGAGTGGGAGAAGGTTTTCGAAGAGAGGACCTAAGGCCTCAATTGTTGGTCCATAGGAAGAACATAGTGGTCCCGACCCCTAGGAAGGAATTTCTATCATGCACCAGATTGGATCTCTAAAAGGATAAAGTATTTTAGTATGATTTATGGTTATACACCCCTATGTGGTGATTATAAATCATGGATAAAATATTAAAACAGTGATTATACACTCACGTTAATTTTATTATTAACCTCCCCTAGGAGCTTTGTTAATAAAATTAATGGCTAAAGAAATGATTATTAGTATATGCTGGATCATACGGGTCCTGGATGGCATATATTAATCAAGAGGGGATCCGTGTTCCTGATTGAATTTGGCATGACTCCCTTAGAAGCTTGTTGAATTCTGAGTTGGGAATTATCATTGTAAAGATGTGATATTTTGAAGGTTTTGACACATAAACACATTTGTATGATTTTACATGATTGTGTTATCTTACTAAATTATTATATATGTTTGCTTATATTTGGTATATGATTCTTTATTGTAGATTGAAAATGTCTAAAAACGCTTTATCATCGATACTTGACAAAAACCAATTAACCGGTGAGAATTATAACGATTGAAAACGGAACCTGGACATCGTCCTATCCTTTGAGAAACTGAAATATTTACTGACAACTCCTTGTCCTCCCGAGCCTATGGGAGACTCAAGTAATGAGCAATTCCAAGTGTACGATCGCTGGAAAGATGCTAATGATCAGGCCCGCTGCTATGTTATGGCTAGCATAAACAACGTGTTGCATGCTCAACATCAGGATTATGAGACTGCGAAGCAGATCTTGAATAATCTTGAAGATATGTTTGGAGGCCAAGCCATAACAAAGCGGCAAAGGGCGCTTCAAAAACTCTTAAACTGTAGACAGAGACAAAAGACATCTGTAAAGGAGCACATGATGTTGGTCATGGGTTACCTCACTGAGCCTCAAACCAATGGAGCCGACATTGATGCTGAAACTCAGATGACTATGGTCTTTGAGACTCTGTCTAAGGAATTTATTCTGTTTAGAGCTACTTTTAATTTAAGTAATAGGCGGGATATGACCTTGACGGAACTGATGAAATAGTTACAAGAGTTTGAACTGCTGATCAGGGAGTCTCTTATTGGTGGTGAGGCCAACATGGTAGCTGCTTCTGGTTCCAATCCTAACTCAGGGAATGGAAAGAAGCAACGGGCCAAGAACAGGAGGTCTTCTATTCCTGCTGCTACCAAGAGCAAGAAGAAGAAGAAGAAGAACCCAAAGAAGCTTAAGTGCTTCTTCTGTGGTAAGGTCGGGCATATAAAAAAGCATTGCAAGGACTTCCTTTCCAAGGGAGGTAGGTGTGATCTTCTATATTTAGAAACTTGTTTGGTTGAGGAATCCAGTGACATCTGGGTCATAGATTCCGGTGCAACTAATCATGTTTATGTTTCTCTGTAGGGATTCAAAGAAACGAGAAGTCTACTACGTGAAGACTTAACGCTTCGGATGGGCGATGGATCCTTGGTCTCAGCGGAAGCAGTGGGAGATGTCCATCTTTACTTTGATAATTATAGGAATTTAATTTTGCAAGATTGTTTTTATGTTCCTAAATTTAAAAGGAATTTAATTTCTATATCTTCTTTATTTAAAAACTCCTACGTGGTATCTTTTAATGAAAAAGTGGTGATTCGTAAAAACAAATCTTTTATCTGTTCTGGATGGATGCAAAATAATCTATTTTATCAAACCTAAGATGGACTTATTGCTTAATGCTGAGATAAATGACAATGACTCAAAAAGACTTAAAACTTCTCACTCTAATAAGACTTATCTTTGGCATTTGCGCCTTGGCCATATTAACCTGAATAGGATTCAAAGGTTGGTAAGGGATGGACCTTTAAGTCACTTAAAGGTGAAATCTGTACCTCAATGTGAATCTTGTTTGGATGGTAAAATGACCAAAAGACCATACGGGTCTAAGGGCAATAGGGTTGAAGGGGTTCTGAAACTTGTGCATAGTGATGTTTGCAGACCGATGAACATCCAGGCACGAGGAGGGTTTGAGTACTTCGTCACTTTTATTGATGATTACTCAAGATATGGGTATGTGTACCTGATGCACCACAAAAGCGAAACTTATGATAAGTTCAGGGAGTTTCAGGCTGAAGTGGAAAAGCAATTGGGTACACCCATAAAGGCACTTCGATCTGATCGAGGTGGGGAATACCTTTCTGATGAGTTCTTGGGACACTTGTTAGAGAATGGGATTTTATCCCATTTAACTACATCAGGCACTCCGCAACAGAATGGCATCGTGGAGAGAAGGAATAGGACTTTTTTGGACATGATTAGGTCCATGATGAGTTATTCATCATTACCTTTATCCTTTTGGGGATATACACTACAAACTGCATGTTATCTTTTGAACAATGTGCCTTCAAAATTGGTCCCTAACTCCTCACGAGTTATGGACAAGAAGGAAGACATCCTCAAACCATATTCGCATATGGGGATGTCCGGCTCATGTCCTGTTTAAGGATCCGAATAAGTTGGAAGCATGTTCGAAAGTTTGCATATTTGTAGGATATCCAAAAGGGACTAAAGGGGGTTATTTTTATAACCCAAAGGAAAATAAAGTCGTGGTTTCAACTAATGCAACTTTCCTTGAGGAGAGTTACATGGACAACTTTACTCCAGAGGTTCCAAACGAAACCATTCCGATCGCTGTAGAAAAACCAAACAAACCTGAACAACAAGCTCAGGGGCTTCGGTGTAGTGGGAGGATCAAGCGTCAATCTGAGAGGTATATGTTAAATGGGGAAGTCTTTTTGGCTGAATAAGATGAACAAGATAGGGATCCTTATACTTACGTAGAAGCTATGGAGGATGTTGATTCAAGACCCTAGACAGAGGCCATGAACATAGAGATGAAGTCTATGGAGACTAATTGAGTCTGGGAGCTTGTGGATCTTCCCAAAGGGGTAAAACCCATAGGGTGTAAGTGGATTTACAAGAGGAAAAGAGGAGTGGATGGAAAGGTCGAAACCTTTAAGGCTAGACTGGTAGCTAAGGGTTATACACAAAAGGAAGGAATCGATTATGAGGAAACCTTTTCGCCTATAGCCATGCTTAAGTCCATCCGGATTCTCTTGTCCATAGCTGCCGCTCTCGACTATGAGATTTGGCAGATGTATGTCAAGACGGCTTTTTTGAATGGCTATCTTGATGAGTCCATTTATATGGAACAACCAGACGGGTTCAAGGTCACGGGTCAAGAGGGTAAGGTTTGTAAGCTGCTGAAGTCAATTTATGGACTTAAGCAGGCTTCCTGTTCTTGGAACATAAGATTTGATCAAGTGATCAAGACTTATGGGTTCTCACAAAATGTGGATGACCATGTGTTTACAAACACATTAAGGATGGGAAGGTGGTTTTTCTACTGCTCTATATGGATGACATTCTGCTAATTGGCAATGACGTTGGGGCGTTGTCATCAGTCAAATTATGGTTGACCAAGCAGTTTGACATGAAGGACTTGGGTGAGGCTAATTTTGTTCTCGGTATCTAGATCTTTCGGGATAGGAAGAACAAAATGATAGCTTTGTCACAGGCCGGCTACATAGATAAAATTCTCAGGAGGTTTGCAATGCAGGATTCCAAGAAAGGTCGGCATCCATCTAGGTCTGGAATTACTCTTTCTAAGAAAGACTCTCCAAAGCCTTATGAAGAAAGAGAATACATGAAAAAGGTGCCTTATGCTTCGATAGTGGGTAGTCTCATGTATGCCATGCTTTGCACACGACCTGATATTAGCTATGCGGTTGGGATTGTAAGTAGATTTCAGGCGGATCCAGGACCGAACCATTGGGTTGCGGTAAAGCATATTTTCAAGTACCTGAGAAGGACTCGAGGGTTTATGCTTGTGTATTCGGGTGAGGATTTAACTCCTCTAGGATACACTGATTTGGATTTTCAATCCTGTCTGGATTCTAGGAAATCAACTTCGGGGTTTGTGTTTACTCTGGGAGGCGGTGCCATCAGTTGGAGAAGTGCGAAGCAAGATTGCACTTCGGATTCAATGATGGAGGCCGAGTATGTGGCAGCTAGTGATGCTTCGAACGAAGCAGTATGGCTCCGCAAGTTCCTTGGGGATCTTGAACTAGTTCCTGGTATGCATAAAGCGGTATCACTGTACTGTGATAACAGTGCGGCAGTAGCTAATGCTAAGGAACCAAGATTTTACAAGAAGAGTAAGCATATTGATCGAAAGTATCATGTGATAAAGGACTTCGTTGAGGGCGGGCATGTCACGGTGTGCAAGATTGCGTCAGAGGACAATTTAGCTGATCCATTAACGAAGACACTTACTGGGAGAGTCTTCGAGAGGCATGCGGAAGCTATGGGATGCGAAATTTGTTGTATTTACTCACTTAGTGCAAGTGGGAGATTGTTAGACATGTATGCCCTAAGGAGTAAAAATGTAATATGTTTTTGGAGACATTTTTATCAATAAAGAATTTATTCATTTATATATATCAAATCTTGTCCTCTTTACGTTCATATTTGTTGAATGTATGTTAAGCAAATAATAGTCTGAGACTGTCGGTCTAAACCTTAAGAATTGGGCATATGATGGACTGATTGTGCGAAAGACACGATTCTTAAAGTGACGGTCTAAAACATATGATCCGCAATCGAGGGAATAAAGTTGGGCATTTTATTCATATAAAGATTGTTATGTTGTCTATATCCCCTTTGGGAGATGGCTTGTCTTGGCCATCGGAGTTGGACTTCATGAATAGAAACATTGGTACGTTGTCATAGGTGACGATGTGTTGGATCGGGACATAAAGTGAATTAATTTGGATTAATAATTCTGTCTTGGCAAATCGATTCACTTTAGACAATCACTTGTATTGTATCTTAATCTTGAGATGAATAGTGGGCTCGTTGTCTCAACTTGTGTCTTTTGATGTACCAACGGGTGACTCCCACATCTCTATAGTGGTATGCATGCCGGTACTTTGGAGGCATGACTCTTGATAGCGTAGACTTGTTATTCATAGATATGGAATCCATAGCTCCTCTTTAGGAGTAATGATATCCTCTTATATGTATTGTCCTGTAATTGGAAAACTGGAGTGCTCAACCATTTGGATACATAGGTGTGACCGAATGGTATACTATCTTTGGATGGTAAGTTTTCTAATGGTGAGACAATGGAACATAAGATAAAAATAATCGGGAAGGTAAGACAAAACTTGTCCTTAAGCCGATTATGGATTATCATATAGGGATACGATACATTATGATATGTCATGGAGACTTAGCTACACGAGCTTCGTAATTCTATAAAGTTCGAGAGTGCAGCTCCAAGCTTTTAGTGGAGTAGCGTTGGAGTTGATAATTGTAAAATGTATATCTGGGATATTGGGTTTCATAATTATCATGAGCTTGAACTCTATAGGTCCATTTTGGTCCCTTTTGCTAGCTCATAAAATCCTGTAACGACACGGCGTGCTTTTTCAATAATTGGTGACTTATGTCGGATTTATCAGATTGGTTTAAAATTTGTAAGAATCAAATAATTCATGTATGTTTATTGGTTAAATTAATTTTGTCATAAAATTAATTTAAGATAAACTTGTTGAATTATTGGATCAGATAATTCTTGTCTGTTTATCGGTTGATTTAATTTTGGATAAATTAGATCAAGAAAAGCTTGTAGAATTATTGTGAATTGATTTATTTTCTTAGAGATTATCTTGATAAAGTTTGTTTTGATCAGATATCTTCTCTATTGGGTTATTTGAATCAAAATTGAGACTTTATCCTTTAGAATCTCGGGTGGAAAATAAAAGATTCGCGGAGATTTTTCTCGGGAGTTCGGCCTGTCGAATGACGTGGTCGGCCTGCCGAACTGGCCTATTCGGCCTGCTGATCAACGGGAGATAAGATTACGCGTTTTCACGCGGATATTATCAGATATTGATCCGAACTTGATTCTGTTTTGAGTTTTTGAGACCTAATCTGATAAGGATTGACCCCAGGACCAAGGGTTATAAAAAGGGAGTGAGTCTCATGATTTACTCAGATCAATTGAGAGATTAAGAGTGATACTCTTATAGTGGGCATCTGAAAAACTCCTTGAGAGCTTTTATTCACAAATCACGAACACTAGTTTTGGGTTCTCTCTCTTGGTTGGAAGGAGCGTCACCGGTGAAAGAGCTGAACGTGTGAGCCCGCACTCACTCCGGTTGTGGATAGAGAATAGCAAAGAAGACCAGTTGGTTGAGGCTCTTCTGAAACGTTACTTTTCTTCACAGGCTGCGGAGGTTCTTCACACAAAGGTTAGTAAGATCTGTTTAATTTATATATATAATATGTCAAAATTGTGTTTTAAAAATTACTCTGATAAAAAAAAATTTAAAATTCTGCTGCGCATCATGTTTTTAACATATAGTAATCCAAGTCAAGAACACAAGTACAGCATATCCAAAGCAGTAGAGGAAGGGCCGTGTGGAAAAGCCTGTTTCCGACAGTGTTGAGAGGCGAACCCCTCTCTAGAAGGTCAGAAAGATACTCAGAGGACAATATGTCCGATGGCTCTATAGGGCAGCATATAAGGATGCTTAACTGGTTAAGAAACCTAATTGATAAAGTGTGGCAGAAAAACGAGAAGAGGAAAATCGTTAAGACCGTCTTGTATTTGAGTGCCACCATAAGCTCCCCATGAGCTCGATAAACGGTGTCGTTTAGTGGTATCTTGACGCTGTATGTGCTGCTTATGACTGCTGCTAGGCCTGCGCAGAAGAGAATCCATGTGGCGGCCATCAGGGTTGATCCTATGATGTTGTTCCGTAAAATCTGGACGGCTAGGATGTTTTTCTTGTCAATGTCGTGACAATATTTGATTTAAAATTCAAGAAAGGAAAACTTTTGAGTTACTAATTAATACAGGATAAGACGGGAATAATGGATTTGGATTCCTGTCTGGTTTAATGGACTCAACGATATTGTACTATGTCATTTAATGGACATAACCATTAAAGTACATGTAGAGGTTAAATAAGTATTGTACATTTTTAAGGGATGACGCAACATAAATGATTGTTTAGATGGTACGCAAAAAGTTTAACATGTGTCTTATTTCCGAAATAGGGAACTAATTAGCAGGAATAACATATTTTTTTTCCCGGTCCAACTTTTGTGATTAACATTACAACCCAAAGAAAAAATTATAATACGTGTCTTAATAATTGTTATAAAATTAAAATTTAATATAATATTTAAAATATTTTTAAAATATTTTTAGTGATATAGTAATTATCTTAATGATATTACATATTGTACTAATAATTACATATAAATAATTTTAATGATATCATTATGAAACATTTATAAAAGTTTTACAAATTAAAGTCATATTTTAATTCAATAAACGTAATTGGACCAATTAACTCAGTAATCCTATAACCAAAGGAAGAATAGACTACGTTAGGTTGATGCAAATAAATTACAGTTTTAAAAAAAACATAATAATAGATAAGAGACTACAATTAAGACCCAATTCCTTAAAAGCTTTTAACTCTAACACTACAGCTGTGTAGTAACGCCTAGTTAAAAGAAGCCCATTTAACTACCAGGCATTAATCAGTAATTAAACACTAAGAAAGGGCACTGTTTTATTGAAAAAAAGGCGCTAAATTAATTTTGTTTCCCTCCTCGTCTATCAAAAACAGACTCAGGAAACATTGATACCCTGAGTCCCTGTTCTTCCTCTAAAAAAAAAAAAAAAACTCTCACTTGTTGTTGCTTTCTTCCCCTCTCTCTCGAACATTTCTCTCCCTCTATTGCAGCCGTATACATTCTTCCGGTGACCGCCGCTCCTTTTATCGATGGGCATCGCCCCCATCACTCAAATTGCAATTGGGTTCACACCAACCACAGCCAGTGCCACGACAACTACGACTTCGCTTGCGTTTGGTTTCCGCTATCGTGCGCCCACTGTGAAGCACTTCTTATCCTCTGCTCTTTACCATCATCTTTGTCCTTGTCGTCGCTCGCTTTTGGCTTCACAAATCACAATTCTCTCTTTCTGTCCTCAGTGTCCAACCATTATTTTCCTCACAAGAAACTCACTCTTCTTCAGGACGGAGGTGAAACCCACAACCCCACTTCATTTCTACAAGATTTACTTATGTTTGTTTGGTTGCCGAGAAAAGAAATGATTTTGAAATGAACTTAGAATCCATTTTTTATCAGTTGATTGTTTTCTTGGTGGGGTTATGATATTTCCTTTGTACGTTGATCAAGAAACAATTTTTTTCTTCTATTCTTTTGTTTTTGGAAGTGGTTTCTATTTGATTGTGATGGGTTTTGACTGTTGATTAAAGAGTAGTTGAAATTTTCATCAATTAAGAATATATATATGTGTGTGTGTGTGTGTGTGTGTGTGTGTGTGTGTGTGTGTATTGGTGTTTTGTTTGTTGCTGTTGTTGCTGGGGTTGAAGGTGATTGATTATGTGTTTCTTTTTGATAGTTGGGAAAAATTATGATTTTGGTAGGCTCATCAATTAGATTTTTCTGCTAAAGAGAGGATTCCCAAAAGCAAAATGCTTTGGAATGTTTTTGATGTGTTGTCTATGTTAGATTAGAAAGGTCCTTTTCCAGTTTCCCATGGTAACAAGGGCAATTTCTAATGTCTAGTCTAGTTCTAAAAATGAAAGCCAAACCATTATTATTCTTCGTCCACTTTTGCAATCTTGTCTGTTTCAGGTTTCTACTTAGCCATCTCTCTCTCTGCAAAAGCCCCTTTGCTTGCTTCATTTAAAGTGCCAGGTACTCTTCCTTTATTTTGTTCTCTATCTTAAACTCTGGATATGCGATCCTGACGATTTTCTTATCAAATTGGTTCTGCTTAAACAAAACTCTCTATATTGATTTTCTTATAGAATTAGTTGCTATCATTGTTGTTATACTGATTAAATGGTTTTGATGATCACGTAATTCGACTTCAACAAATCACGTATTTGGATTTCTAAAAGTTTTTTTTTATGATCAGGATTTATTTCTTTATTTTCTTTCAGTGACGTTGAAAAATTTGCAGAAGTGTGACCTTGCCCATGTAATGGTGTTGGATGGGGAGTCATATGGTGAGCATATTAATGTATTGAATAGCTATGCCTAAGGCTTCTGGTTTTGTTTTCCTTTTTTTATCCTTGTTTTCTCCTTTATCAATCCCATTTGTTCTTTTCACGAATTTTTGAACCATGATAGCTTCTGGATTAAGGAAGTTCAATTCTTCCTTGTGAACAACTTCAAATACAGGGGGTTAATATCTTTCTTGTTTCTTTGTGTTGCCATGTACCTTGGTCTTGTGATTTTGTCTTAAGGTAATTCTGCTATAAGACTCAGCAGGTTAATGGTTGTTGCTTTTTATACTTTGAAGTAAATTTCATTGGTCTTCTGAAAACTTACTCAAATACATACACTTTCCAAAATTAATAGTGCTTTCAACAAAAAGGGACAATAGGTATCTGAGACCCTTGAAAGTTGAAATCTTATCTTTCAATTATGCTTGAACAAAGTCCATAAAGTACTTTGTTTGAATGTTCTTTTATAGTGAACTATAGTCACTTGTGCATGAAATTCTTTGAATAAAAATTAAAACGATGTTAAGGTTATTTACACAATTTCAATGAACTTATTTTATAAACTGAAACAGCAGCATTTTGGACAATGAAATTGTTCCTCCGCATGGATTTTGAGATGAATTCTGGACAATTATGAACTGTCCGTCTCATGTTCACAAGTCCCTCTTTCTTCTTTGCCATTTATCACTTTCGCGCCATTCCTTGAAATATTTTTTTTCTTTGACAGGTTTTAGCAAGCAATTATTCAATTCTCTGCTATGGTGGTACATTAATGTTAATACTAGTAACTATATATATATACATATATATATATATAAAGGTTTTCATATAACCTCAAAACTGATCAATTTTGAAACACCAATTTTATAGAAAAAGAAAGGTAACTAAAATGTTAATTAGTGAGCAGGGCAATTACTTCAAGTGACAAATAGGTGCTATATTAATAAACCAAAAACAAGGAATCATATTTATTAGCGTCCTTTGTTGTCCAAAGATTTGTGGTATATAACCGAGCTAATGTGGCGGGAACTATGATGACATCATTGGCAGAGCAAGATCCTATGGTTTGGCATCCTAAAACGACAATAACAAAGAAGATGAAACAACAATTGAAAGAAAAGTTCAAAACAATTGAAAGAAAAGTTATACTTTTATGCACATAGAGACCCTGCTCTATAGTTTTGAATGTTCTGTTTTTTTCTTTTCTTGGTATGCCCTAAAAAAACCTATTCATCTTGTTCACATGGACATAAATCTGGTTTTCTTTTGTTTAAACCTGTAACATAATTTTGTCATCCTTTAACCTCTGCTCTTAATGGTTTTCTTCAAAGAATTTGACTGACATGGGTTTTTTGATGAATTGCAGATCGACCATATTTAATCAATCATGGAGGCTCTCTAACTTTTCCCCATCTATTGATTTGTGCGTAACTAGTGAAAGTCCAACACATATAAATCCACAGGTAATAATAGCTTCTTCTTTTTTGAAATTTTGAAAGTTATTAACATTGTTCCTTGCTTGTTTATGTTGTGATTGAATTTGTGGGGATAATAGAACCTATTGATTATGTCTTATATGTTTATACTGTGTTGTGTTTTACATGAGGTAAGTAATATTCTCTTAATATATATCTTCATGCAAGAAATTTGTAGACTTTGAATTACTCACTCAGCACTTGAATATCTATGTTGTATTAGTTACTTGTACAACTAGCTTGTAAAAGCCAAGTTACATAAGATGAATGCCTTTGTGGATCCTGCACAAATATCATCTTATTGTGGTTCAGCTTCAGACAAAGCAAAATCTCCTGCAAGAAGATTAGAGGATTGTTGTATTGATTAATTATTTCTTGCCCCATATATCTCAGGATGAGCAGTAGTAAGAGTGAAGTGGTTATTAAATTTTGCATTGATGGATGCCCTCTGACTTCATACATTTTGTTTTGAAGAAATCACTGGTCTTTGTTGATACTTGATGCTTACAATGACACTATATATTTTTATGACTCCCTTGGACGTAAACCAGGAAAGGATTTAAAAGACATTATAAATACGTAAGTTTTTTATCCCTTCACATCATGGTCTTTCCGAATTAATGTGTATACTTCATGATATATGTGTTCTTTTTCTTAATAGTAGACTTAAAATTTTTAATGCCAAATGTGAAAGAAGTTTAAGGAAAAATTTAGTTTGGGAGATTATTAAGGCACGTATAAATCTCTTATTTAAATTGCTAATTGAGAAACATATAAGATTGTATTAATTGTACTTATGATTTTTATAAGCCCCACGACATCCCACAAATAAAGAATGTGGCTACTTTGTAATTCAATATATGAAGGACATAGTTGAAAAGCATGTAATCTCTACTTTTGAAAAGGTAAGTGTGTATGAGGTCACAACTTTGTAATTGTACTTATGATATATTTTCTTCATAATGGTATTGCCTTCCACTAATCTAGAATTTTTATTTTTTCCTACAGTTTGTCACAAAGATACTTATACTCAACAAGAGGTAGACGTGATGCATGGAGAATGGGCTAATTACTTTCAAACACTTATTCCTTAAGGCTTCATTTCATGATATTGTCCCCTAGTTGAAGTTAATTGAATATGGAAGTGTGTGAATTGAACTTTACTTAATTAGGATTGTCTTTTGATTTCAATTATGTGTATTATTTTGGGATTATATTGTGGAACTACTTTTATGACAATGAAAAAAGGGCAAAAATTCTGGCCATTTTATTTTTTTATATTGTAGAATATTAGTTCAAAAATCCTACCCTAAAGGCTAAATATAAAGACTATGGTTTGATGTAGACTATAGTCTAAGCAGCTCAAAGATAGACTACGGTTCCATAAGTATGGTCTAAAGTTCCAAAGAACAACAAGATTACAGAATATTACACTACAGTTAAATACAATAGTCTAAACGATGAGACTTTTAATTACCCTCCATAGACTATGGTTTTGTAACCGTAGTCTAATATATTAGACTACAATGAAAAAATATAGTCTAATTATGTTTTTTGGTATAGTGTAAAATAATGTCTAACTAACTATATCATACTTAAACATTAAATTACATAAAAAAAAAGTGAATGAAAAAGCATTTTATATTTTTAAATAATATGACGTGAAGTATGTGGTTAGATAATGCCATTATTTGCTATATTAAAAATTTGTAGCTGACATGGTAATAAAAGATTAATGGATGTTGTTTAGGTGGAAATAAAAGATTAGCTACTCATAATTACCTATTTCATTCTGGGGATATGCGTTACAAACTGCAGTATATCTTCTAAACATGGTTCCATCTAAGTCTATTCCAAAAACTATAGAATAGTCACAAACCTAGTATGCGACATATCTGTATATGGGGTGTCCAACACATATGCTAAAAAGAAAGACTAGAAAGCTAGAACCATGTTCTGAAGTATGCTTGTTTGTAGGAAACCCAAAGGGGATGAGAGGAGGTTTGCTTTATAGTCCATAAGAACAGAAGTATTTGTATCGACAAATGTCACTTTTCTCAAGAATGATTATATGATAAACTATAAACCTCGTCACAAAGTTGTACTTTGAAGAGTTACTTTCTGATCAGATCAGACCACAACCGACAACCATTGTCGAAGGACAAAATGAGAAGACCATATCTTTAGATCAGGATATCGTACCACCTCGATGTAGTGGGAAGGTTGTGAGACCATCTGCTCGCTGCAAAGAAATTGGAGAAGCACATAATGCTATCTTTAATAATGGTGAGGATGATCTATTAACATATCGTCATGCAATGGAAGATTCTAAGAAGGAAAAATGTTGGAGGCTATGAACCTTAAAATGGAGTCCATGCACTCCAATTCAATCTGGGAACTTGTAGATCTACCTGAAGGAATAAAACCCATAAGGTGCAACTGGATCTATAAGAAGAAAAGATGAGTGGATGGGAAAGTTGAGACTTTAAAAGCTAGGCTTGTGGCAAAGGGTTATACCCAAAAGGAGTGAGTTGACTATGAAGAAACTTTCTCTCCCGTAGCGATGCTTAAATCCATTTGCATTCTTTTATCCATTACTGCATGTCTTGATTATGAGATATGGCAAATGGATATCAAGACTACCTTTTTGAATGGCCATCTTGAGGAAAGCATCTATATGGTGCAACCAAAAGGGTTAGTGGTCAAAGGGTCAAGAGCAAAAAGTTTACAAGTTGTAAAGGTCCATCTATGGACTTAAGCAAGCTTCAAGGTCTTAAAACTTAAGATTTGATAAGGCGATCAAGTCTTATTATTTCGATTAAAATATTGATAAACCTTGTATATATAAGTACATCAAAGATAAGAAGGTGGCCTTTTTAGTTCTATATGTAGATGATATCCTACTCATTGGAAATGATGTAGGTATATTATCTAATGTAAAGAAAGGGCTCACCAACAAATTCCAAATGAAAGATTTGAGAGAGATAAGTTATGTTCTTGAAATCCAACTCATAAGAGATCGTAAGAACAAACTATTGGTGCTGCCTTAGGCATCATGCATCAATAAGGTGCTTATTAGATCTTTGGGTGACAGTTAATCACATTCTCAAGTATCTTAGGAGAACAAGAAAATATATGCTGGTATACTCTGGTGAGAATTTAATTCCTAGTAGATACATTGACTCTGATTTTCAATTAGACAAGGACGTTACCTATGAAGAGTTTTGAGGGACATTTGGAAGGCTTAGGTCTAATGAACATGTCACACATGCTTTAGGGCAAATGGGAGATTGTTGGGATTGGTGTTCTATAAGCTGTGACATTGTACAAATTGTTAATAAACAAATAAAGTAATATTTATAATTATTTTGGTTGCTTATTTGTATTATAAATACTTTTATCAAGAAAATTCCATGATTAGTTATGTAACTAAAAATTAAGCATATAAGTTTTATATGCTTAAGGATAAAATTTATATATAATAATCCAAATAGTTAGTAACAAGTAATTAAAGTTTGGAATCTTTAATTAAATATTATAAATATGATCCAATCTCATTTGGAATAAACTAGTCTTATCTGGACTATTAATATAGAGACATTAGATTGGAGGTACTTTATATGATAAGATTATATAGAATTGGACCAGATAAATTATGAATATCTAAGAATCATCTATTACAAATAGAGTATTCAAATTTATCACTTCGATGATCATATATTTGACAGTCTTAATCCTAAGTATTTATTAGACTCTTGTTTATGACATTATGTTTTTTGACTTGTATGGTAAGATTTGTATAAATATAGATCGTAACTTAGCATCTTAGAAACATAATGTAATAAATGGCTGGGAATAATACTATACAGATATGGAATCCATTCCTTCCTCATGGAAGTTAGAAAAATAGTTCTCTTAAGTGATAATTCGAGGTTTGAACAATAGAGCGCTCGCTCATGATAAGATTATGAATTAACTATTCATTAGAGAATCATTAGAACTTAAGAATAAAGATGTACTAAGAGAGGTAAACAAAAATTAAACCTAGCTCTTATTATGCACTATTTATGGAGGACTAATTATATGTAATAATTATATCAATGGATTACTCACTAATTTTCTTTGAGTAATTTTTATATAATTTCAAGAGTTCAGTTTTAGGTTTTTAGTAGAGTAACATTAAAATTAATAAATTTGGCATATTAATTAAAGAGTTTGATTAATTATCAAATTTATTGGAGCTTGTGTTATAGATCCATAGGTCCTCAATGCTACCTCTATAACACTGTATTGGAGTTAAATGCATAAAATGAATTATATATATTTAATTTGAAATTATTTATTTCACACTTGAGATATTAATGTGACATAAAAAAATATTCTCTATGACACATAATAATGTGTGATAAATGTTATCACATTTAACTAAGCAATAGTTAATTAATTAATTGATTATATTTAATTAATGAGATTAATTAAATATGTTTTAACTTAATTGATTGATAATATTTGAATAATAAAATTATTTAAATTAATTTTAATTTTGTATGACACAAGTGTGGTGAGACCACATTTTGTCTTTTCTAACATGGACACAAAATTAAATTATTAATTAATTTAAAATCTATTCTTAAATAATTATGATTTATTTTTAAAACTCAAATATATATATATATAAGATTCTATTATATATATATAAACAAATTTATCATTTACGCATATTTAAAGAAAAACGTAAACTTACACACACACACACATATATATATATATATTATAACACCTGACATTTTTAGTACATTATAAATATAATAACTCAAGGATTATTGATTAATTCAATTTTCATGATAAGGTCCATAAAAGTAAAAAAAGAGATTTTTAAGGATAAAAATTATGCCATAGTAAGACAAAAATACAGTTTAAGAGAAAAATACTATATAATCATATGAAAAAATTATACAGTATTAGAAAAATACAATGTAAGAAAGTACACTGATAAAGTTATATAGTATAAAAATTACACTACAAAAGTAATACAGTGTAGGAATTAGACTGTTTAAGGTTAAACAGTATAGAAATTGAATTGTTTAAGTTAAATTAGTGTAGAAATAATGCTGTTTAGAGAATATAAATGAATAAAAAATATTGTAGCAGTACGGAGAACATACTGGCAGTATAAGAAAAACAATGTTAGTATAAATTTAGACAGTACAAAGTGAGATAATATTAGAATTACATCATGTGATGGATGTGGATAAGTATTGGAGATTATGGGACCTCATGAATGTTAGAAAAATAGTATGCAGCGAAATTTTAAAAATTTTATATCAGAGTATTTTTTGAAACACAAGTTTGACATGCTATATGCATAAATTAACCAGATCTTACTAACCTTTGATTGCCGAAGAACCCCCGCAAAGCGTGAAGAGAAGTAACGTTCCAAAAGAGCCTTAACTAACTGGTCTTCTTTGCTATTCTCCATCCATGACCGGAGTGAGTGTGGGCTCACACGTACAGCTCTTCCACCAGGTGTAACGCCCCTATATGGGGGTTAACAGTTTTTAATGAGATAAAATAAAAATAAATAATAAAAGTAAAACCTTAAAATAAAATTTGCCCGGGACTTAAATGAAAACTCTCAACTCAAAAATAAAAATATAAACGATAAATAAACCACAGTTTAATGTAGCACCTTAAATTTAATAGTATAAACTGTTGTCATCATCATTTTAACCCTCAACACATTGTAATACAGTCACAGAAAGTAACAATTGATGCTTACATTATCATGAAGAACATTCTCAACAATTGAAGCAGTCCCAATGTAATATAGCTACATCACTTCCTCAACTATATTTCTCGTAGCCACCTCACACTTAGTGAGTCCTGAAAAGATAAAAATATAAGGGTATGAGCAACACTATGCTCAGTAGAGAAAGCCATTACTCACCTCTATCATTACCACATTAAAATCTGCATGGTTAGTAAGTTACATCATATTCCAGATTATGAGGTTTATTATGATCACATCTTATGGATACCGTAGTTAATCGTTACCAAGTGTCATAATTACACATTTATACAAATATTACCAATCATCATTGTTCCTAGGTATCCATGTTAAATTGAGTATCACTCAACTCATCGAAACCCAAATGGGCGCACTTGATCACCCTATAAACATTCCAAGGGTGTTCCGGTGAGGGGACATCAAGCCCCGAGTCCTCACCAAGTCAATTCCTGTACAGTGTGTTCTGGGACTTTCAACCCAAGGAAGCGTCATCACCTTCCCCCTATTTTACCTTTTAGGGTATTCATGCCCAAGGACGTAACCGTCGCCCTTTTCATGTCTCACAATTTCTCTATATTAAATCATTATCAATAGAGTTAGTTTTCCTAACCATGCTTCTCAATTTATAACATGTGTCAATTCATTATGTTCCTCGCCGTACAATACAAGACGAGTCCATGTCATAGTTTCATATATGATACTCATATAATATCAGTTCAACATAGATATATATATATTGCGGCAAAACAATCAATTTTAATTCTATAAAAACCTCACAAAAGATGAGTAATAGAATCCCTACCTTTCAAGCTTATCAACAATCTTTTAATCCTGGAATCAATTAACGTTAGCTCCATACTCCCTTGATCCTAAGGCGTGCATAAGGACAATTAAAACTAAAGCACAACATACAACTACATTCATAAATAAATCATGTGTAAACCTATCTTACTAGTATGCCATTAAAGCTTTTATATAAATCTCTTTTGAATACCACAGTAAACAATTTTTGTCTTAACACAATATAAAATGTGAACAAGTAATCTATATGTTTTAGTCCCTAATAAGATTCATCAATCACTTAGGATAATATTGGAAAGGTTGCAAGACATTAAAGAATTAGGTGGTGAGCAAAGATGGGTTCTTGGTTCAGGTTAGCAGCTGGTATACCATAACAAACTGGCAGATTTACTAGTTTCCAATACAAAAATTGAATAATTCTTAGAAAATAAAATACAACTCCGATTTAGGTTTATGATAGCTCGTTAGAAAGCCTAGGATGCTACTTTTCAAATATGCAAACCAATTCATAAAATTCATTTTAATTTAATCTTAGAATTTCAAGAAATAACCACTGCCCATAGAGGTATTACAAAGTTTAACAATATAAATTTTCTGTCTAGGGCATATACACTTAGACTTCATACATATGCTCCAAAATAGCAACAAACATATACTTAGGTTTAAGAACACAAATTTGAATAATCCTTTAGTATAAAAGAAAATTTATAAATGAAAGACTAAATTTGTTCATAAGATTCTAACCTCGGATTATGGTTAGTTGGAAGCTTGAAATGGCTTCAAAACAGGTTCCTTTACTTCGGTATGACTGAAATTCTTGCTCAAATGGAGGTGATGGTGGCTGATTTTTATGGCTGCCTTGAAGAAGTTCTCTAAGTATTTTGCTTCAGCAAAGAAATGAGAAGAAGAGTGTGGGAACCGTGGAAGAGAAAGGAAGAAAAGATGAAGTCTTTGAAAAGAAGTGATAGAAACAATTATAGAGGAGACATGCTTCAGCATGTCACGGAGGAAATAAAGAAAATGAGGGTCAAGAGTAGTTGGAAAAGATATCCTTATGTCTTATCTAAAGACTTTAACACACATAATGCCAATATGACATTTTTGAGATTTATTAGAAGTTCTAAGGCTTTTTAGTAATCATACTAAATAAATATAGGAGAATTTTAGAAAACTTAAAAATAGATAAAAATAAATATTATAAAATAAATTTAAATGAAGCAATTTTTTTATACATTAAAAATTAATTTAATTACCTCAATACCCGTTAGGAGAATAACGGGTGTCACACCAGGTAACTCTCCTTCCAACCAATCGAGAGAACCCAAAGCAAGTGTTCGTGATTGTGAACAAGAGCTCTCAAGGAGTTTCTAGATTCTCACCAGTAGAGTATCACTCTTAATCTCTCAATTGATCTGAATAACTCTTAAGACTTATTCCCTATTTATAGAGGTTGGGTCTAGGGTCAGTCCTTATCAAATTAGGTCTCAAAAACTCGAAACAGAATCAAATTTGGATCAATATCTAATAAGATCTGTGTAAAAATGCGTGATCTTATCCTTCGCTCATCAGTAGGCTGATCAAGATGACCGGTAGGCCGAACAGGCCCATCAGCAGGCCAAACTGCCGAATAAATATCTCCGCGAATCTTTTATTTTCCACCTGAGATTCTATAGGATAAAGTCTCAGTTTTAATTCAAATAACCCAATAGAAAAGTTATCTGATCAAAACAACTTTATCTAGATAATCTCTAAGAAAATAAATGAATTCCTGATAATTCTACAAGTTTATCTTGATCTAATTAATCCAAAATTAAATCAACCGATAAACAGACAAGAATTATCCGATCCCAATAATTCAATAAGCTTATCTTGAATCAATTTTATCACAAAATTAATTCAACCAATAAATAGACATGAATTATCTGATTCTTCCAAATTTTAACCAATCTGATAAATCTGACATAAGTCACTAATTATTAGAAAAGCACGCCGTATCGTTACGGGATGTTGTGAGCTAGCAAAGGGGACCAAATGGACCTATATAGTTTAAGCTCCTGATAATTACGAAACCCAATATCCTAGATATAAATTTCATAATTATCAACTCCAACGCTACTCCACTAAAAGCTTGGAGCTGCACTCTCCAACTACATAGAATTACAAAGCCTGTATAGCTAAGTCTCTATGATATATCATAGTGTATCGTATCCCCGTATGATTATCCATAATCGGCTTAAGGACAAGTTCTATCTTACCTTCCTAATTATTTTTATTTTACTTTTCATTATCTCACCATCGGAAAACTTACCATCCAAAAACAGTATACCATTTGGTTACACCTATGTATCCAAATGGTTTAGCGCTCTAGTTTTTCAATTACAAGATAACGCATATAAGAGGATATTACTACTCCTAAAAAGAAGCTATGGATTCCATATCTATGAATAACAAGTCTACACTATCAAGAGTCATGCCTCTAATGTACCGACATGCATACCACTATTAAGATGTGGGTGTCACCCTTTGGTATATCAAAAGAATTATACCAATTCATTTGAAAATATCAGTTGTCCTTGTGTGAAGTGTAAAAATCATGACATGTGACCAGGTGAAACAGTGAAAGTGCACATACATCAATTCAGTTTCGATATGTCATACACTAAATGGATTCACCATTGTGAAGTAAAAGAGGTTTCAAGTACTGGCCTAGTTGTAAGTGAACAGGTAGATGAGGTGTTTGCATTCATCGACGATGTTGCTAGCTTTTATGATGATCCCCGGTATGATGAATTTAAGGATCTTTTATCTGAGCTCTAAGTGGGATTTTATTCAGGCTACACTAAGTATTCATCATTGAATTTCTTAGTAAAATTGATGCACCTAAAAGTGCTCTATAAGTGGCCTAATAAACGCATGGATGCTACATTGAAGTTATTAAAAGATGCATTCTCGGATGAGAATGTTATCAGAATCTCAGTATGAGTCAAAAAAGTTATTGAGTAAACTATGTTGGACTTAAATATGGAAAAACAATAGAAGAAACAGATCATTGAGAAACAAAAATTTTTGAAAATTTTACGCATTGGGAATACCTATATAATTTTAATTGATAATAGAAAGCTTTGAGAATTTTTACAAAACTTTTGAATACCTATCAGGGTATCCCAGCTTTTTTCTTTAACACCATGATCTTCTAAGCTAGGCCTCCACACCAATGGAAAGATGAGTGAGCATCAAACTGCAAGAATGAATTAACCTCACACTTTTCTAGATCTGTTATGTACTCAACACATGAGATAGCAGACTTTTTTTTTTGTTAAAGAAAGAACTCTTAGTTTTTCTCTTTGTGTATTCTACAAAAGTTACGTGAAAAAGATAGATTTAGAGATAACTGTTATCTCTATCTTTTTACATATGAGCAGTTAGTTATTTTTAATTAATTTTAATTTATTTTTAAATTTGAAATAATCACTATATCAGATACATGAGAAAGGGATATATACTCCATGATCCTTATTCCCTTTTATTTTTTTGTTTTATTTTTTATTAAAAAAAAGAATCACACGTTTCTATATATATATCTATATATAATACATGTGACGACCCGCCTTTTTGGGCAGTCACTTGACTTTCTTAAACATCATTATTTAAACATTAATCTTACTTAGTAAGAAAATATTAAATTTTTTTTTTAAAATTTTAACATACTTACAAACTGTTGCTGCCTTTGTCGCCATTCAAGTTGAGACCTTACTCAACATTTGACTTTAAACCCTTTTCAAATCGTTTCTTAAAATTTATTAAGAAACATTTACTGAATCATTGATTAAAACTTAACTTTATAAGAAAATAAAACATTTCGTAAATATATCGTAAAACTTTAAAAACATTCCTTAAAACTGTGATTTTTTTAAAACTTTGAAAACTCTATATTAAATAGTGGAAAACCTTTTCTTTGTGTAGCAGAAGCAAACCTGTGGTAGTATCCATATCTAAATCCTCGCATCTGTCCTTCGCAGTACCCAGCTCTTCTAACGGGTCCTACTAGTCACCTATAAAACTACCTACAGCATGAAGCAACTTTTAATGAGCTTTCGCTTAGTAAGTTCAAACAAAATCTTATAGATCATTTAAACATGTTTTAAAAACTTTTCTCATAAAAACCTTTCTCTTATAACATTGTTCATAAACATTTTTAATAAAATATTTAACATGCAACAATCCTCAGAATGCTTTTCATAAAATGTCATTTATAAACCTTTTCTTATAACCATGAAAATGTTTTCATAAACACTTAACATAAAACATTCCTCAGAATGTTTTTCAGAGCATAAAAATGTTTCATAACAAGAAAAACAAACAAAATCAAAATACATGTCTCCATTTATGTTCAATTATGAACTTTTGATTATGAGCATCTTATGAGCATTCTTTTTTCACTTTAACTTTTTATCTTTGTTCCTTATATTTCCTTTTCTTACTTTAACTTTCCATCCATTATTCCTTAAATTTCTTTATCTTACATTAGTGTTCGTACCAACATCATTAATCATGAGATCATAAACATAATG
The DNA here is from genome assembly GCA_025403435.1 of Artocarpus heterophyllus. NCBI lineage: Eukaryota > Viridiplantae > Streptophyta > Magnoliopsida > Rosales > Moraceae > Artocarpus > Artocarpus heterophyllus. The sequence continues at coordinate 29,506,085 of CM046345.1, read as the reverse complement.
CTTCCCTTGTGAAAGACTTGAGACTATCGAACATCGAGGTCATATACCTCATATCAAGGAGGTTGGTATGAAACTTTCTTTTAATCTTTGCTTTACCTTCTTATTAACTTTAATGAGCATAAGAAATGCTATCACATCATATGCAAATACATTTGTAAATCATAACTTATACCGTAAAATTTATTGCATTACAAATGCAACATAAAATTTATAACTTCAACTGTAAACCATTATGCATTTAAAAAAAATGCAAACATACTTTAAATATATTGAAAATCATAACTTGAACTTTTAAAAAGATTATGCATATCAATATGCAAATAGACTTTAAACATAATAGTTGCAAATTCATTGCAAATCTTCTTTTGAACTTTAAAACTTTTTGCATAATAAATGCAAACATACTTTAAAAGAAATTTGCATAATAATTGCAAACTCATTTACAAATGTATACATAAATATTTAAAAATCATTTATTTCATGCTGTAGGTAAGGTTTGAACTTATCTGGACTTAACTCTAATGTTTCCTATTTTGTTCCTTTTCCTTTGGTTGGTTAGTCAGCTTCAGTGTCCTAATCTTTATCAAGCCTTCTAGATTTTCCTCTTGTGAGATTGAACTTGCTTAGATTCCTCTAAAGTTGCAAAACTTTGCATTAAAACACTAGAGCTTGCCTTAAGCTTAATTGGAGGTTTGGGAATCATCAAAATTTGAGGGAAAATTGCGTATGAAGGGGACGGTTTCCTTGAGAGGCATATGAAGCATTTTTTTTTCTTTCTTCCATCCTTTCTTTCTTTCTTTCTTTCTTTCCTTTTTCATGTTTCACTCTCCTTTTTTTTCTTCCAACGTGGAGACCAAATGGTCTCTTATATCATGAATAAATTCACCCTTTTTTTTCCTTTTTTCTTTTCTTTTCTTTTTTTTTCTTTTTTTTTTCAAATAAAAAGGTGATGAGTCACCTTGGTAATCAATTAGGTTCCTTTGGGTGGCCAAATGAGATTAGGCCACATTAATGGATGTGGTGGCCCAATCAAAACTTTCAAGGTGTCTTACTAAACTATTTACGCAGTCCAAGTTTATACTGATAGTATTTTTCGTATACTACCGGTATTCTTTTCCATACAATTCATTGTTAGACATGTATGCCTTAAGTAGTAAAAATATAATAAGTTTTTGGAGACATTTTTATCAATAAAGAATTTATTCATTGTTTATATACCAAATCTTGTCCTCTTTACGTTCTATTTGTTGAATGTACGTTAAGCAAACAATAGTTTGAGACTATCGGTCTAAACTTTAAGAATTGAGCATATGATAGACAGATTATGCGGAAGACACGATTCTTAAGGTGATACTGTAAATCATAAGATCTGCAATCGAGGGAATAAAGTTGGGCGCTTTATTCATGTAAAGATTGTTATGTTGTCTATATCCCTATTAGGAGATGGTTTGTCTTGACCATCAGAGGTGGACTCTGTGAATAGAAACATTAGCACGTTGTCATAGGTGACGATGTGTTAGATTGGGACATAAAGTGAATTTATTTGGATTAATAATTTTGTCTCAGAAAATCGATTCACTTTAGACACTCATTTGTATTGTATCTCAATCCTGAGATGAATAATGAGCCCATTGTCTTGACTTGTGTCTTTTGATGTTATAAAGGGTGACACCCACATCTTAATAGTGGTATGCATGCCGGTACAGTGGAGGCATGACTCTTGATAGCGTAGACCTATTATTCATAGATATGGAATCCATAGCTCCTCTTTAGGAGTAGTGATATCCTCTTATATGCGTTATCTTGTAATTGGAAAACTGGAGCGCTCAACATTTGGATGCATAGGTGTAACCGAATAGTATATTGTCTTTGGATGGTAAGTTTTTTGATGGTGAGATAATGAAACGTAAGATAAAAATAATCAGGAAGGTAAGATAGAACTTGTCCTTAAGCAGATTATAGATAATCATATAGGGATACGATACACTATGATATGTCATGGAGACTTAGCTATATGGGCTTCGTAATTCTATGTAGTTGGAGAGTCCAGCTCCAAGCTTTTAGTGGAATAGCGTTGGAGTTAATAATTATGAAATGTATATCTAGGCTATTGGGTTTCGTAATTATTGTGAGCTTAAACTACATAGGTCCATTTGGTCCCCTTTGCTAGCTCACAACATCCTGTAACGATACGGCGTGTTTTTCTAATAATTGGTGACTTATGTCAGATTTATCAGATTGGTTAAATTTTGGAAGAATAAGATAATTCATGTCTGTTTATCGGTTGAATTAATTTTATGATAAAATTGATTCAAGATAAACTTATTGAATTATTGGGATCGGATAATTCTTGTCTGTTTATCGATTGATTTAATTTTGGATAAATTAGATCAAGATAAACTTGTAGAATTATTGGGAATTCATTTATTTTCTTAGAGATTATCTAGATAAAGTTGTTTTGATTAGATAACTTCTCTATTAGGTTATTTGAATTAAAACTGAGACTTTATCCTATAGAATCTTGGGTGGAAAATAAAAGATTCGTGGAGATATTTATTTGGCAGTTCGGCCTGCCGATCCATGTGTTCGACCTACAGATGGGCCTGTTCGGCCTGTTGGTTATCCTGATCGGCCTGCCGATGAGCGAAGGATAAGATCACACGTTTTTACATGGATCTTATCAGATATTAATCTGAACTTGATTTTGTTTCGAGTTTTTGAGACCTAATCTGATAAAGACTGACTCTAGACCCAACACCCAACCTCTATTAATAGGGAATAAGTCTTAAGAGTTATTCAAATCAATTGAGAGATTAAGAGTGATACTCTGCTGGTGAGAATCTGGAAACTCCCTGAGAGCTCTTGTTTGCAAATCACAAACACTTGCTTTGGGTTCTCTCGATTAGTTGGAAGGAGAGTCACCTAGTGGAAGAGCTGTACGTATGAGCCCATACTCACTCCGATCGTGGATAGAGAATAGCAAAGAAGACCAGTTGGTTGAGGCTATTCTGAAACGTTACTTCTCTTCACGTTTTACGGGGGTTTTTTGGCAATCAAAGGTTAGTAAGATCTGCTTAATTTATGCATATAGCATGTCAAACTTGTGTTTTGGAAAATACTCTGATATAAAATTTTTAAAATTTTATTGTGTACTATTTTTCCAACAATTGATATTAGAGCCATGGTTTTTACATAAATTTACGAGTTTGTGATCATGCTATATGTATAAATTTTGTGATCTTAATCTCGCCTATGCTTGAATTTAATTTTATAGAAAGTTGGCACTACAGGTTTCTATATATTTTTATGTTGTCATAGATTATGTGGTGAATGTTCATTAATTAATTATGGTTGATTAAATGGTTATTTAATTATTTATTAATTAATTAATTTATATTGTTTATGGTTCCTTAGAGGTTAGAATGTGTATCTAAGTTTTTCATGTAATTAGATGGCGGACTATCATCTCCATCTAGGAATTATTATTTAATTTTAAATTTGCAAGAATTTTGTAATTAAATAATTATTCGGAGAAGACGGATCTAGAAGACGGATATAGAAGAATGATGATGGCGCACCCAGGTATTTCCTGAGTCTCTAATTTGATGTTTTTGAATTGTTGAAAATAAAATTGATGAATTGCATTAAAAATTGTATTTTCTGGAATAAGAGATTTTTGCTCGGTCGGCATGTCGAACTTCACAGTTCGGTAGGCTGATGGTCGCAGATCAACAGGCCAAACGTGAGGTTCGGTAGGACGACAGTAGGCCAAAAATCAGAGGCTCTGTCGACAGGCCAAACTTTCATGAGTCAGAAGGCTGATGGAGCATGACCGGCAGACTGATCACCCAGATCGACCTGCTGACCGAGAGCTAGAAAATTTCTAGAAAAGGTGCAGTTTTTTCAATGTAGTTTTAATTTTGTTTTTGGAACAATTCTGAGAAATATTAAATTTGGATATGACCAGAAATATGAAGTATTCGAATCATACAAGATTGAAGACTTGAAGATGGGCATTACATGAAGAAGGATACAGCTTGAGGATTCAAGGATGAAGAATCGATAATATGTCTCGATTATTCTCTTATAATCTTAGTTTTCTATTCTCTAGGGTGGAACCATAATATTACGGTTATTATTATTTTGCTTGTAGCTTTGCTTGTCTGCATTATAATATGATTTGCCATGTATATTGATAACATGTCATATAGAATAGGGAGTGCCGCTCATATTAAAATTGTTCATGCATATTCTTAAAATAAAACCTAGATTTCAAAAGATTGAGTGGGAGAAGGTTTTCGAAGAGAGGACCTAAGACCTCCATCGTTGGTCCATAGGCAGAACATGGTGGTCCTGACCCCTAGGAAGGGATTTCTATGATGTACCAGATTGGATCTCTGAGAGGATAAGGTATTTTAGCATGATTTATGGTTACACACCACTAGGTGGTGATTGTAAATCATGGATAAAATATTAAAACGATGGTTATACACTCACGTTAATTTTATTATTAATCTCCCCTAGGAGCTCTGTTAATAGAATTAATGGCCAAAGAAATGATTATTAATATATGTTGGATCACACGGGTCCTAGATGGCATATATTAATCAGGAGGGGATCGTGTTCTTGATTGAATTTGGCATGACTCCCCTAGGAGCTTGTTGAATTCTAAGTTGAAAATTATCGTTGTAAGGTTGTGCTATTTTCAAGGTTTTGACACATAAACACATTTGTTTTTACATGATTGTGTTATTTTACTGAATTATTATTATATGTTTGCTTATGTTTGGTATATGATTCTTTATTGTAGATTAAAAATGTCTAAAAACACTTATCATTGATACTTGACAAAAACTTATTAACTGGAGAGAATTATAATGATTGGAAACGGAACCTAGATATCGTCCTCTCCTTTGAGAAACTGAAATATGTACTGACAACTCCTTGTCCTCTCAAGCCTACAGGACACTCAACTAATGAGCAATTCCAAGCATATGATCGTTGGAAAGATCCTAATGATCAGGCCCGCTGCTATGTTATGGCTAGCATGAATAACGTGTTGCAAGCTCAACATCAGGATTATGAGACTATGAAGCAGATCTTGGATAATCTTGAGGATATGTTTGGAGGCCAGGCCATAACAAAGCGGTAAGGGGCGCTTCAAAAACTCTTAAACTATAAGCAGAGGCCGGGGACATCTGTAAAGGAGCACATGATGTTGATCATGGGTTACCTCGCTGAGGCTAAAACCAATGGAGCCGACATCGATGCTGAAACTCAGATGACTATAGTCTTTGAGACTCTGTCAAAGGAATTTATTCCATTTAGAGCTACTTTTAATTTAAGCAATAGACAAGATATGACCTTGAAGGAATTAATGGAATAGTTACAGGAGTTCGAACTATTGATCAGGAGTCTCCTGCAGGTGGAGAGGCCAACATGGTAGCTGCCTCTAGTTCAAATCCTAACTCTGGGAATGGAAAGAAGCAACGGGCCAAGAACGGGAAGTCTTTTATTCCTACTAGCACCAAGAGTAAGAAGAAGAAGAACCCAAAGAAGCTCAAGTGCTTCTTCTATAGGAAGTTTAGGCATATCAAGAAGCATTGCAAGGACTTCCTTTCTAAAGGAGGTAGGTGTGATATTCTGTATTTAGAAACTTGTTTGGTTGAGGAATCCAGTGACATTTGGGTCATAGATTCCGATGCAACTAATCATGTTTTTGTTTCTCTGCAGGGATTCAAAGAAACGAGAAGTCTGCTGCATGAAGCCTTCACACTTTGAATGGGCGATGGATCCTTGGTCTCAGCGGAAGCAGTGGGAGACGTTTATCTTTATTTTGATAATTATAGGAATTTATTTTTGCAAGATTGTTTTTATGTTCCTAAATTTAAAAGGAATTTAATTTCTATAGCTTGTTTATTTAAAGACTCCTATTTGGTTTCTTTTAATGATAAAGTGGTGATTTGTAAAAACAAATCTTTTATCTATTCTGGATGGATGTAAAATAATTTATATTTTATCAAACTTGAGATGGACTTATTGTTTAATGCTGAGATGAATGATAATAACTCTAAAAGACTTAAAACTTCTCACTCTAATAAGACTGATCTTTGGCATTCGCGCTTTGGTCATATTAGCCTGAATAGGATTCAAAGATTGGTAAGGGATGGACCTTTAAGTCACTTAAAGGTGGAATCTATACCTCAATGTGAATCTTATTTGGAGGGTAAAATAACCAAAAGACCATTCGGGTCTAAGGGCAATAGGGCCGAAGGGGTTCTAGAACATGTGCATAGTGATGTTTGCGAACCAATGAACATCCGAACACAAAGAGCGTATGAGTACTTCGTCACTTTTATTGGCAATTACTTAAGATATGGGTATGTGTACCTGATGCACCACAAAAATGAAACTTTTGACAAGTTCAGGGAGTTTCAGGCTAAAGTGGAAAAGCAATTGGGTAGACCCATAAAGGCACTTTGATCCGATCGAGGTAGGGAATACCTTTTTGATGAGTTATGGGAACACTTATTAGAGAATGGGATATTATCCCATTTGATTGCGTTAGGCACTGCACAGCAGAATGGCATGGCGGAAAGAAAAAATAGGACTTTATTGGACATGATTAGGTCCATGATGAGTTATTAATCATTACTTTTATCCTTTTGGGGATATGCACTACAAACCGCATGTTATTTTTTGAATAATGTATCTTCAAAATCGGTCCCTAAAACTCCTCACGAGTTCTGGACAGGTAGGCAGACATCCTTAAACCATATTTGCATATGGGGATTTCTAGGTCATGTCTTGTTTAAGGATTCGAATAAGTTGGAAGCACGTTCGGAAGTTTGCGTATTTGTAGGGTATCCAAAAGGGACTAAAGGGGGTTATTTCTATAACCCAAAGAAAAATAAAGTCGTGGTTTCAACTAATGCAACTTTCCTTGAGGAGAGTTACATGGACGACTTTAAACCAAGAAGCAAAGTAGTGCTTGAGGAGTTAAGGAGTGATCCGATCACTCCGGAGGTTCTGAATGAAACCGTTCCAATCAGTGTAAAAAAACCAAACAAACCTGAACAACAACCTCAAGGGCTTCAGCGTAGTGGGAGGATCGGGTTTCAACCTGAGAGGTATATGTTCAATGGGAAAGTCTTTTTGGCTGAACTGGATGAACATGACAAGGATCCTTATACTTACACAGAGGATATGGAGGATATTGATTCAAAACTCTAGACATAGGCCATGAACATTGAGATGAAGTCTATGGAGACTAATCATGTCTGGGAGCTTGTGGATCTTCCTAAAGGGGTAAAACCCATAGGGTGTAAGTGGATCTACAAGAGGAAAAGAGGAGTGGATGGAAATGTCAAAACCTTTAAGGCTAGACTGGTAGCTAAGGGTTATACACAAAAGGAAGGAATAGATTATGAGGAAACCTTTTCGCCTGTAGTCATGCTTAAGTCCATCTGGATTCTCTTGTCCATAGCTGCCGCTCTCAACTACGAGATTTGAGAGATGGATGTCAAGACGGCTTTTCTAATGGCTATCTTGATTAGTCTATTTATATGGAACAACCAGGCGGGTTCAAGGTCACGGGTCAAGAGGGTAAGGTTTGTGGGCTACTAAAGTCAATTTATGGACTTAAGTAGACTTCCCTTTCTTAGAACATAAGATTTGATCAGGTGATCAAGACTTATGGGTTCTCACAAAATGTGGATAAGCCATGTGTTTACAAACACATAAAGGATCGGAATGTGGTTTTTCTACTGCTCTATGTAGATGACATTCTGTTAATTAGCAATGACATTGGGGCATTATCATTGCTCAAATTATCGTTGACCAAGTAGTTTGACATGAAGGACTTGGGTGAGGCTAATTTTGTTCTCAGAATCTAGATCTTTCGGGATAGGAAGAACAAAATGATAGCTTTGTCCTAGGCCGGCTACATAGATAAAATTCTCAGGAGGTTTGTAATGTAGGATTCCAAGAAAGGTGGGCAACTATCTAGGTTTGGAATTACTCTTTCTAAGAAAGACTCTCCAAAGTCTTATAAAGAAAGAGAATACATGAAGAAGGTGCCTTATGCTTCGACAGTGGGTAGTCTCATGTATGCTATGCTTTGCACACGATCGGATATTAGTTATGCAGTCAGGATTGTAAGTTGATTTCAAGCGAATCCAGGACCGAACTATTAGGTTGCGGTAAAGCATATTTTCAAGTACCTGAGAAGGACTTGAGGGTATATGCTTGTATATTCGGGTGAGGACTTGACTCCTCCAGGATATACTGACTTGGATTTTCAATCCTGTCTGGATTCTAGGAAATTGACTTCGAGTTTTGTGTTTACTTTGGGCGGCGGTGCCATCAGTTGGAGAAGTACCAAGCAAGATTGCACTTCGGATTCAACGATGGAGGCCGACTATGTGGCAGCTAGTGATGCTTCAAAAGAAGCAGTGTGGCTCCACAAGTTCCTTGGGGATCTTGAGGTAGTTCCTGGTATGGATAAGGCGGTATCACTGTACTGTGATAACAGTGTGGCGGTAGCTAATGCTAAGGAACCAAGATTTCACATGAAGAGTAAACATATTGATCGAAAGTATCATGTGATAAAGGACTTCGTTGAGGACGGGCATGTCACGATGTGCAAGATCGCGTCAGAGGACAATTTAGCTGATCCATTTACAAAGACAATTACTGGGAGAGTCTTTGAGAGGCATGTGGAAGCTATGGGGATGCGAGATTCATCATATTTACACACTTAGTGCAAGTGGGAGATTGTTAGACATGAATGCCTTAAGGAGTAAAAATGTAATAAGTTTTTGGATACATTTTTATCAATAAAGAATTTATTCATTATTTATATACCAAATCTTGCCCTCTTTACGTTCATAGTTATTGAATGTATGTTAACCAAACAATAGTCTAAGACTGTCGGTCTAAACTTTAAGAATTGGGCATATGATGGACAGATTATGCGGAAGACAAAATTCTTAAGGTGATGGTCTAAATCATAAGATCCGCAATTGAGGGAATAAAGTTGGGTGCTTTATTCATGTAAAGATTGTTATGTTGTCTATATCTCTAGTGGGAGATGGTTTGTCTTGACCATCGGAGGTGGACTCTGTGAATAGAAACATTGGCACGTTGTCATAGGTGACGATGTGTTGGATCGGGACATAAAGTGAATTGATTTGGATTAATAATTCTATCTCGGCAAATCGATTCATCCCAATACTTATCTAATAACAAGTTCCTCAGATATATTAAACTCTTGTTAATGGGCATTTCAACTATAAACAATAATTGACACATCCATTAAAATCAATCATGTCAATGTATAAATGCATACAATTCTACACACCACATTTACTCCTAACCTACAAGGTAAGGCCCTATCCCATTCAGTATTGTAATTTACATATTGTGTCACTCATCCCACAAAGCCCCTTTTTTGTAGAAATTTCGGTAGCATCTCCCTTTAGTTCTCTTAAGTGTGCTATTAAGCGCACTCCTAGAGAACAAAGGAATATGTATTGAAACTTCTACCAAAGGCACAAGTGAAATTAAATGACAAACACATAAATTACAATTCCAAACTGTCCAAACGCGACAATTCAAGCATTGGTGTTACCACATACCGATCCTCAAATGGGTCTAAAGTAAACTCATGCATGTATGTGCAAAATAAAAACACAAAGTTGTACCCATGTACGTTGTTTTTGTGACTATAAAGTCACATATCAAACCAAACCATCTCCAAAGAAAGTTACAATTTTATTAAATCTTACGCAATCTTATCAAATTGTATGATAATTTTATGGTTCTTATTGTTTCTGAATAAAATTAATTTCTTAATTTTCATATACAATAATATTATAATTATTCATCTTTTATAATAACATATAATTTTAAATTCAATTTATTTTTTCATATAAAATACTTAAAACAATGTATTAATTGTTTAATCCTTAAACAATAATATTATAATTATTAAACTATAATATTATTATTTTACTTTATACTTAATTAATTAATTAGTTCATTAATTGTCATTTTAAAATTTTTATTTCCTTATTTTTAGTTTTTTAATTAGTAATAACATCTTTGATGTGATATTTAAACTATAATTATTAATAACTTCAACATTTATGCTTTCAATTTTTTAATTGCTATATGCATTAAAATTAATTCTATATCATACTACCTTAATTTTATTTTCAACACAAACCACTTGGATAAATAATTTATCACTAACTTAACCATAACTACACAATTTCAAAAACAATCATAATTCTACAAACATCACAATCCTAAAAATCCAATTCTACAACAATCCACGTCATAACAATCCTACGTCACACAATTCTAAAAATAATCATAATCACAATTCATAATTATACAACAATTCATAATTTAGCTAACATATTCACAATTTCAAAAATCCAAATGCCAAAGAACTAAAAACTTATACAATCCAAAACCTATAAAAATGGGTGTTGGACAACGAGGATAGTAGCAAAAACTTCAACGGTGGATGGCTGAAAAACAGTCAAAAATCTCTAAAACTAACAGGGAAAAAAGTTTAGGGATTTTCTAATTTAGGGAGAATTCTATGAATATTGTTTGATAATAAGAGTTTCTACAATACAAAACTCATGAATCTATATGTTTTTGGAAGTTTGGGAAGGATTTAAGGTGGATTAAGACGAAGAAACAGAGAGAAACAATTGGAGCAAGAGAAGGAAATTAGAGAAAATAGAGGAAAAGGGGCGTTCGGGTTCATTTATACACAGAGCTTTTTACGGCGACATTTTGTCCTTGCAATGTCATCATAAGAAAACCCACAATGTCATCACTAAAGGTTGTCCAAATGATGCTATGTTATTTAATCTGAATATGAATTCTCGATCCACTTTTTGCGACGACCATTAAAAAATATCGTCGCAAATAGTATTTTATAGACTGCCTTTTTTTGGCCAATTTTTGGGAAAAAATTAAATGTTTTTACCTTTTGCGATGACTTTGTCGTCACAAACTTCATAGTAAATGTTTCTGATAGGTCAAAGCCCGCTGTGTTCTATTAGTATTTGCAACAACAATTTCGTCACAAATATAGGCACATAAATGCCACATGTACATTGTTATTATTTGCAATGATATTGTCGTCACAAATAATTATGTAGTGGCGTGAAATATTCTCATGCCATATAGGTTTTGGCCCTATAATATTAATTGCAACGACATGTCGTCATTAATATGAAGGGATAATTTTTTTATTATTTGCGATGACTTTTTGTGGCAAAATAAGTACTAATATGCGACATTATGTCGTCGCAAATACTGTTTGCTCTGCGACGACAAGATCGAGGAGCATATGAACTTCATATTTGTGAGTACATGTTGTTGCAAATTAGCAATCACTTGCGACGGTTTTTTCATTGCAAATAGCCATGATTGTGGTAATATTTAAATTAGAGTTTCATTATTTAAAATAATAATCTAATTTAAATAAATGTGAATAATTATCCATTATCTATTATCTACAATTCAAATTTAATTAGAGTTTAAATTAATTATTCAAATACCAAATTTAAATAATTAATGATCCAAAATCCTAATTACCAATTTAAATAATTATTTTCTTAAGTTAATTAAATAATTAATTCTTCAAAAAAAGCAGATATTGGTGCCTACGACAATGTGCTTTGCGCCTAGTGCCAGTCCAACCAAACTATGGCTCATGCCTCCTATCAGGCCCAATGACCTAACTCATGTATATTTCTATCTTACTTGTAGTAATATGTATTTGTCTGATCTGTCATAAAGGCATTAATGAGCTAGCATTTGGACTCGATGGATACATATTATCAAGCTTTAATAATAACTATTAATTTAGTCCCTGATAAATTATCCGTTCAATTATTAACTTTAGTATCTCTCCATTATAGACACAAAGCTACACTCTTGATAATATATCATGTTACGAGACTTCTAAAATATAAGTCTTGTCCATGACCTCCCATATTATGTGTATCCCTATAGGTTATCCAAAATCGGTTAAAGAAATTAGTTTCGTTTCACCTTTGATTATTATATTTCAAAGTTGTACTGTTTTGCCATCGAAAAATATATCCATTTATAATACATATAAAAAGAATATCATCCGATTACCATATGTATCTAGATGATCGAAGCCCTATTATATTTTCTAATATTCAAATAATGCCTTTGACAGGATAACATTGACTTTTTGTCAAAGTGTTTTGGATTCCATGCCTGTAGATTATTCTCTCATCAAATATAGGTTGTATCTCTAGCGTATCAACAATGGAGCGTTTGTTCATCAGAATTGCTGCCTTTACCATATCAAAAGATACAAGCTACAAACATAGAGTCATAAATCTACTTCAAGATTAAGATGACACATAAATGATTATCAAAGTAAATTGATTTAAGTTAAATAGAATTATTATTTAGCCAATTCAACTTTAAGTCCAATCCAGTATGCAACTACCATTAGGTCTATCACATCAATATGTTACCTAGGAGTCAATATGCTCTGACGGCCAAGATAAACCATATCCCCAATTGGATGCAAATCCCAATTAGAGTCTTATCATGTATAAAGTGCCCAACTTTATACATAGACTGTGGACTATATAATTTGGACTATCAATCTTCAAAGCAGATCTTTCCGCATATAAATTCCATATATGCCCAATTCAAAGATTTGGTTCTAATTGTCACAGATCACATATTTGCTAATATACAATCATTGATATGATAATAATATGAGGACTATTATCAATGCATGAAATATCCACATTATTATTTATTTTTTCAAAAATAGCATAAATACAATTAAAGTATTTATTCCTTAGGGCACTAATCCTAACAGTCAGACCTACACTATAAATGGCGGGGTTGGGCCATCCATGGATGACCTGGCCTAATCGACATCTCTAATTTGGGCTGCGTTTCATGTTAAAATATATATTATTGTAAATAGATCATGGATCCATATTTTGCAAGTAAACTCTATTGTTGTTTGTAAATTACTGGGTTTTTTGGAAAGTATAAATCTGTCTACTATTTTCTTCAATAATTGGTTTTTAAGAGAAATAAAGTCACATAGCTTAATTTTATAAATTAGCTTAATTATTTTTGAAAATTTTTTCTTAGGGACATTTTGGTCTTTTATGGGCCAAATTTCACATTTGACCAAGACAATGTAAGAATTAAGCATAAACTTGAGAGTGTTCTAGTGTTTGTAGTTGAAAGTTAAAATTGTGGTTAGAACCACTCTGTCATACGCAAATTTTGATAAATTTAAAATGCAGGGTTGAAAATCAAAAGAAAAAAAATTCCTAGTGTAGGAGAGGAACAACTGACGAAGCTTTCCAAACTTTTTGACAACTGGTATTAGTTAAGGTCACTGGCCCATTTAGTACAAATGTCATTTCGGTAGCTGCCTGTAGTTTCCCCGTCAAATTATGTCTTCCAAATAAAGAGCAGGGAGAACAAGTTTATGGGATATAATTCATAATTCTTTAGAGAATAATACTTTAAAGAAATTATTAGTACTATTAGTCTGACCTATAAATATAAATATATTAGGTGAGCTCAAATGCTGTAACATGTGATGACTTTATATTCTAGCATATTTTTGCTTTATGTAATAGCATGTGAGAGCTTTACACTGTTCACAATTTAAACTTATGTGTTTGAACTCATTTGTCAAATACCCTAATAGTGATACTTTGGTTTTTAAATTCTTAACTATAATAAATTTTTTAAACTAATTTTGATAAGTTAATCCTTAAATTTTTTGTCTACAGTTTTGGTTCTTAGCACTAAATTTGACAAAAGATTTCTTAAATTTAACCTAAGTAATCATATGGCCACAGCATAACAACCTAAAATTGTACAAAATTAATTAAAACTATACAAACTTAATTATGTCATGTGCAAAATGTTCCATACCTATTCTCCCAATGCAAACCGGCTTTCTTTTTAAGGGAATGACATTCAATCTTTTAGCTATTATTAAAACCTAATGAAAACTAGAATATTTTACACTTTCAATAACATTTCTATAAACTTTAAGTTATTACTGCGATAATTGGATTATTTTTTACGTTAAATGTTATAAATTGTTTAGTATTGGGGACTAAACTAATATACAAAAATTAAAAATTCAGAGAATAAAGCGTCCAATGTTCATAGTTTAAAGACGAACTATGCAAAGAACTCTAATTTTAAGTGTTTAGTTTTGCAAACGAAATATGATATGTCATGTGTTATACCACTACCATATGTTTGTGCAATCTTTGTTCCCACATACACACATATATATGATGAGGCGTAGGGTTTATGATTTCCCTTTTTATAAGAAAAATAAAACCATCAAAGTTCAATCCTAATGGATATACACACTTACGCACTCAACTACATGAACTAACGTCAAGTAACCTTATTCCTATTTTTATATGCACAAGTATGTAACACTATTTAGCAAACTTCACAGAAAAGTAAGAGAAAGCGTTTAATTGAGTATACAAATTGTAATTTCAGAAATGAAAAAAAAGGGTATACAAAAAGTAATAACGAAAGGAAAAGAGAGCTAGCATTAAATTTGGTTGGAAATTTTTTTTTTTTTTTGCTAATTAGAAATTACTATTACTATTCCTAGTGACAGAGAGAATTTTTTGTTAGTGGGAACGCTTCAAAAAATATTAGAGATAACTTTTACTGAATGTGAGACATAACAAAAAAATTTAAAAAAAAATTGGACAAAAAATTAAAACTTCAAAACTTGAGTAAAGACACGTTATTATCAAGGGGCTGCGCCACACAAAGTTAAAAAAAATGTAAAAAAGAAAAGAAAGAAGGTGGTAATTGAAGATCATGTAACTAGAGTAATTATTACCTTTAAAGCAAGATCATTTAACTAGCGTTATTATTACCTTTAAAGCCACATCACGTTTTAAAGGAAAATAAATAAAAAAAAAAAAGAAAGATAAAAAGAAAAGTTCACAGCTCGAGACTACGACAAATCAGCTCTGTGAGAAGAACGATAAGTGCTCAAGGCAATTGCGACGCTCAAATTGTCAAACATGACATTCACCCAGAGGTTATTCAGTCAGAAATCAGATGGGAGTAATTTATAAACCCAGTCTACCCCGGAATCGTTACCGTATAATGTCTACAAACTTATAACACAAATTTATTAAAACACGGCGTCGTTACTGTTGAATTGATGAACTTGTTAGGTGGAAATCGTAGTCAACAAAACATCTTTTTCATCTCAGCTACCAATCGCCAGGAGGTGACATGTCTGCCCCACAGCGTACCAAATTTGTATCCATGTTGTCTCGAATTCAAAATCTATATCCCATTTAAACGTTGTAAGAGATTACAAGGGTGTAGAAACCTCTTTTTTAATACAGTGTTTGAAAGAATAGTTGAAATCAACAGTTTCGATTTAAAAACTATAGCATGTAGCTTATTGTAGTCTATAAGAGCTTTACATGTAGCTTTTACTATAGCATGTGACAGCTTTTTACTATTCACAGTTGTAACTGATGATTAGAACCGCTCCTCTAAATAACCTATAAATGTTAAATCTAATCAAAGTAATATTAAAATACAAGTATGTAAAATTTATTAACTTTCTAAAATGTTTTTAAAGAAAATATGCAGAAATGTTGTAAAGGTACTATCAGAAGCGTTATGAGTGTCGAGTCTTTTATCCAAATCCGCACGCATTTAGGGAAGCTTTATGATATTCCATGTTGTAGAAGTCTTCACTCATGCGGTGTGTGAGAATTATGAGAACATTCACAAATTTTCACAACCTAAAATCCCTTATAGAGAAAACGTGAAAGAGGAGGAGAGAGAGCAAAAAAATATTAGGAATAAAACTTTTGTGTGTGTATCTAGAACTCCTTTAAACCTTATATATTATATAAGCAATAAAGTGGGCTCATTTTGCCATCTTTAAGGACTCATTCGAAGTTATCACTATCCTACTAACTTAGGGATATGTAGTAATTATATATCGATATTTATGACCCCGTCAAAATATTCCACGCACTTAGTATGACTGATAACTCCCAAGATATTTTAGTAATTTAATTTTTATTAAATAAGTAACACCAAAAAATTAAGCCCACTATGGGCGCCCTTGAAAATAGTTACATTCAACATCTCCTACTTGCACATAGTAGGTGCAAAACATACATCTCTCTCATCATCTTTTATATTGTTCAATTCATGCTGGGTAAATGGGTTGTGTGACCATTGAGTCACCTGCAACTAAAGGTTCATGATAGTTATACCAAATCTCATAACGACCAATATAGAACATCTATTTAAGGATCTCGTTGCGTCCTAGATTTATTTAACCGCATCTGATTTAGCATGTCAATTCCCTCTACTCAGTATATATTCCTATATATACAAGAAAAATGCATAAACCTACATTAGCATTTATTTCACAATCGTTTTCAATCCTAAAATTAACATAATTTGTCGACAATGAACATAAAACTCAGATGTGCTACTAAATAATCTTCTCTTCACTCTCATATCTCTTAGCTTTAGCTTAATTGTTTCTTAATTGCTTTCCCAACAATGTCCGTTTAGGTCACATCAAACATGACCATAGGAAACACGTCAAATAGCATACATTAAACCTCTACTTCATGACATAATCAAAGGTCACAGAGACACAAATAGTAGTGGGATCAATATAAGAAACAGTGATCTGTAAGGACTCACATAGTATAGGTGGGGATTCACTCTTCTACTTCCTTATTATGGTCGCCAAGCACATGTGGTATGAACACATGTTACGGTGGAGATCTCCATTAGGAGCATATGTCTCATCCTTAAAACACCATATTTAATCCAGTCGCCACTCGATGCCTGAATCAAATCCCTTTGTCTAGTTGCTTTGGATATGGATTAGTGGGATTTTACGACACTTAGCATTGTATAAGTCTTCGCTCATGATGTACAAGAATTGCAAGAGCACTCACAAAATTTCACAACCTGAAACCCTTTGCAAAGCAAACATGAAAGAGAGAGCAAGAAAATTTTATGTATAAGCTTTTTCTACGTATATTTAGACTCTTCTTTAAACCTCCATATATAGGGCATATAGTTTGTTTGTTATCCCATCTTTTAAAGTACCCACTATGAGTTATTAGTATCCCATTAACTTGGGGATATCTAGTAATTAAGTGTGAATATTTATGACATTGTTAAACCACACTCTTAAGATAAGTGATAACTCCCATGATATTTAATTTATTTAATTTGAATTAAATAAATAATACCAAATAATTAAGCCCACTATGGACGCACTTGAAAATAGTCATGCCCAACAGGTGTGGAATGTATACAATAAAAATTTCTTAAATCTTTTGTAAAACAATGCTATAGGGTATATTAGTTAATGCTTAATAAATACATATAATTTATTCTCACAGATGAAGTGATATGGTCGAAGATCTTCTCACGAGAATGTTCTCTATATGAAACCACCGTCTTCCTTACCTAATACTTGACATCAAATGGATTAACGTGTAAGCGTAGAAGGCAATTAGAGTTTCTAGGATCACTCTACTAACTTTAGTCTCCTACTAATCTCAACACATTAGCAAAGCGAGGCTGAGAATGGAAATCATCTTATTCTTTTTCTCTCTCTACACACCTATCACTAAGCGTTTTCGAAGAGTTTTGTAGTCCGACTAAGACTTGTAATTGCATATAGAAAGATTAGAGGAGGCTTTTTATTTATAGAGAATGAAAGAACCAATTAGTCCTGCAAGCTTCCTTTATTTTAATTTTAAATATCACATGCTTAATTAAAATAAAAAAGACAATTTTTCCTTTCCCTTTATCTGTGTTACACACCACATACAGATACCATATCTTTGTATGTGGCACCAGTCAAAAGAAAGGAGAGAGAAAAATATTGCTTGTTACCTAAATTGATTTATTTCCATAATTCAAATTTCCAATTTTGAATAAATCACATTTATCAAAATTGAAACTTTTGGAAATAGAAAACTTAGTAAACAAGACATGGATTGCATAGGGAACCCTTCTTTATGTCAGTATGCACCACATAAAGGTGGTGGGACCCACTGTGAGTCTTCTAAAATTAGTTATTTATTTATTTATCATTATTTAAAATTATAAATTAATTTATTTTGAGTAATATTTAATTTAGAATTTCATAATTCTAAATTAATTAATTAAACCAATAACTCCAATTATCCAAATAGTACTTGCAAGGTGGTTGGATGACTAATGCACCCAATAATTTCAAGCTCCAATAAAATCAATATATTAATTAAAGTTTAAATTAATATATTACTCTTTTATTAATTCTAATGTTGCTCCACTAAAAACTTGAAAGTGTACTTTTAAAATAATTATATATAATTAGTCATATTCTAGAGTTGTCCATTTGATCCTCTATATATAATTTATAATTAGAACTAGGTAAAATCTGTTAACCTCTCTAATTACTTTTTTATTTCTATGTGTTATTGATTCTTTAATGAATAAAAAATCGTGAACTTAATCATGAATTAAATGCTCCTATTATTCAAACCCAAATCAATACTTAAGATAATCATTTATATGCTTCTTGTTAAAGAATAAATGAATTCTTTCATATAATATTAACATTTTCAGCTACTTACTTACTTCATTATGTCTCCAAAATACAAGGGATAGGTTTAGATTCTAGAATCCATATCGAGTAGATCATCTTACCCCATGTTTGGCATTGTGGTGGGAACCACGGTTCCCACCACAAACTCAGTTATAAACAGTGTAAAGCTCTCACATGCTACAGTAACAATTTAAAAAATTGCTACAGTGTAAAGCTTTCACATGCTACAGTAAAAGTGGTTTCCACCACCGGTTCCCACCACCTTCCAAACACCCCCTTAATTATGACCGTTGGTTAATGTGATTAGAATTTGCTACATTCTAACAAAAATTCTTTAGCTGTTCATATCACATCATGTTTCAATATTACATAATCTCATTATATACATTGTACTCGTTTAATGACTGACTACGTTAACAGTTCAAATAAAACCGTTTCATTTTTAATGAAAATGACCTACACCATTAACGCTCAATTAAGTATTTCACTTTAATTAGATAATTAATTATATATTATTGACTATTTTAATTATTATCCTTAAATATTTTCCTCCTATATATAACACTTGTATATAATATTTGAGGTCAAATAAATAATTATGAAAATTAATAATATTCATAAAGTATTCAAAATACATGCATACAAATATAATAAAAAATTTACTTTTTTATTTATAAATATGTCATTTATAAAGCATCATGTGCTTTAAGAGAATATATCCTTGCAAAACTCACAGGGATTAATATAAATATATTTATAGCATAGCTCTATTGATATCGATTCTGGTTAATATTATGTCAAATGGTTTAAAGATTGCTCCGCTAGTTTTCTTAAAATAAAAATAATACATACATCCCTTATTAGGGAATAAGACAGAGAATTGTGGACATATTGTCCATCAAAATCAAAGGAAGTTTTAAGTTTCTACTCTGTCTAGGGGAAAAGTAAAGCCAAAAATGGTAGAAACAATTGTCCATGGGAGATTTTGGTAAATGACAGAATTGAATCCTTGACTTGTTCGCAAAAAGTTCTGAAACCAAACTCCATCACATGACTAAAGGACTAGAAATTATTTGAAACTCTGGGGAACTCTCGTTGCGACCAAAAAGCAGAGCAACCAGCATAGAGCAGCCATAGCTTTACACGTCATTTGGCTTTACAAAAGTATTTTTCGAAAGCGACCATAAGGATTCATGAATTTTAATTTGAATGTGATTTGTCCAAACATTACAAACACATGAATTTTTTCTCTCTTTTTTTTCTTTTTTATAAATTAAAGAAAAAGAAAAAATAATAAAAAGAGAAAGAACACATCCGAATTCAAAAGCAAATGTTGCACTTTTTCCTTTTTTTTACCTTTTCCTGATTTAAAGTGGAATTTATTACAAAAACATCCCTTAATTATAGTCCTTGTAACATGACGCCTCTTAATTTTCAAAACGTAACATTTGTTTCACTCGATTTACAAAATAATAACAAAAATACTTTTTATGTCAAGATTTCTAAGCAAAAGTGACACATAATAGGCATATGATCCGTAATAAAGAGTTAATTTTGTCAATTTTATTATTTCTAAAACTAACATAGCTTTACTTGACAACCTAATTAAAAATTATTAGTTTTAAGTGTTACAGTGTAAAGTAAAAGTTTGTTACTGTATGAAATAAAAGTTTGTTATAGTATTTTGGTTCAAACTTGTAGCTCTAACTATATTTCAAAACACTTTATATAAAGTTAAAACATGGATTTATTTCAAAAAAAATTATTATTTAGGAAAGTAAATTAAAAAAGTTTTGAAAATTAGTAACTTCTCCTTTTAGGCATGTGTAACCAAACAAGGAGGAGCAACTAAACTAATTGTACACCTTCAATACACTCTTATGCTTTGTGCGTTCTTTGTGTGACATGTGTTACGTCGGTTGAAATCATACGGAGTTTTTCGGTGTCAATTTATGGAATGGGATGAACGAATTTACGTTGTTAAAGTGCACATTTTAAAAGCTATGATTGAGGGAAACTTTTGAAATTAATTGTTCACATTGATCACTTTTAAACAAAGCTGAAAGAACATTTTATATATTAAATATTATTTGTGGAAGAAATAAATCATAAACCCCAATATCACAGAAAAATCAAAGCACAAATTTTAAAAATTAAAAAACAAAAAAGAGAGAAAGGAGGAAATTTTATCCTACACAGCCGCTGCAGATCCCAGCGAGAGAAACATGGAATCTACAGAGAGCCCAGCCCGAGGACGGCGTCGTTTCGTGGACATCCACCGCCGGCGGAAGAACTCTGCCGTCGGCGAACAAGACCCGTCCATTCCGCTGCTCTTCGGCAACCGCTCTCTCGAACTCCGCCGCGGCACCGAAAAAGGCACCATCTCCGAACCTCCTCTCGACCTCCAGAAACTCCCCCAACGAAGCCGGCTTCGCGTCGCCGTCGTCGCGGCACAAGCTCCACCAACGTCTTCTTCTCTCCACCGCAACCGCCACCGCCGCCTTCTTATTCTTCTTCGCCTTCTTCCACTTTCGTGAGCCGGCGCCGGGGACGGCGGTGGACTGAGCAGCCACCGCGATGGAGGTCGGGGTTTCGCGGCGGCGCTGTGACGGCGCTCGGAAGGCGATCGCAGGGAAGCTTACGCCCATCAGCGTCCCCAGCGTGGTGCTTCGGTCGTGGAAGAACGAACCCGTGGACTGCGAAAAACGACAGAGAGAGAGGATGAGAATGAGAATGGGTGAGAGGATATCGAAATTCGAAATTTGAAATTTGAAATTTGAAATTTGAAATTTGGAGTGATAGAAGAAGATCGATTACCTCGGTGTCGAGATCTGAGGAGGAAATGGATGAGTTGGTGGGAGAGGAAGGTGGGGGAAGGAGATCGTTGGCTGGATCTAGCATTTCTCGATTTCTGTGACGGTCTCTGTTTCTGTGGAAGCGGAGGTTTTGGGGAGAGTTACGAGAGAGGGAGAATTTTTTTTTTTTTTAATTTTTTGGTCTGAGGAAGGAGAGTTTTGTTGTAGCTGATGATGGTCCTCTTTGTTGTTTGTCCATTGCTTAGAAGGGCATAATGCGGAGGAGATTGAGAAGGACAATGAGAGAGAGAGTGGAGGAGTGCAATTTTTATTATTTTTATTAGAAAAAATAACAAAAATACTTATGGTCTATTTGTTCCACAAGGCTGAATAAAAAGTTCAAAATTTTTGTTAGCAAAAATTTTGTAGAAAAATAGTTAAAGAATATAATTCAAACTTATGAAATAAAACGACAATTAATGTGTTATGTTTAAAACACCGTTTTTTTCCTTTTACTATAGAAAATGTCTAAAATATCTTTGTGTTTTCAAAATCATAAACAAAATACCACAAACGCGATTAAACTTTTTTAAAAGCCAAAATTACCCTTCTTAATATTTAATAAATACAATTTGAAACATTATTAAATAAAAATACTAAATAAAATCAATTTTAAAAAGTTAAAAACTATCAAAATAATTAAAGTATTTGCTTAATTGAAATATTATTTGAACATTTTAAATTACTTTTTAAAATTTTAAATTAAATAATATTTAAAATGATATTTGATATATATTGGGAAGGATAATTTTAGAATTTTTAAAAAATTAATTGCTTCAAGGGGTATTTTAAGTATGATTTTATAAACACATGGGTTGTTTTGGGCATTCTAATAATAAGAGGGATAAAAATGACGTTTAGGGAAAACACGTGGGGTATTTTAGGTATTTATTATTATTATTATTAAGGTACGATTTAGACATGCCCAAATAGAATAAGGGCCTAATCGTAGTGTGGCCCAATGCATGTAACGAATCAACCAAGCCTGACAGATGTGCTTGATGCATCCGATACTTGTAGAACAAAACAACTTGGTTTGCCCTTTGTTCGATATGCTCGCTGCTAGCAGATCAAGGAAACCTGATTTGATGTTTATCTTGCGTCCGACATGCTTGACACATATGGTTTGGGATTGTCAAGAATTAGATGGAAAATTACATAACTCTTTGCTAGTTTAGCTTGACATGCTAGGTTCGGAGTCGAAAGAGACAGGGGAAGACCCACTAATTCATGTAGTAGATTAAGGAAAAGTAGTCTAAAGTTTGCGCCCCATTAGCACACAACACGTGTCTTCCTACGTCAGGTGCTACTCGGATTCACTCCCCACTAATTGAAGCCCACTCTCTCCAAGACATGTTTATAAATATGGGCTAAAGGCATCATTAGAAAGGATCTATCTCCCAACTCCCATCTAGAAACTCTGCAAAATTCCCACTTTTACACTTTACTATGAAGAGTTTATGTAAATTGTAACTGATTCAATGTGTAGTGAAGCAAACAATAATGGACGTAACTCAATCAAAGAGTCAACCACTATAAATCTCTTACGTGGTATTTCTGTTTAGTTTCATAATTTATGTTCGTTATCTGCTTATTGTTGATGTTTAAAATCTAGCTTGATTTGTGAGTTTGCTAGGACATTATAATGATGATTAGAAAGCTCAATCATTCATAATTAATCACCTAATCCAGTTTTAACCCAATTTAGTTTAATTATAAATCCAGCGTCAACAGTTTTGAGCTTACTTGAGGAATTCTAGCAGTACTTACAATATGGCAGACGACACCAACATGAACCAAGACACCCCAAAGGGGACAGAGCAACATGAAGCTATGCTTAAAGTGGCTTATGTAGCACTTAGTTGAGCACACTTATTGCAGAGGTGGAAAACTTGAAGGCCCTATTGCAAAAGCAAGCCACTTATTCCCAAGAACGAGATTGACACATTGAAGGGTTAAGCATCAAGAATAGGTCATTCAGGAGTTAAGTCAACTCACATCGTTCCTAGCTTGCAGCAGCCACAGTGAACACAAATAGACAGACATCTCCACAACAAACAAACAATACTACTCTAACACCAAATATAAAGAATGATCAAGTGATGTGAGAACCATGAGTTATCACGGCCTCAACTTTATTGACAGTAGAGGCCATTTAGCAGATGATATGAGCCATACTGGACCATAACACAAAGCTGGTCAAGGAAAAGATCAATAAAAAAGTAACGAAGGCAATGAGCAAGATGCCAGTTCTTAATGAGATTAGAATACTTGTGAGACCTTGTTTACCAAGCGCTTCATAATGGTTGTAACTCCCAAATACACCAAATCCATATTCGCTCACTTCAAGGGACCTCATATCCAAAGGATCACCTTTTGTAATACAAATATGTGGTAAGCGCAACCAATATCGCCAACAATATTCTAGACGAGATAATGTGTAAACTTTTTGAGTAGAGTTTAAAAGGACAGCCTTACGATGGCTCAACAACCTCCAGCCTGAATCAATTGATAACCTTGAGGAACTAGCTGATTTGTTTGTCAAAGCATATTTGGTCCATATAAAGACTGGCAAGATGACTCGAGACCTATAGGGAGTCGTTTAGGACAAGGTGAACACTTGCAAGCATATATTAAGAGGTTCATCAAGGTGGTTTAAGAAAATTTAGATATAGAAGACAAGATAGCGATGTAAGCACTAAAGAAAGGGCTTTTGCATAAGTCCCAGTACAAGAGGCGCTCAACTCCACAAAATGATTCGTTTACCTAGAGGAGGAGAATAAGCAAGTTGAGCGAGAGCTCATGAGAAGTAGAACCATGAATAGGAAAACAAAGAGACCAACACCCAAAATAAGGCCATAATGTAGAGATCGAACCAAGACTCCCTAGTGAATTGAGTAGAGGAAGGATGAATAGACATCATCTGGGGAAAACAAGTGGTCTTTATCGCTACCAAGGTATGCTTTGAATACAACCCTAATTGAGCTAATCGTGAAGCTCAAAGGCAAGGACTATCTGAGTTGGCCAGGTGGGATGGCCCTAAACTAGTCGTGAGACAAGACCAAGTATTGTGAATTTCATTAAGATATAGGGCACTTGTTGATTGATTACAAGGCTTTATGTATGAAGATAACAGAGTTGTTGAAGAAGGGATTCTTGACACAGTATTTGTTTAAAAGAGAGCATCGAACAGAAGGACTTAACCACAAATAGAGTGGCCAAATGAGCGATCAGGCCCAATGAAAGACTCCATCACCACCACCAATGAGAAAGATGATCGGAGCCATTTATGGGGGGGGCTTAATGTATAGAGGAGATACTGCTTATCAAATCAAGACTCATCAGAGGAGAACGAGCCAAACAACAACAAGTTTAATTTGTGAAGAGTTTGGAGATCATTCTATTATAATCCACAGCAACGAGGTGTCGGGATTAAACACATGGCATCACAACACGCTTGTGATCAAGCTTAATATAGCAATTTATGAAATTGGACGAGTCCTGGTCAATAATGGAAGTTCATTGGATATACCTTTTCTCTCAACATTGAGGGAGATGGAGATCAACAAGAAGGAAATCAAGAAGACAAATACAACGCTCATCGGTTTCAATGGCAAAGCGACCGTAGCAATTAAGAGGAGAGGAGACCTATGAATAAAGCCTTGTGAATTTGTTACTCATAGTAATAAGTTACTCAGAGGATCGATTATAGAATGTATACCTATGTGAGAAGAGTAGCTGATGCACCATGAAGAGAAGGAGGCTCCTATTAGCCAGTTTGGCTGCATCGGTTGAAAAGTAGAAACATTTGCCTACTATTGCACATGTTTTGTAATCAGTCATGATGCTCTCCTCGACTCATGCATTGAGTGTGACCATACGTTATGGCTCCTTTTCTTCACTCTCAGGAACAGAAGCCAGTTCTTTGACTCTCTTTTTCTTTGTTGAGGTGGCTGGATTTTAAATTCAGGCTATAGAGGAAGAGGCTTTGTAATATCGATCTTTGTTTGCATCAACAAACTTCCAGTAGGCGCTTGGTTCGAAGAATCCTTCTTCCTCTTCTTATCCTTCATTGGTGCCTTTTTTGCTAGTAGCTGAGCCGCAAAATCCTCTACAAATAATAAGGTGACCTTTAAGCTCTACGAGTAGTGCATCTTTATCAGATAATGGAGTGATAAACTTTGATTGACCAAACAATAACTGAAGTACAACACGATAAACAAATGTCCACTTTACTTGATTGAGGAAGCATTTGGGGATACCTGAAGGGATTTCATACATTTTTCTCCAAAGTGATGAGGCCTCGAGTCATTCTGGTTATGAGATTTTCGCCCATGTTATGTGTTCGACAGTAGTGATTTTGTTGAACCTTCCTCTAAATGTTTCACCAACTGGTCATGGATAGATTGAATCATGATATGCAAAACATACAAAATATGTAGGATTAGTCGCAATGACTGTACCAAATAAACATAGTGATTGATTCACCCAAATATACGCAGGTAAATAGGAAAAGGAAGCGATTAGTCAGTTGGGTAGATTTTTTATTAATTGACATAAAAAAGCATTTGTCCTCTAAGTTTATATCCATATTGACGAAGTCAGCAATGATTTTTTGGCCTTCCTATACACAAAAGTAAAATTGACCTAAGTTCTTGTTGGTTTGCTTCATGTAGTAGCAAGTCAAAAAGTCAATGATCATAAACTCAGTGTCTGCTTCTTTTGCAAGCACAATGAGGGCTCGGAGTAGTCGTATCCTATTCTACATCAACTAGGTGACAGATATTTGGTAATGAGACTTCACCTCCAGCACAATCTCTGGGTTCGGGAGCTTAAGTCTTATCTCAAAGAATTTCACATACAGGCATAGCCACACATTGTTCTGGGTGTCCATTCGCTTTTTAGGATAAGCGAGGAAAACCTCGACTCCTAGTGGAATCCCATATATTGCTCAAATCCTTACCAAGTCTTCGCTTGATTTGGGACTCTTTTTGAAGAAAGGAACTCCCTTCGTAGTTGATTTGAAAACTTGAGTCGGTTTTGGGGAAAATTGATACGCTTACTTTGACCTGAAGTACTAGTAGGTCAATCCTTATTTATTTCGGCTAAAGGGTACAATTCATTCGTAGTGATCTTAATCTCCCTGCTACTACTTGCTCCATTAATCCTAGAATTCCATCCTAACCTTGTTTGGTGTACAACTTTATCGACCTCTCGATCATCATCAGAGTCCCACCAATCTCTACTTTTGTTCGATGACGAGCACTCTATGTCGACTATTATCAATTTGTTTGACATGTCTTCGGGGTAAAAGCCTAAATCAGAGGGAAAACTAGAGCAAAACAGATCAAAAGTCCTAGAAAATAATAATATAATGAATTTCAAGAATTTCTTGAAGTTCTAACGTTGAGAAAGCTAAATAGCCTAGAAATCTATGATTTTCTGAAAAAAGGGAGAAAAGTGGCACCATCATGCATGAGATCAAGGAAGAAATACTTCTATGCAATCAAAATCGTAAAAATAAGAATATTAGTGAGAAATATTGCCTAAAAAGAAGGAGAAAACTTGGAAGAACTTGAGGAGCTCTAAAACTTTGAAAATGAGAAGAATAAAAGTGAATGGTTGAGAGAGGGACCATCGCTTATATATTGTCCAAAAATAGTCAATGAACGGCTGAGATTCCATCAATTGGAAATGGACTAACACCCTAAATGTGATGTCTTTTCTATTTCTCACTCAAATTGAGACCTTATCTCATCAAAGTATAGGTGATGTCAATGCTTTCGAGATATTTTGAAATACACCAATGAGATCGTGCTATGTTTTAAGTTGCTGACTCTTGTGTCTTTCCAAAGAAAGGTCATGGTTGCTAAGCAAGGGTTTTGTGTATAAAAAGCAAGGGTTGCTCGAGTTCAAAGTGGCGTTTCTCATTCGTTCTATTCAATTGCACTCCTATAGTCGACCCTAATTGACTAAGAGGGGGCCAACTGTTGGTGTATGATTTGGACAGGCCAAATCGAACAAGGGCCTAATCATAGTGTGACCCAATGTATGTAATGAATCAAGCAAGCCTGATAGATGTGCTCGACACATCCGATGCTTGTAGAACAAAACAACTTGGTTTACCCTCTATGAGATATGCTCACTACTAGCAGATCAAGTTGACCCTTTTTGACATTTGTCTTGTGTTCGACGTGCTCAATACCAATGGTTTGTGCATATTAGATAGAAAATTACATAACTCTTTGCTCATTTGGATTGACATGATAGGTTAGGAGTCGAAAGTGATAAAGGAAGACCCACCAATTCATGTAACTGTCACGCCCCGGAGTATGGGAGGTGACGTGGCGGATTATTTAGATTAATTAAATAAGAATTTGATTAAAATCAATGGTTTAAGAATCAAATTAAGTAAGGAATAAGAAGTTTTTCCACCACATTTTATAAAAGAATTTATAAATATTAAGCAAATAATAAAATTTAATAAAGAACCGCGAGTATGGGTTCCACAACCCACAACTTATACACACACATGGTTCTGACAATATCATAAATACAATCACAGTCCAGATACAAATAAAATTAGAATCTTACATGCCTTGATTAAATAATACAAAATATGATTTAATCCTCCTAATGCTCCTGAGTTCGGTCCGAAGAATCCTCTCCAAACCTAAATGGGAAACCACCTAGAGGGGGGAAATTTAAAACAGATAAAACGTGAGCGAAAGGCTCAGTAGGACTAGGTTTTATAAAATAATTTAATGCAAAGAAACATAGGTCATTATTCAAGAGTTATTTAAAAGAACCTTAAATTAATAAATAAATAAATAAATGAATAAATTTGAGTAAAACAGTTCTTACCCAGAACAGCTTACCCGTATAACCAATAATATTATTTTTCTTTCCTAGGCAAACCATAATAACATCACCACCGTAGTGGCCCAGCTAGGTTCCGGGACCTGCCCCCAAGGTCGATCGCTACACGACCCGATCTCTGATATGGCATCATGCCTATATGTTCATTATCATCATCATTCAAAACCCAATTATCGAGTATTGTCATTTACATTTATTATGAAGTCCATTTCAGTTCACGGTATATTAAAACATAACCGATAAATTCATTTTTCAAACCACCGTTGAAAACACTTTAATAGAAACCCTTTTCAAAGCCAAATCATTTTGAAACTAGGCTATCAAAGAATGGGGTAGAAGTCCTACCTCAATACTCGTGCCGGTGCCCCATACCGTAATCCTGGTCCGCTATACGTTAGCTCCGCAGAACCACGAACGATCCTAGATACAAACTAAGTCGATCAATATCTAGTTCGAGACATTCTATGTTACTAAACCATTTCATGATGTCCTAGTGTGCCATTTGTACCTTTAAAATCATCCTATAAGGTTGGGATTTAAATCAGGGTTCAAAACAGTGAAAACGGGTGAAAAATCACAAAATTTTTCATGCCTCGGTCGGCCTGCCGGACTCCCTGCTTCGGCCGGCCGAACTGCACAGTTCGGCCTGCCGGAAGCAAAGTTCGATCGGCCGAACACTTCCCCAGGTTCGGCCTGCCGGTCGGAAGAACACCGGCCTGCCGATCATCACTCCGGCCTGCCGAACACACAGTTCGGCCTACCGAATTGGGAAAATCCAAAAATCCCAGCCACGGGTTTCTCGATCCCCAAAATTCAAATCTTGATTCTAACCTGTTTTTCTCAAATCCCAGGCATGAAAAACAATCATAGTTGATAGAAAAACATACTAGAACATGTTTGGACTCATTTAAACAAGATTTAAACTCAAAATCCTCAAAAATCCAAAAATGAGAAAATGAGGAGAAAAATGGAAAATCTTGAATTCAATCCGTTTTTCTTCAATCTAAGCTTAGATTCTAGTTGTTCTAAGTCCATTTAACTCAAATCCACGGTTTTTTAAGCATAAACAAACCTAGATTTCAAAAATGCACAAAATTGAAAATTTTGTAAAAAGTTTAGAAATTTCGAATCTAACCTCGAATCAAAGCTTCAATCCACGATCTTGGTTGCCAAATCACGTCCCCGAGCTTCCTCCTTGCTAACCCGAAGCTTGGACTCGAATTAGGATTCAAAAATTTGAGAGAGAGAGGGACTACCGAGAGAGAGGGTCACGGGAGGGAAGAGAGGAGAGAGAGAGAGAGATGCGTGAGCGTGAGGAGAGAGAGAGAGAGAAAGGAAATAAATAGAGAAAATCGGTGGGCGGTTTTACTATGGGAAAACCATGTGCCGCCCACAGTTTTGTAAAACAGAGTATTTTTAACATTTTACAAATTGTTGTGTTTTTAAAACTCAAAACATCATTTTAAAACCAGAAGAAATCATTTGAACGCATCAATTTAACAAAACAACCAAAAATTCAAAATCCCACCAAATGATCTAATTAATGTTAAAACGTTAATTATGGCACACTAATTCATCATTTACATTACATTAATATTAAATAAATTTCGAGACGTTACAACTCTCCACCCCTAAAAGAAATTTCGCCCTTGAAATTTACAACTCATCTAAAAAAAAAAACAAATGCGGATACAATTCCCACATACTCGACTCTAGTTCCCAAGTGGCTTCATCAACCCCATGATGCTGCCACACGACCTTTACCAACGGTATTTCACGACGACACAAGCTAATAACTTTCCGGTCGATGATCTGAATCAGCACTTCTTCGTACGTCGTATCTTCCTGAACCTGCACTTCGTGGAACGAAACTATCTTACCCTGCTCGGGTGGACACTTCCTAAGCATCAACACATGAAACACATTGTGAACATGAGAAAGTTTGGGCGGAAGATCAAGCCGGTAAACGGCCACACCAACACGTTGAGTGATCTCGAACGGCCCAATATAACTCGGTGCGAGCTTCCCACTCACTCCGAACCGCATAGTTCCCTTACAAGGTGATACCCTTAAGAGAACAAAATCCCTAAACGCGAACTCTAAGGGTCTACATCTCCTATCTGCGTAACTCTTCTATCGACTCTGAGTTGCCCTCAATCGGTCTCGAATCACCGCGACTTTCTTGTTGCTATCACGGATCTCATCCGGCCCAAGAATAACCCTATCTTTCGGCTCGGCCCAACACACAGGTGACCGACACGGTCGCCCATACAGCGCCTCTAATGGTGCCATACCAATACTCGCCTGATAGCTATTGTTGTATACAAACTTCGCCAGATGCAAACATTGCTTCCAATTCCCGCCGAAGTCCAACGTATAGGCACGCAACATATCCTCGAGAATCTGAATAACCTGCTTAGACTGCCCATCAGTCTAAGCATGAAATGCCGTACTGAAGTTCAAATCCGTACCTAAAGCCTCCTGAAAACTCCTCCAGTACTTAGCATTAAATCTGGTGTCTCGATCAGAGGTGATGGACAAAGGAACTCCATGCAACCTCACAATATTTTGCAGATACAAATCCCCGAGAATCTTCCTCGAACACGTCGACCTAAACGGAATGAAATGCACCGATTTCTTCAACCTGTCGACCATGACCCAAACTGCATCATGCCATTGCTCCGTCCTCGGCAAACCTGTGAGGAAATCCATCGTCACATGCTCCCATTTCCACCCTGGAATAGGAAGCAGCTGATGCTGATCTGCAGGCTTCTGATGCTCGGCTTTCACCTGAAGACATGTTGAACACTTGACCACGTACTCTCAAACATCTTTCTTCATACCTCTCCACCAATACTGCCTCTTCAAATCGCGATACATCTTTGTGCTTCCTAGATGAATAACGAACTGAGACCTATGAGCTTCATCTAATACGGCTTTCATCACCTTGGCGATAGCTGGAACTACAAGACGCTCCCAAAAATACAACGATCCATCTGCATGCACGCTCCATTCTTCAAACTGCTCCCCGTTCTGAATCTGCGACCAAATTCCCTGCAAATGCCGATCCTGCCACTGACTGTGCTTCACCATCCGAACAAGAGTTGGAGTCGCTTCCACATGATATACCGAAACTCGATCACAGTCTTCATGATACCGTAGCCTATACTCGCTCACCGTCGCATCCCTGCTCCAGTCCTCAAAGGCCAAACAAGCGAGAATCCCTGAAGACTTCCTACTAAGTGCATCAGTGACCACATTAGCTTTCCCGGGATGATACTGCAACGCAAAATCATAATCCTCCATATACTCTATCCATCTACACTACCTCAAATTAAGATCCCTCTTAGTGAACAAATACCTCAAACTCTTGTGATCGGAGAAGACCTGAAACAACGCTCCATACAAGTAACACCTCCAAATCTTCAGCGCTTGAATCACCGCTGTGAGCTCTAAATCATGAGTAGGATAATTTCGCTTGTGAGGTCGTAGCTGTCTCGATCCTGTACGCAACTACACAGTCCAATGCTGCATCAACACGCATCCAAGTCCGCGCCCTGAAGCATCGCATAAACCTCATACTGGCTCGTCACTGCTAGGAATAACTAACACTGGAGCTGAAGTCAACCGGTTCTTCAATTCCTTAAAAGCAAGCTCACAATCTTCATTCCACTCAAACCTGACATTTTTCTTGATTCAATCCTGTCAACGGAGCTGCAATCTTCGAAAATCCTTTACAAATTTCCTATAATAATCCTGCAAGACCCTAAGAAGCTGTGAATCTCCGCTACATTCCTTGGTCGTTCCCACTTCTAATATAGCTTCAATCTTGGACGGATCCACTAGAAATACCATGCTCCGAGATACATGACCCAGAAACTTGACCTCAATCAACCAAAACTCACACTTTTCCCTCTTAGCATACAACTGGTGCTCCCGCAGAGTCTGAAGCACGATCCAGAGATGCTGCTCATGCTCCTCCCAAGTCCTAGAATACACTAAGAATATCATCGATGAACACGATCATGAACTGATCCAGATACGGCCTAATATCCTGTTCATCAAATCCATGAAAGCTGTCGGAGCATTCATCAACCCAAAAGACATAACCAGAAACTCGAAGTGCCCATATCGAGTCCTAAAAGCTGTCTTAGGAATATCCTCTTCCTTGAATCCTGAGCTGATGATAACCTGAATCGCAAATCAATCTTCGAGAAGTATCGCGAACCTCCCAACTGATCAAACAACTCATCAATCCTAGGCAAGGGATACTTATTCTTCACCGTAACACGATTTAGCTGCCTGATAATCCACACACAACCTGAGAGTCCCATCATGCTTCTTAGCAAAGAAAACTGGTGCTCCCCACAGAGATGTACTATTCTGAATATACCCTTTATCAGCAAGCTCCTGAAGTTGCTTCCCCAATTCTTTCATTTCTACCGGCGCCATCCGATAAGGTGCCATAGAAATCGATGCTGTCCTTGGAAACAACTCGATCCCAAACTCAATTTTTTGATGCGGTGGTAATTCTGGCAACTCATCGGGGAAGACATCCTCGAACTCATCAACTACCGAAATCGCTACACTGCCTCTCAAAACATAGGGCTTGCAATCTAGGTTGGCAAGAAAAGCACAACAACCTAGATTCCTTCGCCCTCCTAGACACACCTTCATGAGGCGCTCACTCATTAACCAATCACCACCACCTTGGTAAGTGATTATCATCCCCCTATCAGATACTAGGGTCACTTTTCTAAGTTGGCAGTCTACAACTGCATTATACCTGGACAACCAATCCATCCCTAGAATTACATCATAGGAGCTCATGGGGAGTATAATCAAATCACTTTTTAAAATCTCATCCCCAATCTTTATTTTACAAGATTTACACATACAATTTACACACACCCGCCCCAAGGGAGAAGTTATAACTAGGGGTTCATTAAACTCTTCTATCTTTAATCCCAAGGCATGTACAAAAGAACTCGAAATGAGAGAATGAGAGGCACCGGTATCAACAAAACGTGAGCTAAAGACCTAGAAACCAAGACCATACCATCGACAATCGCGTTACCAACATGAGAATCTGACCCTCTAGATGCCATTGCATGAACTTGCACTGGCGCCTTTCCTTTCCCTCTACCGACATTACTGGGTCCTGGATTACTCGGTCGATGCTGCTGAGATGGAGACGACTGCACACTACCTGCACTCGGTGCTCGATACTGAGGAACACTACACTGAAAATACTGCGGCTGTTGTCCCCGTGCTGGATATGAGAATTGCTGAGGAGAGAACTGCGGATACTGCAACTGCGGGTACTGCGGAGGCGGAGGTAGGGTCTGAGGCTGAGGCTGAGATGAACGACTGGCATCCTCCCCGGTCTGAGATCCAAGATGAGCACTCCTGATCGGACAATTCCTCTTGATGTGTCCGGGCTACTGACAGAAATGAAAATGAAAGCTGTAGGGGTTGCTGCGCCCGTTGCCAGACAAACTGCTGCTACCACTGTTTGTGCCACCTTGCTTGCCCTTTCCCGGAGTTGGACGACTACTGGTGCTCTTCCTACCACTCCTCTGCGGTCTTCCTGAAGCCTTGGCTCGATCCTCACAATACTGCACATAATCATTCTCCACAGATATCGCCGACGACACAAGCTCTCCAAAACTCCTAAGCTGCAGAGCAACCAACTGTCGCCGAATAGGAGCCTTGAGCCCTTATTGAAACTTAATACATTTCTCACGCTCCGATGCCACCACTGATGGAGCAAACCTAGCCAACTCATTAAACCTTGCCTCATATTTCCGGACTGACAGATCACCCTGCTGCAACCTGTAGAACTCAACTGCCTTCTGATCTCTATACCCCTGAGGAAAATATCGATCATAGAACAGCTCCTCGAACCTGTCCCAACTGATATCGCCACCGCGCTCCAAACGTTTAGCTTGTTTCCACCAAGTGTTGGCACCACCCTTGAGCTTATACGTAGCAAACTCCAAACGATACTCCTCAGGCACACCAAGGGTATCCAAATGCTTCAAGATCGACTCCAACCAATACTCTGCTAACTGCGGATCCCCATTACCATCAAAAGTCAGAACTGACGCACGCCAGAATTCCTTAAAATACGCATGCCGACTACCAACATCAGAATCTCCCGGTCTAGCCCTGGCAGCCATCTGCCGGAAAGCCGCAAACATAGACCTCATCATGCTCTCATCATTTTCAAACTCGGCGTCAGCTGTCGAACGACGTCTAGGTGCCATGCTCTCACTTCTGAAAACAAAATTTGGACTGTCAGAGGTATTTCATTGTCAAACCTATGTGTGCACAATTCCCAAGGTTCATAACCTTGAGCTCTGATACCATTCTGTCATGCCCCGAAGTACGGGAGGGGACATGGCGG
The DNA here is from genome assembly GCA_025403435.1 of Artocarpus heterophyllus. Lineage (NCBI taxonomy): Eukaryota > Viridiplantae > Streptophyta > Magnoliopsida > Rosales > Moraceae > Artocarpus > Artocarpus heterophyllus. Next base: position 29,471,251 of record CM046345.1, on the reverse strand, counting down.
ATTATTTAAATTAATTAAAAGAGAGTTTAATTAAAAATCAGGGGTTTAGGGGTTTAAATAAAATATAAAATGTGAAAATTTAAAGAAAACCATTGCATGAATAATTAATATAAAAGAATAACATAGCGAGTATGGGTCCCACAAACCCACAACTTGTGCACACATATGGTACTGACAATATCATAAATACAATCACAGTCTGGATACAAATGAAGTTAAAATCTTACATGCCTTGATTAATTAATACAATAGATATACTAGTTCTTCTACTGCTCTTGGGTTTGGTCCGTCGAATCCTCTCCGAACCTAAATGGAAAACCACCTAGAGGGGGAAATTTAAAACAAATAAAACATGAGCGAAAGGCTCAGTAGGACTATGTTTTATAAAATAATTTAATTTAAAGAAACAGGTTATTATTCAGGAGTTATTTAAAAGAAACCTTAAATGAATAAATAAATAAATAAATGAATAAATTTGAGTAAAACCATTCTTACCCAGAACAGCTTACCCGTATAACCAATAATATCATTTTTCTTTCCTAGGCAAACCATAATAACATCACCACCATAGTGGCCCAACTGGGTTTCGGGACCTCCCTCCAAGGTCGATCGCTACACGACCTGATCTCTGATATGGCATCATGCCTATATGTTTATTATCATCATCATTCAAAACCTAATTACCGAGTATTGTCATTTACATTTATTATGAAGTCCATTTCAGTTCATGGTATATTAAAACATAACCGATAAATTCATTTTCAAACCACCGTTGAAAACGCTTTAATAGAAATCCTTTTCAAAGCCAAATCATTTTGAAACTAGGCTATCAAAGAATGGGGTAGAAGTCCTACCTCAATACTCGTGCCAGTGCCCCACACCGTAATCCCAGACCGCTATACGTTAGCTCTGCGAAACCATGAACGATCCTAGATACAAACTAAGTCGGTCAATATCTAGTTCGAGACATTCTATATTACTAAACCATTTCATGATGTCCTTGTTAGACATGCATGCTCTAAGGAGTAAAAATGTAATACGTTTTTGGAGACATTTTTATCAATAAAGAATTTATTCGTTTATATATACCAAATATTGTCCTCTTTACGTTCATATTTGTTGAATGTATGATAAGCAAACAGTAGTCTGAGACTGTCAGTCTAAACCTTAAGAGTTGGGCATATGATGGGATGATTATGCGGTAGACACGACTCTTAAGGTGATGGTCTAAAATATATGATCCGCAATCGAGGGAATAAAGTTGGGCGCTTTATTCATGTAAAGATTGTTATGTTGTCTATATCCCTTTTGGGAGATGGTTTGTCTTGGCCATCGGAGTTGGACTCCGTGAATAGAAACGTTGGCGCGTTGTCATAGGTGACGATGTGTTGGATCGGGACATAAAGTGAATTGATTTGGATTAATAATTCTGTCTTGGCAAATCGATTCACTTTAGACAATCATTTGTATTGTATCTTAATCCTGAGATGAATAATGGGCCCGTTGTCTCGATTTGTGTCTTTTGATGTACCAATGGGTGACTCCCACATCTCTATAGTGGCATGCATGCCGGTACGTTGGAGGCATGACTCTTGGTAGCGTAGACTTGTTATTCATAGATATGGAATCCATAGCTCCTCTTTAGGAGTAATGATATCCTCTTATATGTGTTGTCCTGTAATTGGAAAACTGGAGCGCTCAACCATTTGGATACATAGGTGAAACCGAATGGTATACTATCTTTGGATGGTAAGTTTTCTAATGGTGAGACAATGGAACGTAAGATAAAAATAATCGGGAAGGTAAGACAGAACTTGTCCTTAAGCCGATTATGGATGATCATATGGGGATGCGATACACTATGATATGTCATGGAGACTTAGCTACACGAGCTTCGTAATTCTATAAAGTTCGAGAGTGCAGCTCCAAGCTTTTAGTGGAGTAGCGTTGGAGTTGATAATTGTGAAATGTATATCTGGGATATTGGGTTTCATAATTATCATGAGCTTGAACTTTATAGGTCCATTTTGGTCCCCTTTGCTAGCTCACAAAATCCTGTAACGACACGGCGTGCTTTTCCAATAATTGGTGACTTATGTCGGATTTATCAGATTGGTTTAAAATTTATAAGAATCAAATAATTCATGTCTGTTTATCGGTTGAATTAATTATGTAAGAAATTAGTTCAAGATGAACTTGTTGAATTATGGCGTTCGGATAATTCTTGTCTGTTTATCGGTTGTTTTAATTTTGGACAATTAGAACAAGATAAACTTGTAGAATTATTGTGAATTGGTTTATTTTCTTAGAGATTATCTTGATAAAGTTTGTTTTGATCAGATATCTTTTCTATTGGGCTATTTGAATCAAAACTGAGACTTTATCCTTTAGAATCTCGGGTGGAAAATAAAAGATTCGCGGAGATTTTTTCTCGGCAGTTCGGCATGCCGGATGACGTGTTCGGCCTGCCGAACTGGTCAGTTCGGCCTGCCTATCACACAGTTCGGCATGCCGATCGCGACAGTTCGGCTATTTGATTCTGTTTCGATTTTTGAGACCTAATCTGATATGGACTGACCCCAAGGACCAATAGGTATAAAAAGAGAGTGAGTCTAATGATTTACTCAGATCAATTTGAGAGATTAAGAGTGATACTCTTCTAGTGAGCATCTGAAAACTCCCTGAGAGCTTTTGTTCACAAATCACGAACACTAGCTTTGGGTTCTCTCTATTGGTTGGAAGGAGAGTCACCGGTGGAAGAGCTGTACGTGTGAGCCCACACTCACTCCGGTTATGGATAGAGAATAGCAAAGAAGACCAGTTGGTTGAGGCTCTTCTGGAACGTTACTTCTCTACACAGGTCGCGGAGGTTCTTCGGCACACTGAGGTTAGTAAGATCTGTTTAATTTATACATATAACATGTCAAACTTGTGTTTTGGAAAATACTCTGATGGAAAAATTTTAAAATTTCGCTGCGCACTTTGTTTCCAACAATTGGTATCAGAGCCGAGGTTTTTACATAAATTTGCAAGTTTGTGATCATGTTATATGCATAAATTTTGTGATCTTAATCTCTCCAATGCTTGAATTAAATTTTATAGAGAGATGGCACTCTAGGTTTCTATATAATGTATATGTTGTCATGGATTATATGGTGAATGCTTATTAATTAATTATGGTTGATTAAATTGTTGTTTAATTATTTATTACTTAATTAATACCAGTTATGGTTCCTTAGAGGTTAGAATGTGTATCTAGGTTTTTCATGTAATTAGATGGCGGACTATCATCTCCGTCTAGGAATTATTATTTAATTTTTAATTTGTAAGAATTTTGTAATTAAATAATTATTCGGAGAAGACGGAACGAGAAGTCAGAACTTAAAGATTGATGATGGCGCCTCCAGGTATTTCCTGAGTCTCTAATTTTATGTTTTTGTATTGTTGAAAATAAAATTGATGAATTGCATAAAAATTGTATTTTCTGGATTGAGGGTTTTCTGCTCGGTCGGCATGCCGGACCTCACAGTTTGGCAGGCCGAAGGTCACAGATCGGCAGGCCGGACGTACGGTCCGGCAGGCCGACAGTGGGGCAGAAATTTTGGTGCTCTGCCGGCAGGCCGAACCTTCGTGTTCGGCAGGCCGAACCACCATGATCGGCAGACCGATCACCCAGATCGGCCTGCCGACCGAGAGCTGCCAGGTGTCCAGAAAAGGTGCGATTTTTCTAGTGCAGTTTTAATTTTTTTTTTGGGACGATTCTGAGAAACATTAAATTTGGATATGACCGAAAATATGAAGTGTTCGATTCATACGGGATTGAGGACTTGAAGATGGATATTACATGAAGAAGGATACAGCTTGAGGATTCAAGGATGAAGAATCGATAAATGTCTCGATTATTCTCTTGTAATCTTAGTTTTTTTTTCTATTCTCTAGGGTGGAACCATAATATTACGGTTATTATTATTATTATGCTTGTAGCTTTGCTTGATTGCTTTGCTTGTCTGCATTATAATATGATTTACCATGTATATTGATAACATGTCATATAGAATAGGGAGTGCCGCTCATATTAAAATTGTTCATGCATAATTTTAAAATAAAACCTTGACTTCAAAAGATTGAGTGGGAGAAGGTTTTCGAAGAGAGAACCTAAGGCCTCCATCGTTGGTCCATAGGAAGAACATGATGGTCCCAACCCCTAGGAAGGGATTTCTATCATGTACCAGATTGGATCTCTGAAAGGATAAGGTATTTTAGTATGATTTATGGTTGCACACCCCTAGGTGGTGATTATAAATCATGGATAAAATATTAAAACGGTGGTTATACACTCACGTTAATTTTATTATTAACCTCCCCTAGGAGCTCTGTTAATAAAATTAATGGCCAAAGAAACGATTATTAGTATATGCTGGATCATACGGGTCCTGGATGGCATATATTAATCAGGAGGGGATCCGTGTTCCTGATTGAATTTGGCATGACTCCCCTAGGAGCTTGTTGAATTCTGAGTTGGGAATTATCGTTGTAAGGTTGTGATATTTTCAAGGTTTTGACACATAAACACATTTGTATGATTTTACATGATTGTGTTATCTTACTAAATTATTATATATGTTTGCTTATGTTTGGTATATGATTCTTTATTGTAGATTAAAAATGTCTAAAAACGCTTTATCATCGATACTTGACAAAAACCAATTAACCGGTGAGAACTATAATGATTGGAAACGGAACCTGGACATCGTCCTTTCCTTTGAGAAACTAAAATATGTTCTGACAATTCCTTGTCCTCCCGAGCCTACGGGAGACTCAAGTAATGAGCAATTCCAAGCGTACGACCGCTGGAAAGATGCTAATGATCAGGCCCGCTGCTATGTTATGGCTAGCATGAATAACGTGCTGCAGGCTCAACATCAGGATTATGAGACTGCGAAGCAGATCTTGGATAATCTTGAGGACATGTTTGGAGGCCAGGCCATAACAAAGCGGCAAGGGGCGCTTCGGAAACTCTTAAACTGTAGACAGAGACCGGGGACATCTGTAAAGGAGCACATGATGTTGGTCATGGGTTACCTCGCTGAGGCTCAAACCAATGGAGCCGACATCGATGCTGAAACTCAGATGACTATGGTCTTTGAGACTCTGTCTAAGGAATTTATTCCGTTTAGAGCTACTTTTAATCTAAGCAATAGACGGGATATGACCTTGACAGAACTGATGAAACAGTTACAAGAGTTTGAACTGCTGATCAGGGAGTCTCCTGCTGGTGGAGAGGCCAATATGGTAGCTGCTTCTGGTTCCAATCCTAACTCTGGGAATGGAAAGAAGCAACGGGCCAAAAGTGGGAAGTCTTCTATTCCTATTGCTACCAAGAGCAAGAAGAAGAAGAAGAAGAACCCAAAGAAGCTTAAGTGCTTCTTTTGTGGTAAGGTCGGGCATATAAAGAAGCATTGCAAGGACTTCCTTTCCAAGGGAGGTAGGTGTGATCTTCTATATTTAGAAACTTGTTTGGTTGAGGAATCCAGTGACATTTGGGTCATAGATTCCGGTGCAACTAATCATGTTTGTGTTTCTCTGCAGGGATTCAAAGAAACGAGAAGTCTACTTCGTGAAGACTTAACGCTTCGGATGGGCGATGGATCCTTGGTCTCAGCGGAAGCAGTGGGAGATGTCCATCTTTATTTTGATAATTATAGGAGTTTAATTTTGCGAGATTGTTTTTATGTTCCTAAATTTAAAAGGAATTTAATTTCTGTATCTTCTTTATTTAAAGACTCCTACGTGGTATCTTTTAATGAAAAAGTGGTGATTCGTAAAAACAAATCTTTTATCTGTTCTGGATGGATGCAAAATAATCTATATTTTATCAAACCTAAGATGGACCTATTGCTTAATGCTGAGATAAATGATAATGACTCAAAAAGACTTAAAACTTCTCACTCTAATAAGACTTATCTTTGGCATTTGCGCCTTGGCCATATTAACCTAAATAGGATTCAAAGGTTGGTAAGGGATGGACCTTTAAGTCACTTAAAGGTGGAATCTATACCTCAATGTGAGTCTTGTTTGGAGGGTAAAATGACCAAAAGACCATACGGGTCTAAGGGCAATAGGGCCGAAGGGGTTCTAGAACTTGTGCATAGTGATGTTTGCGGACCGATGAACATCCGGGCACGAGGAGGGTATGAGTACTTCGTTACTTTTATTGACGATTACTCAAGATATGGGTTTGTGTACCTAATGCACCACAAAAGCGAAAGTTATGATAAGTTCAGGGAGTTTCGGGCTGAAGTGGAAAAGCAATTGGGTAGACCCATAAAGGCACTTCGATCTGATCGAGGTGGGGAATACCTTTCTGATGAGTTCTTGGGACACTTGTTAGAGAATGAGATTTTATCCCATTTGACTGCGCCGGGTACTCCGCAGCAGAATGGCGTAGCAGAGAGAAGGAATAGGACTTTGTTGGACATGATTCGGTCCATGATGAGTTATTCATCATTGCCTTTATCCTTTTGGGGATATGCACTACAAACCACATGTTATCTTTTGAACAATGTGCCTTCAAAATCGGTCCCTAAAACTCCTCACGAGTTGTGGACAAGACGGAAGACATCCTTAAACCATATTCGCATATGGGGATGTCCAGCTCATGTCCTGTTTAAGGATCCGAATAAGTTGGAAGCATGTTCAGAAGTTTGCGTGTTTGTAGGATATCCAAAAGGGACTAAAGGGGGTTATTTTTATAACCCAAAGGAAAATAAAGTCGTGGTTTCAACTAATGCAACTTTCCTTGAGGAGAGTTACATGAACGACTTTAAACCTCAAAGCAAAGTGGTGCTTGAGGAGTTGAGGGGTAATCCGTTTACTCCGGAGGTTCCGAATGAAACCATTCCGATCGGTGTAGAAAAACCAAACAAACCTGAACAACAACCTCAGGGGCTTCGGCGTAGTGGGAGGATCGGGCGTCAACCTGAGAGGTATATGTTCAATGGGGAGGTCTTTTTGGCTGAACCGGATGAACATTTTAGGGATCCTTATACTTACGCAGAAGCTATGGTGGATGTTGATTCAAGACTCTGGACAGAGGCCATGAACATTGAGATGAAGTCTATGGAGACTAATCGGGTCTGGGAGCTTGTGGATCTTCCCGAAGGGCAAAAACCCATAGGGAGTAAGTGGATCTACAAGAGGAAAAGAGGAGTGGATGGAAAGGTCGAAACCTTTAAGGCAAGACTGGTAGCTAAGGGTTATACGCAAAAGGAAGGAATCGATTATGAGGAAACCTTTTCGCCTGTAGCCATGCTTAAGTCCATCCGGATTCTCTTGTCCATAGCTGCCGCTCTTGACTACGAGATTTGGCAGATGGATGTCAAGACGGCTTTTCTGAATGGCTATCTTGATGAGTCCATTTATATGGAACAACCAGACGGGTTCAAGGTCGCGGGTCAAGAGGGTAAGGTTTGTAAGCTGCTAAAGTCAATTTATGGACTTAAGCAGGCTTCTCGTTCTTGGAACATAAGATTTGATCAAGTGATCAAGACTTATGGGTTCTCACAAAATATGGATGAACCATGTGTTTACAAACACATTAAGAATGGAAAGGTGGTTTTTCTACTACTCTATGTAGATGACATTCTGCTAATTGGCAATGACGTTGGGGCGTTGTCATCGGTCAAATTATGGTTGACCAAGCAGTTTGACATGAAGGACTTGGGTGAGGCTAATTTTGTTCTCGGTATCCAGATCTTTCGGGATAGGAAGAACAAAATGATAGCTTTATCATAGGCCAGCTACATAGATAAAATTCTCAGGAGGTTTGCAATGCAGGATTCCAAGAAAGGTGGGCAACCATCTAGGTCTGGAATTACTCTTTCTAAGAAAGACTCTCCAAAGTCTTATGAAGAAAAAGAATACATGAAGAAGGTACCTTATGCTTCGGCAGTGGGTAGTCTCATGTATGCCATGCTTTGCACTCGACCGGATATTAGCTATGCGGTCGGGATTGTGAGTCGATTTCAGGCGGATCCAGGACCGAACCATTGGGTTGCGGTAAAGCATATTTTCAAGTACCTAAGAAGGACTCGAGGGTATATGCTAGTGTATTCGGGTGAGGATTTAACTCCTCTAGGATACATTGATTCGGATTTTCAATCCTGCCTGGATTATAGGAAATCGACATCGGGGTTTGTGTTTACTCTGGGTGGCGGTGCCATCAGTTGGAGAAGTGCGAAGCAAGATTGCACTTCGGATTCAACGATGGAGGCCGAGTATGTGGCGGCTAGTGATGCTTCGAAAGAAGCAGTGTGGCTCCGCAAGTTCCTTGGGGATCTTGAGGTAGTTCCTGGTGTGGATAAAGCGGCATCACTGTACTGTGATAACAGTGCGGCGGTAGCTAATGCTAAGGAACCAAGATTTCACAAGAAGAGTAAGCATATTGATCGGAAGTATCATGTGATAAAGGACTTCGTTGAGAGCGGGCATGTCACGGTGTGCAAGATCGCGTCAGAGGACAATTTAGCTGATCCATTTACGAAGACACTTTCTGGGAGAGTCTTCGAAAGGCATGTGGAAGCTATGGGGATGCGAAATTTGCAGTATTTACTCACTTAGTGCAAGTGGGAGATTGTTAGACATGTATGCTCTAAGGAGTAAAAATGTAATACGTTTTTGGAGACATTTTTATCAATAAAGAATTTATTCGTTTATATATACCAAATATTGTCCTCTTTACGTTCATATTTGTTGAATGTATGATAAGCAAACAGTAGTCTGAGACTGTCAGTCTAAACCTTAAGAGTTGGGCATATGATGGGATGATTATGCGGTAGACACGACTCTTAAGGTGATGGTCTAAAATATATGATCCGCAATCGAGGGAATAAAGTTGGGCACTTTATTCATGTAAAGATTGTTATGTTGTCTATATCCTTTTTGGGAGATGGTTTGTCTTGGCCATCGGAGTTGGACTCAGTGAATAGAAACATTGGCGCGTTGTCATAGGTGACGATGTGTTGGATCGGGACATAAAGTGAATTGATTTGGATTAATAATTCTGTCTTGGCAAATCGATTCACTTTAGACAATCATTTGTATTGTATCTTAATCCTGAGATGAATAATGGGCCCGTTGTCTCGATTTGTGTCTTTTGATGTACCAATGGGTGACTCCCACATCTCTATAGTGGCATGCATGCCGGTACGTTGGAGGCATGACTCTTGGTAGCGTAGACTTGTTATTCATAGATATGGAATCCATAGCTCCTCTTTAGGAGTAATGATATCCTCTTATATGTGTTGTCCTGTAATTGGAAAACTGGAGCGCTCAACCATTTGGATACATAGGTGTAACCGAATGGTATACTATCTTTGGATGGTAAGTTTTCTAATGGTGAGACAATGGACGTAAGATAAAAATAATCAGGAAGGTAAGACAGAACTTGTCCTTAAGCCGATTATGGATGATCATATGGGGATGCGATACACTATGATATGTCATGGAGACTTAGCTACACGAGCTTCGTAATTCTATAAAGTTCGAGAGTGCAGCTCCAAGCTTTTAGTGGAGTAGCGTTGGAGTTGATAATTGTGAAATGTATATCTGGGATATTGGGTTTCATAATTATCATGAGCTTGAACTTTATAGGTCCATTTTGGTCCCCTTTGCTAGCTCACAAAATCCTGTAACGACACGGCGTGCTTTTCTAATAATTGGTGACTTATGTCGGATTTATCAGATTGGTTTAAAATTTATAAGAATCAAATAATTCATGTCTGTTTATCGGTTGAATAAATTATGTAAGAAATTAGTTCAAGATGAACTTGTTGAATTATGGCGTTCGGATAATTCTTGTCTGTTTATCGGTTGTTTTAATTTTGGACAATTAGAACAAGATAAACTTGTAGAATTATTGTGAATTGATTTATTTTCTTAGAGATTATCTTGATAAAGTTTGTTTTGATCAGATATCTTTTCTATTGGGCTATTTGAATCAAAACTGAGACTTTATCCTTTAGAATCTCGGGTGGAAAATAAAAGATTCGCGGAGATTTTTTCTCGGCAGTTCGGCATGCCGGATGACGTGTTCGGCCTGCCGAACTGGTCAGTTCGGCCTGCCTATCACACAGTTCGGCATGCCGATCGCGACAGTTAAGATTACGCGTTTTTCACGCGTATCTTATCAGATATTGATCCGAACTTGATTCTGTTTCGATTTTTGAGACCTAATCTGATATGGACTGACCCCAAGGACCAATAGGTATAAAAAGGGAGTGAGTCTAATGATTTACTCAGATCAATTTGAGAGATTAAGAGTGATACTCTTCTAGTGAGCATCTGAAAACTCCCTGAGAGCTTTTGTTCACAAATCGCGAACACTAGCTTTGGGTTCTCTCTATTGGTTGGAAGGAGAGTCACCGGTGGAAGAGCTGTACGTGTGAGCCCACACTCACTCCGGTTGTGGATAGAGAATAGCAAAGAAGACCAGTTGGTTGAGGCTCTTCTGGAACGTTACTTCTCTACACAGGTCGCGGAGGTTCTTCGGCACACTGAGGTTAGTAAGATCTGTTTAATTTATACATATAACATGTCAAACTTGTGTTTTGGAAAATACTCTGATGGAAAAATTTTAAAATTCCGCTGCGCACTTTGTTTCCAACAGTCCTAGTGTGCCATTTGTATCTTTAAAACCATTCTATAAGGTTGGAATTTAAATCAGGGTTCAAAACAGTGAAAACGGGTGAAAAATCACAAAATTTTCTATGCCTCGGTCGGCCTGCCAGACGCCCTGCTTCGGCCGGCCGAACTGCATAGTTCGGCCTGCCGGAAGCCAGGTTCGGTCGGTCGGTCATTTCCCCAGATTCAGCCTGTCGGACGGAAGAACACCGGCCTGTCGATCCCTATTCTGGCCTATCGAACGCGCAGTTTAGCCTACCGAACTGGGAAAACCCAGAAAGTCAGCCACGGGTTTTCGATTCCCCAAAACACAAATCTTGATTTTAACCTATTTTTCTCAAACCCCAGTCTTGGAAAGCAATTATAATTGATAGAAAAACATACTAGAACACATTTGGACTCATTTAAACAAGATTTAAACTCAAAAATCTCAAAAATCTGAAAATGAGAAAATAAGGAGAAAAATGAAAAATCTTGAATCCTATCCGTTTTTCTTCAATCTAAGCTTAGATTCTAGTTGTTCTAAGTTCATTTAACTTGAATAAAGGGTTTTCTAAGCTTAAACAAACCTAGATTTCAAAAATGCACAAAATTGAAAATTTTGGAAAAAGTTTAGAAATTTCAAAACTAACCTCGAATCGAAGCTTCAATCCGCGTTCTCGGTTGCCAAATCACATCCTCGAGCTTCCTCCTTGCTAACTCAAAGCTTGGATTCGAATTTGGTTTCAAAAATTTTGAGAGAGATAGAGAGAGAGGAGAGTGTCTCGGGTGAAAGAGAGAAAGAGAGAGAGAGAGAGTGAAATCAGGGAGAGTGAGGAGAGAGGAGGAAGAGAGAGAATAAATAGAGAAAATCGGTGGGCGGTTTTACTGTGCGAAAACCATGTGCCGCCCACGGTTTTGTAAAACGGAGTATTTTTTACATTTTACAAATTGTTATGTTTTAAAACTCAAAACATCATTTTAAAACAATAAGAAATCATTTGAATTCATTAAATTAACAAAACAACCAAAATTCGAAATCCAACCAAGTAATCAAATTAATGTTGAAACATTAATTATGGCACACTAATTCATCATTTATATTACATTAACGTTAAATAAATTTTGGGGTGTTACATTATCTCATCAAAGTATAGGTGATGTCAATGCTTTCGAGATATTTTGAAATACACCAATGAGATCATGCTATGTTTTAAGTTGCTGACTCTTGTGTCTTTCCAAAGAAAGGTCATGGTTGCTAAGCAAGGGTTTTGTGTATAAAAAGCAAGGGTTGCTCGAGTTCAAAGTGGCGTTTTTCATTCGTTCTATTCAATTTCACTCCTATAGTCGACCCTAATTGACTAAGAGGGGGCCAACTGTTGGTGTATGATTTGGATAGGCCAAATCGAACAAGGGCCTAATCGTAGTGTGACCCAATGTATGTAATGAATCAAGCAAGCCTGATAGATGTGCTCGACACATCCGATGCTTGTAGCACAAAACAACTTGGTTTACCCTCTATGAGATATGCTCACTACTACAGACCAAGTTGACCCTTTTTGACATTTGTCTTGTGCTCGACGTGCTCAATACCAATCGTTTGTGCATATTAGATAGAAAATTACATAACTCTTTGCTCATTTGGATTGACATGTTAGGTTAGGAGTCGAAAGTGATAAAGGAAGACCCACCAATTCATGTAGTAGATCAAAGGAAGGTGGTTTGAAACTTGTGCTCAATTAGCATGTGACACATGTCCCACTACGCAAGCACTACTTGGATTCACTTCCCATTAACTGAAGCCCATTATCCTTAAGAGACATTTATAAATATGGGCTGAACGTGTCATCAAAAAGGATTTATCTCATAACTCCCATCTAAAAACTCTACAAATTCCACTTATTGTTCTTATTTTAAATTTATTTACACTTTACTTAGATGAGCTTCTATAAATTGTATTTGATTTGATGTATAGTGAAGAAAACAATAGTGGATGTAGCTTAGTTTAAGAGTGAACCATTATAAATCCCTTGTGTGGTATTTTTGTTTAGTTTCATAATTTGTTTTCATTATCTACTATTGTTGATGTTGAAGATCTAACCTAGTTTGTGAGTTTGCTCGACCTTAATAATAGTGATCAGAGGGCCTAATCAATCCTAATTAATCACCTAATCCAGTTTTAACCTAATTCGATTTAATTGTAAATTCAATATCTACAATCATCATCATCATCATCGTCGTCATTATTGTTATCATTATTATTATTATTATTATTATTATTATTATTAAGTTACTGAGTTTTAAGCAAAATACTAATGCTTGCCTTTTCTTTTCTTTTTTTGCATTAGGCGTTTTGCCCTTCTCCTGTGAATTATTGTAGCTATCACTAATGCTGGCATATTTGTGTATTAGTTTTTTTTTCCCTTTTTAGTGGATTATTATTGATCTTGTAACAACTAGGGCATTTGAAAGAGTGGCTTGAACTTTAGAAAATGAAAACAATGGAAGCTCCCACAGGCTGTCGTATAAAGTGAAAATATTTTATGATGTAAATCTTTCACATGTTATAGTCTGCAGTTTAAATTTTAAAATTAGAACTCTTCTCCTAAGCACCTTAACGTGCTTTCAATTTTCAAAACATAACATTCATGCTCCAGAACTATGAAATAGTTAAAAAAAAAACTCCTTAACATGTGTCACATAAAAAATAAGAGTTTGTCTAGTGTACAAATATTCTAGTAGCTCTTCCCCATGAAGTTACAAAACATAAAAGGATAGGTTATTAATTTTTAAAATTTTTAAAATTTTCAATTTATTTTCTTAAATAATTAAATGTTTAAAATGAAATCACTTTCAACTTAATATTTTCATTAAACATAATAGAGACACCAAAACTAATCTTTTATTATATACCACATAGAAATTGTGTGTAAATTTCATTTCAAAATCTTAGCACAAAGAGCTTTTTTTTTTGTTACCATTTCGTTGACTGAGGAAGAGATGTTACCTTTTGAAAAGTAGGGAAGGGGGGTACATTGTTACAACGATTATAATTGACATGAAATTTTTGTAATTAATCTTTTTTTTTCTTTTTTAAGGTTTTTTTTTTAATTTTAGGATTAATATCATTTTGGTAAGCAATACTATACTAATACCATGCAATTTGAAAAATATGAAAAATTGTTAGGGTCTAGTAATCGAAAGGTTTGATGTGACACATATGTCTTTGATTTGTCAGTGGTGAATTCAACAGAGCCAAAGATCTTCAAGGAGCTCATTAATGAAATACGGTAAGTCCTCCAATAGGATAATGGAGATGATCAAGTCTAAAGTGATCCAAAAAAGAATGGGTCTTAGGGCCCACTTTGTTACTATTCTTTGCAAAGCGTTGTCACAAGGGAAATATTATGAATAGCAAGTGAGTGAGATACAGTGGGAGAAGTAAGCACAAAGTTAACAAAGAGGGTTCCTAAAGTAAAATTATTCTAAAAAGTTAAGGCTGTGGGTATGGCTGGTGATATCTCAGAGTAATAGGTCTATGGGCTTCTTAGTGGGAAAGGCCAGAGGAGTATTCCAAAGATCTAAGGGAGTGCTTTTTAGAAATTCGTATGTCGGAAGGGCATAAAACTTGCAACGTGTCCAGGAAATGTCCTATAGGAGATATCAAAAAGGCTCTCATATCAGTCACAGTCCAAAGGGCACAAACCTGATGGGGACTCTCTCAGAGTAATGAGGTCGGAAAGGCCTTCAAGGGAGGCCAGTCTGAAGGACATAGAATTAGAGAGAGAAAGAGCAGGCAAATGCCTAGAGTTTGGTTGATAGAGAAATTAGGTTGACCTGACGTATAGAAGTAAGTAAAGGAGCTGGGTATTTATAGAAGAAGAAAGGGAGGAACCTCATGGTTGCTCTAGAAAATGTGGTCAAGTGTAAAGGTTAGACATGTAGTTAGAATTTTTGTTCTTGAACAAACTCATCAGGTGGCTTTCTAGGCATAGCTTTTTATGTCATGACCCCAAACCAAGATCAGTGACTAAATTGAAAGATATTTTGAAGATTTTGAAAGTCTAAAAATCTAAAAACTACAGTTAGGTACATAAAATTTTAGAAATGAATCAATTTTGCTCCGAAGTCTTTAAAAGTAAGAAAAAATAATAAAAATTCAAAATTTAAATAAATATATTCAATAATTAAATCCCATAAAATAAAATTAACCACAGCTATATACCTTTATTTAAATTCTAAAGTTATATTATAAAAGACATATAAAATCTATAGCCTACGAATAATCTATTAGGATGTATCACTCCATGTAACTTCCATGCACCAAAGCCCATTCAGATCCAGGAGTTTAGAAGTGAAACAAATATTCCAGTCGAATGATGGAGAGCATTGACAGTAGCCCAACACATAATTTATTTAGTAAATTGAAAGGAAAAGTAAGAGTGAGCATACAGTGCTGTTATATATGTATGCCCTAAGGAGTAAAAATGTAATACGTTTTTGGAGACATTTTTATCAATAAAGAATTTATTCATTTATATATACCAAATCTTGTCCTCTTTACATTCATATTTGTTGAATGTATGTTAAGCAAACAGTAGTCTGAGACTGTCGGTCTAAATCTTAAGAATTGGGCATATGATGGACTGATTATGTGGAAGACACGATTCTTAAGGTGACGGTCTAAAACATATGATTCGTAATCGAGGGAATAAAGTTGGGCACTTTATTCATGTAAAGATTGTTATGTTGTCTATATCCCTTTTGAGAGATGGTTTGTCTTGGCCATCGGAGTTGGACTCCATGAATAGAAACATTAGCACGTTGTCATAGGTGACGATGTATTGGATCGAGACATAAAGTGAATTGATTTGGATTAATAATTATGTCTCTGCAAATCGATTCACTTTAGACAGTCATTTGTATTGTATCTTAATCCTGAGATGAATAGTGGGCCTGTTGTCTCGACTTGTGTCTTTTGATGTACCAAATGGTGACTTCCACATCTCAATAGTGGTATGCATGCCGGTACGTTGAAGGCATGACTCTTGATAGCATAGACTCGTTATTCATAGATATGTAATCCATAGCTCCTCTTTAGGAGTAATGATATCCTCTTATATGCGTTATCCGGTAATTGGAAAACTGGAGCGCTCAACCATTTGGATACATAGGTGTAACCGAATGGTATACTGTCTTTGGATGGTAAGTTTTCTAATGGTGAGATAATAGAATGTAAGATAAAAACTATCAGGAAGGTAAGATAGAACTTGTCCTTAAGCCGATTATGGATTTTCAAATGGGGATACGATACACTTTGATATGTCATGGAGACTTAGCTTTATGGGCTTCGTAATTCTATAAAGTTCGAAAGTGCAGCTCCAAGCTTTTAGTGGAGTAGCGTTGGAGTTGATAATTGTGAAATGTATATCTAGGATATTGGGTTTCATAATTATCATGAGCTTAAACTTTATAGGTCTATTTTGGTCCCCTTTGCTAGCTCACAAAATCCTGTAACAATACAGCGTGCTGTTTCAATAATTGGTGACTTATGTCAGATTTATCAGATTGGTTTAAAATTTGAAATAATCAAATAATTCATGTCGTTTATTGGATAAATTAATTTTGTAATAAAATTAATTTAAGATTAACTTGTTGAATTATTGAGATCGGATAATTCTTGTCTGTTTATCAGTTGATTTAATTGGATAAATTAAATCAAGATAAACTTGTAGAATTATTGTGAATTGATTTATTTTCTTAGAGATTATCTTGATAAAGTTTGTTTTGATCAGATAACTTTTCTATTGGGTTATTTGAATAAAAAATGAGACTTTATCCTATAGAATCTCAGGTGAAAAATAAAAGATTCACGGAGATATTTATGCGGCAGTTCGGCCTGCCGATCTACGTGTTCGACCTGCCGATGGGGCCTGTTCGGCCTGCCGATCAGGTTGTTCAGCTTGCCGTTCAGCGAGAGATAAGATTACACGTTTTCACGTAGATCTTATCAGATATTGATCCGAACTTGATTCTGTTTCAAGTTTTTGAGACCTAATCTGATAAGGACTGACCCCAGGACCAATCGCTATATAAGGGGAGTGAGTCTCATGATTTACATATATCAATATAGAGATCAATTGAGAGATTAAGAGTGATACTCTTATGGTGAGCATCTGAAAACTCCCTGAGAGCTTTTGTTCATAAATCACGAACACTAGCTTTGGGTTCTCTTGAATGGTTGGAAGGAGAGTCATTGGTGGAAGAGCTGTACGTGTGAGCCCACACTCACTCCAGTCGTGGATAGAGAATAGCAAAGAAGACCAGTTGTTTGAGGCTCTTCTGGAACGTTACTTCTCTTCACAGATCGCGGAGGTTCTTCAGCACATAGAGGTTAGTAAGATCTGTTTAATTTATACATATAGCATATCAAACTTGTGTTTTAGAAAAATACTCTGATGTTAAAAATTTGTTAATTTCTGCTGCATATCTCTCACCTATTTTCCAATTACCTTTCTGTTTTCTAATTAATATTTTATCAAAAACCCAACAAAGTTTAATAGAAAGTGCCTCAAAAATTATATAGATTTATGAAATCTATAATTCATGTAATCATTAAAGAAAACTCAAAACTTGAACCCATTATTGTAATCTCACTCATATATCCTGATTGTTAGTGCAAAAAAGAGAGAGAAAATAGATATAAAAGGTCTCTTATGCTCCAAATGAGCACATCATGTCCATGATGTCTCAAATGAGCCCCATAGAATAGGTCATGGATGAATGGTGGTACCAATATAATAGTCAATGTCTATTGTACCCAACAAATGAACACCCTATGGGATATAACCTTGAGGAACTCTTTAATTGGCCTCAAAATTGTTCGATGACGCTTCATAAGGTCTTAGTATATAATAGACTTGGCTAAAACTCATCTAGCTCCTAAAAACTCTCCTAAATCATTCTACTCATAGTTTAATTTTAATAAAAAATTGGTAGTATAATGACTTATTTTTCTTGAAACCAAAATTAAAACCTACAAGAACACAATTTACAATAAACTCGTAAAATCAATGTAAACCCTCGCTCTGATACCAATTGTTAGAAAAACATAAACACAGTAGAATTTTAAAAATTTTAAATGAAAGTATTTTTTCAAATAACAAGTTAGACATGCTATGTATACAAACTAATTAAGATCTTACGTACCTCTTATAATAGGAATTGACAAGAAAAACTTCGACAAAACTGCTACTAAAAATTGTGTCTAGAAGAGCTTCAACTAACTAGTCTTTTTTGCTATTCTCGTTTCCATGACCAGAGTGCAAGTGGGAAAACGTTGTTCGATTCTCTTGGTAATGTCTCCTTCCAACCACAAGAAAAAAATAAGAGCTAAGGTTCAGGATGTTGAACAATAGTCTTATAAGACTTTTAGAGTTTTTCTCTCTAGAATACTCTCTCTAAATTTCTCTGGTGATCTAAATAATAAAAGGAACAAGTATTCCATTTATAATGGCTATTAGGGAGTCAATTCTACTAAGATAGGGGTTCTAAATTCAAAATTGGGTCAAAATCTACGTCAAAAAGTGTAAAAATGCGTAACAAGATTATGCCCAATTAGCTTGTCGGTCCTAACCACCGGCCTGCAGATTGTATTGTTTTAAGTGACTCAGTTACGCTTTATTGGCCTGCTGGACTTAGTCACAGGCCTATCGATTTGTCCAGTTTTTGAAGTTTCTATATCTTTTTCTACACTAGAATCTTAGATAGAGCCTCATTTTTAATTCAAATAACCCAATAGATAAGCTATCTAATTAAAGCAGTCATATACAAATAATCTCATATCACATAAGATATATATTGAAATAATTCAACATATTTATCTTGAATTAATTCAACCGATAAACTAGCATAAATTATTAAATCCAATCAACCAAATTAAAACCAATCTAAGAATTAAAATAAGTTGCCAATATGTAGGAAAAAATACGCTGTACCATTATAAAAAAATATTGTGATCTAACAAAGGGGACTCGATGGACATATATAGATCAAGCTCTTATAATTATAAAATAACACGTCCCTGACACGTTCGTTTTCTAATTATCAACTCTTTAGCTATTTCACTAAAAGCTTAGAGCTATATTCTCGAATTATATATAAATTACGAAACTCCAATAAGTTAATCATCTATGATATCTCATAATGTGTAACATCCCATAGAATATTCATATCGACTTAAAGATAAAATTCTGTTTTACCTTTCCGATTATTTTTATCTTATGCTTCATTATCTCACTATTAGAAAACTTACTATACGTAACCAATACAAATATACCATTCAGTTATACCTATACATCTGAAGGGTTGAGCGCTTTAGTTTTTTAATTATAGGATAGTGCCTGTAAGAGAATATTATTAACTCTACAAAAGAGCTATGGATTCCATATCTATGAATAACGAGTCTATGTCAATCAAGACATATCTATAACGTATCGGCATGCGTACCTTCATATAATTCTGGATGTCACCCTTTGGTACATCAAAAGACAAAGTCAAGAATATGGGTCTATTATTTCATTTCAAGATTAAGATATGACACATATGATTATCTAAAGTGAATTGATTTAAACAAATGGAATTATTAATCAAATCAATTTAACTTTTGTTCCGTTCTAATATATAGTCATCTATGACAATATACCAATATTTTTACCCACGGAGTCCAACTCCGATAACCAAGACAAGCCATCTCCTATTAGGGATGTAGACAACATAACAATTTTTATATAAATAAAGTGCCCAACTTTATTCCCCCAATTGCGGATCTTTTTATTTAGACTATCACCTTTAAGATTCATGTCTTTTGCATAATCTATCCATCATATGTATGATCTTAAAGGTTTAGATTGATAGCCTCAGACTTAGTTTGTTTGTCATATATTCAATTGGAATAAACATAAAGAGGACAAATTTGATATATGAAATAATTAATAAACTCTTCACTGATTAAAGGTCTTCAATAAAACTATTACATTATTTAATCTTTAAGGTACCTAGTCTAACAGTAACATTTATAAACCTCGTCCAAAATACTTGTTTTTGTTTCTAAAAAGGATTTGGAAGCTTGAACCATCAAAAAATTTTAGAAAGAAATAGCTATTGTGTGTGTGTGTGTGTGTGTTGGGGGGGATTTAATGGGAGAAAAGAACATAAAGTTTTATTTCACTTTGGCTCTTGGGTTTTTGTAGACTAAGTAGGGCTAAGTTGTAAATAACAATATTTGCTAATATGACCCTAGAGGAAATCTGTTTTTCCTTGTGTAATTATATGAAAAATTCTATCTTGGAAGAAGCAAATGTTGACTGATGTTTGACTTTAAGTTGTCCAATTCTATATTATGCAGTATTTTTCCTATACTACCCACAACCTTCCACAACATTCCATAATTATCCACAATTTTTTATACTGTATAATATCTATACTACATAATTTTCATACTGTATAATTCTCATATTGTTAATTCCTATACTGCATGATCCTCATACTGCATAATTCTCATACTGCACAATTTTTATATTACATAATCTTATACTTCGTAGTTGTTTCATAATGTGTTACAACATAACTTACAATATTTAAGTTTTCTAGCTTACTTTTTGAGCATCTTAGTTAATTGTATTCGAATTATAGACATTTGAAGCTGTACCAGTTTAATTATGGACTTTGGCATGTTATTTAATCTAATGGACATATATTTACTCCCTCAGTATTGTCACAAAATTTGGTAATAATAATAATCCTTGTGACACTTGTATTGCTTTCAAAGCACTTAAGAAAATTTTGAACATAGCTTTTAAGTCACAAAAATTTGTACATAAATTGCTCATAATAACTCTTAAAAATTGCACGTACAATGCATTAGAAATTTCATTGCATTTTGATCTCTAAGTTTCAAACATGAAACCTTTTAAGGTAGATCATTGTTTAAATCTTAATTAAATTATAAATTTAAACTAATGAATTTCTTAGATATTACATATGTAGCATGTTTCAGGACAACCGTGGCTTGAGGCACCTTGTTAGGAATGCTCGCACATGAACATTTGCAACCATTTGAGGAGAGTTCTTCATGGGTGTTGATGATGTTGTCATGTCGTTTCAATTTTCATCTGGCAGTAACGACTCTCCTTTTAATATCCAATTTACTCCAGAGGACGAAGCAGTTAAAAGAAGAGTTGGAGGAAGCATGACAATAATGTTGATCCACTAAGCATTCAAGTTTTACAACATAGATCCAAGGGTTGAAAAATTGACATTTCCGTCAGTATTTTCATAACAATTCCTGTATTTTCAAAGTATCGATATAAAAATAAGGGTGTCGTATCCTTTCTGCAGAATATCTAGAAATTTTAGTAGAAATTTTCGCAAATATTAACATTTTGATTGAAATATCGATTTTCTTGAAAACTGTAGTGTAAAATAATAAAATATTAAGAAATTTATGAAAATTTTTGCAGAAATATCAACAAAAACTCGACTAAACATCTAAACATTATATTTAAATTGTAATTTTTTAAATAAAATTTAAGTTATTATTATTCACTTTTTTAATGTAATCTTTCATAAACTTTCTTTCAATGCTATAAATCCAACCGTTAACTTACTTCATGTATTGAAATATGTGATTAAAAATATAACTCCAATCTTAGAGTCACTTACAACCATAATAGACCTCTAATTTTTTTCAATAACAACCACCAAAACTTCTCTCGTATTATTCCTTCTTCCTCTATAACTTTACCGGCTTTAAATTTTTTCTTCTTCTTTTCTTGAAGACTTTTCAACTTTCTTTCTTTTCTCACTGTAATAGTTTTATACTTAGTTGCTTTCTTTCTTTTCTTACTGCAATAGTTTTGTCTTTTAGTTCTAGACTTCTAATATGTTGCATCAATAATTTACTGCAATCATTTTGTTTTGTAGCTATCACCTATAGTGCTGCAGCCTTGCAAAAGTAAATAACAATTTTTTGACTCAAAGTCTTGAACTCAACCATTAAACTTAAACTCCGATTTACTACTTTCTTTCACCAGTCACCATTAATATTTCTTCAGTATTTGTTCTCCATTTTTATGTGCTTGTAGAATGTTTTGGCTATTGATTGATGATCCTGGTTGTCAAGGTAAGTCTTCTAGTAATGTCTCTACAATGTAAGCTCTCCATTTTTTTTCGAGCTTTGTTTCTTCATTTTTTTATGAAATTATCCATGGATACAAAATGCAAGCTTTTTATTTACTTATTTGCTGAGCCAAATTTAACATTAAATTTGTTAACAGAACAAAACTTTGTTGAAAACCACTCATTTTTACAAAACATTCCCCTAAATGATGGTTTCCTTCCCGATATTCCTAGCTCTTTTATTGCTTTCAAGTTCATCAAAAACCAAACCGCCTATTATGAACAAGCTTTGTTCGAAGTTTCTATTTTGATATCATAATTTATCACTTTCTCTCTGCCAGGCTTTTTTTTTTATATACGATTTCACTAAAACCAAATAATAAATAAAAAATAGAAGTAAATTTTTGTTAGTTAAATAAGAAGTGTTATCTAAAAGATAAGCATCACATTGTTCGCATTTATGATTACTTTGTTCACCAACTGTCATTTGTGCATTTCCTTAAATTGAACTCCGTGACTCAAACCTGAAACTAAAACAAGAATGTCTTTTTTTTTTCTTTTGGAATGGGAACAAGAATGTCTTTCCAACAATGTTCTGTTCTTAAGCCAGTGCGTCTTTAACATATGAAATAAGAGATTCTTTTTATATAAGAATTAGGCTTTAAAAGATTCATGATATCATTTGTTCCTCTTGAATCACAGTATTTCTACATGATTATATAATAGATTACTACCTAAAAATGACTATATATTAGACTATTAATAATTTAAAACATTTTCTTAGCATAATGCTTAGATTTATTATAAATATTTTGTTGAGGTTTTTATGTAATTTATAAAATGACAAATTTGAGTTATTTATGATAATGAAGGCAATGGTATATGTCCTTCTAAGTTGGCAAAATGGAAAGTAGATCAACTAATAGTGGAAAAGTTGACCCTGCTTGGAAGTATTGTTTTCCATTGGAAGGGAACAAAAATGGCACTCGGTGCTCTTTTTGTGGTTTAGTAAGTCAAAGTGAAGGCATAACGCAGTTCAAGTTTTATTTATCCCACACAAATCCAAGTAAACATCATTTTATACAATGTTATATGTGTTAATGCATTTTCCTTTTCTTTTTTCTTATTGAAGATTAGGAGTAACCATTGTTTTAATTAAAAAATTGGAAAAAAATGCTAGAAAATGTTCAAAAGTTCCTCCTGAAGTGAAAGATGAAATCATGAATTGGATGAAACAAAAAGATGCAGCAAAGAAAAAAATACAAGTGGTGGACGATATTCGGGGTGAGTTAAGAGAAAACTTGTTTAAAAGTCAACTCAATGACAATAATGAAGACAAGGATGGTTTTTATATATATCCAAATGATATGGACATTGAGGAAAGAGGAGCTTACAAAACTGCTATTCGTGCATCAAAAGAAAGTGAGTGGCAAAGACAACAAAATACAACCTTATTTGAAAGCAAAGGAAAGAGAGGTAGTATATCAAAAGCCTCTGGTAGTGGCAAAGACAATTCCACGAATTTCTCGATCACAAAGTAAGAAACAAGCACACCTAGATCCTTCAACTACACCATCACTCTATAAATCATCGGAAGCAAAACCAAAAAGCATTAAATATATGTTTAAAAGAGGGAATACAAGAGAGACCATGAGTCGATTGGTTAGCAAGTTCCTTATTTATGACAACGTTGCTTATAACAAGGCATTATCTTACGACTTCAAAAATATGATAATTAGGGCACAAAAGCTGGACCAGGAATACCGATGCCTTCACCATATGAGATTAAGAATAAACACTTAGAAATGGAACTCAACGACATGAGAGATTACGTCGATGGTTAAAAGCAAAAGTGGAATACTTATAGTTGCACTATAATGGCAGATGGATGGACGGGGCCCACGAAGTTCTGCATTATTAACTTCATGGTATATTCAAAGGGCTCAACTATGTTCCTAAAATCAATAGATGCATCCAATAAAATCAAGGGCCATCATTTCATTTATGATCTACTGAAATAAATCATAAAAGACGTTGGAAAAAGCAATGTGGTTCAAATGGTCACTGATAATGGTTCTGTATTTATAAAAGCTGGAAAGAAGTTGATGAAAAAGTGTAATGTATATTGGATTCCATGTGCTGCACATTGTATTGACTTAATGTTTGAGGATATTGGAAAGAAGGACAGTGTTGCACAAGTGACCAAAGAAGCCAGAATGATTACCAATTTTATATACAATCATAATTCGTTGCTTGCTCAAATGAGAGAGGTTTGTCAAGGGGAATTGGGTCGGCCTGGTACAACTCGATTTGCCACAAACTATATAGCCTTGGATTGCCTATTCAAGAAATAATCTAGCCTAAAGCAGTTGTTTACAAGTGATATGTGGTCTGAAAATCGATTGTCGTACAACATTAGGACGAAAAGTGGAGGAGCAAGTTTTAGACAACCGTTTCTAGGGTAGAGTACAACATGTGGTAGCCATATATGAGCCACTTTATACAGTTATACGTGTTTTTTATGCAGAAGTCGTTCCAACTATGCCAATTTTGTATGATCTAATTCGCATCATGAAAGAGATCGTTGGACGACAGAGATCTTTACAATGGGTTCTCAATCCTTTTGATGATCGATGGAATAGAACACTTCAACATCCACTTCATGTAGCAGGTAAATTAGTTTTCTTTCAATGTAATGACTTGTAAAAATAATGTTTTCTGTCTTCTAGTAGCTTCCTATCTAAATCCTAGATACCAGTACAATCTAGGTGTTTCAGATGATTCAAATCTTGTAAAAGTTGTGCATAAAGTACTTAAATGACCAGATCCAAACTAGATGGGATAGCTCAGTTTGAAAATGAGGTGAAGATGTAAGCATAATTTTATACTATTAATAATATAAATCATATTATTTACAAAAATTTTTCTTTTATATACAGCTCATATACTTTAGAGATGCAAGGAGAGGATATCGTGATCAAGCCTCTATTGCCTCTATGATGACAATGATGCCTGGTAAATCATAAATTTTTTTCAAATTGTAATTATTGTTTTTATCCAGTGATAATGTTGGCTTATTCTCATTTATTTTGTAGCTGAATGGTGGTGTTGTGGATTTTCCTAACGCAAGTGCGTGTATCGTTAACAAGTAATAAAGTGAGAGTAGAGATCGTTCTCTTGAGGACTAATTGTTACTAAGTACTGAATTACTCTAACTCTAATTCTATTTGAACAACTAAAATACGGAAACAATAGAATAATAAAATGGCAAAAAGAAGACAACCTAAATTAATGAAAATGAGAAATTGCAAGTTTAACAGATGAAATTTCAATATATTAAGACATCTAGGTTTTATGACTCATCACATTAATCCTATCTAATTTATCTAATTTAATCAATTGATATTTACTTCTATGCCAATAACAAATCTCTCTTAGACAGTCATTAATCTTTCTCAAGCATTAACAATTTATCCTAGTTAGCAAATTTTCTACATCTTTGTAGAAACTCTAAACTTACCAAGATTCATTAAGAACAAGAAATTCAAACTGTTATACAAGTCTCATAGATATCTCCATTCTATGATGATCTCAAGGCATTCAATTATGGTCTAATTTAATTAACGCTTCTTAGCCTCAAATTAAATAACAAATCATGCAAAAGGTGCGCAAACTTTTACAAGCATTAAGATTAGATCAAATACTCAACATAAATAATGAATAAACATCGAATTGAATTAAATTAAATAAAATTGAACATTCATAATCCGGCTATATCGTAGCCCCAAAATAGAAAAAATTAGTTCATAATGAAACCAAAAACAATCCTAAACAATGTCTTAAACATGAGGAGTAAAAGAAAAGAACTATATGTTTGGATGTGAAGATGGATTCCGTCTCCAGGTTGCACCATTCTTCTTCTCCAAAGCAGTGTATTCTCTACTCTTTTGTGCAATTTTTCTCTGTTAAAATTTGTCCTTCAACCCTTTATAATGACGAAATTACACTGAAAATTGAATTGGGATTACAATGGCGACTAGGCTCGATTTTCTGGTGCCCAGGCTTCGTAACAATACCTAGGCACCATGATTATAGCTCCTAGGCGTTACACTACTGCATAGAATTTTTTTTCGAACTAGTGCCTAGGCGCCCTAACTACAGCGCCTAGGCTCCAGATTGTAGCACCTAGGCGCCGCAGTGTTGTAAGGCTTCCTTTACAGTATGGCGCCTAGGCGACCCTGTTATGGCGCCTAGGCGCTTTTCTCTTGGGTTTTTGTATGGAACTTCATCTGCAAGAGCGCCTAGGCGCCCATAAGTTGGCATCTAGGCTCTATTTCATCCCTGAGTCCAATTTTGCTCGTTTTTTGCTTTGTTCCGCGTATTGCCATTATGCATCTTTTTCCTTCAAAACCTACAAAGGAACATAAAATATTATCAAATGCTTATAAATTGCTCAAAACTAACAAAAATATTAAGTGAGAATCATCTAATTAATTAGCCTAAAACTAACTTGTCAAATACCCCCAAACTTAAGATTTTGCTAGTCCTCGAGCAAAAGACACAAAAGAAGAACAAAGAACACGACAAAAAGACGAGACTGACACTAACACACGACGTAATTCGAGCATTAATTTAATTTTTCATCATACTTGGCCTCAAAGATTGCTTAAAGTCTATGAATCAAAGGAAACTCTAACCATTGCGATCATGTAAAAGAAAAACTAATTTAAATTCTAATTTTTATCATACTCATAATTCCTTGAGTGTGTATGTGTGTGTGATGCCTTTAGCACTTATGCAACTACACTCTGATTAGTTTATGTTAACAAGCTTGTTATGAAAGATCTCTAGATTAGAAAAATTTATGAACTCCATAGGCCTATTTTTCAAACCCACTCTCTACTAATTAGACTATCGCAACATCAAAGATCATTAGGACTTTATTCGGCTTGAACTGTGTGGCTAAGGTAAAAAGTGAGATAAAGAATATACTATGGCTCAAAATTCCCCAAAAACACACAATTTGTCTCAGGACCTCATGAGAACATCATTTCTTCTTTCTAAATACACCCCCAAACTAATGTTGTATTCCCTTTGTCATTCACATTTATTTAATGTATTTTTTTTCTTTTTCTTTTTTTGTTTTGTTTTTTTTTTCTTTTTTTCCCTTTTTTTTCATTTGTTTTTGACAATGAATAAACATGAATGCATAATCCCTTGATAACATTAATCAAAACTCCACCTAGGAATGAATAATAGGAAAATATATTTCCTTGATAAGTTCTTCAAAACTCCACCCACCCTCCCTTAATGCCAACTACCTTCAAATAATTTCCTAGACAAACTAGTCATGCTTATGGGTAAGGGACTAAGTAGGATAAAATTATTCAAAGGCCAGGTTGAGTATGTGCGTAACAAAGAAAATGGACAATAAGGCTTAATGGGTTAACTAGTGATTAAATGATGTTAATGGTAGGCTTGAAAGACTCAAACGGTCCAAAAATGGACTAAATCATGTCCTTAATGTTGTGTAGCCTAGGATTTCGCCTCGAGTGGTTATAGGTTATAGCATTTATTTGAGATCAAAAATATAACTTAATCAACATAAAATTCCTCTAAGTGTAGAATACTTAGGTGATCAAGGCGTGAGTGCTTAGAGTGCTCAAAGAATCATAGCATGACAAACAAATCACAAGAAAAACAAGGATAGACCAACAACAATTATTAATCACTAAAAGCTATATTCAATTTTAACCATTGTCTTATCATTGGCCTCCTATGATTCAAGTAAAACAATGCTAAAACGACACAAATTTACTATCATAATTACTAAACAAAAATGAAACCTAACTTAAAGCTTAAGTAAACAAAAATAACTGATTGACATAAAGCAAACATAAAGCAGTACACCACCCCCAAACTCGAGCAATACATTGTCCTCAATGTAAAAGAAATAAAAATAAACATAAAATAAAAATGAAAAAAGATAAGAAAGATAAAAAATAAAATAAAAATAATACAAAAATAAAAAGAAAAAGAAAAAGAAAAGAACACTCTCTAAAATGAAGATTGTGGTAGGCTACTCCTCCTCGTCCTCATACAGTCACTGAAAGCTGTGGCGGTCAAAAAATTGCTCATGTTCATATTCGAATGCCAGGCCATTTGGTTCATCATCTATGCCAGGTTGCAGATGTTATCTCTCAGCGCCTGTCCATGCGATCGTGGCGCTTGTACACTGAGGCTTGACCTAGGGAGCGGGGTGGTCATGGGGGTCGAGGGGACTTGGAGGAGCTGGCCCCTATTGTTGGCTTCTATGCATTAATCTCCTCATATGATGCGAGGATCGAATCATTAATGACATGTCAGGGTCCCACCCACTCTTCTGTTGCATCCCTATGGACTCCAGCTTTACTGTATAACTCAATAATTAGTGAGAAAAAATACAAGCTTAGGTGCGTATGTCACACACTCATAGCCATTTACCGAGAAATCACTCGGCCCACATCAATGCTCTTCTCTTCACTATAGCATATAGAAGAACCGCTCGCTCCTTCAGCACATTACTAACATGGGACACTGGCATGAAGTGAGCACATATAAAATTATGCTATGCCTTGTATGCCTTGTTTCGTAAAGCACTAGGAGGGAATGAGATGTGCTCACCACTACATCCTATTTTCCAACTAGTGCCTGGTGTGTACAACCTACTGAGGATTGCATCATGGTCGACGTTCTCCAAGTATGCTTAATATTCATCATCATCAATATTAGGCAACCCAAAGTGTTGGTTGATAACATCACGATCAATCTTCACCCAAATTCCCCTCACAAAAACCTTTCCATTATTGTGTTTAGGGGCATTGACATAAAATTCTCGAACCACTGTAGTTAAGCTCGAGCTCGGTTGTTTTACAAAACTGGCCCATCCATGATCTAAAATTGTATCCTGTGTTACCCTTTCACATGTATTGAGTTCCTTTTCTACAATTGGAGTCTTTCCTTCCAAAGAGGACTGATAGTGAGTAAAGGTGGCCTAAGAGATGAATTAGTCGTATCATATTGCACGGATGTCGAACCCCTCACATACTTCCTTGGTGCCATGGTTACAACTGACACTAATCTTTCTTCAAAAGAATTTTTTTGTTTCTACAAGTACAACTCCCAACGCTCTCTTAGACATACCAAATCAACTTCTAATGTCACCAAACGACCTCAACTCCCATACTTGTAGTGTCTACCAATGCTTCTAATGTTAATCTTCAACACCCAACACTTTTGTTTATCTCAAACTTTTTATTGAACACTTGGTACGCGCTTAATAATTCCACTCTAAAAAAACTCTTCTCTATCAATTAATTCTCCCCAAATTGCACAATTCTTAGATAAGGCAATTTGTGTTGCCCAATCTTTAGAATTTTTGTCACTTTTTCTTTCACTGCCCACTTCCAATCTTGGAGTAGACACGGATAGGGGGCATGGGGGCTCAGTGGGTGACGATTTTAGGTTGAAAGAGGTAAGAATGGGTGATAGAATGAGGACAAAATCACATGAAAGGCGTTATGGGGGGTTGGGGGCATGAAAGATTGAATAAATGGGGCTTTTTTTTTTTTTTTTTTTTTTTTTTTTTTTTTTCTGTTTTTGTAGTGTAGGAGTATGTGCTTTTCGTTTAACACCAGGGTGACCTGGGTTAAAAAATGTGACAGCTCCTAGGTGCTATAATTTTTTTTTGCGAGACACGGCGCCTAAGTGCCCAAGTTGTAGCGCCTAGGTGCTACTTCAATTTTTTTTTTTGGGTGGATGGGCACCTAGGTGCCCAAGAGGTGGTGCCTATGCACCTTGCTCTTGGGTCTTAGTACCCTGTTATAGTGCCTAGGTGCCCAAAGTTAGCACCTATGCACTTTTGTGTGTCTTCTACACCCATATTGTCCCAAGAACGCGTGAAATCACTACAAAAATAAAATGCATCATAATTAGCTTATAAAATACTAAATATATATATCTCACTAATTAACATGATGCAAACTAAAATGGATAAGGATAAAGAGCATGGGTTGCCTCCCAAGAAGCACTTGTTTTATTGTCTTTAGCCTGACTCCTCCTCCTTTAAGGCGAGTTAAGAGTGATGATGCACTTGTTGCGATCAATTCCACCATCAAAATTTGGCTTCAAACACTGCCCATTGACCTTAAAGTTTCCTTTCTCTTTATGATGTAGTTCAACTGCACCATAAGGAAACACTTTGGTGACCACGAATGGGCCTAACTATTTATATTTGAGCTTTCTAGGGAACAATTGAAGCCTGGAATTAGATAGCAGCACTTGATGACTGGGTATGAACTCCTTTCACTGGATGTGTTTGTCATGCCAAGCTTTGGTCTACTCTTTATAGATCCTTGCATTCTCATATGCTTCATTGCGGAACTCATCCAACTCATTAAGTTGCAAAAGGTGCTTCTCACCGGCTGCTTGCATATCCATATTCAACTATTTCATTGCCCAATATACTCGATGCTCTAATTCCACCGGAAGATGGCAGGCCTTCCTATAGACCAACCTATAAGGATAGGTGTCTTAAATACAGTTCGCTAGGCCCATAACGTATCATCTAACTTCTTGGCCCAATCCTTGCGAGTGCTATAAACCATTTTCTCTAGAATCTGCTTCACCTCTCTGTTAGATATCTCTGCTTGCCCATTAGTCTAAGGATGGTAAGCAAGTGCATTCGGTGCTTGACACCATATTTCAACAAGAGAGCCTCAAATTTCTTATTGTAAAAGTGTGTTCCCTCATCAGTTATGATAGGTCGTGGAGTTTCAAACCTTGTAAAGATGTTTTTTCAGAGAAAACTAAGCACTACCTTCCCATCATTGGTTTCAGTTGTAGCCACTTAAACCTATTTCGATACATAATCTCCCGCAAGGAGGATATACTTATTGTTGTAAAATGAGGGAAATGGTCCCATGAAATCGATGCTCTATACATTGAAAAGCTCCACTTCTAGAATATTCTTCAAGGCCATCTCATTCCTTATAGTGTTTCTTTTCTGTTTGTTGGCATTTATCACAAGCTATAACAAAAGCATGAGCATCTTTGACTAATGTGGGCCAATAAAACCCAAATTGCAACACTTTAGTGGCTGTTCTGTTTCCTCCAAAATGCCCACCACACTCAAGGGTGTGGCAATGTTTTAGGATCTCCTCTACCTCACCTTTTGGCACACATCTTCTTGTTATTTGATCAGCACAGTGCTTGAAAAGAACTGGTCCTTCCCAATAACAGTGCTTTACATCAAACAAGAACTTCTTCTTTGTTGATATGAGAATTCTAGTGACATGATCTTTCTTGCAAGAAAGTTCACATAGTTTACATATCATGGAAGTGAGCTTGTATATGTGATGACAAATAGCTGCTCATCTGGGAATTGATGACCAGTGGGAGGCTGTTGCAACTCTTTTTCTTCTAGTAGTTGAAGTCTTGAGAGATGGTTTGCCACCAGATTTTCTGTGCCCTTCTTGTCTTTAATCTCTAAGTTAAATTCTTGGAGTAATAGAACCCATCAGATGAGTCTTGGCTTGGCATCCTTCTTGGCCATAAGGTATTTAATTGTAGACTGATTTGTAAAGACTATTACCTTATTGCCAATTAGGTATATCTGAACTTGTCGAAAGAGAAGACGATGGCAAGTAATTCCTTCTCTATTGTGGTATAGTTGAGTTGGGCATCATTGAGGGTCTTGCTAGCATAATAAATAGCATGAAATACCTTATTCCTCCACTATTCTAGAAACGCTTCTATTGTATAATCACTTGCTTCATACATTAATTCAAACGGGAACTGCCATTCTGGAGCTACAACAATGGGTGTAGACACAAGCTTTTCTTTTAGGATGATGAATGCCTTCTCACACTCCTCATTGAACTCAAAAGGAGTACCTTGCACAAGTTGATTCAAAAAAGGCTTGGAGATCTTGGAGAAATCACTAATGAATCTTCTATAGAAACCAACATGACCAAGAAAACTCTGAATCCCTTTGACTAAGGTTGGTGGTGGGAGCTTCTCAATTGTCTCTATCTTCGCTCGGTCAACCTCTATGCCTTTTGATGAAACGCGGTGGCCCAAGACAATTCCTTCTTTTACCATGAAGTGGCATTTCTCCCAATTAAGCACAAGATTGGCTTGTTCACATCTCTCCAAAACCAATTCTAAATTAGTTAGGCAATGATCAAAGGAGTCACTAAAAATAGAGAAATCATCCATGAATATTTCTATAATCCACTCCACCATGTCTAAAAAATTGCCATCATACATCTTTGGAAGGCTGCCAGTGCATTACAAAGGCCAAACGCATCTAACGGAATGCAAATGTACCATGTGGACATGTAAACATGGTCTTTTCTTAGTCTTCTGGTGCAATAGCTATTTGGTTGTACCTCGTGTAGCCATATAGAAAACAATCATACTCATGACCTACAAGACGATCCAACATTTGATCAACAAAGGGTAAAGAGAAGTGATTTTTTTGGGTGGCTTTGTTTAGTTTCTGGTATTCTATGTAAATCCTCCATCCGGTGATGGTCCTTGTTGGAATTAGCTCATTATTCTCATTTTTCACCATCATCATACCACCCTTTTTTGGCACTACTTGCACCTGGCTTACCCATGAGCTATCGGAGATTAGGCAAATCACTCTTGCATCTAACCACTTCAACACCTCCTTACAAACCACCTCCTTCATGGTAGGATTTAGTCTCCGTTGTGCTCCTACTAATGGCTTGCAATGTTCTTCCATTAAGATCTGGTGCATGCACATGGTTGGACTTAACCCCTTAATGTCCATTAAGGACCACCCAATAGCCGACTTATATCTTCTAAACACTAACAACTTGTCTTCTTCTTCATTAGAAAGACTAGAGGAAATAATTACCGGTAAAGATGATGACTCACCAAGAAATATCATAGATGATCTGATAACAGCTTGAGCTCTAAAAGTAGGTGGTTTCTCAACTAAAAGAATTGATCAAGAAGGCCTTTGTCCCAAAGGTTTAAAATACCTCTGATTGTTAGGACCAAAAGAGTCCATCTAATTAACAATCTCCATGATGTCCTCATCTTCAAGAGTAGATAGAGTAGGATGAGTCAAGCTTGCTTCTAAAGGGTCTTCTAGTTTGCTAAAGTGTTAAGAGACTAATGTATCCAACGCATCGATGCAAAACTATCACTAGCTCATGGGTACTTAATAGCCTTTAAGACATTGAAAGTCACTTCTTCTTCCTATACCCGAAGCCTTAGTGCTCCCTTCTAAACATCAATAAGCGCCTGTTTGGTTGCCAAGAAAGGCCTCCCTAATGTGATAGGGATTTCTTTGTGTTCTTCCATATCTATTACCACAAAATTTGTAAGGAATATAAACTTGTCTACCTTGATGAGAACATCTTCAATAACTCCCCTTGGATGCTTAATAGACCTGTTAGCCAACTGTAAAGAAATAGTTGTAGGTCTAGCCTCACCTAATCCAAGCTTTCTGAAAATAGATAGAGGCATTAAGTTAATGCTTGCACCAAGATCGCACAATGCCTTCTCGAATACAGAATTCCTAATGGCACATGGAATAGAAAAGCTTCCCGGATCTTTGACCTTTTAAGTCAACTTTCTCTGGATGATAACACTACACTCTTAAGTAAGTGCAACAGTTTCATACTCCTCCAACTTCTTCTTGCTTGATAGGATGTCTTTCATGAACTTCGCATAGCTTGGCATTTGTTCAAGTGCATCGGCAAAAGGAATGTTAATGTGGAGCTTCTTGAAAACATCAAGGAATTTAGCAAATTGTTTATCCAATTTGCTCTTCTTGAGGCGCTGAGGGAAGGAAATATTCACTGCTGGCTGTCGGGGAGGCAAAGGTTAAGCTTCAGGCATGACTTGATATTGTTCTTGACAAATCTTTTTAGACTTTTCACTACTTGAGGGCACCTCTAATTCTTTTCCGCTTCTCAAGGTTATTACCTTACATTGTTCTTTAGGATTCACTTTCATGTTGCTAGGCAAATTACCTTGTTGTCTACCACCATACATGTTAGCTAATTGACCAATTTGAGCTTCTAGATTTCGGATTTGAGCAGCATGATTCTAAAAGTTTGTTCTAGTCTCAGTCATGAACTTGTCGGTGTTGTTAGTTAACTAGAGCAAAGCGGCTTCTAAATCAGTCTTCTTCTCCTATGGTTGAAATGCCTGTTGAGACTGCCCCATATTTTAATTATTTCTCCATGAAAAGTTTAGATTTTCCTAACATAAGCGCACGTATCGTTAACAAGTAACAAAGTGAGAGTAAAGATCGTTCCCTCGAGGACTAATTGTCACTAAGTACTAAATTACTTTAACTCTAATTCTATTTAAACAACTAAAATATGGAAACAATGGAATAATAAAATAGCAAAAACAAGACAACCTAAATTAATGAAAATGAGAAATTGCAAGTTTAAATAGATAAAATAGCAAGCATTGACATTGTGTATATTGTTAATAAATAAATAAAGTGACATATATAATTATTATGGTTGCTTATATGTATTATGAATACTTTAATAAATATCAAAAAAATTTCATGATTATTAATGTAACTATAAATTTAGCATATAAGTGCTATATGCTTAGAGATAAAATTTATAGATAATAATCTAAATAGTCCGTAATAATTAATTAAAGTTTAGGATCTTTAATTAAATATTATAATTACGGCCTAATCTTATTTAGAATGACATAGTCTTATCCGGGCTATTAATGAAGAGACATTGGATTTGAGGTACTTTATATAATGAGATTATATAGGATTGGATCAGATAAATTATGAATCTCTAATAATCATCAGTTATAAATAGATTATTCAATTTATCACTATGATAATTATATATTTGATAGTCTTAATCCTGAGTATGTATTAGACTCCTATTTATGACATTATGTTTTTTAACTTGCATGGTAAGATCTGTCTAAACATAGATCATAACTTAGCATCTTAGAAATATAATGTAATAAATGGTTGAGAATAATATTATACAAATATGGAATCCATTCCTTCCTTATGGAAGTTAGAAACATAGCTCTCTTGAGTGATAATTTGAGGTTTAAACAGTAGAGCTTTCGTTCATAATAAGATTATGAATTAACTGTTTATTAGAGAATTATTGGAACTCAAGAATAAAGATGTAATACGAGAGGCAAATAGAAATTGAACTTAGCTCTTATTATGGACTATTTATGGAGGACTGACTTATATGTAATGATTATATCAATGGATTACTTGCTAATTTTCTTTGAGTAATTTTTACTATAATCTCAAGAGTTTAGTTTTAGGTTTTTAGTAGAGTAACATTGAAACTAATAAATTTGGCACATTAATTAAAGAGTTTGATTAATTGTCAAATTTATTGGAGCTTAGGTTATAAGTCCATAGGTCCCCAATGCCACTTCTATAACACTATATTGGATTTTATGCATAGAATGAATTATACATATTTAATTTGAAATTATTGAATTTCAAAGTAATTATTTCACACTTAAGATATTAATGTGATATAGAAAAATGTTCTCTGTGACACTTAATATAATGTAATAAATATTGCCACATGTAATTGAGCATTAGTTAGTTAATTAATTAATTATATTTAACTAATGAGATTAGTTACATATGTTTTTTAAATTAATTAATTGATACTATTTAAATAATATGATTATTTAAATATTTTAATTTAAAATCTATTTTTAAATAATAATGATTTATGAAAAGAAAGAATGAATTTCTTCTTCTGTATTTAGTTTCCGGTTACATTAGACACATATATATATACACACTACAATGACTAATTTGGATGTTGAATTAGTGCAGATCATAAATCCCTATTTACAATTCTATATAAAGGAAACAAATCAATGGCCATTGACTATGGATGACTGCCCAAATTTGAAGAATATCCCAGACTTTGTGTATTGATTGGCTTGATTGTGAATTGATTGGCTCAATAATCCTCAACACTCCCCCTCAAGTTTGGAATGTATGTTAATAATTCCTAACTTGCTGATTAGAGTCGAGAATTGTGAAGAGCTTAATGGCTTTGTGAAAATATCCTGCTGGCTGGTCTGATGTAGGTACGTAAGTCAGCTTGATCATTCCTTCTTGAACCTTTTCTCGTATGAGGTGACAATCGATTTCTATGTGCTTCGTTCGCTCATGGTAGACTGGGTTTGAAGCAATATGGAGAGCTGCTTGGTTGTCACAACATAAGTTGACAGGATGTGAATGTTTGATGCCCAAGTCCTGTAGAATTGTTTTCAACCATATAATTTCACAACAGGTGGTGGCCATAGATCGGTATTCGGCTTCTGCGCTTGATCGTGATACTGTTGTTTGCTTCTTGGTTTTCCAGGAAACTAATGAGCTGCCAAGAAATATGCAATAGCCAGTAACTGATCGTCGAGTGTCATGACACCTGGCCCAATCTGCATCACAAAAGGCATTCAGTTGGATTGAACTTTCTGTAGAAAGAAATATTCCTTGTCCTGGTGTTTGTTTCACATATCGCAAGACACGATGAGCTGCTTCTAAATGTGGTACTCGTGGCTTGTCCATAAATTGACTTAAAACATGAAATGCATATGCCAAGTCTGGTCATGTGACAGTCAAGTAAATTAGCCGCCCAACAAGTCTTCGATAAGAGGATGGATCACTAACATAGTCGCCTTCAAACTTATTGAGAGATAAGTTTTTTTCATTGGAAAAGAAGCTGGTTTTGCACCAAGATATCCAACATCTTCAAGAATCTCGAGAGCATACTTTCGTTGTGAAAGACTAATGCCTTTACTAGATCGTGCAACCTCTATACCAAGAAAATACTTTAATTGTCCAAGATCCTTCAATTTGAATTGATTCTTCAAGAATGATTTGGTATCTTCAATATCTTGTAAATCATTTCCTACAATGATGACATCGTCGACATAAATAAGGAGAGCAGTAAATTTACCATCCTGGGATTGGACGAATAAGGAATAATCAGCCTTGGATTGTTTGAAGTTGGCCTGCTTGAGAGCAGTGGAGAGCTTAATGAACCATTGACGCGAAGCTTGCTTGAGGCCATACAATGACTTGTGGAGTTTGCAAACTCATGTCTCCCCCTTTCGTCCTAAACCAGGAGGTAAAGACATGTAAACATCTTCATCAAGATCTCCATGTAAGAAGGCATTAGTAACATCGAGTTGATGGAGGTGCCATTGTTGTGTTGAAGCCACAGCAAGAAGAAGACGAACCGTTACAAGTTTTGCAATAGGAGCAAAAGTCTCTTGATAGTCTAGACCTTCAACTTGGTTGTATCCTTTGGCTACCAATCTGGCTTTATAACGCTCTACCATGCCATCTGGGCGGTATTTAATCTTGTACACCCATTTGCATCCAACCAGCTTCTTCCTAGGTGGTAATGGTTGCAGAGACCATGTGTCATTAGCCTTGAGAGCATCCAGCTCTTGTTGCATAGCAAGACGCCATTTAGGATCACAAACTGCTTGTGCAAAAGAAGATGGTTTTTTTTCGATTGAAAGGGAAGTGGTGAAGGCATGATGTTTGGGAGATAATCTATCATATGAAAGAACATCAGTTAAAGGGTAGGTGATACCTGTGGTGCTGACCAAAGCTGAGTTCGATGTTGGGTCAATTCGTGAGGGAAGAGAAATACCAACATGATACTCACGCGGATAGCTTGGTATCTTTGTAGCGCGTATTGGCCGTGAGGAATGAAGTGGTGAATCCAAAGGTACGGTTGTGGTAGGTTGGTCAATGGGTGGGGGGGTGGCATGTGAAGGAAGGGCTTGGGAAACAGCTTTGTTGTTTGAATGAGGAGGAATTTCTTCTTGAGAGGAATCATCAAATAGAGATACTTCAGTATTGAGAGGAAATTGAAAGGTGGTGCCATCATGATCATTTGTTGATGAATGATGAGGCATTGGAGGTGAATCTAAAGCGGAAGGTGAAAAAGGAAAAATATCCTCATGAAAAATAAGATCTCGTGAAACAAAAATTTTACCAGTTGAGAGGTCATAAACCTTGTAACCCTTTTGAGCATATGGATAACCCAAGAAAAGACACCGGGTGGCTCTTGGATCAAATTTGGTGAGACGCTGATGATGTGTTGAGGCAAAACATAGGCAACCAAACACTCGCAAATGATCATATATAGGTTGTTTGTGAAAGAGCATCTCAAAAGGTGTTTTCCCTTGAAGAAGAGGCGTCAGAGTTCTGTTAATTAGGTAGGTAGCGGTTAAGATAGCGTCTCCCCAAAATCTTTTTGGAAGGTTGGCTTGGAATAATAAGGCTCGGGCTACATTAAGGGGGTGACGGTGCTTTCTTTCGACTAGTCCATTTTGCTGTGGAGTGGAGACACAACTGGTTTGATGAATGATTCCTTTATCAAAATAAAGATTTTTGATTGTAAATTCAGGCCCATTATCACTCCGAAGAACTTTGACTTTTAAGGAGAACTGTGTTTCAACAAAGTTGATGAACTTTGTGATATATGAGTGAGTTTCTGATTTATGATGCATCAAATAAGTCCATGTGCAACGTGTATAATCATCAACAATTGTAAGAAAATATTGTGCCCCTGTAATTGAAGAAACATGGTACCCTCCTCAAATATCAACATGGATTAATTCAAAAGGTGCTTTAGTGCAAATGAAGCTTGTTGAAAATGGAGAACGAGTTTGTTTAGCCAATGGGCAAATTAGACAATCAAAAATATTACAAAATTCCATGTCTGTAATTGAATGAGAAAGCAAACTAAAGGTCTTATTTGATGGATGCCCTAGGCGTTGATGCCAAAGTTTCGGGGAATGGGAAGTTAGTGTAGTGACAGCATTGCACCTAGTTTTCTGTGGAGTATCAAGGTAGTAGAGTCCTCCTCGCTCAGTTCCCATCCCAATCATCTTCCCCGATTGTTGGTCCTGTAGCATGCAAGTATGATTAATGAACGTAGTAAGGTAGTGAGAATTGTGCACAAGCTTGCTAATGGAAATCAAGTTTAATTTAAAAGAAGGAACACATAGCACATCACTCAGGATGAAATTAGCAAAGTGAATGCTGCCTATGTGTGAGACTATAGCAATGGCTCCATTGGGTAGATGCACAATTCGATTTGTGACACGAGATTTTGTGGTTAACAAATCGATAGAGTAAACTATGTGATCTGTGGCTCCTGTGTCGAGTATCCAGCACATTTCTTTGTCAACAACAGAGCCACAAAAAATTGTACCTGAGAGATCACTCATGGCAGATGTGCTACCAACATGATTGGCCATCGAATTGGATTTATTCTTGGTTAGCAGTGCCATGAGATTATGATATTGTTCTATTGTGAGAGTGAATGGCATGGAATTTGATGGTGTGTTGGTATCTACATGATTGGTCTTGGAGGAAAAATTTTACGCTCTCGTTGATCAGGTTTGTTGTTTGTTGAGTTTGCCTTTTGCAGCTTTCGACAAACATCAATGGTGTGACCTTGCCAACTGCAATATTCGCATTTGAGGTGTGCCCGACATGTCTCTGTGGTATGTCCAATTTTGTCACATGTTCCACATTTCAGATGTGGATTTTTAGGTGTGAAAATCCTCTCAGATTTTTGTGGAGTATTCTTCACCACAAAGGCCGAGGCTTCAGCCAGTGGTGCGCCTCCGTTCAATAAGCCTCTTTGTTTTTCATCCTGCAAAATGAGAGAATGAGTTTTATTGACGATAGGTAGTGGATCCATGAGTAGAATCTGTTCTCTAAAACTAGCATAGGCTTCGTTAAGTCCCATGAGGAATTTCATGGTCTTTTGATTTTGTTGAAACTACAGAACATCCTTCATAGCACCACACGTGCATTTGGGAATGTTACAAAGTGCTTCACGTTCATCCCATAGACTTTTAAGCTTGGTGTAGTAATTCCCAATGGTTGTGTTGCCCTGTTTACAATCATGTATGGCTTCTTCAACATGAAAAAGATGAACATTGTTAGTTTGTGAAAAACGATCTTTTAAATCAAGCCAGATATCATGAGCACTTTCACTGTATATTATGCTTGCTCCAATATCTTGTGAGATTGAGTTAAAAAGCCATGCTTTTACAAGGTTGTTACAGCGCGTCCATTGTTGGAGTTCTATGATAGAAGTCTCCGGTGGTTGTTTGATGGTGCCATTGACGAAGCCTTCTTTGTTCTTGATGCTGAGAGCCATGAGCATAGCACGACTCCAAGTGCTGTAATTTTCTCCATCCAGCGCTTGTGTGACGAGTACAAGTCCAGGTTGATCAGAATAATGAAGGTAAAGGGGATCATTTGGGTTATCAAACTTATTGGTCTCAGTCTTGGCTGAGTTCAGAGTTTCGCCTTTTCCTGCCATGTGTATCGGCTAGAAAAAGGTGAGCAAATGTTTTTTTTTTTTTTTGAATATGAGAGGAAGAAGGAAGAAGGCTATAGGTTCAGGACCATGGGATGCTCTGATGCCATGAAAAGAAAGAATGAATTTCTTCTTCTGTATTTAGTTTCTGGTTACATTAGACACACATATATATACACACTACAATGACTAATTTGGATGTTGAATTAGTACAGATCATAAATCTCTATTTACAATTCTATATAAAGGAAACAAATCAATGGCCATTGACTATGGATGATTGCCCAAATTTGAAGAATATCCCAGACTTTGTGCATTGATTGGCTTGATTGTGCATTGATTGGCTCAATAATCCTCAACATGATTTACTTTTGAATTTTAATATATATATATATATCATATTTTATTATGTATTAATATATATATTTATTACATAAACAAATTCGTTTACATTTTATAATCCGTTTACGTTTTTTAAAACATATAAACTTATATATATATATATATATATATATTATATTTATAAAAAAGAAGAACAAAACATAATCGTTAAACGTTAACGAATATATATATACACACACATTAAGAATCATGTAAACGTGATTCGTTTAAAAAATTTAAAAGTAAAGGTGGATAGGGAATATAGAGTATATCCTTTGCCATCTATGTGATATGGTAGTTGTTTTAAATTTAAAATTAATTGAAAAGTAACTAATTGCTTAGATATAAAAAGGTAGAGATAACAGTTATCTCAATCAATCCTTTTCACATAACTTTTGCAGAATACTCAGAGAGAAAAATTGAGAGTTCTTCTCTAAAAAAAAAAGGTCTACTATGTCATATGTTGAGTACATAACAGATCTAGAAAGGTGTGAGGTTAATTCATTCTTGTAGTTTGACGCCCACTCGTCTTTCCATTAGTGTGGAGGCCTGGATTGAAAGAACGTGGTGTCAAAGGAGAAAGCTAGGATGCCCTGATAGTCGTCAAGAGGTTGGTAAAATTTTTCAAAGCTTTTTATTGTTAATTAAAATCATATAGCTATACCCGATGAACAAAGTTTTTCAAAAAATTTTTGTTTGTCAATGATCCGTTCCTTCCACTGTTTTCATATTTAATTCAAACAAAAATTTCAATATATTAAGACATCTAGGGTTTACGACTCACTAGATTTATCCCATCTAATTTATCTAATTTAATCAATTGATATTTACTCCTATGCCAATAACAAATTTCTCTTAGACAATCATTAATCTTTCTCAAGCATTAATAATTTATTCCAATTAGCAAATTTCCTACATCTTTGTGGAAACTCTAAACTTACCAAGATTCATTAAGAACAAGAAATTCACACTGTTACATAAGTCTCATAGATATCTCTATCCTGTGATGATCTTATGGCATTCAATCATGGTCTAAATTAATTATCGCTTCTTAGCCTCAAATTAAATCACAAATCATGCAAAAGGTGCACAAACTTTTACAAGCAATAAGATTAGATCAAATACTCAACATAGATAATGAATAAACATCAAATTGAATTAAATTAAATAAAAATAAACATTCATAATCCGGCTACATTGTGGCCCTGGAATAGAGAAAATTTGTTCATAACGAAACTAAAGACAATCCTAAACAATGTCTTAAACATGAGGAGTAAAAGAAAAGAACTGTAAGTTTTGATGTAAAGATGGATTCTGTCTCTGGGTTGCACCGTTCTTCTTCTCCAAAGTAGTGAGTTCTCTCCTCTTTTCTGCAATTTTTCTTTGTTAAAATTCGTCCTTCAACCCTTTGTAATGTTCTATTTATAGGTTGGGGTTTGAAAGGGTAATTTTGGAATAAAATTACACTGAAAATTGAATTGTGATCGCAACAGCACCTAGGCTTTGTAATGGTGCCTAGGCGCCATGATTGTAGCGCCTAGACGCTACATTAATGGATAGAATTTTTTTTTTACTGGTGCCTAGGCGCCTTGACTACAGCGCCAAGGCGCCTTGATTACAGCGCCAAGGCACCGTAGTGTTGCTCGGCCTCCTTCACCAAATGGCTCCTAGGCACCCATGTTATGGCGCCTAGGTGCTTTTCTCACAGGTTTTTGTATGGAACTTCATTGGCAAGGGCACCTAGGCTTCTATAAGCTGGCGTTTAGGCTCTATTTTGTCCCCTAGTCCAATTTTGCTCATTTTCCAGTCTGATTTGCCCCACGTTTGCCATTTTGCATTTTTTTTCTTTCAAAACCTACAAAGGAGCATAAAACACTATCAAATTCTTATAAATTGCTCAAAACTAACAAAAATATTAAGTGAGAATCATCTAATTAATTAGTCTGAAACTAATTTATCATTCATGGATAAGAATGATTCCCCCATAGTTAGAAGATTTGCTATGCGAATTTTATCTCAAACTGCCTCGTCTTCAAAATGTGAGAGAAATTGGAGTACATTTTCCCTCATACATATAAAGCAATGTAATCGTCTTGGTTATCCTAAACTCCAATAACTTGTGTTTTGCTATTAGAACATGAAGCTCAAAATATGAGACATGGAAGCTAAACAAAGTAAGGTTGAAGAAGCAAACTTTCTAGATCTTATGGATATTTTAGTAGAATCGGGTGAAAAGGAGGAAGATTAATTATTCCAATGGATATGGCCTATACACATGGATGATGAAGAAGGAAATCCTGATCCAAATTGATAAACATGCTCATGATTTGGGAATTAGTGTTGATTATGTAATATCAGAGGAGGTACCAAGTAGTAGTAGTGCTTGTGATTCGTGGGTGATGGCAACGTTAGAAAATGTAAGGGACATTGGAGATGACCATGTTGACTCAAACTTTAGCATGAACAATGAAGAACATGATGAAGAAAATGTTGATGAAGATGACGACGGATTGATGACGATGACAATGATGGTGGTGGTGATTTTGGAGGTAATGGAGAAAACGTTGGAGATACAATGTTACCCTTAAGCCCATTCACTAGTGAAGCAGAGTTCACACATTGCACACAAGATTATGATCATGGGTATAGAAGTGTAGGACCAGGCGTAAGAGCTATTGGTGAGAAATTCACAAGAAAGACTCAAGGTGGAAGCATAATGAGGCCACTGTCTAATGAACATGGGCTCTTAATGATTTTGAATCTAAGAGCATAAGTACAGATCCTAGTCACTTTTCACATGAATCTCACATGTATAATCCTTATGATTACATATGGGGTTATCCTTATAATGAACATGGTTGACATGAGATCTTTAACTATGTAACTCCATAGTCTTCAGAGAAAGTTTAAAGCTCACGCAATTGAGTGAACTCATAATATGCTATACATGGAGAAGTAGTGGGTAAAGATCAAGAGACATATGCTTGGCATGTTCAAAATTATATGAAAAACTTTTCAAACCCCATGTCTTGATATCAATATTGTTTGAACCAAGAAAGTATTCCAAATACCATTGAACCTCTTAGAAGCTCTTTCTAGTATTGATATTTTCTTATCTTGTATGAAATTATAGATGTAAGGTATTTGTATTTGTTGAATTTTAACTAATTTACTCAATTTGAGATCCTATGCTTATCATTATCATATTGTGATTACTTTTTACCATTTATATTCATCATCTACCAAGTAATTTGGTTGAAAAGCTTATCTATACTATGTATTTTTAACAATTTTAGAGTTTCTTAAAGTCTCATTAAAAAATAAAATGGTTTAAGATGACTTTTTGTATTTTATACTAATTTCCACTGATATTGATATTTCCATCGATATTTTTGTAAAATTTAAATGCCGATCTTTCTGTTGATATCGACATTTTTGTCCTTGCATAGATCCGTTATTTATACAGTGATTATGAGAATTCAAAGTTCATTAAGGGTCTAAGAGCCAGATCTAAATGTCATGTTGAAGCCATCAAAGCATTATACCTTAGCACGTTTCTCCTACTAGAGATTTTAGAGGACACCATCCATAGAGATTTCTTTGCATTGGCCATCCAAATAGTCCAAGGCGAGCTTTTCCATTTGGCCCCATCAATTCTTGGTCACCCGCTTTGTCTAGCCCTAAAGGACATATCGGAGAAGATACGAGACCCTAGTTTGTCTAACATAGTGAGTTTTGCCTTGAAGACGACCCTCCACTACTCCTTTACTTTGGAGGCAAATACTAAAACATATAGAGGATTAGGGAAAAGAAAAATTGTAATGTTTGAAGGCGCCTCTCTAGAGCAAACTTCTCAAAAGAAAAAGACCTCAAGTAAAGCCCTCTAAATCT
The DNA here is from genome assembly GCA_025403435.1 of Artocarpus heterophyllus. Taxonomy (NCBI): domain Eukaryota; kingdom Viridiplantae; phylum Streptophyta; class Magnoliopsida; order Rosales; family Moraceae; genus Artocarpus; species Artocarpus heterophyllus. The sequence continues at coordinate 29,426,729 of CM046345.1, read as the reverse complement.
ATAAGCGCTCGAAGAAGAAGGAGAAGAAGTCTGGAGGAATGTTTGGCGGAATTATCAAGTCCATCCCAAAGAAGACTCCCAAGAGTAAGGCCAAGAGTGGGAGACAAAGCAAGTCCAAGAGGCCTACAATTATTGTTTCTGAATCCATCCCCAAGGATGCACTAGAGAGCCTAAGGGAGCAAGAACCAGACGTCGCTAGCATTACTTCGATTAAAGCTCTTGGAGGATCATCCAACCGAATGGTAAAGCTAAGCAAATGTCCAGCCCAGCTTGTGGAACAAATGACAAGTTCCTAGCCAAGTTGACTAAAGTTCTCTCAAAGGGTGCAGCCGGAAATAAGACAACCTATCCATGTCGTCCGTATTTTTTAAGTCCCCTTAGAAGATGTCTCCTAAGAAGGAGAGAAGGAAGAATAAGAAAATTAAGAGAGTGTGTTGGAGCCCGAGAGTACTCACAGAGATAGCACGCTTTCCCTAGTATGCAAATTTATTCATTTTGTTTGCTCTTGACAAACAAACTTGCACTTTGTTGCTTTTTTTTTTTTTTTTTTTTTTACATTTGTGCCATTTTGCATTTTGGGATGTTTTCACAAGCCTGCTCATCATCTCTTAGAGCATGGTATGCCTGTAGTCATTTCAATAGGCATAATTAGAAGACAATTTGCTCTGAGCATGCTCTATCATTGAACATTAAGTAGAGGGCATTTGTGCCGGTGTTATGAGGAACAAACATCCAGTTCAGAGCATATTGTAGCACCAAACACTATATGTGCATTAATAAGCATGTGGAAGCAACACCGTAAGAGATGTTTAGAGCACACTTTGGCTCTCCAACATGCCATGCGCATTTTAGAAGCACATCAGAGCGACACCATAGAAAACTCTCACGCACACGCTTTGGCTCTTCAACACTTTATGTGCACATGAAAAGCACATCGGAACATCACCATAGAAGATTCCCAGAGCACACTTAGGCCCTTTAACACTTCATGTGCAATTGAAAAGTACATCGGAACGACACCATAGAAGATTCTCGGAGCATGCTTAGGCTTTCCTGCACTTGGAAGCACATTAGTGCGACACCATAGTTGATTCGACTTGCTTAGTATATTTTAATTGTCTTGTATAAACCGTGTCTATAACACCCGCCTAACTTAATCACATTGTTAATGTATAGTTAAACTAGGTGGCATAATATTTTCTTTAAAACCGATATAATTATTGAAGAAAACAATGGAAAATTGTGAAATTTTTGAAAACCTAATAATTTACAAGCAACTATGGAACAAAACTTACAAAAGGAGGGCCGACGATAAATATCTACGATAATTTACATCTCAAAATAAAACAATGCCCGAAAATACTTATGACAATCCTATAATAATTACAAATATCAAAATATGATATTTAAACATAAGTGTGTCCATGTAAAGTCAACAGTGGCCATATACGCAGAGTCATGAGAACAAAGAGCATGCAAGTCGACCTTCTAAATCAATACTATTGAGATGCACCTTCATCTGTATCACAAAAACAACATGAGCTACTGCCTTGTTGGCATAAATTTCAAATAAATGTCTCACTTTTACTTTGTGATTTCAAAGCCTTACGGATTCTCATCCGTACTATTCAGTGTGTTTGGTTCTCATTCTTCATTCTTAACTTTTGCAAATATTCATCTTTAACATTTCTATTGATTCTATCTCATTCTCATTTTGCACTCTTAAGTCTTGCAATATTAATATCTACCACTCCGTATATTTCGTCATTATTCAACGCTCTCAAGTCTCGCAGATATTCATATCTGTCACTAGGTTTGTTTTGTCCTCGTTTTGCGCTCTTAGGCCTTGCAGGGTTTTATTAATATCCATATTAATTTAACCATCTATTGCTCGACTTTACTAAAAAACAAATCAAATCCCTTAGCTATGATTTCACAAATAATTTAAACATTTTAGGACATCGAATAAACTGTCAAAATAGAATATTACTTACAAAAGAAGAACACCATATTTACTATGGTTGGGACAAAATTGTCATACATCCACTACGGTCTTTTTTATTAGCCTTTTTTTGCTGCGTACATACATCCATGTTCTTCCTTTTTTAAAAATATATATTATGCTTTTTCTCATTCTGTGCAGCAAGTACCATAACATTGCTATTTACAAATAGTACTTCTTCAAATTCATCATGTTTCAAGTACTTGGAATCTTACATAGATCGCAGTTCATACAGTCCTTTTCCATATACTTTTGTTATCTCATAGGGTCCTTCCTAATAATTTGGTCTAAGTTTTCATGCATTTGGTTCTTTTCTTAGTCACCTTTCTCAAAATCCAATCTCCTTTCTTGAAGGTTCTTTCTTTTACTTTCTTATTGAAAATTCTTGCAACTGTCTTTTTGATAAGCTTGGGGCTTTATTGCTTCTATTTGTCTTCTTTCTTCTACCAAGTCGAGGTTCGATCTTACCTATTCTTCATTCTAAGTTTCATTCTCTGCTGTTGGGGTCAACAAAGTCCAATGACCCATTTTAGTTGAGATTACCTCTTCGATCCTATATGCCAAAACGAAAAGGGGTTTCACCAATTGATATTCTTTATATCGTTCTATAAGCCCATGGGACATTTGGCAATTCCCATAGTCCCTTTTTTTTTCTATTGTTTTCTTCAAGCATTCAAATATTGTCTTAGTCATAGATTTTGCTTGCCCATTTTCAGATGAATCACTTCAGAAAGTAAAAGTCAACTTTATTCCTTGTTGCTCGCAGAAGTTCTTCATCGTCCCTCATTTGAATTGGGTTCCATTATCGACCGGTATCTTAAAGGGAGTTCCAAATTTGCACATAATATTTCCAAATAAATTTGATTACATCAGTCTGATCTATGTTGTTATATGCTTCAAATTTCTTCTACATGGTAAAATAAGTTGTTGCAATCAATGCGTACCTCTTTCCAGATGTGGTTTTTGGTAGAATTCCCACTGTTTCTATCCCCCAATAACAGAATGGCCGAGTTCTAGGGACACTATGTAGCTTCTCTGGTGGCATATACAAGAAATGGGCAAATTTTTTACATTTGTCACCTTACTTCACATACTCTTCCTCTTCACGGTCCACCCTTGGCGAAAAGTACCCTTGCAAAACAGCTTTCTATGACAAACTCCTTCATCCTGACTGGTTTCTACACATTCCCTCGTGTGTTCAATACAAAATTTCCATTTTTTCTCCTGGAATAACACATTTCAAACGCCGCCTGCCGTTGTATGTTCTTCTATACAAGTCCCCATTACTTATCGTAAGCCTTCCAACATGAATTACTGAAACTTTCCATCTAGCAAATATTGTGTCATTAGAGTCCTCCAACTGACTTCCTCCTCGACCTATTGCACGATCACTATTCTGAATTCTTCTTTTCTTTTCAGCTTGGTTCTGCTATTTCTAGTATCGGAATTGTTTTGTAAGCTTCTCCCTCTTTGGCAATTGTTGCTGCTTTCGCTAAAGAATCTGCATCTTCGTTCTACAGTCTAGGATGTTGTTCCAAATCAACTTTATCAGACTTTTGGATTAATTCTAGTTCTACGCCGTTATATTTGGCCATGGTTTATTCTTCAACTTCATATAGCCCGTGAATTTCGCTTACCACTGATTAAGAATCAATGACGATCTGCAAAACTATGAATCCCAAAGCCTTTACTAACTTCACCCCTCGTATTAGGGTTTCAAATTCTACAACGTTGTTAGTTGCTTCCAAGTTTAGTTTTACTGCCTATTCAAGCCTTATATCGATTTTTTTGAGAATGACTTTATAACATCCCTTACGGAGGTCAAAATAACTATTATTTTTACAGTTACAATAATTGTTTAAAGATGAACCATTCAAATAAAATACTCACAGTTAAAATAAATATCCTAGGAATACATGCTTATATTTTTTTCTTTAAAACCTATTACACATAATAGATACATAAAATTATAACATATCCAAATTCAACTCTAAATCAATTCAGAATAATGACCTATAATTTTTTCTAGAATCAAAGATGCTTTTTGTCCCATAAAACAGACTATAAAACACAAATACAAATCTGCCAGTAAATAAAATTTCATAAGCAGTATTTGATTGAAACCTCATAACATTTAAAATATATTGAACAAAAATTTATAAAAAATTTCAGACATTCCTAACATATATATACACATCATATCCAAAAATCATAGTAAAATAAAATTATTTGTATTTGAAACATTACCATCAATCCTATTGAACAACCGAAAACCCTAAAATTCTCGTATTACACTCCAATAACAAAAATTATGTTAAAATTGTACAAAAGTCATACAACCCTAAAAATCAAATATAACATGGATATCATTAATTTAAATATTCCCAAAAATTAAAACCGTCATGTTCATGACATATCACAAAAATTGGACAATTGAAACAAAAACTGCATAGTTTAATTTAACAACATACCCCAAATTTCAAACACTAATCATACCAAACACTTACAACTATAAATATGTTTATTAATGAAACCAAAACATCATATACATAAATAAATTCATACCTTATATTCTTGAATTCTTTGAGAGAGAATCTTGAAGGAACAAAATTCCAACCTAATGGTATGTGAGGTTGAGGGATGAAAAGGGAGCATAAAAGCATACAGCAATATGAGAAAAGATGGAGGCAAGAAAAGGGGATAGGAATAATATATGTGCTTGAAGCCATATATTTATAGGCATAAATAACCCTGGTCCTAGTTTAATTAGGTTTTCCTTTTCTTTTTCTTTTTTTTCTTTTCTTTTGCCTTCATGGCAACTTTTTTTTTTTCGTTTCTTACAATTACACTACACAATTATCTTAATATAATATAATATAATATAATGTAATGTAATTTAATTTAATTATATACATAATTATTTATGTATAACAATAATGTTTGCTCCCATGACCTCAAAAAAATATTACTTTACATATTATTCTTTGGATACTTTACATTATCTAGTTTCTTAACATCATAATAAAAATGTTACACATGTAATTATCATGACATCAAAAATGTTAAAAAAATAAGGAAATATGCAATAAAATTCATGTCATCATCAAGAATATCACTCTAGGGCATACATAACTCTATAGCATCATAAAGATTATAAATTTAGAGCAAGTTGAAATTCTTGTTTTTGAGATGAACAACCTAAGCACGTCGATCTCTTGTGGCCGTCACCTGTGATATTACTAAACAAAAAGTTAATTTACTTAACATGAATAATAATAGCACTTAAAATATCACATTTTAATGTTAGATTAACATAAGTGTCTATAGAAGAAAATGACGAGCATTACAACTCTCCCTACCTTATAAGAGTTTCGTCCTCCAAACTCAAAACAACTGTAGATACTTGGCCCTCATATCATCATCGTATTCCCATGTAGCCTTTTCTACTTTGTGATTTTGCCACAAAACTTTGACCAAAGGAATTTCTTTATTTCTCAAATTCTTGGTCCTAATCTCATATCCCTTTTTCCATGTAGCTTCTTTAATATTTTGATTTCCCAATAACACTTTAACTAGAGAAATGTATTTGTTCCCTAATATCTTTCGTTTCAACTAAAGACATAGTTGGCTTATCCCTATAAATTATATTCCCTCAAACTTCTTATTCTTTCATTTTGGGCAAAAGAACATGGACCTGGTATCTACTACTTTAGCATATGAACATGAAAAGCATTGCGTAAAAATTCAAGGTTTTACATCCTTCCCTCCTTCTAAGGATTTCATCCTTGAAATATGTATAGTAATGAATACGTAGAGAAATTTCTAATCCTTTTTCTTAACATTCTTTCTTTTCACATTAAAATTTCTTCAAAAATCATGTCTACTTAAGGTCATCATACATCAACTAACCATATCATATTGCTATATTTGAATTCTCTTCTTGCCTCTCTATCTAGCATCCTTCATAGAAATGCAAATCTAAGTGCACATTAATTCTCTCTTTTTTCTTTATATCTCACATTTCATGCATGTAAACTTGTCTTTAATCACATGCCTAAAGAGAATTATACTCTAGGAACTCTTTACTCCAAAATATACAAATGATTCTAAAATATTTAAATTTAACTTTAAGATACAGAAAAACATTATACGCTCTAATGAATCTACTAGTACATCACCTCACTCGTGAAATAACCAGTCATGTTTATGACAGTGAAAATACACCATACTTGAAGCTTGGCTTTCTTTTCTATAATTTTCACAACAGAATATTAAACATTATTTTTGAAATATCATATATCACCATAAAAATTTTAGGCTTACTCTATCACCTCGTTCCATAATTTCCTCAACCAATATCCCCTAAAAGAAAATAATATTCTCATATTTAATCTCTAGTCTTCTGCATTAATAATTTTAGAATACTCCATTGAGGTCTCTACTAATTCAGAGGTCATTCATAAAAAGAACGGTTGTATGTGATCTCTATCATACCATGTTATGGACTATTTAATTTGCTAAAATATTATCATAAATAATTTTCCCCCAAAATTAATCCTCACTAAGCCTCAAACATTCATATAGCCAATCCTGTTGATAACATGCACATTTTCAAAATACCCTTCCTTAAAAAAATACTATCGAGATCTCACATGTGACCTTATAAAATCATTTTATTAACCTTGTATAATTCTTGAACTTTTTCATTAAAAATACATAATTATCATTACACTTCTTTTGAGCTATTCAGCTACTCCTCCATAAACTTTTTCTCTAAGAAAAATAATATAATCACATAATTAACCTCTTGTCACAAAACTTCTTGATTATCAACTGTTCCGTTATATATTACTAATGAGACAAAGATCGCTTCTTTCTCCAAATAACATAAGTCTTTGTTTCATCGAATAGTAAGATAATTATAAGGCAGTCATACGAAATGTAACTTAACATCTATATATTAGAAGGTAAATAATTTCTATACTCATTTGGAGGACTTAAAACTAATGTGTGGCGATGTGTATTGGAAACAAAAACTGCTTTGATACCATAACTATAACACCTCCTTATGGATGTCACTATAATCATTACTTTTACTGTTCAAATCATTATTTAAAGATGAACAATTCAAATAAAACACTTACACTTAAGGAGATATCCCAAAAACATATGTATATTTTTTCTTTAAAAACTGTTACACATAATAAACACATAAAATGATGACATATCAAAAATTTAGCTCCAAATAAATCTAAATAACTCAAGACACATGTTCGAATTCAGTGTTAATATTAACATCAAACATGCTAGACAACGAATTCAAACATTTTTATAAAATCAAATATGCATGATATGCTTCAATTTTTATGTGACATGCTTAACATATAACTAAAGGCTAAAGAAAATAATAAATCATGTAAACACATTTAAAAGCATGATTTATTATGTCATGAATTATATAGAGCATAACAGGCAGACATTCATTACCACTGAGTACTTAGTAATCAATGAATTTTATCTTAAAATGTAATAAAGATATAAAGTTAAAAATTTATAAACACTTATTTAACATGTCAAAGCATATTTTTTAATAAATAACCTAATAAATTAAAAATCTAAAATACAAATTACATTCAATAAAACATGTTCGAAAGAGTATATCACAAATAGAACTGATCTCAAACAAATAAAAATGCAGAACATAATATATTAAATTTTATTTGAGTTTGAATTCCTTTCCTCAGATGACTTCATTTCCAATCTAACACTCCTTGCACACATGCCCGTCCTTGTTCTTCATCCTTGTTAACCTTTATCATATCCTTATCTACTACATGATATAAACTAAGTAAGCATAAGCATAGTAAATCCAAATTCCTATCTTACAACATAAAACATTTCATAAAAATCATTGTATAATATTGTAACCATAATCATAGTAGCGCACGAGACACATGTTTATATAGAACGTATCTTTTCATTCAAACTTCTATATTAAAATATTATTCATTTTATCTTTAAGGGCCCAAGCGTTGCACCATTAACATCGTAAGTGCGCCGACATGAGAGCAGTGGGGTAGCTAGTCACAAACCAAACATGAAAAGTCCAAACCTTACAGGACATCATAAACATAAAGAAAGGGTGTGCAACACTTAATTAAGAGGTACATATACATATGTATAGCTTTCCTTGCAAACTTGTCATAAACCATAAAAACATAAGCATAAAAAACATCTTTAGGAAAATTCATTGTAAAAGGTCTTGAAATAAGAACCTTAAATCACAAACCTTTGCTTATAAAACATTGCTTAACATTTTCATAAATTTTATCATGTTGCAGGTGAGAATGTTCTTACTTGACTTGCTTACTAAACCTTAAATCAAGTGACATTGCTGCATTTCTCGGTATGCTCGCATTTTAGAGTGTTCATGTCAATCATTTATATAATACATAAAATTAATATTCATGTTCATAATATCATTTAATATCATATTACATCATCATACCTCATTCTTAACAAAACAAAGTATCTTTAAGTCACAAACATATACTTAAAGTCAAGAGACATAAAGACAGAAAATTTAACCCTTAATCACTTAGAAAAATTAATCTCAACTTATAAGCATGAACAAAATCTAAAACTTATTCCATAGCATAGTAATATATAAAACATCACTCAAATTTTTTTCTTGAAAATATTAATCCAAAATACCTTTTTCTAATTTTCAAAACATTCAAGTAAATCTGCCATTTACAAAAACTAACTAACATTTAAGGATACATAACCTTATATCTTTCAATTCATATTCAACTAGAGCATGAAAATTTGCAGGAATAAAGTTAACAAATGTATATAACTCTTAGATTTTTCTTTAGCTATAAAAATTTCATCTATTAATTTAAATAAATCACATAATTAATACTGCGAAATCTACCAGCAAAGCTTGGGCAGTGAACTGTCCTAATTAAAAATTATGGATTAAATTCTTTATGCTATAAAATAATTTATAAAAAATTTCAGACATTTTTAATATATTTATACACATCATATCCAAAAACGCAGCAAAATAAAATCATTTGAATTCGAAACATTACTAACAATCTTACCAAAATTCTCATATCACATTCCAATAACAAAAATTATGTTAAATTTGTACTAATCTTATACAACCCTGAAAATCAAATATAACATGAACACCATAAAATTAAACATTCCCAAAAATTAAAATCATCACGTTCATGACATATTACAAAAATTCAACAGTTGAAACCAAAACTACACATTCTAATTTAACAATATACCCAAATTTCAAACCCTAATCATACCACAGACTCACGTTCATGACAAAAAATTCTGGTGAAAACTGGTATGAGTACTTTTGTAGGTTAGGCAACATACTCGTGACTGAAAAGTGGAAGCATCTCATTTGGGATGCATGCCTTTCATCTCATTGTGCTCTCCTGTATCTGTCCATTTGCCTATTACTTTGTTGTCTTCGCCCAACTAGCAAAGAAAAGCCATTACATGAAATTGGAAGAAGACATAACATTGCACGTTTCTATTTTGTTGTTTTCTACTCCTTTATTTAGGTAAAACTGATCAAAGGCCACCAAATTAACTATTTTTGGAAACATTCTATTTTATAGGAATTGCGTCTTGATAAATACAATGGTTTGTCTCCTCTTCAAAAAGTAAAACAAAGGAAGAGAGGAACATCTAGTTATTTTCTTTCTTTTCCAGGGAACAAATAGTCTCTTGGAATGAGAAAAACATTAGACTTTTGAACTGTACCAGTAACAACTTAAGAAACTAGCGAAATACTAAGAACAATCGTGACAGACATAAATGTCTATTCTCATTGTTGATCAGTGTAAGTTTCACACGAGTCCTAATAGCTTGCCATTAACTTGGGCTTGTGATGTGAGACGCAACCAACAGCTAGTTCAGTATGATGCTTTAGTGGTGGTTTGAACTTTGAAGAATCTCAATCCAATTTGTATAGAGTTTAACATTCTACTTTTCTGTATTCAATTTGGTCGGAAGTATTATATCATTCTCATAGTATCGAATGTTTAGTTTTAATAACAAATTGATTTTTGTTTAAAACAAAACTGAAGAATTGTTTTTCTATTGATTTTTATTTTACTTATGATGTAGCTGTTAATTCTTCAACATTTGATTAGTGTGAATTTCATATGAGTCCTATCACCAAACCAAATCTAATCAATGACAAAAAAGACAATTCCCTATCAATTATCGCTCTAAGAAGATTTGTCCTGAAATGTGATTTCTTAACATGGTTGTGGAAAATCCTAGGCGTTGCTTCTCCTATTATGATTCACATACACTACAACAAAATGGGCAGTCCATGTCGCCCCTTCCACGTCGGTCAACTTGATTGATTGATGTGGAAACCTTTTAACGTCGGTTATTAAGCAAGTGAGGTTGCTAGGATGGGAATAGCAAGCTAGTAAGTACAACAAGGCCTCAAGAGTAGTCAGACAAACACGAGTCTAGAAAAACAAAAACAAACAAACAAAAAAATAACATCGTTCCAAGCTCACATGAAAAAAAAAGTAATAATAATGATGATGATACATAGGAGAAATTATAAGACTATACAAAGGAAATTATAACTTGAATCCTCCAACTCCATCATTGGCCGACTATGTGGCCCCTCAAAGAGCAACATATCTGATCCACCTGCAAGGTATCATAGTTTCTCATAATGGCTTGAACGTGCCAATTCTCTCAAGTCCATATTACACACTTTATAGGGGTTAATTTCACTTTTAGCTCTTGAACTATGCAACTTGTCCTATTTTAACCCTTAAACTTTAAAACGTAGCAAATTGCATCCTTAAACTATTCCACGCATTCTATCTTGGCCCTTTGGCTACCCAATTCATGAAATATTAACGGATTTGAGCCAATAATGTCACTTTTGGCCCTTAAACTATACGACTTATTCTATTTTGACCCATAAATTTTAAACTATAACAAATCACACCCCTAAACTATGAAACTTGTATCATGTTGACCCTTCATCACTAAATCTATTAAATATTAATGGATTGAGACAAATGACCATTTTGACGTTTTGGCTTTATATATGCTTTCAACATATATTTTGAAGTCAAAATATCTAAATTCTATTTATCTGTCATATACGTTTTTACTGTATTTCTTCTTTTTTTAATTTTGTTGATAAAAGTTTACTCTTTTTTTTTTTTTTTTGCTCAAGAAGTTTTATCAAATTTTTTCCATCATATGATTGAAAATGAATTAAAATAAAAAAAAATGAAAAAATAAGAAAGAAACACTTGGACATATGGGTATCAAACAAAAACGACACAAAAATACTATAATATAACCTACTTGTCATTTTTATGACTAGATTTTTGGGTTGAAAATTACAAAATAACATAATAATAAATACTTCACTTAATTAGACTCAATAATCACAAAAAAAAAAAAAAAGCAAAATTCGTTTTAATTTTAAGTTGACAAAAATGTACATTTGTTTATAAAATTCCCTATTTGTAAATCTAAGATACGTGAAAGTCGATCACAAAAGATTTAATCTCGATTGTCGATTTATAATTAATCAATTAAATACCTATATATGTGGTTTCGTCAATATTTAAAGGATTTAGTAATTAAATGATCAAAAAAGACAAGTTTTGTAGTTCAAGGGTGTGATTTGTTATAGTTTAAAATTTAGATGTCAAAATAGAACAAATAACATGGTTTTTAAGGAAATGTGAAACCATTGACTCAGTTCTATTAATATTTAATCGATTTAGTAATGAAAAGGTCAAAATGAGACAAGTTAAATAGTTTACAGGTGTGATTAGCGACGCTTTAAAATTTAAAGGTCAAAATGAAACAGGTTGCATAGTTCAAAGGCCTAATATCTTTAAAAAAAAAAAGCAGCAGCAATAACTGGAAATTAAATATTGTGCTATCTAGAGTTTGCGGTTAAAGACATAGCCTAGCTGCTTAGTGTAGAGTTCAAATCTTCATTTAGGGTGTGTATTAATATTCCAACATAGGGGGGAAAAATCCACCACAGACGTCATCACGAAGCATATATTTTATATAGGATACTAACTGATAGGAAAAGGGGTAGAAAAGACCATATGTTCTGAACCCACAAAATAGTTGTTTGAGTTCATTCATGTCCCCCCATCTAATGCAATTTTTAAAAAGGTAGTCAATCGATGTATTTTCTTTTTCTGTGAACACAAGTTCCAATGTACATGGTCAGAACATTAAAAGGCAAAAAGAGAGTTTATCTAGTTCTTTAAGCCCAAAAATAATTTATACCCCGCCTGTGACCAGAAAGAAGGATCTACAAAGACGATATATCATTAAGATAGTCATTCCACATTTCCGCTGCAATAGAGTCCCGCAACTGCAAAGAGAATTCCAGTTGTTCATCATCAAAAGGAACGTCCAAAGCTGAATTCTCAACATGCATCATTTGTTGGTCCATCTCTAATGGCGGTGACAATTCTTCAACTTCCAGTGGACTATCCTGTTCATGCATTTTAAAGAGCCAGTCATCTGGTTTCTCTCTTCGTATGTAGTTGTGTATGGCGCATGCTGCTACAACCAACTTCACTTGCGTTTGCAACGGGTATGGAGGAGCTGTCATCAATATAGGGAAGCGTGCTTTCAAAGTGCCAAAGGTACGATCAGTTGCATTCCGTAACAATGAATGCCGCTGATTGAATAGCTCTTTTGCATTTTGCGGATGGTAACCATCAGGAACCTCCTTCAAGTGGTAAGGAACACCAAGGTATGGGGCAATGAAGCCTGGCAGGTTCACATACTTCTTGTCCAAAAGATAATATTTACCTGCATTGTCAAGATTTTTGTTCAAGAGTTCCAAGTACGATCTTATAGAAGCTGGGAGGAACGATATCCTTCCACTAGTTGAAACAGAAGACAGCGTTGTATAAATAACTTGGCGGAAGTAGCTCATCTTAAATATGATGCAAAAAGTTATTAATTGTTGTAGCCATTTCAATTTAGACATCCAATAGTCTCAGCTACACAGAAATATACATACCTTCAGGAACTGGCAATTTGTTTCGCCTTGTGAGTGCCGAATTTAGAACTTGAAAATCTGATGCAGAACCTTCCCAGCCAGCAAGGACGTAATGGAACTTGAGATCAAATGAGCAAGCAGCCAGAACAGTTTGCGAAAGTAAGCCATTTTTGTTGCGGAAAGGTCCTTGCTCATCAACACCAACCATTACAGGAATGTGCATTCCATCAACCACTCCAATGCAGTCCTATCAAAGAAAGATTAAGGAATGTTAGAAAGAAACATTGGTAAACAGATTCTGATCAGCCTCAATAACTTTAGGGTTACCTTAAAATATGGATAAAATCTGGGATCTTCCAAAACTTCTGAAGGAACATCAGAGGTTGGGGGCTGAAAGAAATCCAACGAAATTGCCATTATAGCATTTAGAACATTGTTAAAATGGCGGCTGATGGTTTCACCTGAATAACGGAATAACTCTTGTACAGCTCGAGTACGCAGATTGTGACCAACTATGAACATGAATATGGCTAATTGCTCTTCAATCTTGATCCGATTTGTGTGGCGTAGTAACCCCTTGGCTTGCAAAATATCACACAACTTGTAAAACACATGCTTATCCATGCGAAAATTTTCAAGACAACGTTCATTTTGACCGTTGAGCACTTCATCTACAAATTTAGCACCAGAAGAAGCTAAACCATGACTTAGTTCCTTGGGGATATAATTCCCATAAACTACCTCTCTTTCATCATCAGTGCTCTCCATTACAAATTCAATCTCTGCATTCAGCAATGTAAACAGTACAAAAGGATAAGATTTTAATCTTAGTTCAGGTCCGATTAGGAGTCTTACCAACTTATTCAAATTAAAAGAATAAAATTTACTCATACATGATCCAAGACAATGCAGAATGCAAATCAGTCGGAGGGATGACATTCTGACAAGGACATTCCATAACTAATTATAACTTCAAAATGGAACAATGTTTTAATTTGATAGAAAATATACTTGCATGTTTCCTCTTTTCATAAAAACAAGACAAGGAATCAAAAAACTAGCAAAAAACTAAAAAAACTATGAATCATAGAAAGATTTGTCAATCCCTCATGATCAAGGGTAAATTCCTTAAGCCCCTCTGTAGATGCAACCCATAAAGAATCCTAATACTTTCGTATATCCCGTAGAAGTAACATGTCTTTTTCAACACCCTTGAAGAATCCTCTATTTCTTCCAACTAAGGAACCCCCAAAAGAACCAGGCATGACTACATTTCATAAAGACTTCACTATTTAATTGCTTAGGCACAATTTCTCTGTCAAACACATCAGCACTCGACCTTAAAAGCACCCACTCAACCTTCAGCCATCAGATCAATTTTCCCAACAGCAGCTGAGCCTACTTACAGTAATTTACGGTTGCATGTTTAGATGTAAACACCAATCAATATAACAGCTATAACTCCAAACCTCCTTTTGAACCAGACTATAAATCCTGAGACTTATTTAATTACGCTTAGGACATACAACATCTTGTCTTTTAATCTCATATATGATGAAAGCTGTTGGAAGGGAGCAGATAAGCAAACTCAGAAGGGGTCACGCAAAAGATCCTACTCCCAATTGGTTTAGCGGAGGTGTTTCTAGTTCCGCCAACCACAACCCTGGGACAAAGGATCCTTAAGGCACCAACTTCTGAACTAAAGTATGAGTCAAATATACAATTACTGTCCAACTATGGACCAGGATTAGGCCTCTCATCCTTAAGAATAAGATTACAGGTTAAAAACAGTCCTGACTCTGACATGTTATAACAGAAGCTGGTTGGCCCCATGAATCACCTGAATGGCCAAGCTTCTCCATCATTACTCTGTGCAAACAATATAAGTCAATTAATACAAATTCAAAACTTCTTCAGTCTCACAAATGCAGTCCTTTAGACTCAATAAGTACAATAAAAAAACTGAAAAATCACTTGAATGCTCTCTTTGAGATGGTGCTTCACAAAAACAGCATAGTCCATCAGTTGCTGAAAAAAAGAGGTTATGAATCCGCTTCCATTTAATATCCTTAAAATTGACAAAACTGATGGTAGAAGTTATGTGCTTCAGAAACCAATATTATGCGACATAAGCAACGTGGAAGAGCAAAGCCAAGATGAACTCGGGTACACAAAACATGTTTGCATACATACGTACATGTGTAAACAAAATGGTTGATAAAAAGAGTGACAAAATAAAGATTGAACACAAGTAGACAAAGGAAGCCCACGCTAACCCCAATAGACCAACATTCAGTAGTAATATCAGTACAAAATTGAAAGAGATTATAAATAATATACTCAATGTAATGGCACATTAGTCAATGAAAAGTTTTTCATCGTACCATTACCAAAGAAAAATCTCGGATGGACAAACATAATACCTCTTACAAAATTTCACGACATGCCCAAAACAAATTCAACAAAAATACACCACGAACTAAGCTAATTACTTGCATTCTTAGATCTTAAAAAAACAAAAACAAAACCAAAAAATTAAAAAAAAAACAAAAACAAAAACAAAACAACCCAATGCTTTATTTGGTTCAATAAAAGAATCAACCTAGAGTTGTTCTATCACTGTATTCGTGCAAGTTGCAAATTTTTGCATGCTTGAGAATATTCTTGTTACATTACCAAGAACATTTTAGAGATTTACTACAATTGAAAACCAAGGTCAAAGTATAAAACTTGTTAATTACAGAGCATCAAACTAAACAAAAGGAAAAGCAAATGCCACCCAAAACGAAAGAGAGAAGAATAAAATAAAATAGGGAATTTGCAATACAGAAGAGAAACAACAAGAATTTATCTAAAGAAAAGGAAGAAACCAAAAAATATTTACAAGCCTAAGATCAGAGATAGACCCAAATGAGGAAAACAGAAAACGATCAAAGTTAATTTCGGTCTCAGATAATTTCATTCTCCAATTTTCCGACCAATTTTCTCAGGAAACAAATAGCCCTACAAAGCGCTTAAATTTCCCATCGCAAAAACTCAAAAGTCATACCTGAAAACCCCAGCGGAGTAAGATGCCAGTATCTAGTGTAGTCTCGAAGTCAAAGGAGAGGAATCGGAGAGGGAAACGCCGAATGTATTTATAGGTGTGAGTGTATGTGATAGAAAGTGTAACGTAACGTTCGGCGTGTATGGGCTGGAGAGAGAGAGAGAGAGAGGCTTTGGTTTTGGGGTTTGGAGGGAGGGTTTTGCCTCACTCGCTGTGCATGTACAGTTTTTGGTGGTTTTATATGGTAAGGAAGGAGTGTGCTAGCAAAGCCAGAGCCAAAGCTAAAAGGGGCGGCAAAATGGACTTGATATGACCTGAATTGATGACGATGATGACGAGGAGGAAATAAATTCTTGTTGTTTCTCTTCCTAAACTACCTTCAATTTCAACCACATAAAGGTGTTTGAAAAGCGTGTTAAGGTGATGGTTGTGCTTCAAAACATTATATCTAATGAGAAGTTTAGTATGATAGTAAAAATAATTGGTTATGACTGTTTTTATTATAGTATATGAAAGTTTTATATTGTAGTAATTTTTTTCTGTTTACTATAACATATGAGATTTTTATATTGTTTATGACTAAATTAGTGATGTAAACCATCTTACACTAAACACCATTTAAATATTTTATACTATTTGATAACTACAATCATCATTTTTAATTCGAGGTTGCTAAACACTTTTTATTTTTTTTTTAGATATTCAAGGTTCAATTCCTATCACTACTCATTACATTATATGCTTTTTTTATTGGTTAAAATTCAATTAACTCAATGCAATTGTAGCAGAGTATTGTAAGGCTGGGTTAACATAAGTTGGGTCCTAAGGAAAATTTAATTGAAGAAATAAAATAGAATAAAAAGAAAAAGAAAGTGAGGGAAGCATTACATTTAAATAAAATAATAACAATTAGAGAAATTATATCAAATAACACACTTTTAATTTTTAATGTAGTAAGTAGTACATTTTAAAAAAATATTTAAATGCATAGTAATTTTTGGAATCAGTTTTTTTGTTTACACTTGAATTCTCAATTGTATCTCCTCCTTTTTTTTCTTTTTCTTTTTGTCTTTGTTTTTCGCTCTTTCTGTTGCCTTATATTTTATTTCTACATCATTTTATACAAAAATAAATTTCGTTTTAATTTACATGGGCTATTTACTAAACATTATTATATTTTGGTCTATTTATCATTATTCCCATTAATGACGATCCAATTCCCTCTTTCTCCTAAACAATTAACAGCACAATTTTATTAGAGGGAAATTAATAGCATATTTAGGATCTAAAATCTCGCGAGTTCCCAAAATATCCCCTAGCCTCCTCATATTCTCTTTTTCTGCTCTCTCCCTTTCCCCTTTCACTGTGTGTCAAATGACCATACCAGCCACCTCCAACAATCTCTCCCTGAGCGCGAGTGTTTGAGCCCTCCACTCTCCATGTTGAATGAGCTGCCATAACTTCGAACGGTTCTCTCTCCTTCTCCTCCCATGCTTTGCCATCGTCCCATCCGATCCTTTCTACTTTATGATGCCAGCATCACACTATCTGATCTTCCTTTGTTGGGCCGCAATGACTAGATCTCTCCAATGGTGGAGTTTCAAACAAAATGACTATCATCCTTGCCATCCAGCCTTTATGTTGGGGTTGCGCGGCTGACACATGAGATTGCACCACCCCCTGATCGTTGGATCTCCCTCGTTCGCAATGTCGCAGCAGTACTGATGTCACATAATTTATGTTTGTTCTTCTTATTTTGACTTTGAAGCTTGATATGATAGAAAGAAGCAAATCTGAAACTACTACTAGGGATAGAATTAAGGTTTAAAAAAATATATATTAGAAAATATTATTTTCAAAAATGATATTTCCTTTTTGTTTTCAAAAACTTGCTAATTATTGTAATTTCTCAAAGAAAAAAAAAAAGGAAAGAGTGAGAGAGATTTACTTTAAATAACTATAGGATAAGACAAAAGAGAAGTAAATAGAAATTGCTTTTGAAAAATAAGACAAAAGAGAAGTAAATAGAAATTGCTTTTGAAAAAACATGATGAAAAGGGTAAACTACAACAAAGCTTGAATCAACTAGGATTAATTAGACAATTATACCTCGTTTTAAATATTTATCAATTTTTTTATTGAATTGTTTGAACTACAAAATGAATCTTTTGCATTTAAAAATTTTATTTTAATTTTATAAATCACGTGCTTTATAGGTAGAAAAGATTGAGCAAAACGATATAGCTACCCTTAAATAGCTTATTTTATAGATTTATAACACAAAAACCCTAAAAGAAAAAACATCAATTTCAAAAAGAAAAAGATATTTAATTGCATTTTTTAATATTAAAATATTTTGACAATTTTTTCTTAAGAGAAAATATTTTTCATAAATGAATTAATCTATTAAGCGTATCTTTATCTTTTCCTTCTGTTTTCTAGTCTATAAAGTGTATGAAAGATGAAATCGAAACATATTTTTTAATTCAAAGATTACTTTTTAGTTTCCCAAGGGAAAATTTGAGAAATAATTAAAGCTAGTAGGTATATACTTATGAGTTGACATTAGCTATACAAATTTTTAAAAAATAGAACCAAAAATAGTTAATGAAAATCTAAGATAAAAATATTGAATTAAAAAGTTATATGAAAAGAAAAATAGAAACACAAAAAAAGGAAATGAAATGAAACAGGTTTAACAAGCATAAATAATTTGTCATAAAGCTATTTAAAAATATTGGAAACTTGAAATTAGTAATGAAATTTATATTAAGCTATCGAATGAAAAAACCGGTATATGTAATATGACCAACAATAAAGATAGTAAATTTTCTATTGGAATTTTAAGCCAACATTATACTAAATAAAGAGTACTTAATTATGTGGTTGCAACATAACATAGCGGTAAAACCACACTCGACTCCACATCAACGTGAATAGTTTGAATCCTCTCATCCCTCAAGTTCCAAACAAAATAGTACTGGCATTGGCCTTTAATGGCCTTACCTCTCAGTCGGCTCTAAGTAGTCATTGCACGTGGCTATATATATATATATATATATATATAAGTACTTATATTCACTTATAAGTGTAATCGAGTATGGTTTTACTACCAAACTATGCCTGCAACCACATTTATTGTATGCATATTGAATATGAAATCACATTACAATATGAAGAATGTTCATAATTGTTATGTTTTAAACCTTACTATTTTTTAAGTGTAACAAAAGTTTGAAACCCACAATCACACTAAAAAGTTTATAATAGATTAGAGAAAAAGAGGAAGAAAGAGTTAAGAGAATTTTGGAGGTTGTTTGTTTGAATTGGATAAAAAAAGATTCAAATAACTCACAATAATTACTTTTGAAAATTAATATGAATGTTCCTTTTACTTTATGTTATGGGCATGAATAAATAGATTTTTGAAAAGTATGGCATAAAAGTGCGGTATTATTTTGTCTTTTCTTTTCTCTCCCTTAGTTTTATTGTCTTAGAACTACTATGCTTGTAATACCTCGCAATGAGAGTTAGTGGTTAAAGGTGATCAAAGGATAAATAAGTTAAGATAAGATAATCCAAATCTGAAATTAACTTTTTCTTGAAAAAAAAATATAAATATATGTTTTGAAGTCTCAAAAATATAATAAATATACAATAGTCTGGCAAATAACCAAAGTATGTAAAAACAGTCAAATTTCAAATAGATGCAACCAAGTGCATAATGAATCCGATAATCAATTATTTTGAAAACTCTTACTCAATACTTTATCATTTTTTATACAACTTAGAAGAACAAGCAAAACACTCACTATGACTTAATCTAAACAAAAGAAATCTATATAAACACTGAAATTCATAAAATCAATTCTACAAACCATTTGTCGATATAGTACACATTTAAATCAAACATGCTGATGAGAAAATTAGGGCCCATTTGTTTCGAGAACTTTTTGGATTCTTTGGGCTCAAATTTAGATTCGAGTATTAAGAATCCTTTGGATAAGTGTTTGTTTCTCCCAAAATTTGAATCCTTTGAGTATCAAGAATCCAAGTTTTTAGAGTTCTGACTCCTCTCTAAACTTTTAATACTTAGATATCTCTGCTACAGTAAATACTAAAATTCTCTCTCTTATATTTAAGGGAAAAAAATCATAACTTCTTCATTTGTTATCCAATTGAGATGAATCTTTTTTCCTTCTGTTCTTAGAGAAGAGAGGAATAAATTAAGATCCATATTGCATTTTTTTAGGATCATTAACATTAAGATTTTATTAGATTAGTTGATAAATCAAAAACTATTTTCACTACCTCTCCAAACACAAATTCCATTCAAATCCTAATTCAAATCACACTAACTCAAATTAAATCACTAATTCAAATCTATTTATCAAACAAACCCTTAGATGTTATGCTAAACTTTTAAAAGTTATGTTTATTCATGTCATACTTATAAAAAATTAAGCAACATTATCATTCATATTACATGTTAAGTTGTGCTATAAATAAACTTTTTAGACATTTATGAAAAGTAAATCTTAAAAGCTGCTATTTATAAAAATTCCCCTATACTTATAGTGCAAAGCCTAGATAACAACACCTTAGTAGCTTTGTATAGGTTTCAAGACCTACACCTAGGGGTGGCAAAACGTGTTGGCGGGTCGGGTTCGTGTCGGGTTGGAGTTAATTTTTACAAAATTAGGTCGACACTAACCCGACCCGCGACCCGAACGGGTTGAGAATTCTCAACCCTAACCCGACCTGTTTTGACACGGGTTGACACTAACCCGACCCGTGTCAACCCGTTTCTTATGCATAGTGCTAAAAAATAATAACCCGTGACCCGATTTTGACCCGTAACCTGATTATGACCCGCAACCCGCCTCTAACCCGCCCACATTAATATATATAATATTAAAAAAAAATAAAATTAGAAGAGTTTCATACCACTTCAACAAGAAGATGAGTAATAAGAGAGGTAAGGTTTGATATTTTAAGAGCTTATATTATATATGAAATAATATTAATTTTTTAAAAGCTAATTAATTAAATACGGGTCAGAAACGGGTCATTTTAGTGTCAGACGAGTTGACCCGAACACGACCCGTTTTTTGACGGGTCAGTTTAGGGTCGACACTAAAATGACCCGTGGTTAAATTTTCCGACACTAACCCGCAAAAAAGCGTGTCGGATTCGTGTCGTGTCGTCGTGTCGTAACCCGTATTGCCGGCCCTACCTACACCCAAGGATGCTCAACATGTCCCAAAACCAACTATCTATAGGCATATAATATATATAGCATTTGAAAACTCATTTCAACATTGCTTAAAATATCTCATTCCGAGACCAAGATTCATGATTTCAAATCTATAAGAAGGTTTTCTTTAAAGGTAGTTGGCAAAATAAGATAAATAGATTTTTTTTTATTTATGAAATGTCCTTCCAAAAGGTTTAATTAGCAAAATAACTTTCTTCTTAAAAAGAAGTTAAAATACAAGCATTAACAACTTTATCAACTAATTAAGGCTAATCTAGAAAAAAAATACTGAAAAGTTTTCACATAGAAATCCATATTCCCAAGCATTTATTTTTCTCTCTTCACTCCTTTCTTTAATGACAATGATTCCTCATCCATTTTTCCGACAACCATGTAGTCACCCAATATTGAGATCTAAAAAACTTGAGGAAATTTGTCTCAAAGCTCCGTACAGAAAATTGGTTTGAAGAGGAAAACAGAAGTAAAATTTAAATCAAGTACTTGTTGAAGTTTTGAAGAATATAATCTATCTAAATTTTGGTTATGAGTTAAGTTTTAGAGATTTATTTGGAATTGTATGCTTAGGCTTAAGCTTTTGTGCAAAAAAACAAAAAGTGATTTTAGATATTTTACAATGCCAAGTTGTGTGACAACCCAACTTTCCAGACCGTTATTTAAGGTATTTTTAAAAACGTATATTACAAGTAGCTTATTACTTAACGTATTTTTAAACTAAAATGTGTATTACAGGTAGCTTATTACTTAACATATTTTTAAACTAAAATGTATTATTAAACTAGATTTTCTTTAAATAAATCATGAAAAAGAGCAACATTTTTTTAATCATAAAACTTTAAACTTATATTAACATACCCTGTAATATATTATTGATCTCAAAAGTACTTATAATACTTGTTCTTCTTACATTACAAACCATATTAAGCTAATTTTTTTTCATAATTCAAAAATATTTACTTTCACAGCAAAACTGTCTTAGTAGTAGTTTTCATACCCTTGACTACGTTGTTGCTTAATTAGCATTGTTATCTCAACAATATAATCTATTACAGCCTTGGATGGATTTTCTATAACATGAAATAACTATGTAACTTATTGCTTAATAAGGCAAACATAGCCCACAAAATAATTTTTATAATTATGCATGACCAATTATGCTCAATTACGAACTTTAAGTATTCACTCCCTTGTCTTGAACTATAGGACCTAATTGTTCATACCATCTGCACAAAATCATCATAACACCGTGATTATTATTATTTTTTTTTACTTGAAACTTCCTTTGGGTCGGGAGCTGGTACGACACTTTCTTCACTTATCTTATCTAGTGATTTATTTACCAATTATTTTTTTATGGCGATATATGATAAATGATGCCTTAATAACTTTAAATATATGCATTATATATGCATTCAATTAAAAGATGTAAATAACATTTTATTTGAAAACTTTCATTCCATACTGTAGGTAGGGTTTAAACTTACTTGGGTTTTCGCACCTTATCCAAGTTAAACCGTTCCTCCTTTGATTGGCTTCAATTGTCCTATTGGGACAAAAATTTGAATATTAGCTAACTTCCTCAATGTCAACTTACACGTCGATAACAAAACTTAAAACGTTAAGCACTTAATCCCGTTATTAATTGGTTTACTTGAAAGTTACATAACTCGAGTGTTACGAAGCTTATTTGCCTTATTCGACATTACCTTCCTGACACTAACGCGCTACAAACAAATTCCCGCTAAGGGGCATTTTCTTTTTTTTTTCTTTTTACATCATTTTATACAAAAATAAATTTCATTTTAATTTAAGTGGACTATTTACTAAACATTGTTACATTTTGGAATATTTATTTTTTTCTCAATTAATGATGGCCTAATTCCCTCGTTCTGCTAAATAATTAATAGCACAATTTTATTAGAGAGAAATTAATTGCAGATTTAGGATCTAAAATCTCAAGAGTTCTTGAAATACCCCTAGCCTCCCTGTATTCTCCTTTTCGTCTCTCTTCCTCCCCTCCTTCAATGTGCGTCAGAAGACCATACCTGCCACCTCCAATAATCTCTCCCCAAGTGTAACGGTTCGAGCCCTCTGCTCTCCATACCCAATGAGTCATCATAACACCGAACGGTTTTCTTTCCTTCTCCTCCCATGTTTCGCCATTGTTCCATGTGATCCTCTCTCCCCCTTATGATGCGAACATCACACTATCTAATCTCCCTTTGTGAGGCTGTGCTAACCAGATCTCTCCAATGGTGGAGTTTCACACAGAATGATCACCCTCCTTGCCATCGAGCTTTCACATTGGTTGCATGACTGACACATGAGATTGCACCCCTGATCGTCAGATCTCCATTGTTCGTAATGTCCAAGCAGTGTCGATGTCACATAATTTATATTCGTTCTTCTTTTTTTGGCTTTGAAGCTTGATTGGAGATAAAGGAGTTGATCTGAAACTACTGCTAAGGATAAAATGAGATTTAAAAAGACTATTAGAAAATATTATTTTTAGATATGATAAATGCTTTTAAGTGCTTTCAAAAACTTGCTATTTGTTGTAATTTCTCAAAAAAAAAAAAAAGGGAAGAGTGAAAGAGTGATACTTTAAACAATTATAGCATATGATAAAGAAAAGTAATATGAAAATTGTTTTTGAAAAAGCATGACTAAAAGGATAAACTACAACAAAGATTGAATAAATCGGGATTAATTGAACAATTATACATCCTAATTTTAACTATTTGTCAATTTGTTCATTTAATTTTTTAAACTACAAAATGAATCTTCTGCATTTAAAAATTTTATTTCAATTTCATTCATGTATTTTGCACGTAGAAAAGATTGAGCAAAACGATAAAACTACCCTAAATAGCTTATGTTATAAATTTATAACACAAAAAGCTAAAAGAAAAAAAAAACTCAATTTTCAAAAAGAAAAAGATATTCAATTGAATTTTTAAATATTAAAATATTTGACAACATATTGTCTTAAGAAAAAAATATTTTTCATAAATGAATTAATCTATTAAGCGTGTCTTTTTTTTCCTTTTGTTTTCTAATTTATAAAGAGTGTAAAAGACGAAATTGAAATGCAATTTTCAATTCAAAAGATAACTTTTTAGTTTCTTAGAGGAAAAATTAAGAAATAATTAAAGCTGATTATAATGAGTTGATGCTAGCTATACAAATTAAAAAATATGGAACAAGGAAGAGTTAAATGAAAATCTAAGTTAAAAGTATTGAATTAAAAAGTTTAAACAAAAATAGAAACACACAAAAAAAAAAGAAATGAAATGAAACGAGATTAATAAGCATAAATAATTTGTTATAAAGCTATTAAAAATATTGGAAATTTGAAAGTAAAAAAATTTATTTTAAGCTATGGAAAGAAAACAACCATTTCGGTATATGTAATATGAATAACGATCAAGATTAATAAATTTTCTATTGGAATTCTAAGCCAACATTACACTAAATAAAGAGTACTTAATTATATGGTTGTAGGCATAACCTAACGGTAAAACTACACTCGACTCAACATAAAGGTGAAGAGTTCGAATCCTCTCACCCTTAAGTTTCAAAAAAAAAAAAAGAGTACTAGCATTGGCCTTTAATGGCATTACCGCTCATCCAGCTCTAAGTATTTAATTGTGCATGTATATACATATACATATATACATATATATACATGTATATATAATTACTTACATTCACTTATAAGTATAATTGAGTATGATTTTAGCGCTAGATTATGTTTGCAACCACATTTAATGTACGTGTTGGAAAAATAGTACGCAGCAGAAATTTTAAAAATTTTAATCATAGTATTTTTCAAAACATAAGTTTGACACGCTATATACATAAATTAACCAAATCTTACTAACCTTTTAATGTTGAAGAGCTCCTGCAATCTTTGAAGAGAAGAACGTTCTAGAAGAGCCTCAACCAACTGGTCTTCTTTACTATTCTTTATCCACAATCGGAGAGCGTGTGGGCACTTAATGTACAACTCTTCCTCGATGACTCTCTTTCCAACCAATTGAGAAAACCCAGAATTAAAGTTCATGATTTGTGAACAATAGCTTTTAGGGGAGTTTCAGAGACTCACAAATTGAGTGTTTACTCTAGATTTCTCAACTGATCTTAAAAACTTATGAGTCTCACTCCCTATTTATAGAGGTTGGGATAGGGGGTTAGTCCTTATCAGATAAGGCCACAAAAATTTAAATCTGGATCAATATTTGATAAAATCGCATAAAAACGCGTGATCAAATTATCTTTCGGTCGGGCCGAACTGGCAGATCGGTCTGTCGGACTTACTCTGTCGGCAGGCCGAACCTGAAGATTGGCCTGCCGAACTTACGATAAATGATTCTTGTAAATATTTTATTTCACACCCAAGATTCTTAGGATAAAGCCACATTTTGATTTAACTAACCCAATAGAGAAGTTATTTGATTAAAACAACTTTATCTAGATAATCTCTAGGAAAATAAATAATCTTGATAATTCAACAAGTTTAACTTGCATTATTCACAAAATTAATTCAACTGAAAAATAGACATGAATTATCTAATCCTATCAAATTTCAACCAATCTGATAATTTAACAAAAGTCTCCAATTTATTAGAAGAGCACGTCGTATCGTTATAGGATTTATTATGAGCTAGCAAAGGAGACCTAATGGACCTATATAGTTCAAGCTTTCGATAATTATAAGACCCAATATCCTAGATATACATTTCATAATTATCAACTCTAACGCTATTCTACTAAAAGCTTAAAGCTACACTCTCGAACTACATAGAAGTACCAAGCCCAAATAGCTAAGTCTCTATGACATATCATAATCTATTGTTTCCCCATAGGATATCCATAATCGGCTTAAGGATAAACTCTGTCTTATCTTCCCGATTATCTTTCTCTTACATTCCATTATCTCACTATCGGAAGACTTACCATCCAAAGACGGTATACCATTCGGTTACACCTATGAATCCAAATGATTGAGCGCTCTAGTCTTCCAATTATAGGATAATGCATATAAGAGGATATCATCGATTCCTAAAGAAGACCTATGGATTCTGTATCTATAAATAACAAGTTCATGCTATCAAGAGTCATGTCTCTAATGTAACAGTATGCGTACCATCATAAATTATGGATGTCATCCTTTGGTACATCAAAAGACATAAGTTAGGATAACAGGCCCACAATTCATCTCAAGATTAAGATACAACACATATGGCTGTCTAAAGTGAATTGATTTGCCGAGACAGAATTATTAATCCAAATCAATTACACTTTATGTCCCAATCCAATGCATCATCCCCTATGAAAATGTACCAATGTTTTTATTCATGAAGTCCACCTCCGATGTCCAAGACAAACCATCTCCTGTTAGGGATATAGACAACATAACAATCTTTACATGAATAAAGTGCCCAACTTTATTCCCTCAATTGCAGATCTTATGATTTAGACCGTC
The DNA here is from genome assembly GCA_025403435.1 of Artocarpus heterophyllus. Classification (NCBI taxonomy): domain Eukaryota; kingdom Viridiplantae; phylum Streptophyta; class Magnoliopsida; order Rosales; family Moraceae; genus Artocarpus; species Artocarpus heterophyllus. The sequence goes on along the minus strand of CM046345.1, from coordinate 29,399,859 downwards.
ACCTTTAGAATCATGTCTTCCATATAATCTGTCCATCATATGCCTAATTCTAAAGGTTTAGACTGATAGTCTTAGACTTTTATTTGTTAATCATACATTCAACAAATATGAACGTAAAAAGGATAACAATTTGGTATATGAATAATTAATATATTCTTTATTAATAAAAATATCTCCAAAAATATATTACATTTTTACTCCTTAAGGCATAGATGTCTAATGATCTCCCACTTACACTAAGTGAGTAAATATAACAAATCCCGCATCCCCATAGCTTCCACATGCCTATCAAAAAATCTTCTTGTTAGTGTCTTCGTGAATGAATCAGCTAAATTGTCTTCTGATGCGATTTTGCATATAGTAACATGCCCTGCTTTTACGAAGTCCTTTATCACATGATACTTCCAATCAATATGGTTACTCTTCTTGTAAAATCTTGGTCCCTTAACATTAGCTATCACTACAGAGTTATTACAATACAGCAATGCCACCTTATCCAAGCCAGGAACTACTTTAAGATCTCCAAGAAAATTGCGGAGCCACACTACTTCTTTTGAAGCATCACTAACTGCCACATACTTGGCCTCCCTTGTTGAATCTAAAGTGTAATCTTGCTTGACACTTCTCTATACAATGGCATCGTCGCCCAAAGTAAACATAAAACTAGTAGTTGATCTTCTTGAATCCAGACAGTATTGGAAATCTGAATCCATGTATCCAAGAGGTGTCAAATCGTCACCCAGTATATACCTTTGAGTCCTTCTCAGGTATTTAAAAATATGCTTGATTGCAACCCAATGGTTCGGTCCTAGATCCGACTAAAATTGACTTACTATCCTAACCGCATAACTAATATCCGGTCATGTGCAAAGCATGGCATACTTGAGACTACCCACTACCGAAGCATATGGCACATTTTTCATGTATTCTCTTTCTTCATCAGACTTTGGAGAGTCTTTCTTAGAAAGAGTAATTCCAGACCTAGATGGTTGCTCACCTTTCTTAGAATCCTGTATTGCAAACCTTTTGAGAATTTTATCTATGTAGCCTGCTTGGGATAAACCTATAATTATGTTCTTCCTATCTTGAAAAATCTGGATACCGAGAACAAAATTAGCCTCACCCAAGTCCTTCATGTCAAACAACTTAGTTAACTATAATTTGACCGATGACGACGTCCAACGTCATTGCCAATCAGCAAAATGTCATCTATATAGAGCAGTAGAAAAACCACCTTCCCATCCTTAATGTATTTGTAAACACATAGTTCGTCCACATTTTGTGCAAACCCGTAAGCCTTGATCACATGATTAAATCTTATGTTCTAGGAACAGGAATTTTGCTTAAGTCCATATATTGACTTAAGCAGCTTACAAACCTTACCCTTTTGCCTTTAGCCTTGAACCTGTCTGGTTATTCTATATAAATGGACTCATCAAGATAGGCATTCAGAAAGGCCATCTTAACATCCATCTGCCAAATCTTGTAGTCGAGAGCGACAGCTATGGACAAGAGAATGCAGATGGACCTAAGCATGGCTACAGGCAAAAAGGTTTCCTCGTAATCGATTCCTTCCTTTTGCATGTATCCCTTAGTTGCCAGTCTAGCCTTCTAGGTTTCGACTTTTCCATCCATTCCTCTGTTCCTCTTATAGATCCACTTACAGCCTATGGGTTTTACCCCTTCGGGAAGATCTACAAGCTCCTAGACCCGATTAGTCTCCATAGACTTCATCTCTATGTTCATGGCCTCTATTTAGAGTTTCAAATCAACATCCTCCATAGCCTCTTTGTAAGTGCAAGGATCCTTGTCATGTTCAACCGGTTCAGCCAAGAAGGCCTCGCCATTGAACATATACCTCTCGGGTTGACGCCCAATCCTCCCACTACGTTGAAGTCCCTTAGGTTGTTGTTCGGGTTTGGTTGGTTTTTCTACACTGATTGGAATGGTTTCATTTAGAACACCCGGAGTGACCAAATCACTTGCCAACTCCTTGTGCACCACTTTGCTACGAGGCTTAAAGTCGTCCATGTAACTTTCCTTAAGGAAAGTTGCATTAGTTGAAACCACGACTTTATTTTTCTTTGTGTTATAGAAAAAACCCCCTTTAGTCCCTTTTGGATATTCTACAAACACACAAACTTCTGAACATGCTTCCAACTAATCGCTTTGTTAAACAGGACATGAGCCGGACATCCCTATATGCAAATTTGGTTTAAGGATGTCTTTTTCCCATCCACAACTCATGGGAGTTTTAGGAACTGATTTTGAAGGCACATTGTTTAAAAGATAACATGTAGTTTGTAGTGCACATACCCAAAAGGATAAAGATAATGATGAATAACTCAACATGGACCTAACCATATCCAACAAAGTCCTATTTCTTCTCTCAGCCACGCCATTCTACTGCAGAGTGCTCGGCATAATCAAATGGGATAAAATCCCATTCTCTAATAAGTGTCCCAAGAACTCATTAGAAAGGTATTCACAATCTCAATCAGATCGAAGTGCCTTTATGGGTCTACCCAATTGCTTTTCCACTTTAGGCTGAAACTCCCTAAACTTGTCGTAAGTTTTGCTTTTTTGGTGCATTAGGTACAAATACCCATACCTTGAGTAATCATCAATAAAAATGATGAAATACTCATACCCTTCTTATGCTCGAATGTTCATAGGTCCACAAACATCACCATGCATAAGTTCTAGAACCCTTTCGGCCTTTAGACCCAAATGGTCTTTTGGTTATTTTACTCTCCAAACAAGATTCACATTGTGGTATAGATTCCACCTTTAAGTGACTTAAAGGTCCATCCCTTACTAACGTTTGAATCCTATTCAGGTTAATATGACTTAGTCGCAAATGCCAAAGATAAGTCTTATTAGAGTGAGAAGTTTTAAGTCTTTTAGAGTTATTTATCATTAACCTCAGTGTTCAATAGTAAGCCCATCTTAAGTTTGATAAAATATAGATTATTTTGCATCCATCCATCACTGATAAAAGATTTGTTTTTACGAATCACCACTTTATTATTAAAAGACACTACATAAGAGTCCTTAAATAAACAATCTACAGAAATTAAATTCCTTTCCATTCTAAGAACATAAAAACATTCTCACAAAAATAAATTCCTATAATTATAAAAGTAAAGATAGACATCTCTCACTGCTTCAGCCAACACTAAGGATCCATCGCTCATCTGAAGCGTGAAGTCTTCATGAAGCAGACTGCTTATTTCTTTAAACCTTTATAGAGAAACACAAACATGATTAGTTGCTTCAGAATCTATGACCCAAGTGTCATGGATTCCTTAACTAGACAAGTTTCAACAACTAGAAGATCACACCTACCTCCTTAGGAAAGGAAGTCCTTTAATTCTTCTTGATGTGCTCGACCTTCCTACAAAAAAAACATTTAAGCTTCTTCGAGTTCTTTTTCTTCTTCTTCTTATTCTTGTCGTTTGTAGGAATAAAAGACTTTCTGTTCTTGGCTCGTTGCTTCTTTCCATTCCTTAGGTTAGAATTGGAACTAGACGCAGCCACTAAGTTGGCCTCACCACTCGTAGGAGTTTCTCTAATTAGAACTTTGAACTCTTGTAACTACTTCATCAACTCAATCAAGGTCATATCTTGTCTATTGCTTAAATTAAATGTAGCTCTAAATAGAATAAACTCCTTAGACAGAGTCTTAAAGACATAGTCATCTGAGTTTTAGCATCAACGTTAGCTCCATTGTTTTGAGCCTCAGCAAGCTGACCCATAACTAACTTCATATGCTCCATCACAGACGTCTCCAGCCTTTGTTTGTAGTTTAGAAGTTTTCGAAGCGCCCATTGCCGTTTTATTAGGGCCTAACCTCCAAACATGTCTTCAAGATTATCCAAGATCTACTTAACAGTCTTATAATCTTCATATTGAGCCTGCAGCATGTTATTCATACTGGCCATAACATAACAACGAGCCTGATCATTAGCATCTTTCTAGCGATTATACGCTTGGATTTGCTCATTAGTGAAATCTCCCGTTGGCTCGAGAGGACACAATGTCGTCAACACAAATTTAAGTTTCTCAAAGGATGGACGATGTTTAAGTTCTGTTTCCAATCATTATAATTCTCATCGATTAATTGGTTTTTGTCAAGTATCAAAGATAAAGCATTTTCAGACATTTTTAATCTACAATAACAAACCATATACTAAACATAAGCAAACTTACCATAATATTTTTGTAAGATAACACAATCATGTAAAATATATAAATGTGTTTATGTGTCAAAACCTTGAAAATATTATAACCTTACAACGATAATTTCCAACTCATAATTCAACAAGCCGCCTATGGGAGACTTGTCAAATTCAATTAGAAACACGGATCCCCTCCTGATTAATATATGTCATCCATGACCCGTATGATCCAGCATATATTAATAATCGTTTCTTTGACTATCAATTTTATTAACAAAGCTCCTAACGGAGGTTAATAATAAAATCAACATGAGTGTATAACCATTGTTTCAATATTTTATCCATGATTCATAATCATTACCTAAGGGTGTGCAATGATAAATCATGCTAAAATACCTTATCTTCTTGGAGATCCAACCTGACATATGATGAAGTCCCTTTCTAGGGATCAGAACCACCATATGCTACCTATGAGCTAATGATGCATCCTCTCTTTGAAAACCTTCTCCTACTCAATCTATTAAAAGCAAGGTTTTATTTTAAGAACATGCATGAACAATTTTTAATGAACGGCACTCCCTGTTCTACATGACATGTTATCAACATACATGGCAAATCATATTATAATGCAAACAAGCAAAGCTACAAGCAAAATAATAATAAATAGCCGTAATATTATGGTCCCATCCTAGAGATTACAAGAGATAAATCAAAATATATTATCGATTCTTCATCCTTAAATCCAAATTTAATGTTTATCAGAATTGTCTCAAAAAATAAAATCAAAACTGTTGTGAAAAACACACCTTTTTTGAAAATCCACAGTTCTTTACCAGCATGCCAATCTATGCAATCAATTTGTCGGTCATGACCTTTTGGCCTACCGAACCTCACAATTTGGCTTGCCGGTCATGATAGATCGGCCTGCCGAACTTGAAAGTTCGGCCTCCCGCTAGAGCCATCATAATTCTACCCTGCGGACAGCCTACCGATGCCAGAGGTTCAGCTTATCGACGTGTGACCATCGGTCTGCCGAACCTGAGGGTTCGGCCTACCAACCAAGCAGATATCACTATTTCTAAAAAAAAAAAAACACTTTTAATGCAGTCAATCTTATTTTTATCAATTCAAAAACATAAAATTAGAGACACATGAAATACTTGTGGAACGCTATCATACATCTTCTAGATCTGTCTTCTCCATATGATTATTTAATTATAAAATTCTTACAAATTTAAAATTAAAAACTAATTCCTAGACAGGGATGACAGTCTACCATCTAATAACATGAAAAACCTAAATACACATTCTCATCTCTAAGGAACCATAACTGGTACAAATTAATTAATTAATTAATAATTAAATAATAATTTAATCAACTATAATTAATTAATAAACATTCACCATATAATTCCATGAAAACATAAATATATCGAAACCCTAGAGTGCCAACTCTCTAAAAAATAAATTCAAGCATATGAGAGATCAAGATCACATAATTTATACATATAACATGATCACAAACTCGTAAATTTATGTAAAAACAGTGGCTCTAATACCAATTGTTGAAAAACTAGTACGCAGTAGAAATTTTAAAAATTTTAATTAGAGTATTTTCTAAAACACAAGTTTGACACGCTATATGCATAAATTAACTAGATCTTGCTAACCTTTTAATGTTGAATAGCTCTTGTAATCCGTGAAGAGAAGAATGTTCCAGAAGAGCCTCAATTAATTGGTCTTCTTTGCTATTCTTTATCCATAATTAGAGTACGTGTGGGTGCTCAATGTACAGAGACTCTCCTTCCAACCAATTGAGAAAACTCAGAACTAAGGTTCGTGATTTATGAATAATAACTCTCAGGGGAGTTTTAGAGACTTACAGACAGAGTGCTCACTCTAGATTTCTCAACTGATCTTAGTAACTTATGAGTTTCACTTCCTATTTATAGAGGCTGGGCCTAAGGGATAGTCCTTATTAGATAAGACCTCAAAAATTTAAATCTAGATTAATATTTGATAAAATTGCATAAAAATGCGTTATTAGATTATCATTGGGTTGGTAGGCGAAACTAGCAGATCGGCCTGTCGTACTTACTCTATCGGCAGGCCGAACCTGACGATTAGCCTACCGAACTTACGATAAATGATCCCTAGGAATCTTTTATTTTCCACCGTGATTCTTAGGATAAAGCCTTAATTTTAATTCAAAAAGCCCAATAGAGAAGTTATCTGATTAAAACAACTTTATCTAGATAATCTCTAGGAAAATAAATATTCTTGATAATTCAACAAGTTTATCTTGAATTAATTTTTCACAAAATTAATTCAACCAATCAACTGACATGAATTATCTGATCCTCTCATTTTCAACCAATCTCATAATTTAACATAAGTCACCAATTTATTAGAAAAGCATATTATATCATTACAAGATTTATTATGAGCTAGCAAAGGGGACCTGATGGTCCTATATAGTTCAAGCTATTGATAATTATGAAACCCAATATCCCAAATGTACATTTCATAATTATCAACTCCAACATTATTCCACTAAAAGCTTAGAACTATGCTCTTAAACTATATAAAATTACGAAACCCAAATAGCTAAGTCTCCATGATATATCATAATGTATTGTATCCCCATTGGATATCCATAATCGGCTTAAGGATAAATTTTGTTTACCTTCCCGATTATTTTTCTCTTACGTTCTATTATCTCACCATTAGAAAACTTACCATCCAAAGACAGTATACCATTTGGTTACACATATGTATCCAAATGGTTGAGCACTCCGGTCTTCCAATTACAAGTTAATGAATATAAGAGGAGATTATCAACTCCTAAAGAGGAGCTATGGATTCTGTATCTATGAATAACAAGTCTACACTATCAAGAGTCATGTCTCTAACTTACCAGTATGCGTAGCATCATAAATTGTGGTTGTCACCCTTTGGTACATCAAAAGACATAAGTCAAGATAACAGGCCTACTATTTATCTCAGGATTAAGATACAACATATATGGTTGTCTAAAGTAAATTGATTTATTGAGACAAAATTATTAATCTAAATCAATTATACTTTATGTTCTGATCCAATACATTGTCCCCTATGAAAATGTATCAATGTTTCTATTCATGGAGTTTACCTCTAATGGCCAGACAAACCATCTCTCGTTAGTGATATTGACAACATAACAATCTTTACATAAATAAAACGCCCAACTTTATTCTCTTGATTGCGGATCTTATAATTTAGACCGTCACCTTTAGAATCATGTCTTTCGCATAATTTGTCCATCATATGCCTGATTCTAAATGTTTAGACTGACAGTCTCAGACTTTTATCTGCTTATCATACATTCAACAAATATGAACGTAAAGAGGACAACAATTTGGTATATCAATAATAAATAATTTTTTTATTGATAAAAATGTCTCCAAAAACATATTACATTTTTACTTAGGGCATACATGCCTAACAGTACGTATACTAAATGTGAAATCACATTATAATTGCTGGGATATGATTTGGTGAAGCCCAAATCATTAAGTGAAGGCCTAGCCTGGGAGGCGAGAGCTGCGATCGAAGCAATTGAACCTAAAAGGAACAGTCGATTTGGGCCAAATTGTTGCTAAGAAGATTGACGACTAGTCATACATTCGTATGATGTTATTAATCAGATCGATGTCCTCAGATTGATTAGTCTATCGATTTAGCTTGTTTGGGATAAATTTGCATGTTGATCACTCCTATGGTGTTAAGTGTTAATTCGTTGGGACTGATAAAATAGGTTTAAGTTTGGTAGTTACAAAAGGATGTCCCTTAATCCAGGATGATGAACATAGAGTTATGACTTAATGTTTACACCTTATCAAGGACCGACTAGTGTCCCACTACTACAAGCATTATTGTGCCCACTCCTTCCATTAGATTAAAGCCTACGTTCCTTTGAGTACTATCTATAAATAGGGAGTGAAGTTCCCATGGTAGAGAACGAATGTTGACCTTACCGAGACTCTATAAAAATCATGACTATTTTATTAAAAAAAAAAGTCTCAATACTCTATAATCTGTATCAACTTATTTATCATAGTGAAAAACAATAGACGTAGCTCTCCTTATAGAGTGAACCACTATAAATCTCATACGTGGTATCATTTAACTTTTATTGCATTATATTGTTCGTGCTTTGTTTTAATGTAAGTGCAATTTGTAATTACTCTATTTCTGTTGATGAAACTTTATAGGTCATAATAGCGGTGGTTTTAGGGTTCAAATTCATAAATAATAAATATTAAATCATGTTTTAATCTGTGTATGATTAATTTTTTATCCAACATCTATAGTTTGGTGGCTCGTGTAGGACCTTCAGATCGCCAACTCAAGGATCTTGATAGTTTTAACAACAAACATGGCAGACAACATTGAAAAGCAAAATATTCATGACAAATGGAATGAGGATGCATAGATGTCATTTCAAAGAGATGAGTAGATCAAGGTTCTTATTGTGAACGTAGAGATGCCATAGAAGCTGCTTCAAGAACAGACGGTGTGCTTTTAGGAGCACGATAAGCACCTCAAGCAGCTAGCAATGAGAACCATGCTATCAGGAGCCAAATCAGCTACCAAAACTCCTAGCTCTCAACGTATTCATACTACTATCCCTACTCTAGATATTGATAGACCTGACCATGACAACTGCATAGTGGCAATAGCCAACACCACCATCAACTAGGAAACAGCCCTTCTATAGTCCCATCCAAAGGATGTAGCCATTGTACACGACATCGAAACATGTAACAACAACTACAATCGCAATAGCTATAGCAACACTGGCAGCGCTAGTGACCACAATAGCTATGAATGCTCCACAGAGCATAAGCAGAGAAGAGCCCCAAGCAACCAGATAGCTAAATGAATGACTCAAGTAGACAATGAGACAAGAGTTATCCCAATTCCGACCATGTTGACTATGGAGGCCATCCAACAGATGATGCGAGACATGCTCCATTAGAATACAAAGTTGGTTGAGGAGAAGATCAACCAAAAAGTGATTAAATCAACAAGCAAGATGCTAATGCTTGACGACATATTGAAGAACATCCGAGAAACTTTGTTCACTAAAAGAATTATTTCTATGGTCCTACCGAAGTACGATGCGTTCCCGTAGTTTCATGAGACCATGGACTTGAAGGATAACCTCCTCTAATAAAAGAATGTGGTTAATGCAACAAACATTCTGGACTAGATATTGAACAAGATAATGTGTAAGCTTTTGCACAAAGTTTAAGAGGACCAACTCTACGATGGTTCAATAATTTACCTATAGGAACAATCGATAGCTTCAATGAGCTAGTAGATTCTTTTGTCAAAGCCTATTCCATGCACATTAAAATGGGAAAAATGGCCAAGGACCTCTAGTCAGTGATCCAGAGCCCAAGTGAGTCATTACGAGTTTGTATTAAGAGGTTTAGCAAAGCAATTTCAAAGAATTCTGACCTAGAAAGTGGAACGGTTCGAGAAGCTTTGAAAAAAAGATTGTTGCATAAGTACTCATTCAAAAATAGTATCTGCTTGGAGTACCCGCAAACGATACAATAAGCCTTGAATAGGGCCAAGGGATGGATTGACTTGAAAGAAGAGAATGAGCGATGCGAGTGAGAACTTGCAAGCAACAGGGAATAGAATAAAAGGATGGAAAGATAATCCAAGGCACAACCAGAGCAAAGAGGATGAACCAAAACACCTCAGAAAAAAGAATGGAGGAAAAAAGACGAACAGAAACCTCAAGGGGGAAGAAGTCCTCTATCTCTACCAAAATATGCTTTAAATATCTCCTCGATGGAGCTAATTATGTAGCTCGAAGGGAAAGATTATGTCAAGTGGCCAAGCCAAAAGGCCCTGAGCCAGTCTCATGACCAAACAAAATCTTGTAAATTCCAACAAGACACTAGTCACCTAATGATGGATTGTAAAGCTCTAGGGACAAAGATCATAGAATTACTAAAGAAAGGCCATTTGAGAGAGTTCCTATCGAAACAAGGAAGATAATATGGGCATAACCGTGAATGAAGTGGACAAAAGAATGGACGAGCCCAAGAAAAGACACCACCACTGCCACTAATTAGAAAGGCAATCATAGCCATTTGAAGAGGCTCTAGTTACAATGGAGACTCTGCCAACCCGATAATGGCCCATCATATGAGGGCAAAGCAAGCAACCACAAGCTCAGCGGTAGCGGAATAAAGAGAGCACTCGATTTCATTCCACAGTGACAAAGCATCAAGGCTAGCAGGCTATATGATGATGCTCTGCTGATTAAACTCAACATCGCAAATTGTGTAATCGAGAGGATACTCGTCGACAACAGGAGCTCACGGACATTCTATTTTTCTCAACATTAAAGGAAATAGATATAGACTAGAACGAAATAGAGAAGTCAAACATCACTTTGGTCAAATTCAATGGAGAGGTGACTACAGCTTTAGGGAGGATCGGGTTACCATTTTATGCTATCGGAGTGAACAAAATGATGAATTTTCTCATCATGAACTACCCTTTTGGATATAATATAATCCTTGAAAGGCTTTGGATATACTCAATGAAAGCAATCTCATCTACTTTCGTTTCCAATGAAGTGCAAGATTAGAAAATTTCAAGGAAGGCAAGATGCAACCAGGAGTTGCTATTTGACGACAATGAAGCAAAAGAAGCCAGCCTTATAGCAACTACAGCCAAGCCTATCAAGACGGTCGAGCCATCAAGAGTTAGGGGAGCTAGCACTTGAACAGCTAGATAAGGTGCAAATTGAACCCAAGAATAAGCGTCGAACACTAAACATTGGCTTGCAGCTCAATCCAAAGGTAAAAACCGCTATAGTGGAATTCTTAAAGGCTAAGAGGGATTGCTTTACGAGGTCTTATGCAGATATGCCTGAGATTGACCTATGTTATTACGCATCGGCTTAATGTTGACCTGACCACTGACCCGTGCGACAAAAACAAAGAAGAATAGAGATAGAGCATAACAATATAATGAAAGAAAAAGTAAGGCATTTGTTAGAAGTAGGATTCATCTTACCATTTCAATACCCAAATTGGCTTGCAAATGTAGTGATAGTGATAAAAAAGAATGGGAAGTGGCAAATGTGCGTGAACTTTACTGACTTAAATAGAGCCCGTCCTAAAGATAGCTACCCACTACCTCATATCAATTGCCTTGTCGATGCCACCGTTGGTCATGAAGTCTAAGCTTTCTCGATGCCTTCTTAGGCTATAATCAAATTCTATTACATTTAAAAGATCAAGAGAAGACTGCCTTTATCATGGAGCACGACATTTTCTACTTCAAGGCCAAGCATTTGGGTTGAAGAATATTGGTGTCGCCTATTAAAGACTCGTCAATATGATGTTTGAGGAGCAAATCAGTAAGAATATGGAAGTATACATTGACAATATGTTGTTGAAATCTTTCTAGGCTTATCTTCACTTGCAGCATTTACAAGAATGCTTTGATGTTTTGAAGAAGTATAACACAAAGTTAAAGAAGTGTACTTTCAAGGTCGCTAGCAGAATGTTCCTTGAATATCTTATGACAAAGAAGGGGATCGAGGTAAATCCTAATCAAATCAAAGCCTTCCAACTCATGCCATCACCACAGAGCAAATGAGAAACTCAAAAGTTGATAGGGGAATTCATTATTTTTAGTCGATTTATAGCTCGTCCATCAGATAAGTGCTTGCCATTCTTCCAACTGCTAAAATTTGAATGAATTAACTACTATAAACATGCCTTCCTAGACTTCAAAAAGTACCTCTCTACACCAATCCTATGGAAACCAAAGGATGGAGAAACACTGTACCTTTATTTGGTAGTTTTAGAAACAACTATCAGTTCTGCACTCATCAAGGAGGAAAACTTGATCCAAAAGCTAGTGTTCTTCGTGAGTCATACCCTACTTAATGCAAAAACAAGGTACTTAGTTATTGAAAAGATCATGCTTACACACGTCACATTAGTTTGTAAACTGTGACCATACTTTCAGGGCCACACGATTATAGTGCCTCATCATACTAGATGCGAGCTATTTTGCACATGCCAGTTGTCTCTGAAAAATGACAAAGAGGGCTATTGAACTCACGAGTTTGATATTGTGAACAAACCAAGAACTATGTTGAAGGCAAGTGTTGGTAGATTTTATCGTAGAATTGACGTATGAGCCTAGTGATGAGGAGCCGAATGTCTAGACTATGCAATTGGATGGTGCCTACAATGAGAGAGGCCCAGGAGTCAAAGTTTTGTTGTGATAACTGATAGGCGATGAAATCAAGCAGAGTTTCATTGGGCTTCAAAGCGATCAATAATGAAGCAAAGTATAAGGTTATGATTGCCAAACTGAGATTGGCCAAGACACTAAGGGCCATCGAACTCATAGTGGAAAGGGACTCAAATTTTTTCGTCAACCAAATTATTGGAGAGTACGAAGCTAGGGACAACAAGATGATCTCTCACTTAGGGATTGTTAACAAGCCAAAGCATCAATTATATCGATTCGAAGTAAAGCACGTATCGCGTAACTCCAACTCAAGATTTGATACACATGCCAATCTTAGATCATCAGTTGAGTAAAAGAAAAGAAAGTCATTCCACTTGGATTCATCGAGCAACCCAACATTGAAAAGATGGAAGAAGTTCAATACATTGATCCTAGAGAAGACTAGCGGACACAAATCGAGATATACATAAGTAAGGGGTGGCTCCCAAAGGACAAATAAATGGCAACGAAAATCAAGGTTCAAGCAACAAGATACTACTTGATAGATGGGAAGTTATACAAGAGATTAAATGTAGGTCCTTACCTTCGATGAATGGGAAAGGATGAAACCAAGCAAGAAATTAAAGAATTCCATGAAGGTTTGTGCGGCAATCATTTGGAAGGATGATCTTTGTGCAACAAGATCAAAAGGAAAGGTTATTTTGGCCCACCATGCAGAGCGACTTGAAAGATTTTGCTAGGAAATGTGATAATTGCCAAAGACATGTACCTGTCATCCACCAGCTTGCTAAAGAGTAGCCATTGATTAGTTCACCACGTCCATTTATGAAATATTCAATGGATGTAGTTGGACTGCTTCTTCCAGCCTCTGGGCAGGTAAAGTATCTACTTGTTTTTATTAATTATTTCTCTAAATGGATCGAAGCTAAGGCCTTTATAGATATTATAGAACGAGATGTTGAACGATTCATCTGGAGAAATATCATCTACCAGTTTAGAGTACCCAGGGAGATCATCATTGGTAATGGCCCTTAGTTTATCTCCAACTCTTTGAAGAAACTCTACCAAAATTGGGAGATCATCCTAAGCTACTTGACAACCACATATCCAACGAAAATGGATGGGTTGAAGCAACGAACAAAATGATCATTAGAAATTTGAAGAAAAAATTAGATGCAAGGAAAGGTCACTAGGTCGAAAAACTCATGACAGTGTTATGGGCATATCACATTACTCCAAGGTAAGCAACTAGTGAATCCTTATTTTCTATTGTTTGTGGCATAGAAGTAGTTATTCCAATCGAAGTAGTCACGCGAGACCTTCACATCGACTACTCCTTTCTAAATGAGAAGACAAATGATGAAATGTTGAAGGATATGCTCGATCTGATCGATGAGAAGAGGGAAAATGCCTTGCATCACCTTCATCATTATTAGCAAGCAGCTATGAGATATTACCATTCCAAAGTAAAAATCAAGAGATTTTTGGTGGGAGAACTTGTTTTACGAAAGGCCTTCCAAAATACGAGAGAGGCAAATGCTAAAAAGTTTGCTGCTAACTAGGAAGGCCTGTATCGAATCAGGAAAGTTGTACTAGATGAGGTTTATAAGCTTAAAAAGCTCAATGGGTCCGTCATTAGTAAGAGTTGGAATACGCACCATTTGAGAAAGAATTATACATAATTTTATTTTGATTACTTGAACTGAACAATTTTTTGTTAGTTTTCAAGTTTTTCATTTGAATTATTCAACTCATTTCATGGTAGGCTATCCATTAACGTAATTCCTAAGCATCAGTCGAATAATCTATTTAGCAATGGTTGTGAAGAACTTAGGCTTGTATAGGTAAACTACATATGGCTTGATCCCTTCACATACGTATGTAGGCAACTCGTGTTCTATAAATGAGTGTAGCCATGTTATCATCATAACAACCATTTTGCTTCATGTACTAAGATCTCAAAATTCCATTAACACTAGATTCAATCCACACATCCAATGTTCGATTCTATTTGCCATCTTTATGGCTTAGCCATTTTTATGGCTCAATTCCACTTACTGGATTCAATCCACTCGTCTAGTATTCGACTCTATTTGCCATCTTCATGGCTCAATTCTATTAATACGAGATTCAATCTACTCATCTAGTGTTCAACTTGATTTACCATTTTTATGGCTTAAACTCATCAACTTGGGTTTGATTATTGGTACAATACGTGTTGAATCAACCTAATTGATATTTATAAAGAATGGCTAAACCCTTGTCTAATTAGCCATTTTTACAAACTCTAGCTTTTGTAACTGTTTTAAAATAAAAGACACTTTTGAGGGGGGGAAGTATAGATTGAATAAAAATTATGACTCTAATTAATCCGATCGTTTGGATTAGAACAAAAAAAATTTGATTGAACATACTGGCAATACAAAGATTTCAATTCATTACAAAATTCAAAAATAAAAGAAAAGAGAAATGAGAAATGAAATAAGGCTAAATAACAACAGCATTTACTCTGTATAATTCAAGGCGCTCGTATCAGCTCATTTCGGAGAAGTTTGAGTTTCATTCTCTCTTCGATCTGCTTCTTCGGAGCTAGCATCTTTATTTGGATGAATTGTTCATCAGTGTTGTGATTAGCTGTCTCTTCACTCCCTTCATCAGATTCGTCGGAAGCAAGGACCTTTCAAAGCATGGCTATTTTCACTTTGATATCAACTCCTTTAAACTAGTCTTCATTGAACTTATCATAAAGCTCAAGTTAAGCTTTGATGGCAGTGGTTCTATGAACCTCCATAACCTATTTAAATAGTTCCTTTATCTCACCTTCCTTGATTTTGTTTTTCTTAATTTGCTTTTGCAACCTTTCCTCAAGGATGTGGATTATGCCACCCGATTCAAGGACCTTTTATTCACATTATTAAGCAAATTGGGCAGCTAGTGGACATAATCTTTCACTTTCTCTAGAGCTTCTTCTGCTCTTTTCTTCTCTAAAATGGCCTTTATGAGCTTCGAATCTTGTTTGGCCAGAAGATTTCTTAGTCACTCGACTTTTGTCACCGACTTTGCTCCAAGTGCATTTAGTACTTAGAAACCCTATAGCAATCGATTGGATTTGATTAGCACAACTAACTTGGTTGATTCTTATACTTAAAATTTCTTTAGTAGGAACATGTACTTGGAGAAATAGTGTGGTAACCCTCGTTGTGAAGAGAAGTTACACTTTGGCTTGTAAGCCTTGTTGTATTGACAGTAAAGTTGATGCTCTATTTGATCCTTGCAGTTATCTCAAAGTTCGTCATGATGCTGGTCTTGATATTGGCATCCAAAGTAATTGGAGGAATTGCTTCGCTCCCTCACATGACTAGGGATTTTGCCCTTTCTTATTTTCTTCTTGGGAGGAGATTGAATCCCAAACTCTAGCTCTAGAGGGAAAGGTTTGGTGATGTCAATCTCCTTCGTCTTCGCTAGGCTCTTTGTCTATCAATCCCAAACTTTAATCGCCTTGTCCTATCCCTAGCAGCCTTTTTCTTGGCCAACTTTTGGGCAACAAACTCATCAGCAGATGGCAGGTTTACTTTTTTCATGTTTGATAGTGTAAGCTCTACGAGTAGGGTGTCTTCGTTAGATAATGGAGTGATATATTTCGATGGACCATATAACTACTAAAGTGCACCATGGCAAACTAATATCCAACTGACTCGATTAGAGAATCATATAGGAATACCTGGTGGGATTCTCTGATACGTCTCCAGATAGATGAAGATCCTAGTCTATTGGGTCGAGAGATTTCTACTCATGTGTGATGTTCAACTGAAGTGATCTTCTCAAATTGCTCCTTAAAAATTTCCCTAGCTAGAGGAGGATCATTCAGTTCATAATCTGCAAAAAAGAAAAAGTAACATAAGAATTAGTCAAGATAAGGAAGATTAGAGCTAAAAGACAGTATTCACCAATATATTCAAATTTAAAAAGGAAGTCGATCTGCTCAGGGTGATTGATAGAGTATTTATTGATCAACATAAAAAAAATACTTCTCCTCCTATTGCCTATCAGCATTAATGAAGTTGGCGATGATTTGTTTTGTTTTCTATAAACGAAGGAGAACCGACACAAATTCTTGTTGCTTTGCTTCATATAATAGCAGTTCAAGAAATCTAAGATGGAGAAGTTGGTCTTCGCTTCTTCCTTGAGGAATATTAGAGCCACCAGTAGTCATAGTCCGTTTGACATGAGTTTAATAAAAGAGATTTGGAAGTAGGTGAGGACATCGAGCACAAAATTAGGAATAACGAGTCTTAGGCCAAGCTTGAGAAACTTGATGTATACATAGATCCAGTCATCATTTTGAGTGTTGGCTAGTTTGTTAGGATAAGGGAGTCTTATTTCTATTGACAGATAGATCCCATACTTGATGCGAATTGCCAAAAGGTCATAATTTTTTAAGATTGATGAAGGGTTCATTGTAAAGAATAAGCCTCTTTTTGTTGTGGAAATTTAATTGCGAGAAGGCTATATTGACTTAAAGTCATGGCTGGTCTGCTCCCTTTGATGGTGAGATTGCTCAATTCTGTTGTCACCATCTCAACCTCTTTACAGCTCCTAACTCCTCCAATTCTAGAGTTCCATTCAAGCCTTGATTGTTGAGGGATCCCCTCGTCAACGTATATATCACCATCACTATCCCAGGTATCGCTGCCTTCGCTTAAGCACAAACTAATGTCAATGGGTTTCCTTGACATCTTGATCATAAATAAGATTTTGAAAGAAGTCTGGGGCTAATCAAATCAAAAAGCCTAAAAATTCAAGTTTCAAAAAGTTATTGGGAGTTTTTAAAGTTTCTATTTCTCGAGGAGCTAAACAGCCTTAGAGACTATAGGTTTTCTCAGAAAATGAAGAGAAAGTTGTACTAAGACATGCAAAATTACAAGAAAACAAGATTTATGCTAAGAAAATTGCAGGAAAATGAAGGGAGTGGAGGGAATCATGCTTAGAAAAAGATAAGAAGCTCAAAAAATTAAGAAAGCCTTGAACTTCAAAGAAAGAAGAAATGAAAATCGAATAGAGGAAAAGAGAGAAAAGGGAACCCTTATATTGTCTGAAGGCTAGGGATTGGATGGCAAAGATCAAAAGTTTTGGAAATGATCTAACGGCTAGGCATAAGCCTCTTTTCGACTTCTTGCTTAAATTGAGGCCCTGTTTTTTCAATTAGATGCTGACATCAAGAGCACAAAGATATTTTAAAACGCAATAATCAAATGGCGCTATGTGTAAGATGTAACTGACTCTTGTGCTTTCTCAAGGAAGAGTCAGGTTTCATGAAAAAAAAAGCAACGGTTGATCAAATCAAGATTCAAACCCATCTGGAGCAATCAATCACACTTTTGTAGTTGATCACATTGACTAAGGAATAGGGGTTAACTGTTAGGGTATAATTTGGTCAAGTCTAAATCATTAAGCAAAGGCTCAACCTGGGAGGCCAGAGCTGAGATTAGAGCAAATTGAACCCAAAAAGGGTGGTCGATTTAGGCTGAGCTATTGTTGAGAAGATCGATAGCTAGTAATTCGTTTGTATAATGGCATCAATCGGATCAATATCCTTGGATCGATTGGTTTAACGATTTAGCTCGCTTGGGGTGAATTTGCACGTTGATCACTGTCATAGGTCTTTTAAGTGTTGGTTTGTTGACATCGATATAGTAGGTTTAAGTTTGATAGTTACAAAGGGATGTCTATTAATCTAGGACGATGAACATAGAGTTATTGCCTAACATTTACACCCTATCAAAGACTAATGCATGTCCCATTATTACAAGCATAATCGTGCCATTCCTTTCATCAGATTGAAGCCCATGTTCCCACGAGTACTATCTATAAATAGGGAGTGAAGCTCCCATGATAGAGAACGAATGTTGACCTTATCGAAACTTTACAAAAATCACGAGTGGACGTAGCTTCTTTTATAGAATGAACCAATATAAATCTTGCATGTGGTATCATTTACTTTTATTGAATTATTTTCTTCATGTTTCATTTTAATATAACTGCAATTTGTAATTACTCTATTTCTATTTATTAAGCTTTATAGGTCCTAATGACAATGATTTTAGGGCCCAAATTCATAAGTAATAAATTTTAAATCACGTTTTAATCTTTTTATAATTAATTGTAGATCCAATGTCTATAATAATCTAAAGAATTTTCATAATTATTATGTTTTAACCTTACTATTTTCTAAATGTAACAAATGTTTAAAACTCATGATCACACTAAAAAATTTGTAATAGACGAGAGAAAAAAGGAAGAGAGAGTTGAGAGAGTTTTGAGGGTTGTTTGATTGAATTGAAAACAACTCATGCTAATTATTTTTGATAAACAATATGAGCAGTTTTTTTACTTTATTTTTTTGGCATGAATGAAAAGATTTTTGAAAAGTATGGTATAAAAGCATTGTATCATTCTACTTTTCCTTCTCTATCCCCTTGTTTCAGTGTATTAGAGCTACTATGCTTGTAATACCCTGAAATGAGAGTTAGTGGTTAAAGGTGATCAAAAGAAAAATAAGTTAAGTTAAAGTTATCCAAATCTAAAATTAACTTTTTCTTGAAAAAAAAATAAATATATGTTCTGAAGTCTCAAAAATATAATAAATATATAACAGTCTTGCAAATAACAGAAGTATGTAGAAACTGTCAAATGTCAAATAGATGCAACCAAGTACATAATGAAACTAATAATCAAGTATTTTGAAAACTCTTGCTAAATACTATAGCATTTTTACCACAACTTGGAAAAACGAGCAAAACACTCGGTATAACATAATCTAAACATAAAAAAAGTCTATATAAACAGTGAAATTATAAAATCATATACTACAAACCATTTATCCATATGGTACACGTTTAAATCAAATATACTTATGAGAAAATTATATGTTACGCCATACTTTTAAAAGTTGTGTCTATTTATGCCACACTTATAAAAAGTTATATCACTCTATCATTCATATTATATGTTAAGTTGTAACATAAATAAACACTTGAGGCATTTATAAAAAGTAAATAATAAAAGATACCATTTATGAAAATTCTCCTATACTTACAGTGCCAAGCCCAGATAACACCACCATAGTGGCTTTGTATGGGTTTCAGGACCTACACCCAAGGATGTCCAACGTATCTAAAAACCAACTATCTATAGGTATGCACTACAAATGGCATTGGAAAACTCATTTCACCACTGCTTAAAATATCTCATTTCGAGATCATGATTTATGATTTTGAGTCTCTGAGAAGGTTTTCTTTAGAGTTAATTGGCAAAATGAGATAAAGAGATTTTTTTTTATTTGTGAAATGTCTTTCCAAAAGGTTTTATTAGCAAAATGACTTTATTCTTTAGAAAAAACTTAAAATACAAGCTTTAATAACTTTAGCAACTAATTAAGGTTAATCCTGAAAAGAAGAATACTGAAACTTTTCACGTAGAAACACATATTCCAAAAGTGCTTATTTTTCCCTCTTCACTCCTTTCTTTAATGAAATGGTTCCTAACCCATTTTTTCGACAACTATGCAACCACTAAATATTGAGATTTAAAAAAGTTGAAGAAATTCGTCTCAAAGCTCCACATAGAAAATTGCTTTGAAAAGGAAAAAAAGAAGTGAAATCCAAATCAAATTCTTGCTAAAGTTTTGAAGGTTATAATCGTTCTAAATTTTGTTTCTGAGTTAAGTTTTAGAGATTTATTTAGAATTATATGCTTATACTTAAGCTTTTGTGCAAAGAAAAAGTGATTTTAGAGACTAAACAACGCCAGGTTGTCTAACAACCTATCTTTTAAGACTATTACTTAATGTACTTTTAACTAAATTTTCTTTAAATAAATCATAGAAAATAGCAACATTTTTTAATCATAAAACCTTAATAACTTATATTAACATATTCTAGAATACATAATTGATCTCAAAAGTACTTATAATACTTGTTTTTCTTACATTATAAACCATATTAAACTAAACGTTTTTTTTCATAATTCAAAATTATCTACTTTCATAGTGAAACTGTCTTTGTAGTAGTATCCATACCCTTGACTACGCCATTGCTCAATTGTCATTTCGATCTCAATAATATACTCTATTCTGTCTTTTTGGATGGATTTCCTATAGCATGAAATAACTAGAAGAGCTATTGCTTAGTAAGTCTAAACATAGCCCACAAAATAATTTCTATCATTATACATGGCCAATTATGCTCAATTATGAACTTCAACCATTCATTCTCTTGTCTTGAACTATAAGGCCTAAGTGTTTGTAACATATGTACAAGGTCATCGTAACACTAAGATCATAACATTCTTTACTTGAAACTCCCTTTAGATTAGAGTTGGTAGAGACACTTTCTTATCTTATCTGGTGATTTATTTACTAGTTATGTGTTAACGTGACATACCATAAATGATGCTTTAATATCTTTAAATATATGCATTATATATGCATTCCATTAAAAGAAGTAAATAACATTTTATTTAAAAACCTTCATTCCCCTAGCCTCCTTATATTCTCTTTTTCTTCTCTCTTCCTCTCCTCCTTCACTGTGGGTCAAAAGACCATACCTACCACCTCTAACAATCTCTCCCCGAGTGTAACTATTCGGGCCCTTCGCTCTCCACACCAAATGAGTCGTCATAACTCCAAACAGTTTTCTTTCCTTCCCCTCCATTATTTTGCTATTGTTCCATACAATCCTCTTGCACCCTATGATGCCAGCGTTGCACTATATGATCTCCCCTTGTGATGTTGCATTGACTAGATCTCTCCAATGGTGGAGTTTCACACAGAATGATCATCGTCCTTGCCATCGAGCCTTAATGTTGGGTTGCATGACTGAAACATGAGATTGCACCCCCGATCGTCGGATCACTATTGTTTGCAATGTTCTAGCAGTGCTAATGCCATATAATTTATGTTTGTTTTTCTTTTTTTGGCTTTGAAGCATGATAGGAGAGAAAGGAGCAAGCTGAAACTACTGCTAAGGATAGAATTGAGATTTAAAAAAAGCCTATTAGAAAATATTATTTTTAGAAATGATAAATGCTTTTAAGTGTTTTCAAAAAATAGTTATTGGTGGTAATTTCTCCAAAAAAAAAAAAGAAAAAAGTGAAAGAGAAATACTTTAAGCAGTTATAGCATATGATAAAGAAAAGAAATATGAAAATTGTTTTTGAAAAAAATGAAGAATAGGGTAACTACAATGGAGATTGAATAAATTAGGATTAATTAGATAGTTATACCTCTTGGTTTTAATTATTTGTCAATTTGTTCATTTAATTTTTTGAACTACAAAATGAATCTTTTGCATTTTAATTTTTTTTTTTTTTAGTTTCATTCATGTACTTTATAAGTAGAAAAGATTGAGCAAAATAATATAGCTACCCGTAAATAGCTTATTTTATAGATGTATAATACAAAAACCCTAAAAAATCAATTTTCAAAAAGAAAAAGATACTCCATTGAATTTTTTAAATATTAAAATGTTCGACAACATTTTTTCTTAAGAAAAAATATTTTTCATAAATGAATTAATCTATTAACCGTATCTTTATCTTTTCCTTTTATTTTATAATCTATAAAGTGTGTGAAAGATGAAATTAAAATACTTTTTTCAATTCAAAAGATAACTTTTTAGTTTCTCAGGGGAAATTTGAGAAATAATTTAAGCTAGTAAGCATAAAATTATGAGTAGATACTAGCTATACAAATTTAAAAAAAAAAAAAGGAACAACGAATAGTTAATGCAAATCTATGTTAAAAATATTGAATTAAAAAGTTACATGAAAAGAAAAATAGAAACACAAAAAAAAGGAAATGAATGAAACAAGTTTAATAAATATAAATAATTAGGAAAAAGAGTAAAATAGCATATTTAGGTTAAAACTTAGTAAATAATATATATTTTCAAAATGTGTACTTTATAGCATATATCATGAGAAAGTAAGTAATATCTTATGAGAAATTAAGAACAAAAATCCTAAAATACCCTCACTTTTTTATCCTTTATATCTCTCATTCTCCTTCCTAATCTGTACCATCGGTGGCTAGGAAATACAATTTTTACCAGAAAATACTGTATTTACCATGTAAATACAAAATCCACAGGGAACTTCACTGGACCGCCGGTGACTGGTATGGTAAATACAAAAATCCACCAGCGACTTCGCTGGACCGTCTACGGCCAGGACAATATTTGTAGTGAAGTACCGTATTTACTATGTAATACAAAACTTCACTAGAGACTTCGTCGAACTGTCGACTATCAAGAAATATAGTATTAACCTTATAATATTATATTACAAATGTAAATACTATATTTCATCAACAAATTTGCCAAACCATTAGCGATCGATAAATACAATATTAACGTTATAATATTGTATTTATGTTTAAATATAAAATTCACCAGAGACTTTGTCGGATCATTGGTGGCCAAGAAATACAATATTACTATGGTAACACTGTATTATCGTGTAAAGACAAAATTTCACTAGTGACTTCGACAAACTACCGACAGCTGAGAAATACAAAATTTTACCAGCACCGTCATCGGACATCGTTGATAATGGATAAAAAACATATTTAGCTCTAAATATTTCAATTTTTACCTAAAAATTTCAATATTCCCACAAAACCAGATTATACATAATCATAAAAAAAGCACCTACTGCAGCACGCTTCGGCAGCGATCACCAATGTGCCACCCTTATCAAGCTCCTCCAACGATATTGTCATCTCCTTAAGACCAGAATGGAGTCAATCTTTGTTATGCCGGTAGCCACGCTCTTCTTTAACACTTGTCACGTCAAATCTCGCAAAAAAACAACGTGTCGCTACCATATCTCTCTTCCTTGTTTGTCATGCATTGGTCATCATAGTAATGTTCAATCAACTCAGTATCCAACGACAATCAAAACCTCAGGAGCTCTTGACCTAACTTTATCCCCGTTGATGAAGAAAACATAGCATCTATTCTCGATCGCAATCGCGACTCCGTTAGAGAATCGATCTGTGCTCGTCAGTGCTCCTCGTCGGGTCTTTGTCATCTCTCTCTTTCCGATGCTTTGACCTTGGCAACAGTGATGTGGATGTTTGTCACGCCCCGGAGTACGGCAGGTGACGTGGCGGAATATTTAGATTCATTAAAAGAGAATTTAATAGAAATTAAGAGTTTACAAAAATCCAATTAAGCAAGAAATAAAGAGATTTTTCCACCACATTTGATAAAGAATTTAAAATCATTAAACAAATAACAATAATTGAATAAAAACCGCGAATATGGGTTCCACAACCCACAACTTGTGCACACACATGGATCTGACAATATCACAAATACAATTACAGTCTAAGTACAAATAAAGTTAAGTCTTACATGCCTTGATTAATAAATACAGAATGTAAATAAATTCTCCTATTGCTCCTGAGTTCGGTCCGAAGAATCTTCTCCAAACCTAAATGGGAAACCACCTAGAAGGGGGGGGGGGAATTTAAAACAGATAAAACGTGAGCGAAAGGCTCAGTAGGACTAAGTTTTATAAAATAATTTAATGCAAAGAAACATAACATTATCAGGAGTTATACAAAAAGGGAACTTAAATAAACAAATAAATAAATTGAGTAGAACCGTTCTGACACAGAACAGTCTACTCGTCAAATCAAAACACCAGTTTACTTTTACCTAGGCAAACCATGAAATCACCACCGTAGTGGCCCAGCTGGGTTTCGGGACCTGCCCCCAAGGTCGATCGCCACACGACCCGATCTCTGATATGGCATCATGCCTTAGTGTTTATTATCATTATCATTCAAAACCCAATTACCGAGTGTTGTCAATTACATTCATTATGAAATTCATTTCATGTCACGGTATATTAAAATATAACCGATAAAATCATTTTCAAACAACCGTTGAAAACATTTTGATAGAAATCATTTTCAAAGCCAAATCATTTCAAAACCAGGCTACCAAAGAAATAGGATAGAAGTCCTACCTCAGTACTCGTGCCGGTACCCCACACCGTAATCCTGATCCGCTATACGTTAGCTCCACGGAACCACGAACGATCCTAGATACAAACTAAGTCAATCAATATCTAGTTCGAGACATTCTATGTTACTAAATCATTTCATGATGTCCTAGTGTGCCATTTGTATCATTAAAATCATCCTATAAGGTTGGGATTTAAATCAGGGTTCAAAACAGTGAAAACGGGTAAAAATCACAAAATTTTTCATGCCTCGGTCGGCCTGCCGGACGCCCTGCTTCGGCCTGCCGAACTGTACAGTTCGGCCTGCCGGAAACGAGGTTCGGCCTGCCGAACATTTCCCCAGATTCGGCCTGCCGGTCGGAAGAACACCGGCCTGCCGATCATCACTCCGGCCTGCCGAACATGAACTTCGGCCTGCCGAACTGGGAAGATCCAGAAATCCCAGCCACGGGTTTCTCGATCCCCAAAATCCAAATCTTGTTTCTAACCTGTTTTTCTCAAATCCCAGGCATGAAAAACAACTATAATTGATAGAAAAACATTCTAGAACATGTTTGGAATCATTTAAACAACATTTAAACTCAAAATCCTCAAAAATCCAAAAATGAGAAAAAGAGGAGAAAAATGAAAATCTTGAATCCAATCCGTTTTTCTTCAATCTAGGTTTAGATTCTAGTTGTTCTAAGCTCATTTAACACAAATCCACGGTTTTCTAAGCTAAAACAAACTTAGATTTCAAAAACACACAAAATCGAAAATTTTGTAAAAAGTTTAGAAATTTCGAATCTAACCTCGAATCGAAGCTTCAATCCGCGTTCTCGGTCGCCGAATCACGTCCCCGAGCTTCCTCCTTGCTGTTCCGAAGCTTGGATTCGAATGGAAATCAAAATTTTTTGAAAGAGATTGAGAGAGAGAAGGAGCTGCCGAGAGAGAGAGAAGAGAGAGAGAGTTGAACGTGAGAGTGAGGAGAGAGAGAGAAGAGAGAAATAAATAGAGAAAATCGGTGGGCGGTTTTACTGTGCGAAAACCATGTGCCGCCCACGGTTTTGCAAAACGGGGTATTTTTAACATTTTACAAATTGTTGTGTTTTAAAACTCAAAACATCATTTTAAATCAACAAGAAATCTTTTGAACACATCAATTTAACAAAACAACCAAAAACTAAAAATCCAACCAAATAATCTAATTAAAGTTAAAACTTTAATTATGGCACACTAATTCATCATTTACATTACATTAATATTAAATAAATTTCGGGACGTTACAATGTTGATGTCGATGTCGTCGACTACATTGAGAGGTCAAAGTCATGGCAGTCCCGATTGCTAAACACAGAGAAAAAATAAGATAGAGAAATAGGAAGTGGGAGAAATGAGAAGGAGAGAAAATGAAGGAAAAAACAAAGAGATCTAATTTTAGGGGCAGTTTAGGGTTTTTGGGTATTTTAAAATATGAATCTGCTATTATTTTTACACTTTTAAAAGTTCTAACATAATGTACTAATGATATAGCAAAATCTACTATTTCTCATAATTTCTTTAAATAATTTGTTATAATGCTATAAAAATATTAGAAACTTGAAATAAGTAAAGAAATTTATATTACGCTATCGAAAGAAATCAACCATTACGGTATATGTATTATGAATAATGATAAAGATTAATAAATTTTTCCATTGGAATTGGAAGCCAACATAATACTAAATAAAGAATACTTAATCATGTAGTTGCAGGTATAGCCTAACGGTAAAAACATATCCAACTCCACCTAAAGGGGAAGAGTTGGAATCCCTTCAACCCCACGTTAAAAAAAAGAGTACTTAATTATGTTGAAACTTGATATGAGGCCTAAGGCATTGGCCTTTCATGTCCTTACCCCTCAGCCAGCCTTAAGTATTTAATTGCATGTATATATTTTTTTAAACATGGAATAAAAATTCAAACTCTTCACTTATAAGTGTAGGCGAGTATAGTTTTACCGTCAAACTAAGCCTTCAACGACATTTATCATACATATGTTGAATATGAAATCACATTATAATCTGAAGAATTTTATAATTGTCATGTTTTAAACCTTACTATTTTCTAAATGTAACAAACATCTAAAACTTACAATCACACTAAAAAATTTATAATAGATGAAAGAAAAAGAGGAAGAGAAAGTCAAAAGAGTTTTGAGGGCTGTTCATTTGAATTGGTTAAAAAATATTTAAACATCTCATACTAATTATTTTTGAAAAATAATACGAGTAATAGTAAGACATAATTTTTTTTACTTTATTTTTTTACATGAATAAACAGATTCTTGAAAAGTATGACATAAAAGTGTTGTATCATTCTATCTTTTCTTTTCTCTCTCTTTGTTTCATTGTATTAAAACTACTATGCTTGTAATACCCCAAAATGAGAGTTAGTGGTTAAAGGCGATTAAAAGATTAATAAGTCAAGTTAAAATAAACCAAATATAAAATTAACTTTTTCTTGAAAATAAATATAAATATATGTTCCAAAGTCTCAAAAATATAATGAATATACAATAGTCTTACAAATGATCGAAATATGTAGAAACTGTCAAATGTTAAATAAAAGCAACCCTTGTGCATAATGAAGCCAATAATCAAGTATTTTGAAAACTCTTGCTAAACACTATTATATCATTTTGAATACAACTTAAAAGAACGAGCAAAAAAGCTCAGTATAACATAATTTAAACAAAAAATTTTATATAAACAATGAAATTCATAAAATCATATTCCACAAACTATTTATCTATATAGTAAATGTTTAATTTAAATATACTTATAGTGCAAAGCTGAGATAATGCCACCATAGTGGCTTTGTATGGGTTTTAAGACCTTCATCCAAGGATGTCCTACATGTCCAAAAACCAACTATCTATAGGCATATACTACGTGTGGCATTTGAAAACTCATTTCAGTATTGCTAAAAATATCTCATTCTGAGACCATGATTCATGATTTCATGTCTTTAAGAAGGTTTTCTTTAGAATCAATTGGAAAAATAAGATAAAGAGATTTGTTTATTTATGAAATGTCTTTCTAAAAATTTATATTAGCGAAGGTTTTCTAAAAACGATACTATCTTACCCTGCTCAGGTGGACACTTCCTAAGCATAGACACATGAAACACATCGTGCACATAAGAAAGTTCGGGCGGAAGATCAAGCCGATAAGCGACCACACCAACACGCTGAGTGATCTCGAACGGCCCAATATACCTCGGCGCGAGTTTCCCACTCACTCCGAACCGCATAGTTCCCTTACGAGGTGACACCCTCAAGAGAACAAAATCTCCAACCGCGAACTCTAAGGGTCTACGTCTCCTATCTGCGTAGCTCTTCTGCCGACTCTGAGCTGCTCTCAACCGATCCCGGATCACCGCGACTTTCTCGTTGCTGTCACGAATCTCATCCGGCCCAAGAATAACTCTATCTTCCGGCTCGGCCCAACACACAGGTGACCGACACGGTCGCCCATACAACGCCTCAAATGGTGCCATACCGATACTCGCCTGATAACTGTTGTTGTACGCGAACTCCGCCAAATGCAAATATTGCTTCCAATTCCCGCCGAAGTCCAACGCACAAGCACGCAACATATCCTCGAGAACCTGAATAACCTGCTCAGACTGCCCATCAGTCTGAGGATGAAATGCCGTACTGAAGTTCAAATCCGTACCCAAAGCCTCCTGAAAACTCCTCCAGTACTTAGCATTAAACCTGGTGTCTCGATCAGAGGTGATGGACAAAGGAACTCCATGCAACCTCACAATGTTCTGCATATACAGCTCCCCGAGGATCTTCCTGGAACACGTCGACCTAAACAGAATGAAATGCGCCGATTTCGTCAACCTGTCGACTACAACCCAAACTACATCATGCCGCTGCTCCGTCCTCAGCAAACCTGTGAGAAAATCCATCGTTACATGCTCCCATTTCCACCCTGGAATAGGAAGCGGCTGAAGCTGACCTGCAGGCTTCTGGTGCTCAGCTTTCACCTGAAGACACGTCGAACACTTGGCCACGTACTCGCAAACATCTTTCTTCATGCCTCTCCACCAATAGTGCCTCTTCAAATCACGATACATCTTGGTGCTCCCTGGATGAATAGCGAACTGAGACCTATGAGCTTCATCTAGAACGGCTTTCGTCACCTCGGCGATAACTGGAACTGCAAGACGCTCCTGAAAGTACAACGATCCATCTGCATGCACGCTCCATTCCTCGAACTACTCCCCGTTCTGAATCCGCGACCAAATCCCCTGCAAATGTTGATCCTGCCACTGACCTTGCTTCGCCATCCGAACAAGAGCTGGAGTCGCTTCCACGTGATACAACAAAACTCGATCACCGTCTTCATGATACTGTAGCCGATACTCACTCACTGTCGCATCCCTGCTCCAGTCCTCAAAAATCAAACAAGCGAGAATCCCTGAAGACTTTCTGCTAAGCACGTCCGCTACCACATTAGCTTTTCCGGGATGATACTGCAACGCGAAATCATAATCCTCCATGTACTCCACCCATCTGCGCTGCCTCAAGTTGAGATCCCTCTGAGTGAACAAATGCCTCAAACTCTTATGATCGGAGAAGACCTGAAACGATGCTCCATACAAGTAACACCTCTAAATCTTCAGCGCGTAGATCACCGCTGCAAGCTCTAAATTGTGAGTAGGATAATTCCGTTCGTGAGGTCGTAGCTGTCTCGATCCGTACGCAACTACACGACCATGCTGCATCAACACGCATCCAAGTCCGCGCCCTGAAGCATCAGCATAAACCTCATACGGCTCATCACTGCTAGGAATAATCAACACTGGAGCTGAAGTCAACCGGTTCTTCAATTCCTGAAAAGTAGACTCACAGTCTTCATCCCACTCAAACCTGACATTTTTCTTGATCAACCTCGTCAACGGAGCTGTAATCTCCGAAAAGTCCTTTACAAATTTCCTGTAATATCCAGCAAGACCTAAGAAGCTGCGAATCTCTGCTACATTCCTTGGTCGTTTCCATTCCAATATAGCTTCAATCTTGGACGGATCCACTGAAATACCATGCTCCGAAATGACATGACCTAGAAATTTGACCTCAGTCAACCAGAACTCACACTTTTCCCTCTTAGCATACAACTGGTGCTCCCGTAGAGTCTGAAGCATGATCCGAAGATGCTGCTCATGCTCCTCCCATGTCTTAGAATACACAAGAATATCATCGATGAACACTATCACAAACTGATCCAGATATGGCCTAAATATCCTGTTCATCAAATCCATAAAAGCTGCTGGAGCATTCGTCAACCCAAAAGACATAACCAGAAACTCGAAGTGCCCATACCGAGTCCTAAAAGTTGTCTTGGGAATATCCTCTTCCTTGATTCTGAGCTGATGATAACCTGACCGCAAATCAATCTTCGAGAAGTATCGCGAACCTCCCAACTGATCAAATAGCTCATCAATCCTAGGCAAAGGATACTTGTTCTTCACCGTAACACGATTCAGCTGCCGATAATCCACACATAACCTGAGAGTCCCATCGTGCTTCTTAGCGAACAAAACTGGTGCTCCCCACGGAGATGTGCTATTTCGAATATATCCTTTATCAGCAAGCTCCTGAAGTTGCTTCCTCAATTCCTTCATTTCTACCGGCGCCATCCGATAAGGTGTCATAGAAATCGGTGATGTCCCTGGAAACAACTCGATACCAAACTCAATCTCCCGATGCGGTGGTAACCCTGATAACTCGTCGGGGAAGACATCCTCGAACTCACCAACCATCGGAATCGCTACACCACTACTCGAAGCATAGGGCTCGCAATCTAGATTGGCAAGAAAAGCAAAACAATCTAGATTCCTTCGCCCTCCTAGACATGACTTCATGAGACGCTCACTCATTAGCCAATCACCACCACCCTGGTAAGTGATTACCGTCCCCCTATCAGACACTAGGGTTACTTTTCTAAGTTGGTAGTCCACAACTGCACTATACCTGGACAACCAGTCCATCCCTAAAATCACATCATAGGAACTCATGGGGAGTATAATCAAATCACTTTTCAAAATCTCATCCCCAATCTTTATTTTACATGATTTACACATACAATTCACACACACCCGCCCCAAAGGAGAAGTTATAACTAGGGGTTCCTTAAACTCTTCTACTTCTAATCCCAAGGCATGTACAAAAGAACTCGAAATGAGAGAATGAGAGGCACCGGTATCAAATAAAACGCGAGCTAGAGATCTAGAAACCAAAACCATACCATCGACAACCGCGTTACCAATCTGAGAATTTGACCCTCCAGATGCCATTGCATGAACCTGCACTAGCGCCTTCCCTTTTCCTCTACCGACATTGCTGGGTCCTGCATTACTCGACCGATACTGCTGAGATGGAGATGACTGCACACTACCTGTACTCGGTGCTCTATACTGAGGAACACTGCGCTGAAAATACTGCGGCTGCTGTCCCCATGCCGGATATGAGAATTGCTGAGGAGAAAACTGCAGATATTGCAACTGCGGGTACTGCGGAGGCGGAGGTAGGGTCTGAGGCTGAGGCTGAGACGAACGACTGGCATCCTCCCCGGTCTGCGATCCAAGACGAGCACTCCTGATCAGGCAATTCCTCTTGATGTGTCCGGGCTGCTGACAGAAATGACAATGAAAGCTGTAGGGATTGCTGCGCCCGCTGCCAGACGAACTACTGCTGCCACTGGTCGCACCGCCTTGCTTGCCTTTCCCCGGAGCTGGACGACTATTGGTGCTCTTCCTACCACTCCTCTGCGGTCCTCCTGAAGCCTTGGCTCGGTCCTCACAATACTGCACGTAATCATTCTCCACAGAGATCACCGACGACACAAGCTCTCCGAAACTCCTAAGCCGTAGAGCAACCAACTGCCGCCGAATAGGAGCCTTGAGTCCTTCCTGGAACTTGATGCATTTCTCACGCTCCGATGCCACAGCTGATGGAGCAAACCTAGCCAACTCGCTAAACTTTGCCTCGTACTCCCGAACTGACATATCACCCTGCTGCAATCTATAAAACTCAGCTGCCTTCTGATCTCTATATCCCTGTGGAAAATACCGATCATAGAACAGATCCTCGAAC
The DNA here is from genome assembly GCA_025403435.1 of Artocarpus heterophyllus. Taxonomy (NCBI): domain Eukaryota; kingdom Viridiplantae; phylum Streptophyta; class Magnoliopsida; order Rosales; family Moraceae; genus Artocarpus; species Artocarpus heterophyllus. Next base: position 29,368,242 of record CM046345.1, on the reverse strand, counting down.
TTGTCCCAACCGATATCGCCACCGCGCTCCAGACGCTTAGTTTGTTTCCACCAGGTGTTAGCGCCACCCTCGAGCTTATATGCCGCAAACTCCACACGATACTCCTCAGGCACACCAAGGGTATCCAGATGCTTCAAGATCGAATCCAACCAATACTCTGCTATCTGCGGATCCCCATTGCCATCAAAAGTCAGAATAGACGCCCGCCGAAATTCCTTAAAGAAAGCATGCCGACTACCAACACTGGAGTCCTTCGGTCTAGTCCTGGCTGCCATCTGCCGGAAAGCCGCAATCATAGACCTCATCAGGCCCTCATCATTTCCGAACTCGGCGTCAGCTGTCGAACGACGTCTAGGTGCCATTCTCTCACTTTTGAAAACAAAATTTGGACTGTCAGAGGTATTTCATTGTCAAACCTATGTGTGCACAATTCCCAAGGTTCATAACCTTGAGCTCTGATACCATTCTGTCACGCCCCGGAGTACGGGAGGTGACGTGGCGGAATATTTAGATTAATTAAAAGAGAATTTAATAGAAATTAAGAGTTTACAAAAATCCAATTAAGCAAGAAATAAAGAGATTTTTCCACCACATTTGATAAAGAATTTAAAATCATTAAACAAATAACAATAATTGAATAAAAACCGCGAATATGGGTTCCACAACCCACAACTTGTGCACACACATGGATCTGACAATATCACAAATACAATTACAGTCCAAGTACAAATAAAGTTAAGTCTTACATGCCTTGATTAATAAATACAGAATGTAAATAAATTCTCCTATTGCTCCTGAGTTCGGTCCGAAGAATCTTCTCCAAACCAAAATGGGAAACCACCTAGAAGGGGGGGGGGAATTTAAAACAGATAAAACGTGAGCGAAAGGCTCAGTAGGACTAAGTTTTATAAAATAATTTAATGCAAAGAAACATAACATTATCAAGAGTTATACAAAAAGGGAACTTAAATAAACAAATAAATAAATTGAGTAGAACTGTTCTGACACAGAACAGTCTACTCGTCAAATCAAAACACCAATTTACTTTTACCTAGGCAAACCATGAAATCACCACCGTAGTGGCCCAGCTGGGTTTCGGGACCTGCCCCCAAGGTCGATCGCCACACGACCCGATCTCTGATATGGCATCATGCCTTAGTGTTTATTATCATTATCATTCAAAACCCAATTACCGAGTGTTGTCAATTACATTCATTATGAAATTCATTTCATGTCACAGTATATTAAAATATAACCGATAAAATCATTTTCAAACAACCGTTGAAAACATTTTGATAGAAATCATTTTCAAAGCCAAATCATTTCAAAACCAGGCTACCAAAGAAATAGGATAGAAGTCCTACCTCAGTACTCGTGCCGGTACCCCACACCGTAATCCCGATCCGCTATACGTTAGCTCCACGGAACCACGAACGATCCTAGATACAAACTAAGTAAATCAATATCTAGTTCGAGACATTCTATGTTACTAAATCATTTCATGATGTCCTAGTGTGCCATTTGTATCATTAAAATCATCCTATAAGGTTGGGATTTAAATCAGGGTTCAAAACAGTGAAAACGGGTAAAAATCATAAAATTTTCCATGCCTCGGTCGGCCTGCCGGACGCCCTGCTTCGGCCTGTCGAACTGCACAGTTCGGCCTGCCGGAAACGAGGTTCGGCCTGCCGAACATTTCCCCGAATTCGGCCTGCCGGTCGGAAGAACACCGGCCTGCCGATCATCACTCCGGCCTGCCGAACATGAACTTCGGCCTGCCGAACTGGGAAGATCCAGAAATCCCAGCCACGGGTTTCTCGATCCCCAAAATCCAAATCTTGTTTCTAACCTGTTTTTCTCAAATCCCAGGCATGAAAAACAACTATAATTGATAGAAAAACATTCTAGAACATGTTTGGAATCATTTAAACAACATTTAAACTCAAAATCCTCAAAAATCCAAAAATGAGAAAAAGAGGAGAAAAATGAAAATCTTGAATCCAATCCGTTTTTCTTCAATCTAGGTTTAGATTCTAGTTGTTCTAAGCTCATTTAACACAAATCCACGGTTTTCTAAGCTAAAACAAACTTAGATTTCAAAAACACACAAAATCGAAAATTTTGTAAAAAGTTTAGAAATTTCGAATCTAACCTCGAATCGAAGCTTCAATCCGCGTTCTCGGTCGCCGAATCACGTCCCCGAGCTTCCTCCTTGCTGTTCCGAAGCTTGGATTCGAATGGAAATCAAAATTTTTTGAAAGAGATTGAGAGAGAGAGGGAGCTGTCGAGAGAGAGAGAAGAGAGAGAGTGTTGAACGTGAGAGTGAGGAGAGAGAGAGAAGAGAGAAATAAATAGAGAAAATCGGTGGGCGGTTTTACTGTGCGAAAACCATGTGCCGCCCACGGTTTTGCAAAACGGGGTATTTTTAACATTTTACAAATTGTTGTGTTTTAAAACTCAAAACATCATTTTAAATCAACAAGAAATCTTTTGAACACATCAATTTAACAAAACAACCAAAAACTAAAAATCCAACCAAATAATCTAATTAAAGTTAAAACTTTAATTATGGCACACTAATTCATCATTTACATTACATTAATATTAAATAAATTTCGGGACGTTACAATGTTGATGTCGATGTCGTCGACTACATTGAGAGGTCAAAGTCATGGCAGTCCCGATTGCTAAACACAGAGAAAAAATAAGATAGAGAAATAGGAAGTGGGAGAAATGAGAAGGAGAGAAAATGAAGGAAAAAACAAAGAGATCTAATTTTAGGGGCAGTTTAGGGTTTTTGGGTATTTTAAAATATGAATCTGCTATTATTTTTACACTTTTAAAAGTTCTAACATAATGTACTAATGATATAGCAAAATCTACTATTTCTCATAATTTCTTTAAATAATTTGTTATAATGCTATAAAAATATTAGAAACTTGAAATAAGTAAAGAAATTTATATTACGCTATCGAAAGAAATCAACCATTACGGTATATGTATTATGAATAATGATAAAGATTAATAAATTTTTCCATTGGAATTGGAAGCCAACATAATACTAAATAAAGAATACTTAATCATGTAGTTGCAGGTATAGCCTAACGGTAAAAACATATCCAACTCCACCTAAAGGGGAAGAGTTGGAATCCCTTCAACCCCACGTTAAAAAAAAGAGTACTTAATTATGTTGAAACTTGATATGAGGCCTAAGGCATTGGCCTTTCATGTCCTTACCCCTCAGCCAGCCTTAAGTATTTAATTGCATGTATATATTTTTTTAAACATGGAATAAAAATTCAAACTCTTCACTTATAAGTGTAGGCGAGTATAGTTTTACCGTCAAACTAAGCCTTCAACGACATTTATCATACATATGTTGAATATGAAATCACATTATAATCTGAAGAATTTTATAATTGTCATGTTTTAAACCTTACTATTTTCTAAATGTAACAAACATCTAAAACTTACAATCACACTAAAAAATTTATAATAGATGAAAGAAAAAGAGGAAGAGAAAGTCAAAAGAGTTTTGAGGGCTGTTCATTTGAATTGGTTAAAAAATATTTAAACATCTCATACTAATTATTTTTGAAAAATAATACGAGTAATAGTAAGACATAATTTTTTTTACTTTATTTTTTTACATGAATAAACAGATTCTTGAAAAGTATGACATAAAAGTGTTGTATCATTCTATCTTTTCTTTTCTCTCTCTTTGTTTCATTGTATTAAAACTACTATGCTTGTAATACCCCAAAATGAGAGTTAGTGGTTAAAGGCGATTAAAAGATTAATAAGTCAAGTTAAAATAAACCAAATATAAAATTAACTTTTTCTTGAAAATAAATATAAATATATGTTCCAAAGTCTCAAAAATATAATGAATATACAATAGTCTTACAAATGATCGAAATATGTAGAAACTGTCAAATGTTAAATAAAAGCAACCCTTGTGCATAATGAAGCCAATAATCAAGTATTTTGAAAACTCTTGCTAAACACTATTATATCATTTTGAATACAACTTAAAAGAACGAGCAAAAAAGCTCAGTATAACATAATTTAAACAAAAAAATTTTATATAAACAATGAAATTCATAAAATCATATTCCACAAACTATTTATCTATATAGTAAATGTTTAATTTAAATATACTTATAGTGCAAAGCTGAGATAATGCCACCATAGTGGCTTTGTATGGGTTTTAAGACCTTCATCCAAGGATGTCCTACATGTCCAAAAACCAACTATCTATAGGCATATACTACATGTGGCATTTGAAAACTCATTTCAGTATTGCTAAAAATATCTCATTCTGAGACCATGATTCATGATTTCAGGTCTTTAAGAAGGTTTTCTTTAGAATCAATTGGAAAAATAAGATAAAGAGATTTGTTTATTTATGAAATGTCTTTCTAAAAATTTATATTAGCGAAAGGACTTTCTTCTTAAAAAAAGTTAAAATACAAGCTTTAATAACTTTACTAACTAATTAAGGCTAATCTAAAAAAAAATGCTGGAAATTTTTCACGTAGAAACCCATATTCCAAAGCACTTATCTTTCTCTCTTCACTCCTTTCTTTAATGAGAACAGTTCTTTACCCATTTTTCCAACAACTGTGCGGCCACCAAAGATTGAGATCTAAAAAAACTTGAAGAAATTTGTCACAAAACTCTACATAGAAAATTGCTTTGAAGAGGAAAACAAGAAGTGAAATCCAAATCAAATTCTTGATAAAGTTTTGAAGGTTATAATCAATTTAAATTTAGTTTATAAGTTAAATTTTAGAGATTTATTTGGAATTGTATGCTTACACTTATGCTAAATTATGCTTTTATGCAAAATAAAAAAAAAAGTAATTTTAGAGATTAAACAATACCAGGTTGAAGGTTGAAGATGACTTGAATTCAAACGACCAAAACAACTGACGTGAGTTATTGTAATCAAACATTGGTTGTTCTTAGAGTTTTTTGTGATTTTATTAGGTCATTTAAAGAGCCTTTTTGGTTGTTCAAAGTTGTTCATACATCAGCATTTTCAACAATGATCTTATATACTCCATGATAACTATAGTTTATTAATTTATAGATTTCAAGATTCATACTAGTTGTAGATCATATTTATGTCCTTATGTACTATAAGGGAAAGTGTGATAATGAAAATAATGGCTTTTGGAAATGGGTTTGTAATTGGTTTGACTAAGGGTTTTATGATGACTAATTTGGGTGCCAAATAAGTAAAGAAATCTCATGGGTGATATGTTTTGGAGGAGGTACTTGTTTGTGATGAGAATTCACTGCAATTTTGCTATGAGCCTTTGACAAAGATATGCACCACTAGCACATCAAACAACAAAGGGATCACCCATTTCAATCTAACTCTATTAACCAGTTCGAATCTATTATTAGGATAGATGACATTAAAGCATGTGACATTTTGTAAAGATCATATTTATAAATAAAGAAAGTGAATTTTTTTGCTTTTTTGTGTGCATGTATTATGAATACTTTATGAAATTTTTAAAATTCCATAATTATTCATGTGACCTTAAATATTATATATATAAGTGTTATATACAAAAAGATAATGTAGTGAGTCATTAAATGAATGCACTGTATATAATGAGATTATGTAAGACCGAGATATGATGTGCTATAAAAAGCTAATAATTTTTGTTAAATATCGCAAGTTTTAATCACATCAACCGATGGCCATATTATAAGATAATCTTAATATTGAGTTATTAGCAGACTTCTATTTATGGAATTATGTTTTTTTATTTACTCGGTATAGATTCAAGAATCCAATCCTATCCCTTGTATTTTGAAGGCATAATAAAGTAAGTAGCCGGGAATGTTAATATTACAAGATGGAATATCTTCCTTCTCCAATGAAAAGTAGATAAATAATTCTCTTGAGTATTGGTTCGGGTCTTAAATAATAAGAGTGCTTAATTCATGATTAAGTTCGTAAATTTATTATTCATTAGAATATCAAAGGTACTCAAGAATAAAGATGTAATTAGAGAAGTTAAAGGATTTTACATAACTCTAATTATGAATTATTTATAGTGGATCAATTTATATGTAATGACTATATCAAATAGATTATTTTAAAATACGAGTAATAATATCTATAATTTCAATAACGCAAAAGTTTTTAGTAGAGTAACATTCGAATTATTAAAAGAGTAATATATCAATTAAAAAATGTAATTAATATATTAGTTTTATTAGAATTTGAAATTATAGATCCATTAATCCTTTAGCTATCCTTATAAACAGTGTTTGGACAAGGGGAATTCTTTGTTTAATTAATTAATTTAAAATTATAGATTTTTAATTTAAATATCGCTTAAAATAAATTAATTATGAATTAATTTATAATTATTAATTGATGAAATTATTTCAAAACAGAGTTTAAGATGGAGTTTCAAGTAGTTTTAAAAAATTATGCAGTTTTTTTTTAGAATCCGTTTTAACATAATAAAATTTGGATTTTTAGGAAAACTAACCGCGTAGAGCCCAATCAATTTCCGAACACAATTAATTTTCACAAAAAAAAATTCTTAGATCGACTCGAAGCAAAGAACTTTATAAAGAAATCTTTTAAGAAATCTGTCTCTAACATACAAGTTTATGCTAATTTCTAAAACTGTCATAAAACACTACGACTATACAATTTTTAGACCATAACACCCATTAGATAGTAGAATTTCAATTTATGACAAACATAAAAGTTTTAGCCTTCAAGAAAATACACAAGTCTATAGTAAAAAGTTTTGTCAAATTAGGGTTCCAATTGAATGTATGATTTATGACACGAAATTTTAAGAAAATAGTAAAATGGTCAAAATATGTATAACTCTTCATATTTAACCCTCAGGCTAAAAAAATATTATGCTTTCATAGTAAACAACACTTAAATTCCTCGAAATAGTTTTAAAATTATATTTACAAAAAAACGTAGCACAATGTTAGAATTCAAGTTTTCGGGCCTAAGACCTTCGATGTGCTCATGGCCACTGAGAAGCAAAATGTCCTTTAAAGGAGAGGTTAATTTACCTTAACACGTTCCTAGAACCAAGTGGGCCATAATGGGTTAACTAATAAGAATAGTGACTAGTTGATTTTTGAAAAACTTAATAATGGCCTTTCCCCAATATCACTATTCATACTCAATGGACCTTTTTGTAAATTATGAGCCAAACATAAATTTTGTGAAACTAATATGAATTACATTCTTAGATAAATGTATAGTTAGTTAACGGTGATATTGGCTTTATTGAAGCTTGAAGTTATGTGTCCATTAGCCCCCCGCCAACCTTGCAAACTGTTTAGACAAGTGAAATGAATGATTTAATTGATTAATATAGGATTAAGGAATTCTAAGTTAGCAATTACTCAAATTAAATTAATTATAAATTAATTTATAATTATTACATAATGAGATTAATAAATATTAATTATTTTTAGAAGACACACAGTGGATCCCACCATTTTGTGTTGCATCTAAGAGTATAGGGAAGGGTTCCTGTGTAGTCCAATACTTATTCACTAAGTTTCTTATTTCTAGAAGTTTCTAATTTTGCTTGCTCCCATTCCCCTCCATTTACTGAGGAAAGATTGCCAATAGATAGTCCCTTAGCGTCAATGTTTATTATCTTTGGCACCTTAATTGCTTCCACATTAGACAAGTGCTCGGAGTAAAATTCAACCAATTCCTCAGCTATGTAACTTTCTATGATACATCTCTCCTGCCTATTTCGATTCTTTACATAGCCTTTCAAAACCTTCATACCTTTCAAATGGGTAAATCCATCTCAAATGTACCGGTCTGCATAACTTAACTTCACATAATAAATGCACCGTTAAATGAATCGTGATGTCAAAAAATGCCGGTGGAAAATACTTCACAAGCATGCATAAGGTTTGCACCAACTCCGATTGTAGTGAATCTAGCATTTACCTTGGAGCATATTGAATTAAAAAAGGAGCATACCTTGGTAATTGTAAATCTCACATCCTTTGTTAGAATTTCCCCCAACGCAAGTGGTAGTAATTGTTGCATCAATACATGACAATCATGTGTTTCCATGCCATAAAGTTTCAAATCCTTCCCCGACACCAACTTTTTAAAGTTTTAATAATAGTCGTCTGGCACTTTCAACGAAGCAAGCCATTCACAAAGCTTTCTCTTTTTCACTCTTGATAACTTGTGCTTTACCAAAGGTAAGTAAATGCAGTTCTATCTTTTTTCAAGAAACAAATTAAGCCTAACCTCCATTTCCATGAGATCCAACCGTGCTTTTTCACCATCCTTAGTCTTGCTCGGAATGTCAAGCAATGTGCCGACTATTGATTCATAAACATTTTTCTCAATATGGATAGCATCCAAGCAATGATGAACAACAAGTGTCTTCCAATATGGAAGATCGAAAAAGATTGATCTCTTTTTCCGTGGTCCATCTATTGGCAGCTCGTCCTTACCTTGCTTTCTCTTCCCAAATACCACTTTCACATCTTTTACCACTTCAAATATTTGTTCATCCGTCAAAGGACGAGGAGGATCTCTTTCTTCAATGTTGCCATCAAAGGATTTCTTTTGTTTGTGGTAACGATGATTTCTGAGCAACCATCTTCTATGACCAAGAAAAACAGTTTTCTTACTATTCTTCAACCAATTGTAGGACGTTTCCTTTATACAAATAGGACAACCAATAGGATTCTTCACCAAATAATCAGATAAATTGCTATATGTGGAGAAGTCATTATTTATCCATATCAACATTGCATGAAGTGTGAACATCTCTTCTTGGTAAGCATCTCTAACTTTGATTCCTTTTTCCCACAAGTTTTTTAAGTCATCAATTAATGGTGCCAAGAACACATCAATGTTATTCCTCGGTTGGTGAAGACTCGAAATCAATAAAGATGACATTAAAAACTTAGGCTTCACGCACATTTTTGGAGAGAGATTGTAGTTAACAAGTATTATCGGCCAAGTACTATGCCTACTACTCATGTAACCATGTAGGTTCATTTCATCCATCAACAAAGCGAAATGTATATTTCTTGGATCTGCACCAAACTCGGGATGATTGGCTTCAAAAATCTTCCATTGTAGTAAATCCGTTGGATGTCTAAGCATACCATCGTCAATCCATTTGTCATGATGCCGTGTCAAATTCTTGGCATGTTCTACGTTTCTGAATAAATGCCTCAAACATGGTACCAATGGAATGTACCATAACACCTTCCTTGGCACTCTATTCTTACCGTCTTTTGGCTTCTTTACTTTCTTCCACCTTGACTATTGACAAACCAGACAATAATTCTAGTCCTCATGCTCATTCCTATAAAGAATACAATCATTTTCACAAGCATGATTTTTATCATACTCCATTCCCAAAGTACTCAAAGTCTTCTTAGCCTCATACAAACTAGCTGGTAATTTATTACCCTCAGGTAGAAGCCCTCCTAGAAATTCCAAGAGCTTTGTGAAACTAGAATTTGGCCACCCACACAACACTTTCTAATTGTATAATCCAACTAAAGTGGACAATTTGGTGAAATTGGTACACCCCTCATGCACGGGTGTATCAACATCATTCATTATTATCTAAAACATATCTGCATGGTGCAAGAAGTGTTCTTCCAAATCATTGACCATGTCAACCATATTATCATAATCATCCATATTATCCTCCATGATAGCCTCCTTTTCTTTACTTACTAAAGTTGGATTGAACTTAAACTTGTCATGAAAATGCCACATCTTGTAACTACTTAAAATTCCATTTTCAAATAAATGTACTCTAACTACAAGAATTGAATAAGATCTATGGTTTCCACATTGAACGCAAGGACACTAAATTTTATCACTATGTGCATAAGTTTTGGCAAAATCTAAGAATTCTTCCATTCCATTCACATATTCTTTAGACAATTGAAAATCCCACATCCATTTCCTATCCATTTCGTAAGTCCTTGTTGGAAACAAAGTGCACAGCGGAATTTTAAAAATTTTCCATCAGAGTAATTTCTAAAACATAAGTTTGACATGTTATATGTATAAATTAGACAGATCTTACTAACCTCTGTGTGCCGAAGAACCTCTGCAACCTGTGTAGAGAAGTAACATTCCAGAAGAGCCTCAACCAATTGGTCTTCTTTGCTATTCTCTATCCACAACTGGAGTGAGTGTAGGCTTACATGTACAGCTCTTCCACCGGTGACTCTTCTTCCAACCAATAGAGAGAACCCAAAGCTAGTGTTTGTGATTTGTGAACAAAAGCTCTCAGAGAGTTTTCAGATGCTCACCAGAAAAGTATCACTCTTAATCTCTAAAATTGATCTGAGTAAATCATGAGACTCACTCCCTTTATATAGCTATTGGTCCTGGGGTCAGTCCTTATCAGATTAGGTCTCAAAAACTAGAAACAGAATCAAGTTTGGATCAATATCAGATAAGATCCATGTGAAAACGCATAATCTTATCTCTCGCTGATCGGCAGGCCGAACACGTCATCCGGCAGGCCAAACTCCTGAGAAAAAATCTCCGCGAATCTTTTATTTTCCACCTGAGATTCTAAAGGATAAAGTCTTAGTTTTGATTCAAATAACCCAATAGAGAAGTTATCTGATAAAAAACTTTATCAAGATAATCTCTAAGAAAATAAATCAATTCACAACAATTCTACAAGTTTATCTTGATCTAATTTGTCCAAAATTAAAACAACTGATAAACAGACAAGAATTATCTGATCGCAATAATTCAACAAGTTTATCTTGAACTAATTTCTTACAAAATTAATTCAACCAATAAACAGACATGAATTATTTGATTCTTACAAATTTTAAACCAATCTGATAAATCCGACATAAGTCACCAATTATTGGAAAAGCACGCCGTGTCGTTATAGGATTTTGTGAGCTAGCAAAGGGGACCAAAATGGACCTATAAAGTTCAAGCTCATGATAATCATGAAACCCAATATCCCAGATATACATTTCACAATTATCAACTCCAACGCTACTCCACTAAAAGCTTAGAGCTGCACTCTCGAACTTTATAGAATTACGAAGCTCGTGTAGCTAAGTCTCCATGACATATCATAGTGTATCGTATCCCCATATGATAATCCATAATCGGCTTAAGGACAAGTTCTGTCTTACCTTCCTGATTATTTTTATCGTACGTTCCATTGTCTCACCATTAGAAAACTTACCATCCAAAGATAGTATACCATTCGGTTACACCTATGTATCCAAATGGTTGAGCGCTCCAGTTTTCCAATTACAGGACAACGCATATAAGAGGATATCATTACTCCTAAAGAGGAGCTATGGATTCCATATCTATGAATAACAAGTCTACGCTATCAAGAGTCATGCCTCCAACGTACCAGCATGCATACCACTATTGAGATGTGAGTGTCACCCTTTGGTACATCAAAAGACACAAGCCGAGACAACGGGCCCATTATTCATCTCAGGATGAAGATACAATACAAATGACTGTCTAAAGTGAATCGATTTGCCGAGACAGAATTATTAATCCAAATCAATTCACTTTGTGTCCCGATCCAACACATCGTCAACTATGACAACATGCCAATGTTTCTATTCACGGAGTTCAACTCTGATGGTCAAGACAAACCATCTTCCATAAGGGATATAGACAACATAACAATCTTTACATGAATAAAGTGCCCAACTTTATTCCCTCGATTGCGGATCATATGTTTTAGACCGTCACCTTAAGAATCGTGTCTTCTGCATAATCAGTCCATCATATGCCCAATTAAATAAATATGAACGTAAAAAGGACAAGATTTGGTATATATAAATGAATAAATTCTTTATTGACAAAAATGTCTCCAAAAACGTATTATATTTTTACTCCTTAGGGCATACAAGTCTAACAATCTCCCACCTGCATTAAGTGAGTAAATACAGCAAATTTCGCATCCCCATAGCTTCCACATGCCTCTCGAAGACTCTCCCAGAAAGTGTCTTCGTAAATGGATCAGCTAAATTGTCCTCTGACGCGATCTTGCATACCGTGACATGCCCGCCCTCAATGAAGTCCTTTATCACATGATACTTTCGATCAATATGCATACTCTTCTTATGAAATCTTGGTTCCTTAGCATTAGCTACCGCCACACTGTTATCACAGTACAGTGATACCGCTTTATCCATACCAGGAACTACCCCAAGATCCCCAAGGAACTTGCGGAGCCACACTGCTTCTTTCGAAGCATCACTAGCCGCCACATACTCGGCCTCCATCGTTGAATCTGAAGTGCAATCTTGCTTCGTACTTCTCCAACTAATGGCACCGTCACCCAAAGTAAACACAAACCCCGAAGTCGATTTCCTAGAATCCAGATAGGATTAAAAATCTGAATCAGTGTATCCTAAAGTAGTTAAATCCTCACCCGAATACACAAGCATATACCATTGAGTCCTTCTCAGGTACTTGAAAATATGCTTTACCGCAACCCAATGGTTTGGTCCTGGATCCGCCTGAAATCCACTTACAATCCTGACCACATAGCTAATATTCGGTCGTGTGCAAAGCATGACATACATGAGACTACCCACTGTCGAAGCATAAGGCACCTTCTTCATGTATTCTCTTTCTTCATAAGACTTTGGAAAGTCTTTCTTAGAAGGAGTAATTCCAGACCTAGATGGTTGCCTACCTTTCTTGGAATCCTGCATTGCAAACTTCCTGAGAATTTTATCTATGTAGCCGGCCTGAGACAAAGCTATGATTTTGTTCTTCCTATCCCGAAAGATCTGGACACCGAGAACAAAATTAGCCTCACCTAAGTCCTTCATGTCAAACTACTTGGTCAACCATAATTTGACCGATGACAACGCCCCAACGTCATTGCCAATTAGCAGAATGTCATCTACATAGAGCAATAGAAAAACCACCTTCCTATCCTTAATGTGTTTGTAAACACATGTTTCATCCATGTTTTGTGAGAACCCATAAGTCTTGATCACTTGATCAAATCTTATGTTCCAAGAACGAGAAGCCTGCTTAAGTCCATAAATAGACTTTAACAGCTTACAAACCTTACCCTCCTGATCCGCGACCTTGAACCCGTCTGGTTGTTCCATATAAATGGACTCATCAAGATAGCCATTCAGAAAATTCATCTTGACATCCATCTATCAAATCTCGTAGTTGAGAGTGGCGGTTATGGACAAGAGAATCTGGATGGACTTAAGCATGGCTACAGGCGAAAAGGTTTCCTCATAGTCGATTCCTTCCTTTTGCGTATAACCCTTCGCTACCAGTCTAGCCTTAAAGGTTTCGACCTTTCCATCTACTCCTCTTTTCCTCTTGTAGATCCACTTACACCCTATGGGTTTTAACCCTTCCAGAAGATCCACAAGCTCCCAAACCCGATTAGTCTCCATAGAATTCATCTATATGTTCATGGCCTCTATCCAGAGCCTTGAATCAACATCCTCCATGGCTTCTGCGTAAGTATAAGGATCCCTGTCATGTTCATCCGGTTCAGCCAAGAAGACCTCCCCATTGAACACATACCTCTCAGGTTGACGTCTGATCCTCCCACTACGCCGAAGCCCCTAAGATTGTTGTTCAGGTTTGTTTGGTTTTTCTACACCGATCGGAATGGTTTCGTTCGGAACCTCCGAAGTAAACGGATCACCCCTTAACTCCTCAAGCACCACTTTGCTTCGAGGTTTAAAGTCGTCCATGTAACTCTCCTCAAGGAAAGTTGCATTAGTTGAAACCACGACTTTATTTTCCTTTGGGTTATAAAAATAACCCCCTTTAGTCCCTTTTGGATATCCTACAAACACGCAATCTTCCAAACGTGCTTCCAACTTATTCGAATCCTTAAACAGGACATGAGCTGGACATCCCCATATGCGAATATGGTTTAAGGATGTCTTCTGTCTTGTCCACAACTCATGAGGAGTTTTAGGGACCGATTTTGAATGCACATTGTTCAAAAGATAACATGCGGTTTGTAGTGCATATCCCCAAAAGGATAAAGGTAATGATGAATAACTCATCATGGACCAAATCATGTCCAACAAAATCCTATTCCTTCTCTCCGCTACGCCATTCTGCTGCGGAGTGCCCGACTCAGTCAAATGGGATAAAATCTCATTCTCTAACAAGTGTCCCTAGAACTCATAAGAAAGGTATTCCCCACCTCGATCAGATTGAAGTGCCTTTATAGGTCTACCCAATTGCTTTTCCACTTCAGCCGGAAACTCCCTGAACTTATTATAAGTTTTGGTTTTGTGGTGCATCAGGTACACATACCCATATCTTGAGTAATCATCAATAAAAGTGACGAAATACTCATACCCTCCTCGTGCCCGGATGTTCATCGATCTGCAAACATCACTATGCACAAATTCTGGAACCCCTTCGGCCCTATTGCCCTTAGACCCATATGGTCTTTTGGTCATTTTACCCTCCAAACAAGACTCACATTGAGGTATAGATTCCACCTTTAAGTGAGTCAAAGGTCCATCCCTTACTAACCTTTGAATCCTATTTAGGTCAATATGACCAAGGCGCAAATGCCAAAGATAAGTCTTATTAGAGTGAGAAGTTTTAAGTATTTTTGAGTCACTATCATTTATCTCAGCACTAAGCAATAAGTCCATCTTAGGTTTGATCAAATATAGATTATTTTACATCCATCCAAAATAGATAAAAGATTTGTTTTTACGAATCACCACTTTTTCATTAAAAGATACCATGTAGGAGTCTTTAAATAAAGAAGATACATAAATTAAATTCCTTTTAAATTTAGGAACATAAAAACAATCTCGTAAAATTAAATTCCTATAATTATCAAAGTAAATATGGACATCTCCCACTGCTTCCGTTGAGACCAAGGATCCATCGCCCATCCGAAGCGTTAAGTCTTCACGTAGCAGACTTCTCGTTTCTTTGAATCCCTGCAGAGAAACACAAACATGATTAGTTGCACCAGAATCTATGACCCAGATGTCACTAGATTCCTCAACCAAACAAGTTTCTAAATATAGAAGATCACACCTACCTCCCTTGGAAAGGAAGTCCTTGTAATACTTCTTTATATGCCCGACCTTACCACAAAAGAAGCACTTAAGCTTCTTTGGGTTCTTCTTCTTCTTCTTCTTGCTCTTGGTAGCAGTAGGAATAGAAGACTTCCCGTTCTTGTCCCGTTGCTTCTCTGCATTCCTTGAGTCAGGATTGGAACTAGAAGCAGCTACCATGTTAGCCTCACCACTAGCAGGAGACTCCCTGATCAGCAGTTCAAACTCCTGTAACTGTTTCATTAGTTCTGTCAAGGTCATATCCCGTCTATTACTTAAATTAAAAGTAGCTCTAAATGGAATAAATTCCTTAGACAGAGTCTCAAAGACCATAGTCATCTGAGTTTCAGCATCGATGTCGGCTCCATTGGTTTGAGCCTCAGCGAGGTAACCCATGACCAACATCATGTGCTCCTTTACAGATGCCCCTGGTCTCTGTCTACAGTTTAAGAGTTTTTGAAGCGCCCCTTGCCGCTTTGTTATGGCCTGGCCTCCAAACATATCCTCAAGATTATCCAAGATCTGCTTCGTAGTCTCATAATCATGATGTTGAGCCTGCAACACGTTGTTCATGCTAGCCATAACATAGCAGCGGGCCTGATCATTAGCATCTTTCCAGCGGTCGTACGCTTGGAATTGCTCATTACTTGAGTCTCTAGTAGGCTCGGGAGGACAAGGGGTTGTCAGTACATATTTCAGTTTCTCAAAGGATATGACGATGTCCAGGTTCCATTTTCAATCGTTATAATTCTCACCAGTTAATTGGTTTTTGTCAAGTATCGATGATATAGCGTTTTTAGACATTTTCAATCTACAATAAAGAATCATATACCAAATATAAGCAAACATATAATAATAGTTTAGTAAGATAACACAATCATGTACATCATACAAATGTGTTTATATGTCACAACCTTGAAAATATCACAACCTTACAACGATAATTCCCAACTCAGAATTCAACAAGCTCCTAGAGGAGTCATGCCAAATTCAATCAGGAACACAGATCCCCTCCTGATTAATATATGCCATCTAAGACCCATATGATCCAGCATACACTAAAAATCGTTTCTTTGGCCATTAATTTTATTAACAGAGCTCCTAGGGGAGGTTAATAATAAAATTAACATGAGTGTATAACCATCGTTTCAATATTTTATCTATGATTTATAATCACTACCTAGGGGTGTGCAACCATAAATGATACTAAAATACCTTATCCTTTCAGATATCCAATCTGGTACATGATAGAAATCCCTTCCTAAGGGTCGGAACCACCATGTTCTTCCTATGGACCAACGATGGAGGCCTTAGGCCCTCTCTTCGAAAACCTTCTCCCACTCAATCTTTTGAAGTCAAGGTTTTATTTTAAAATTATGCATGAACAATTTAATATGAGCGGCACTCCTTATTCTATATGACATGTTATCAATATATATGGTAAATCATATTATAATGTAGACAAGCAAAGCAATCAAGCAAAGCTGCAAGCAAAATAATAATAACCGTAATATTATGGTTCCACCCTAGAGAATAGAAAACTAAGATTACAAGAGAATAATTGAGACATTTATCGATTCTTCATCCCTGAATCCTCAAGCTATATCCTTCTTCATATAATATCCATATTCAAGTCTTCAATCCCGTATGAATCGAATACCCCATATTTTCGGTCATATCCAAATTTAATGTTTCTCAGAATCGTCCCAAAAATAAAATTAAAACTGCGCCAAAAAAATTGCACCTTTTCTAGACACTTGGCAGCTCTTGGTCAGCAGGCCAATCTGGGAGATTGGCCTGCAGGTCAAGCTTCATCAGCCTGCCGATCTAATACATCGGCCTGGCGATCCATGAAGGTTCGGCTTGCCGAACTGAGAGTTCGGCCTGCCGACAGAGTACCTCAATTTTTGCCCCACTGTCTGCCTGTCGGACCACACGTCTGGCCTACCGATCTGTGACCTTCGGCCTGCCGAACTGTGACGTCCGGCATACCGACCGAGCAGAAAAAACTTGGTCTAGAAAATACAACTTTAATGCAATTTATCAATTTTATTTTCAACAATTCAAAAACATAAAATTAGAGACTCAGGAAATACCTGGAGGCGCCATCATCTATCTCTAAGATCCGACTTCTTGTTCTGTCTTCTCCGAATAAACATTTAATTACAAAATTCTTACAAATTTAAAATTAAATAACAATTCCTAGACGGAGATGATAGTCTGTCATCTAATTATATGAAAAACCTAGATACATAATCTAACCTCTAAGGAACCATAACCGGTATGAATTAATTAATTAATTAATAATTAAACAATGATTTAATCAACCACAATTAATTAATAAATATTCACCACATAATCCATGACAACATATATATTATATAGAAACCTAGAATGCTATCTCTCTATAAATCTCAATTCAAGCATAGGAGATGTTAAGATCACAAAATTTATGCATATAACATGATCACAAACTTGCAAATTTATGTAAAAACTATGGCTCTGATACCAATTGTTGGAAACAAAGTGCGCAGCGAAATTTTAAAAATTTTCCATCAGAGTAATTTCCAAAACACAAGTTTGACATGTTATATGTATAAATTAGACAGATCTTACTAACCTCTGTGTGCCGAAGAACCTCCGCAACCTATGTAGAGAAGTAACGTTCCAAAAGAGCCTCAACCAACTGGTCTTCTTTGCTATTCTCTATCCACAACCGGAGTGAGTATGGGCTCACACGTACAGCTCTTCCACCGGTGACTCTCTTTCCAACCAATAGAGAGAACCCAAAGCTAGTGTTTGTGATTTGTGAACAAAAGCTCTCAGGGAGTTTTCAGATGCTCACCAAAAGAGTATCACTCTTAATCTCTCAAATTGATCTGAGTAAATCATGAGACTCACTCCCTTTATATAGCTATTGGTCCTGGGGTCAGTCCTTATCAGATTAGGTCTCAAAAACTCGAAACAGAATCAAGTTTAGATCAATATCAGATAAGATCCATGTGAAAATGTGTAATCTTATCTTTCGTTGATCGGCAGGCCGAACAGGCCCCATCGACAGGCCGAACACGTCATCCGGTAGGCCGAACTCCTGAGAAAAAATCTCCGCGAATCTTTTATTTTCCACCCGAGATTCTAAAGGGTAAAGTCTCAGTTTTGATTCAAATAACCCAATAGAGAAGTTATCCAATCAAAACAAACTTTATCAAGATAATCTCTAAGAAAATAAATCAATTCACAATAATTCTACAAGTTTATCTTGATCTAATTTGTCCAAAATTAAAACAACCGATAAACAGACAAGAATTATCTTACCGTAAAAATTTAACAAGTTTATCTTGAAGTAATTTCTTACAAAATTAATTCAACCAATAAACAGACATGAATTATTTGATTCTTACAAATTTTAAACCAATCTGATAAATCCGACATAAGTCACCAAATATTGAAAAAGCACGCCGTGTCGTTACAGGATTTTGTGAGCTAGCAAATGGGACCAAAATGGACCTATAAAGTTCAAGCTCATGATAATCATGAAACGCAATATCCCATATATGCATTTCACAATTTTCAACTCTAACGCTACTCCACTAAAAGCTTGGAGCTGCACTCTCGAACTTTATAGAATTACGAAGCACGTATTGCTAAGTCTCCATGACATATCATAGTGTATCATATCCTCATATGATCATCCATAATCAGCTTAAGGACAAATTCTGTCTTACCTTCCCAATTATTTTTATCTTACGTTCCATTGTCTCACCATTAGAAAACTTACCATCCAAAGATAGTATACCATTCGGTTACACCTATGTATCCAAATGGTTGAGCGCTCCAGTTTTCCAATTACAAGACAACGCATATAAGAGGATATCATTACTCCTAAAGAGGAGCTGTGGATTTCATATCTATGAATAACAAATCTACGCTATCAAGAGTCATGCCTCCAATGTACCGACATGCATACCACTATTGAGATGTAGGTGTCACCCTTTGGTACATCAAAAGACACAAGTCGAGACAACGGGCCCATTATTCATCTCAGGATTAAGATACAATACAAATGACTATATAAAGTGAATCAATTTGCCGAGGCAGAGTTATTAATCCAAATCAATTCACTTTATGTCCCGATCCAACACATCGTCACCTATGACAACGTGCCAATGTTTCTATTCACGGAGTTCAACTCCGATGGTCAAGACAAACCATCTCCCATAAGGGATATAGACAACATAACAATCTTTACATGAATAAAGAGCCTAACTTTATTCCCTCGATTGTGGATCATAGGTTTTAGTCCGTCACCTTAAAAATAATGTCTTTCGCATAATCAGTATATCATATGCCCAATTCTTAAGGCTTAGACTGACAGTCTCAGACTACTGTTTGCTTATCATACATTCAACAAATATGAACGTAAAGAGGACAAGATTTGATATATATAAATGAATAAATTCTTTATTGATAAAAATGTCTGCAAAAACGTATTACATTTTTACTCCTTAGGGCATACATGTCTAGCAGTCCTAAATCAAAATAATAAATAGTAATTCAATTAAAAACAATTTCATAAACAATAAACACGTATAAATCATATGCATAAAACAAATTAATCATAGTTATCCATAGTACAATAAACACAAATCAATAAATAACAAAATCAACACCAATTTATCAATATATCAAATACAAACTTACAATTAGGAAGGAGATTAAGGAGATGGAGGCAGAGAAGGATAGCTACAGCAGTTTTGGAAGGTTATGGATGTGTATTTAAGAGCTGGGCTTGTGATTCATGTCTGATTATCGAGCTGAAAAAAGGGCTTTTAAGTCATCTTCCACAACAGTTTTTGGAAAAAACCATCATGGAAAGTTGCAACCTTGCATGACGGTTTTTTAAAAAATCATCTTGGAAAGTTACCTCTTACCATGATGGTTTTTGAAGCAAACCGTCATGGTAGACATCCTCCCCTACCATGACGGTTTTTGTCTTCTTAGGCATAACTCCTCGCTTTTTTTCCCTTACCACGACGGTTTTAAAAAAAATTCGTTAAATGAGGGTCGTATAGTCTCAAATTTCTAGTAGTAATATATATATATATATATATATATATATATAGTACCTTTTATTTTAAAGAAACATCAAATTGGGAATTTGTTGTTTAAAAAATATAAAATTGTACCTTATCATTTTTGAAAATCTTATATTAACACCCTAAGTCTATTTTTTGGAACAATGTCTGTTTAGCTCATTTATGTATTTTGTTTACTTTTATTTTGTGTCAAATAATAAATTTTAAAAAAAAAATTTAATAAATATTTAACATGTATATTAAGTGAGAATAAATTTCGAGATGCTGCTTTCTCGTTAACGAAATGACGAAACATTTCTTTTCCTAAAATGTTTTGCCATGTATCAGTATAATATTTGCTAAAAATCAATTTAGTTTCTATGTGTTGCCATCGTATTTGCAAGCAAAAGCATGCACGCATGTTTCGGTGGCACAAGATTACACTAAATCAAGGGAGTAAAAAGTGGTGGGACCCATTGGCTGAATCATGAGCTAAGAGGACGAGCATATCATGCACACATGCACCCCATTGGTTGAATGGAGGACTGCATGGATGCCAAGATGGGGCCCAGCTTGACCTGCTCATGACAGGCTTGTCAGCCACCTCCCTCTCTTTGCGTGTGTATGCACGCGCTAAGCTTTTCTCCTTGTGCATGAGGCCTTTTTTTATTAAAAAAAAAAAAAAAAAAAAAAGAAACTTTGATATTGGGGGAACCAACTTCTTCCTTTATTCTTTTTTGTTTTGTCTTTTTATTCCCTTTTTTCATCTTTTTTTTTTATTTTCTTAATTTTTTTGCTTTTTTCATCCCTTTTTTTTTTTGTCATTATTTTTTTAGCTTCTCATAATTTTTTACTTCTCCACTCTTTTTTTTTTGTGTGTGTTTGACTTCCTTTTATTTTTTTCTTCCTCTTTTTTTTAATTTTTTTAGTGCTTCATTTTTGTTTATCTTCATCTTTGTGCTATTTTTTTTTTTGGTTTTCCCCTAATATTTTGCATGTTTTCAAATTTACGTCATTCTTTTTTCAAAAAAAAATATTTATTGTCAAAATTTTTTAACTTTTCCTTTTATAGCCTTTGTCATTTTAGTTTACAAAATATTTCCCTACCTACATACGTTCTTCTTCCCCAATGGAAGTTCAACTACTATCTGCCTCAACGTCATCGCCTCTAATTTATTAATGTTAAAAAAATTTCTTCTGTTCTTAGTTTTATTTATGTTAAACATTTTTGTCATACAACACTCTCAAATACTTTTTTATATGTATCCATAAATAATTTACAGACTAACTTTTCTTGTGGACTTTTTCTCTTATCTAATATTTTTTCCTTTATTAAATCAATTTATTGGACGAATAATAATTGAGTAAAACTAAACTTTAGAATAAATTTTAGAGATCCATGTCAAAAGAATACAGTAACATGGGCAAGGTGCATGCTCTTTACTATTACTAGATAAAAGAGGCCAAGTCTTTTCGCATGTTCTTATTTGCATTTTCAGTGCTTTATTTTTTTTTTCACCTTTGTTTTTTTGTTGCTTTTTTCCTAATATCTTATATATTTTCAGTCATTTCATTGATTTTTTTAAATGTTTATCATCAAAATATTTTTTAAAATTTCCCTTATTACATATTATTTTACATCATCTAAAAATATTATTTTGCTAAGTGTAACTTCTAAATTTTGATCATATTCATTTTCATTCAAGCTTTTTTTTCCTTTATCATTTTGGTTCCCTAATGTTTCCTTACTTACATATGTTCTTTTTCTCAATGACACTTTTAACTACTATTTACCTCATAAATTTCATTCCTTCTAATTTATTCATAAAAAGTTTATCCGCCATACGTCCCCACTCAAATATTTCTTAAATAGCCTTTATAACTGATATCTTCTCATAGGGGTGAACAACGGTCGGTTTGACGGTTTTTGGGAAGGCTACGGTGCGGTTTTTTTAGATAGCGAATTGGTGATTAACCAACCCACAAACCGCCCACCACATGGCGGGTGGTTTCGGTTTGGTTTTGGTGGTTGCAGGCGGGTGCAAGTGGGTTGAGACGGTTTAGACCTACGCTATTGTCTAATGTAATTTTTTGGACCTTTTTGTAAAAAGTGAAGAAAATTTGTAGGAAATATAAGATGATAATACATAAAGCATTCCCAACAATAAGTAAGTTTGATGCCTAAAGACAGTGACCATATTCAAAAGTACAAACTAAGAAACATAATCACTCACTGCAACAAGAAACATCAATTACAAATGAAGTGATGAACAAAGTCAAGAGTCCATAAAGATTAAAGCCTATTCATTGGGTTCGAAAATAATAGAATGCTACAAATTAAATGATGAACAAAGTCAAGTGTTCTTTTTTCTTTTTAGGGCCTTTCTCTACTAACTTACTTGATTTTAATTTTGATCACTTCATAAAATAATAAGAGAATTTTCAGTTTCTAATATGTCAAGAGGCAACCGAGCCCGTGTTTGAAGTGTTGGATTTTTCAATCATCTCTAAAACTAGAACAAAATCAATTAAATGATAAGTCTTTTTTTAAATATATAGGCGGGCAACCCTCGCCCTCAAAAACTTAAAACCAAACCCGCCCACATGAATATATTGAACCCGCCTGCCAGTGGGTTGCTAACGTAAACTCGTTTTTTTTTATATGGGCGAGGGCGGACGCGGGCGGTTGGCCGGTGCGGCGTGGTTTTTGTACAGCCCTATCTTCTCATAGTACTTCCTAGTTAATTTTTCTATAAATTTGCTGACTATATTCTCTTTAAATAAAAAATTACCTTATTTGTGTATACATACTGATATTTTTTTCTCTCACACACATTCAACCAAAATGAATGTCTTGATTGAAACATGTATTTCAATCTATTAGTTCTTCAGTTTTTTAAAAAAGAAAAACCTTATGTTTTTAATGAACCTTATTAAACTTTTTTACCGTGACCTTCTCTTATTAAATATTTTTTCTCAAATATATGATTTTTCAAATGTTTTTAATCAATTTTTTATTACTGTAATCCTCATAAATATCCCCTAATCACTCCCCTCAAATAGTTTCTTTTTAGATTTAATCCTGCCTAAATATTTTTATCTTCCAACCATCTTAAATACTTCTTTTACGTGTAGTCCATTTTTTTTTTTTGTTGATTTTCTCCTAATCTACTAAACTTTTTTTTTCTTTATTACACTACACTAAACTATTACAAGAATAATTCTAAATTTTAAATAATTCTATTAAAAAAATAAAAATACACGTGTCGGTAAATAAAATTGCTTTTTGAAATTTTCCAAAGATATTCTCAAAAGAAAAAGGGTTATTTTGACGAAAGGGCAAAAAAAAAATTTAAATCGAGTAAAAGTATTTTTTTTTAACAAAAAAACACGTTTTTTTTACAAGTAAACTGTCTTAGTTTTTTTTAAAAAAGGAAGAAAAATGACTGTAGTAAAATAAAAAACCTTAACAAGATGAAAAAAAATAGAACCATTTTAATGTCTAAAAAGTTTTTTTTATACCAAAAACTATCTTAAAAAAAACACTGACAAAAAAATATTTTTTTAAAAGGTTATTTTTAAAAATCCCTCCACAAAAAACAGGAGAGTATTAATCTGATATTTCGTCGAGATTCTCGAAGGAGAGGGAAAAACCTAACGACTTGTGCAATTTGTCGCGCAAGCAGATCAAATCAGAGCGCTTCTTTCTGGCTCTTTGCTTTCTTCCTTGCTTTTAATCTTACTTATCTCGCGGATCGCAGAACAGCGAGTACCAGAACTTGTTCTTTTCTTTCCTGTTTTTAATCTGCAAAAATTATAAAAAATGGCAAACCAGAACCAGAAAGCCGTAGTCTTTGAACTCAACAATGGAACTATGCGTGCCTTGATCACCAACTACGGCTGCACCATCACCTCCTTGTCTGTACCTGACAAAGATGGTATTGTCTGCTTTTCGAAACCCTTTCTCATTTCACAATTACTTCTTTCGGAATCACGCTGATCCTTAGATATAACGTTCAATTTTGAAGGAAAATTGGCTGATGTGGTCCTGGGATTCGACACCCTAGAGCCGTATTTGGTGAATTCTAAACTTTTTTTCGTTAATCATTTTGTTGGAATTCCCAATTCTATATTCTCTTATATCCATGATTTGGAAATGACATTCGTTTATTATTATTATTATTATTATTATTATTATTATTATTAGGGATATTTTTATTTTTGTACCATACCATGTACTTTTTATGTATTTTTTTAAGGTTATCAAAAAAATTATGTATTTTGAACTTTTTTATGCTTTCACATTTAAATTTATATTAAATTCTTAAATTTTTCTTTGTCTATACTTTATTTTGACTACAATAAGACCTAAACATCCTTAAAAGAACTAAAAAAATGCATATAAAAGTTTTAAGAAAAAGCTAAAATTGTCAAAATACGAAGAACATTTAAGTATTTTACATTTAAGTATTTTACAAAGTCAAAATTAAATTTTAACTTGAAAAAAATAAAAATCTAACATAAATTTAAAATGTGAAAATATAATAGTATTAAAGTTAAAAATAAAGTATAAAGTTTTAATAATCTTAAAATATAATTTTAAGGTGTAAAAGAGAAAATATCCCTTATTATTATTATTATTAATCTGTTAAAATGGCAGTTGTTCTTTCATCTTATGGAACTTTTGCTCTTTAAAAATGGCAATGCATGGGTAATCAGAATGGTGCTGCCCCTTATTTTGGCTGCATTGTTGGTCGAGTGGCGAATAGGATCAAAGATGGAAAGTTCACTCTCAATGGAATAGAATATTTTTTGCCTCTGAACAAACCTCCAAACAGTCTCCATGGTATGTAGTTTATCTTAATTGTCCTTTTAAATCTCAATGTTTATCAATCTTCTTTGTGCATAGTACTATTATATGTATGGAATTGTCGGGTTTGGAGTAGCCAAATACTTTGGTTAAGCATTAAAGTTTAGAGGACTCGTAGAACTTTTGTTTTCGGCTATTTATATCTTTCTAAGTAAACATAGATATTGCAATCTCTATGATTGAGAAATTCGTGTGCTGGTGATTTTATTTCCTTGGGAATTAATTCGAGGGCTTTAGGTGTGAGACCTTAGGTTGTTGCATTATGTTATTAAACATTGAAATACAGTGGTCGTAGGCATAGCCTAAGCGGTAAAACTACACCAATTCCACCATAGGGTGAACACTTCGAATCCGCCCACCTCAATTCCAAAAAAAAAAATGAAATATAGCAACAAGAGAAAGTTCTTATTGAAGAAATTGTTTTGAGTGCCCTTTTTTTATTGGGTTTATTGTTATGATTTTTGGGGCGACCTCTCACACAGTCATGAGTGTACAAGTAAAGGTAGCAGCTTTCAATAAAATTTGGCTGCTAATTCCATTTTTCATTTTTAAACAATTTTTGTTCTGGTCTTTTGAATAAGTCAAGATCTTTTTGAGGTTCCATATGGTTGGTCTTAGCCAGAAGAATAGGTGTTTCCCTTTTTCAAATCCATCCCTACCTTATTGAGAGCTGAACCGAAGGACTTATCCCTCAAAGGAGAGGTATTACTTGCCACAACTGCTGGTGGTAACTTGAGAAATATCCTCCTTCACCATCTTTCTGTATGCATAAATTTCATCTGTTGTTTGCTAAAGTGAATTCTGGGAAAGGAAAACGGACCTTAGCTTTAAATATTGCATAGAATAATTGCGATTTTTCTCTTCCCTTTTTTTATCCTAGTATCTGTGATTTTCTTTTGCTTAAATAGGTTTGTACGACATAATAGATTGTCTGCTTCTCTTCACTCTCTTAGGTGGAAACAAGGGGTTTGATAAGCAGATATGGGAGGTTGTTGAATACAAGAAGGATGAGAAAATCACTTTCAAATATCACAGTCATGATGGCGAGGAAGGTAAGCACCCAAACTTTTTCTCCTGCATACCTTTCTCAAATCGAACCTCCTTACCACTCTTTAGTTTTTTCTTGGTTGTAGGTTATCCGGGGGAGGTAACCATCACTGCAACTTACACACTTACATCAAGCACGACAATGAGGCTTGACATGGAAGCAGTGCCTGAAAATAAGCCCACTCCAATCAGCTTAGCCCAGCATACCTACTGGAACTTAGCTGGCCATAACTCAGGGAACATACTGGATCATTCGATCCAGATATGGGCGAACCACGTTACCCCTGTGGATCAGAATACTATTCCAACTGGTGAAATCATGTCAGTTAAAGGCACTCCCTTTGATTTTACTGCTGCGAAGAGGATAGGCAATGACATTCAGCAGGTCGGCATTGGGTATGACCACAACTTTGTGCTCGACTGTGGGGAAACAAAGTCGGGTTTGAAACGCGCTGCAAAAGTCAGGGATCCCTCCAGCTCAAGGGTACTTAACTTGTGGAGCAATGCCCCCGGAGTGCAGTTCTACACAGCGAACTATGTCAATGGCGTTTTGGGGAAGGGTGGAGCTGTTTATGGAAAGCATTCAGGGCTTTGTTTGGAGACGCAGGGTTTTCCGAATGCAATTAACCAGCAAAACTTCCCCTCTGTTGTTGTCCAACCTGGTGAGAAGTACCAACACACCATGTTGTTTGAGTTCTCGGTCGAGTGAAGTGTCCGGCTTTCATAAACTGGTCTTCCAAACGGAGATTTATTGGAATAAGATTTTCGACTTGCTATTCTTGCTGCGCAGTGGTTGGAAGATATGTATCCCCACAAACAATATGTGAAGAGATGGTACCTTGTTGAATTAAGTCACTGATGCTTTTCTGTTATGTGATTTCTTATTGATGTAATTTTGTCATAGAAGTACAATAAAAAAGGATTTTAAGTAGGAAAACTTACAAAAATGCCCTCAAATGCCTAAACTTATTAAAATTTTCTCTAAAATCTCACTTATTAAAATTGTCTCTTTATAAGAAAATTGTGAGTTATTAAAAGTCTAAATTATCCTTTTTTTTCACTCCCTTATAAGAGAATGGAGAGAGAATTAAGATTTTTAATCTTTAAAATTGAATTATATTGGATAAAATAATAAATGTGAAATTAATATTTTTAAAAATAAAATTAGAAAAGGAAGGATTTTTAATAAGGGGTTTTCATAAGAGGGCATTTCATGTAGTTTTATCTTTTAAGCATTTTAGATAAAGTAAAAGATAAAATATAAAATATAAAATATAAAAGAAGAAGAAGAAACCTAGAACCAGATTCATTCACACAAATTGGTGTTATAGATAAGAGGAAGTGCAGTAAGTTCAACATTGGCTAAGGTTTCATGAATACTGATCAAACCATGTGGCCAGTCTTAATAACTATGCATTAATGGCGTTATTCTTTTTAAAGTTGATCATACATGTTGATGCTGTAAAATCTGTCTCAACCAAGAAATGATGTCCGATAAGATGGAATGTGAATTTCATGATTACCATTTTTATTACCAAAAGTTCTTTGACGATGGAATGGTGATGTAGTTGGGAATCTTTAGAGTGACCACTTTTGTACTCAAATTCTTTTCTTAGCTTCATCTTCTTCGAGTAGGACAACTCCCCAGTGTTTATCACTAGCGTCTGTCTGGAGAATCCTTTTCCTATGTGAAGGAATCTGAAGTGGCGGAAGGTCTTACATGCGTTGCTTTAGCATCTTTACAGCTGTTGTATGCTCACGTGACTATATCGGAGGGTTCTTTTTCAAAAGTTAAGTGAGAGAACTGACATACCTTGAGATTCTCAGGAGATTTATATTTTCCTTTGGGTTATTTACCTTTTTATATTCTGTATTTTAGGTTTATTCAACCTTTATACTTTTGGTTTTTGATCTCATCAAATTTATATATTCAAATTAGATTTATACACAAAACTTATACATTTGCTAACTCAATCTTCAATTTTGACATAACAAATTGTCCAAAATATCCTCAAATTAAAAAGAAAATTTTAAAAACTTACAAACACTTCACACTATGGTTTTTGCCTTCAAAAATTTATAAAAAACCTTTAAAAATAGGTGTTTTGTGTGTTTTTATTTTTGTTTTTTCTTATTTTTTGAAAGTTTTAATTTTTTTATCTTTTATTTAAAGATAATTTGGTCATTTTAAAGGTCAAAATCAACTATTGACTAAAGTAAGGTATAATTTTATGTATTAAATCTAATATAATAGTATACATTCAATAAGATTGAAAACCAAAAGCATATAGTTTTTGAATTAACATAAAACAGAGGGTATAAAGAGATAAATATCCCTTTTTCATTTTCGCAGGAACACACTTCCCTTTCAAGTTAAAAAAAGCAACAATTTAACATGAACCGAGAAGGACTTGGAAGTATTTTTGCAGATCGAGCATGCCATGAACTAAAATCATGCTAAAATCGTGTTTATAGCCCTCTTTGTACCTTAGGCGGTTGGTGTTGTCTCGTCTTTCCACCAGGTCGGATGTTCAAGGGTTGTAGAGGGAAAAGGAAAAAAAAAAACACAAAACTAAAATTGTGTTTAGTGGGCTTTTTTGAGTTAAGATGAGACGTGCCTAGGTAGTCAAGCATAGTGACTTTTCGGTACAATTCTTTTTCGAAGATGAATCAACTCAATGCAAAGCAATTGTAAATCGGGACGCGTTTTAAGAAGTCATAAATGAACATAACGTGAAACATAATGGAACTGGAAATTAAAAAAAAGTCATAGGATTTAGCATCATTAATTCACTTTACATACATGTTACGCCACACTTTAAAAAGTTGTGCTTATTTATTGTCACATTTAGAATAGTTTATGATACACTATCATTCATATTATTGGAAAAGTAGTACGCAGCAGAAATTTTAAAAATTTTTATACCAGAGTGACTTCCAAGATACAAGTTTGACACGCTATATGCATAAATTAACCAAATCTTACTAACCTTGTTTGCCGAAAAGCTCCCGCTATGTGTGAAGAGAAAGGCGTTCTAAAAAAGCCTTAACCAATTGGCCTTCTTTGCTTTTCTCTATCCACGACCGTTGTGTGTGTAAGCACACTTGTACAGCTCTTTCTAGTGACTCTCCTTCCAACCAATTGCAAAAACCCAGAACTATTATGGTTCGTGATTTGTGAACAATAATTCTCAGGGGAGTTTCCGAGACTCATATACAGAATGCTCACTTTAGATTTCTCAACTAATCTGCATAACAATGAGTCACACTCCCTATTTATAGAGGTTGGGCCCATGGGTTAGTCCTTATCAGATAAGGCCTCAAAAATTTGAATCAGGATTAAATCAGAATCAATATCTAATAAAATTCGCGTCTAAAATGCGTGATCAGATTATCATTCGATCGACAGGTCAAATTGGCAAATCGGCCTGCCAAACTTACTCCATAACCTAAAGACCGGCCTGCCGAACTTATGATTTTTTTTATCCTTCTGAATCTTTATTCCCACTCGAGATTCTTGGGATAAAGCCTCAGTTTTAATTCAAATAACCAATAGAGAAGTTATCTGATTAAAATAGTCATATCTAGATAATCTCTAGGAAAATAATATTCTCGATAATTCAACAAGTTTACCTCGAATTAATTTACATAAAATTAATTCAACCGATAAATAGACATGAATTATCTAATCTTATCAAATTTCAGTCAATCTGATAATTTGACAAAAGTCACCTATTTATTAGAAAACATGCCGTATCGTTACAAGACTTATTATAAGCTAGCAAAGGGAACCTGATGGACTTATATAGTTCAAGCTCTCGATAATTATGAAACCCAATATCCTAGATATACATTTCATAATCATCAACTCTAACGCAACTCCACTAAAAGCTTAAAGCTGCACTCTCGAACTATATAGAATTACGAAGCTCTAATAGTTAGGTCTCCATGATATATCATAATATGTCATATCTCTATAAAATTATCCATAATCGACTTAAGGATAAATTCTGTCTTACCTTCCTGATTAGTTTTCTCTTATGTTCCATTATCTCACTACCGAAAAACTTACCATCTAAAGATAGTATACCAGTCGGTTACACCTATGTATCCAAATGATTGAGCGCTCTAGTTTTCCAATTACAGGATAACGCATATAAGAGAATATCAACAACTTCTAAAAAAGAGCTATGGATTCCATACCTATAAATAACAAGTCTAAGCTATCAAGAGTCATGCCTCCAATATATCGGCATACATACCAAGATAAAATGTAGATGTCACCCTTTGATACATCAATAGACATAAGTCAATATAACATGCCTATTATTCATCTCAGGATTAAGATACAACACATATGATTTCCTAGAGTGAACTAATTTGCCGAACTAAAATTATTAATCTAAATCAATTACACTTTATGTCCCGATCCAATACATCGTCACCTATGACAATGCACCAATGTTTCTATTCACGTAGTCCACCTCCGATGATCAAGACAAACCATCTCTCGTTAAAGATATAGACAACATAACAATCTTTGCATGAATAAAGTGCCCAACTTTATTCCCTCAATTACGGATCTTATGATTTAGATCCTCACCTTTAGAATCATGTCTTTCGCATAATATGTCCATCATATGCCTGATTCTAAGGTTTAGACTGACAGTTTTAGACTTTTGTTTGCTTATCATACATTCAACAAATATGAACATAAAGAAGACAACAATTTGGTGTATGAATAATAAATAAGTTCTTTATTGATAAAAATGTCTCTAAAAACATATTATATTTTTACTCCTTAGGGCATACATGTCTAATAATTACATATTAAGTTATGTCACAAATAAATATGTATAGCATTAATAAAAAGTAAATCTTAAAAAATGGCATTAATAAAAATTTCCCTTTATTTATATATTAGATTTATCTAGTAGATAGTTGTTTCGTTTGGTAACTTAATTGGAACTTATTAGTTCCAACTACTAACAATGTAAAGCTTTCACATGTACAGTGTAATGCAAAAGTTTGCTACAGTGTAGAGCTCTCGCATGCTATAATATTTTGGTTTCAACTTGTAGTTACAACTATGTTTTCGAATACTCTAAATATAATGGAAAATAATCTGATTTCTTTTACAATGTTTACTAAAAAAACCCTTTTAAATGATGAAACAATTCTTATTATATTTTTGTTGATAAGATCAATCTTGGCTCATAACATGTGCATTTATTTAGGATATATAGCAACTTTAAAATTTTTTTGGATTATTTTCACATTTGCCATTGAATTATGTCACTTTGCTCACCGACTTTAAAATGTACCACTTAATCCCCTCAAATTTTGATCCGATAGAAAGTATCCCCCTTCCATCAAAATCTGTTAATTTTTGGATATTTTTGCAGAATATTTTATATTCTCCCCTTAAACTATGTCATGTATGTTACTTCACCCCCAACTTTCAAAATGTATCACTATGTCCCTTCAAATTTTTCTTTTTGTTAGTAAATAACCTTCTTCCATCCAATTATGTTTAGCTTTACAAGTTCTTGATGACCAATTTCGTACATGGCCTATCCAAAGGACCAAGCCTAACATTCTCATCCTACAGCGTTGATGGGCTCGCTATGTAGACCTAAGCCTTGCTTGAGGAACTCAAGTAAGTCACGGTTTGGTAGGCTATGAATAGTGAACGGGCCCATTTATTATAGTTCGATTCGATTTTAAATCACACTTGGGGAGATTCTTAAGTTAATTGAACTAAAATAAATGGATGATGGAGAAAAATAACCCCAAAAATCCTCTTTTTGCCTTAGAAATAGTCCAAATGCCTTTACTTTGCCTTAAAATAGCCTAAGGAGTCAAAACCTAGGCTCAAAATTCATTTCCGTAGTGAAAAATGCCAAGAATCTTGTGATGGAGCACTAGGTGTGCCTCTGGACCCAGTATGCAGCTCCAAAGGCGCACCTTCAAGGGAGTTCTATATGCATCAATATAGTCTTTATCCGAGTTGGAAGCTTCTCGTAAGAGGCATTGTGCATGCGCCTTCGTGAGTGTTTCCCTCACGAATTTTTTGGAATGTTCTAATAGCATGTTAGACATCTCAAACTTAACAAGAAGGGCAAAACCTTGCGCTGAAGGAAGTAGCATGCTCGTCAGATCTTTGAAAATAGAGTCCAACTTGGTCAAACTTCCTTAAGAGCATCAAGCCTAGAAAGGTCTAAGGATCAACACATAATTTGAAATTAGCTATAAATGCATACCATTTTCAACCAATCCCAAATTCAAACATCGAAAGTGCCAGACGTTACTTGCTTTGGAGAGCATGGAGTGTTGCAAGCGCTATCCAAGCAAAATGGCATCATCTCCGGAGCAAGCCTCCAACCTTCACTATAAATGCCCCTCACCTTCACCATTCGAAGCACGAATTACGAGAGACTCACACCCACTTATTTCACGCCATTTTCACTTTCAAAAAAGCTTCAAAAGTCTTCTTGTTCTTCCAATTTTGGCCTCTTCAAACTTGGAAAATTTCCTACAATTTTCCAGAACTCTCCTTCAACCGTTGACTACTCATCTCATCATCCCCAATGGAAGGTCAAGATGGTGCCACATGATGGCTGAGTCATGCATTCTTTGCTAAGAGACATGTTGCCAAGGCTAATCTTGATGGGGTTGGATCCACGCAGTTTACATATCACGTGTGTTGCACAGGGAAGAACCTGTCCAGCTAGGCGGCTTGTGATGTCCTCGTAGGAGGCATCGCTGAGGAGGTCCCCAACACAAATGGATCAAATCCTCCACTATATACAATTCAGTGGCGCTTGTCAAGCAAGGGTGTTTGACGACTGAGCCCGAACACTCCCCCAACACTGACAGAAATTGACAAGTGACTAGCATATGGGTCATTAATTAATGGCATGACCAAAATTTGTTAGAATTGGGGATCATTAATTGAGTTTTATCAAAGTAGAAAATTTTTTTAATTAACTTTGTTTTAATATAAAATTGGGGTTAACATTGATTAATAAAGGACCTTTTTATGCTTTAAACTAAAATTTATGTACAAATCACATGTTAGTTTCTATGATTTAATTACGACTATTATTAAATAGAGATGATTTGCTACATATTTGTAAATTTAAAGGGCAAATAGCCAAAATAAAAATTCAAGGACAAAGTGCAACAGTGCAATTACGTTCAGGGGCGGTTGAATTCATTTAACCATTTGTGGCTCTAAAAGTGTAGGTGGAATCAAGTGGTATTCACGACAACGGTGAGTTCCTCAACTTGAAAAAACAGATTCTTATGGGAAACACCATTTTGGACAAAAACAAAACACAACAAAACAAAGGAACGTCTATATAGGGGATAAGTTGGCAAAAATATTTGCATAATTCTTACTGTAAACTATAAACACACTGTTCAAAGAACTAAGCTTATATTGGTAAGATTCCTCTTGACAAAAACAATCAATCATGGCCTCCCTGCAATTCGTCACTCTCACTTTATTCGTACAAGTTCGAGTGGCAAAGTCTCCATTGCCAGCTGGAATATGCAAGAGAAACATTTTAGAAACCAAAAATGTCTCTCAAAGTACAAAATTTAGAAGAATCCTTACCCACAATCTAGGAGTTCTGGGATCCGAATTCGAGTGTAATTTGGACAGCTCCGACTGAAAGCTGATGACCAGTAAAACTTTAAATTCAATGGAGAAAGGGCTGCACAGAAAGTAAATGAAAATTCAATAAGAATTTGTGATTATGTGCATAGGTATGTGATAGGTACTGAGCACATAATTAGCTATAAATGAGAACATTAGTTGACGTGGGAGTAGTTCAGAGCCGGGAACCTTGCTCCAAAAAACATTTCATCTAAAAAAACCGAGAAATTATTGTTCTCCTTGAGTTGAGCAGAACGGCAAGCACTTGGGAGCAATTTACTTGAAAAAAAAAAAAGGGGGCAGCTTGGAGTTTTATCAACAAGTTAGTAACCACATTTAAGGACAATCAAAGTTTAACTTGAAATTAATATAGTTTACATGCTTAAACAGACTTACTAAATAAAACAATATATAAGAAGAATAATTTGTCCAATAAGCAACATACCCTGCAAAGACTGTTGGACAGGTCAAAAGGCGGGGAAGTATTACATAAATGGGCAAAGTGAGATTACGACAAACATCTCCATCTGCAATCTAATAAATGAAAGAGAAAAACAAAATGTTAAATTGATGTAATTTAGTTAAAGCTTTTTTTTGAGTTGAATGATACATGCCTGGGTGGTCTGGATAAGTGATGTCTCAGTTACAATTCTTTCCCCAAGAAGAATTGACTCAATGCGAAGCAAATGTATGTCAATTGAAGAAATGGGAACTGCAGACGCTTCTACTGTTAGTTCACCGGTAATGGCATCTGATAA
Organism: Artocarpus heterophyllus; assembly: GCA_025403435.1. Classification (NCBI taxonomy): domain Eukaryota; kingdom Viridiplantae; phylum Streptophyta; class Magnoliopsida; order Rosales; family Moraceae; genus Artocarpus; species Artocarpus heterophyllus. Next base: position 29,333,730 of record CM046345.1, on the reverse strand, counting down.
AGAACATTGGGTGGACATTCTTCCTGTCACTCGAAATCCACCTATCAAACACTACTACTTATCAGTGATGGGAAAGCTGTTAATATTTTCCATATACTCCAAGCAGAAAATGGACAAATAAATTAGAGAATTAAATGCAATGCACCTAATCTTCAAATGACATGGTCTTTTTACACTCAAAAAAATAAACAAGAATAATTATCAAAAGTTCGCGTAAAAGTTAAAAGAATAAGACCCCTAGTATTCAATAATAAGAAAATGACACTAAAATAAAATGACCGATATAGGATGAAGGTAGCTAATAAACCTGATTTTAACTCAGGAAGTAGCGAATGTCTTTGAGTGTCCTGAGTAATATAAAAGATCACCATCTCAGGAGAAATTGATCCATTGAAAGGATCAGCTAAACACACATTCAAAGAAAAGGAAACCCCTAATAAGTTATGTAGATAAAGGAACAATAAGGGAATATGATACTATTACCCATAAGAGTCAGAAAACACCTGTATCACTTTCAACTATGAACTCTGTCGTTGTAGACAATGATTTATGAAGGTATCCTCTCATTAATTCTGCAGTTAATAGATACTATGAAAAGATTTCTTAGCCACCCATACGTTTCAGAAATGTATGGAAAAGAAAAGCAAAAAGAATACCAGTGGCTTTCTAGAGCTTAAACACTCAACAGAAAGGTGAAACAATCATTTGCATCAACATCTATATAAAAATAATGGACAAGCAAGAAGGTGTAGTTCCACCTGCCTGATTTTTTTTAATATATATATATTCTACTTTTTTTGGTTGGTTTATTCGATGTAAGCTTTTAGCATTGATTTGTTCTGTTCCAATCCTTTTTTTTTTTTTCTTTTCAAAACCACTTGCCCATCTTTTCCGTTATTTTTTATTTATGTAAAGGCTTGTATATACATGAGTCATTTGTACCTATAAAAGGAAGCTACAGAGATTAATTTATCTGATTAGAAAAAAAAGGGAAGAAGCCGAGCACTTTTGAAAACATAAAATAGATTCTAGCATTTTCATTAAACACAATGTTCGTTTTTGTCATTATCTTTTTTTTTAACCAGTCACAAAATATGCTCGGCTAAAAACAAGGTAGGTCCACTGGATTTCTGCTTCTTTTCTCTCAATTCTTTTTCTAGTCAAACAACCTATTATTCTCCTTTTTCACTTCAAAAACCCTGGCAATATATTTCCTCTCATTTTATGGAGGGATCGAGTTTTATGGAGGGTTGTTGTGCAAGTAATTTGTTGGGGAATATGGTTAAAAAGGAATAATAGAATTTTTGCAGGAGTGGAAGAAGATTCTTTGGCTTTACGGGATAAAATTAAATACTGGGTTCCTTTGTGGGTATACAAGGATAAAGCTTTTGGCATTCTCTTATTTCAGGTTTGGTAAGGAGTTGGGCACCTTTTTTATAGCCCTTCTTGTTGGTAGTTTCGAGGAAGTGTCTTCCTTGTTTTTGTATTCCTTTCTCCTCTATTTTGATTAATAAAGTTCGATTCTTTATCAAAGAAAAAAATATTCACCTGAATGCTAATATTGGCTCCATGGAAGGTCTCGTAGAATTTTTCCAAGTTCTCTTCTCCTGGCTTCTTGAGATATAAAGAAAATGGAATCTGCCAGCAAGATGGACAACAATAAAAGGAACAGAAATAGAAGGATTATTCAACAAAAAAGATGGGAAACATGAATTGTGAGAAGATCAGAGGAACTTTGCATAAACCATGCCTTGATGTATCTTTATACGTGGGAATGATTGAGAACAATTAGATGTAAGTTGCAATAGAAACAAGTAGGAGGAAATCGAAAACGATACAAAGAAATGTTAGCACCACGTATCGTTGTAAACTATATTGAAGTTCTTAGAAGACTTGAACATCAGATTCCAAAACCAGCAAAACATACAAATGTTGGCATAAAAATTTAAGAAAGAAAGCAGTCATTTGATGGTTGTGTTTAGCTGAAAGATTTAAATATCAGAGTCCTTAGACCAGCATATTACTCAAACATTCTCCACAAACTTAAGAGTTTCAGGAAAGATTAAATGTATTTAAATTCTGAAGGCATCAATTGTTTGTTTGACATGCGATTACGTGAATATTTGGAAAATCACTAATTGCCTCAAAAGAAAAGGCAAGAGATCACCACGATACTACCTCTGTTGTACGTGAACCAATCTTTCCAGAAGGTTTAACCTCAACATTCTTATTCCTACATCCAAGTGAGAAAAATAAAAAATGGTAACATCCATATGCACCAAACAAGAAGGTAAGAGAACCATGTAGAGAAAAAAAGAGAAAGTTTAAATGATAATTGCAATTCTGACATAAACTGAGACGGAGCTAAACATAGAACCCATATGGCCCTGTTATTACTTTAATCTCATGAAATAAGCAAATTAATGCCACCTCCGGATATGCCAAAATAATCATAATAGAGGCAGGGATTTTTATTTTTTTTTTACACAATACTAGAGTTCGTTTGGGAAACACATTAGAAATAATAAGTTCCAATTGTTACAATGTAAAGTTCACTTATGCTACAGTGAAAAGCAAAAGCTTTCTACAATGTAAAGCTCCCTCATGCTACTACAATGTAAAGCTCCCTCATGCTACAGTGTTTAAGTTCCAACGTGTTTCCCAAACAAACTCCTAGTTGTTCTTAGGATTTAAACTTGAAATATGCCCTTTAACCCACCCCACCCTAACACCAGTTGGCAATAGAGGTAGGGGTTTTGGCATACGTTATACATGGTTTTGTCATTTAAAAATAAATAAATAAATAAATAAGATACTAAAATTTTACATAACAACAGAAACAAGAGTTGAAAATCTTACACAATGGGTATTGGTTTGATAACACCGTAAAAAGATTCTATCACCCCCGCTGATCCTCCACGAACCTTAAGCATCAGTGAAAACAAACAAATAAAGTAGTATTCGAAGGAAAACAAATATAGGTTCTCATTTAATAAATTATAACTAAATTTAACACAAATTCTTCTCGATTGCTAAGGAGAAAAAGAACCAAAAAAAACAGGAAAAAGAATTATAACCTAGCCTAAAAATGGAGCTCGGTTTAGTCAATTACGGGGGTGTTTGGTAGTGATAGGAACCACTCAGTTTCCACCACAATCTCAATTATAAACAATATAAAGCTCTCGCATGCTACAATAACAATAAAAAAAATATTATTCAGTGTAAAATTTTCACGTACTACAATAAAATGATTCCCACCACCAGTTCCCACTACTTTCCAAACACCCTATACATGAACGGAGTGAGACAATCCTTCGAGTTATCTATATGAATAATGAATCGGCATACAATCATGTTAAAATTTCAAAGCATTTTCTTTCCATTTTCTCGGGAAACAAGCGGATAGTCGATTGAACCTGGAGATTGACAGATCCGTTAACAGTGAGTCGGATACCATAGTGGGAGATGGAAGAGGGAGAGTGGACGATGATTTTTCCTTCAAGAGGTTCCTGAAATCCAATATCGCCATCGTCGCCGTGATCAACGCCAAAGATACTGTCGAATTCAGAGAAAGATTATAGAGAAGAGCAGACTTACAGAAGGGCGATACACCCGATTGCTTCGGGAAAGTTTGAGCTCTATCGACATCACAAGAGCCAACCAAAACCGAAATAGAACCGAGAAAGTGCCCCTTTTTTCTTTCCATAACTAGTTAAATTCATTACAGTCCTTAAACTTTTTTTTTTTTTCAAGAATTAGTCCGTGTCTCTGCTAAATATAAAAAGTGTCTCGTGAATAATTTTTTTTAAATTTTAGATCTCGAATTATCTTTTTTCTTTATAAGTAGTCTATAGGTTAAAATTTGTAATATATTTAGTTCTTAAATTAAAAAATTACTGAAATTAGTTAATTGTTAAATAAATATATAAAATACATTAAATATGTAAAATGATATCATATGTATAGTCCTTATACTAAAAGAAAAGAGTGATTCTACTTACACCTATTAAATATACGAACGACCCTAAGTAAAAATATTGTTTTGTATTTTCTATTACAGTACATAAAACAATATTAGAAAATAATCGTGTCATACATTTTGGTATATTAGGGAAGTTTTGTTCCTTAATTTGGTGTTAAAAATTTTCAAAACAAGTGTTGTCTTAGTTAAATTTTGAATGCGTTAGGTATCAAATTTTGTTTTGTTTAATTTTTTTAAAAAAATTCAATTTGTTGGTAATTCATACAAATTTGATATTCGATTGAGAAAATTAAAGAAACAAAACAAAACAAAACAAAACAAAATTGATAGATTGGTAGGAATATAAATTGGTTAAAATAGTTATAATATAATAGATATTAATAAATTTATAAGTCTATTATATGAGATATAAAAATAATTTGGGGATATTTATTAATATGATAGGTAAAATATGTTCATTTCAAAAAATTATCAAAGTTATATATTTGAATAAGTAGATAACAAAATATTAAATACGTGTAGCAGAGAAATTAATTTGGCAATTTTTTTTTTAAGCTTAGGGACTACAAACTTGGTCCAATTTCGCATATGTAATGTTTTTTTATATATATTTATTTAACAATATAACTAATTTTAGCATATGCTTTTTTAATTTGGGACTACATATAATACAAGTTTTAGTATAGGGACTATTTGTAGAGAGGATGATAGTTTAGGGACCATTTATGAGAAAAGTTATTGTTCATCTAAAATTTAACAGAAAGACGATTCATGAGAAACTTTTTAAGTTCATGGACTATTTATGGGACAAAATTAAGTACAGGGACCAATTTTAGAGAGAGAAAACAATTCAAGGACTACATATGAATTTTATCCCTAGTCAAAAGAGCCTTTGACGTTAAAGGTATGATTATTTTGTATCATGTAGGGTTCGTTTGGTAAATGGATTTGAATTGTATTGATTTAGATTATTTTGATTTGAGTTTTGTGATTTGAATTGCAATCTGAATTGACGTTTGGATGTACATTTAAAGTGTTAGTCTGCATAAGGAATAAAATTGAAATTTGTGTTTAGATAGATAATGGAAAAAGTTTTTGATTTATTAACAAATCTTTAATGTTCATTATATTAAAAATTATGTAATATAGATCTCGATTATTCCTCTCTTTATTAGGAATACAATTAAAGCAGAATCGTCTCAATCGAATATCAAATGAAGAAGTTATAATTTGTTTTTCACAATATAGGAGAGAGAATTTTAGTTTTTACTGTAAAAACTTATCTAAGTTCAATGGGGGATAGAACTCTGAAAACTTGGATTAGAAGGATTCAAACAATTTGTATTTTAAGAAAAACAAACATACGTCTAAAGGATTCTTTGGCCTTAAAGTCTAAAGAGTTAGCTTAATATGCCAAACAAACAACGCATAAATATTTATAAGGATCATTATCGAAATGTTTTATAACAAGAACAAGCGAGGAAACTTTAATAATAGTGATATCAGTAAAAAGAAAAAGATATTACATCTTTTTACTCTTTAGACTTGTTACACATTAACAATTTGTCCTTTAAATTTTTTATTTTGATGAGTTATACCTAAACTTACAAATTTATAACAAATCAGCCCCTATTGATAGCGATTTTAGTTTTTTTGACCAAAATTGATATGTAATCTTTGCATGAATATTTGATTATTGACTTCAATGATCATTTTATATATTTAGACCCAAATTTATTGTGGTTAATACCTTTAATTAAGTCTTTATCAAAATAGAAAATTTTAAATTAACTTTGGTTTGCATATTAAAAAAATTATATGAAAAAACTCTTTTATACTCTTAATTAACTACCCATATGAAAATCACATATCAATTTTAGTCAAAAATTTAAAATTGTTATCAATAGGGGTGATTTCCTGCAAATTTGTAAGTTATGGGGCAATTTGCCAAAATTAAAAGTTCAAAAGGCAAATTGCAAATGTGCAGCAAATTCAGTAGGCAATAATGCCAAATATTCAAAGGAAAAAAACCCTAAAAATTAAGATATATATATAAACTATTTTAATATGAGTAAAGCAAGGGAAAAAAAGGTTTCATAGTAAAAAAGATTAAGCTGGAAAAAAAAAATTTGTCAAATTATGATTTTAGAAAAGGAAAAAAAAAAGAAAAGGAAAAAAATAAAAAAGAAGAAAAATAAAAGAGGAATCAATAAAACAAGCTAAAAGAAAGTGTAAAAAAAAAAACATAAAAAGGCAATAGGTTTACCAAATTTTTGAATAATGTTTTAGGGAATTCTCACTCGCACATATGAATTGTTGGAAACAAAATGCGTAGCGGAATTTTAAAATTTTTCATCAGAGTATTTTTTAAAACACAAGTTTGACATGCTACATGTATAAATTAGACAGATCTTACTAACCTTTGTGTGAAGATCCTCTGCAACCTGTGAAGAGAAGTAACGTTCCAGAAGAGCCTCAACCAACTGGTCTTCTTTGCTATTCTCTATCCACAACCGGAGTGAGTGTGGGCTCACACGTACAACTCTTCCACCGGTGACTCTCCTTCCAACCAAGAGAGAGAACCCAAAGCTAGTGTTCGTGATTTGTGAACAAAAGCTCTCAGGGAGTTTTTTAGATGCTCACTAGAAGAGTATCACTCTTAATCTCTCAATTGATCTTAGTAAATCATGAGACTCACTCCCTTTATATAGCCATTGGTCTAGGGGTCAGTCCTTATCAGATTAGGTCTCAAAAACTCGAAACAGAATCAAGTTCGGATCAATATCTGATAAGATCCACGTGAAAATGCGTAATCTTTTTTCTCGCTGGTCGGCAGGCCGAACATCCTGATCAGCAGGCCGAACATCCTGATCAGCAGGCCGAAGTTGTCATTCGGCAGGCCGAACTCCCGAGAAAAAATCTCCGCAAATCTTTTATTTTTCACCGATATTCTAAAGGATAAAGTCTCAGTTTTGATTCAAACAACCCAATAGAGAAGTTATCTGATCAAAACAAACTTTATCAAGATAATCTCTAAGAAAATAAATCAATTCACAATAATTCTACAAGTTTATCTTGATCTAATTTATTCAAAATTAAATCAACCGATAAACAGACAAGATTTATCCGATCCTAATAATTCAACAAGTTTTTCTTAAATTAATTTTATTACAAAATTAATTCAACCAATAAACAGACATGAATTATTTGATTCTTACAAATTTTAAACCAATCTGATAATTCCGACATAAGTCACCAATTATTGGAAAAGCACGCCGTGTTATTATAGGATTTTGTGAGCTAGCAAAGGGGACCAAAATGGGCCTATAAAGTTCAAGCTCATGATAATTATGAAACCCAATATCCTAGATATACATTTCACAATTATCAACTCCAATGCTACTCCACTAAAAGCATGGAGCTGCACTCTCGAACTTTATAGAATTACGAAGCTCATGTAGCTAAGTCTCCATGACATATCATAGTGTATCATATCCCCATATGATAATCCATAATCGGCTTAAGGACAAGTTCTGTCTTGCCTTCCTGATTTTTTTTTATCTTACGTTCCATTGTCTTACCATTAGAAAACTTACCATCCAAAGATAGTATACCGTTCGGTTATGCCTATGTATCTAAATGGTTGAGCGCTCTAGTTTTCCAATTACAGGACAACACATATAAGAGGATATCATTACTCCTACAAATGAGCTATGGATTCCATATCTATGAATAACAAGTCTACACAATCAAGAGTCATGCCTCCAACGTACCGGCATGCATACCACTATTGAGGTGTGGAAGTCACCCATTGGTACATCAAAAGACACAAGTCGAGACAATGTGCCCACTATTCATCTTAGGATTAAGATACAATACAAACAATTGTCTAAAGTGAATCGATTTGCCAAGACAAAATTATTAATCCAAATCAATTCACCTTATGTTCTGATCCAACACATCGTCACCTATGACAACGTGCCAATGTTTCTATTCACAGAGTCCAACTCCGATGGCCAAGACAAACCATCTCCCAAAGGGATATAGACAACATAACAATCTTTACATGAATAAAGTGCCCAACTTTATTCCCTCGATTGCAGATAAGATGTTTTAGACCATCACCTTAAGAATCGTGTCTTCCGTATAATCATCCCATCATATGCCTAATTCTTAAGGTTTAGACCGACAATCTCCGACTACTGTTTGCTTAACAGACATTCAACAAATATGAACGTAAAGAGAACAAGATTTGGTATATATAAATGAATAAATTCTTTATTGATAAAAATGTCTCCAAAAACATATTAAATTTTTACTCCTTAGGGCATACATGTCTAACAATCTCCCACTTGTACTAAGTGAGTAAATACAACAAATTTTGCATCCCCATAGCTTCCACATGCCTCTCAAAGACTCTCCCAGTAAGTGTCATCGTAAATGGATCAGCTAAATTGTCCTCTGACGCGATCTTGCACACCGTGACATGCCTGCCCTCAACGAAGTCCTTTATCACATGATACTTCTGATCAATATACTTACTCTTCTTGTGAAACCTTGGTTCCTTAGCATTAGCTACCGCCGCACTATTATCACAGTACAGTGGTACTGCTTTATCCATACCAGGAACTACCTCAAGATCTCCAAGGAACTTGCGGAGCCACACTGCTTCTTTCGAAGCATCACTAGCCACCACATACTCGGCCTCCATCTTTGAATCCGAAGTGCAATCTTGCTTCGCACTTCTCCAACTGATGGCACCGTTGCCCAAAGTAAACACAAACCCCGAAGTCAATTTCCTAGAATCCAGACAGGATTGAAAATCCAAATCAGTGTATCCTAGAGGAATTAAATCTTCACCCTAATACACAAGCATATACCCTCGAGTCCTTCTCAGGTACTTGAAAATATGCTTTACCGAAACCCAATGGTTTGGTCCTAGATTCGCCTGAAATCGACTTACAATCCCGACCGCATAACTAATATCCGGTCGTGTGCAAAGCATGGCATACATGAGACTACCCACTGCTGAAGCATAAGTCACCTTCTTTATGTATTCTCTTTCTTCATAAGACTTTGGAGAGTCTTTCTTAGAAAGAGTAATTCTAGACCTAGATGGTTGCCCACCTTTCTTGGAATCCTGCATTGCAAACCTTCTGAGAATTTTATCTATGTAGCTGGCCTGGGATAAAGCTATCATTTTGTTCTTCCTATCCCGAAAGATCTGGATACCGAGAACAAAATTAGCCTCACCTAAGTCCTTCATGTCAAACTGCTTGGTCAACCATAATTTGACCGATGACAATGCCCCAACGTCATTGCCAATTAGCAGAATGTCATCTACATAGAGCAGTAGAAAAACCACCTTCCCATCTTTAATGTGTTTGTAAACACATGGTTCATTTACATTTTGTGAGAACCCATAAGTCTTGATCACTTGATCAAATCTTATGTTCCAAGAACAGGAAGCTTGCTTAAGTCCATAAAGTGACTTTAGCAGCTTACAAACTTTACCCTCTTGACCCGCGACCTTGAACCCGTCTGGTTGTTCCATATAAATGGACTCATCAAGATAGCCATTCAGAAAAGCCGTCTTGACATCCATCTACCAAATCTCGTAGTCCCATTCAGAAAAGCTGTCTTGACATCCATCTGCCAAATCTCGTAGTCGAGAGTGGCAGCTATGGACAAGAGAATCCGGATGGACTTAAGCATGGCTATAGGCGAAAAGGTTTACTCATAATCGATTCCTTCCTTTTGCGTATAACCCTTAGCTACCAGTTTAGCCTTAAAGGTTTCGACCTTTCCATCTACTCCTCTTTTCCTCTTGTAGATCCACTTACACCCTATGGGTTTTACCCCTTCGCGAAGATCCACAAACTCCCAGACCTGATTAGTCTCCATAGACTTCATCTCTATGTTCATGGCCTTTGTCCAAAGTTTTGAATCAACATCCTCCATAGCTTCTGCGTAAGTATAAGGATCCCTGTCATGTTCATCTGGTTCAGCCAAGAAGACTTCCCCATTGAACATATACCCCTCAGGTTGACGCCCGATCCTCCCACTACGCTGAAGCCCCTGAGGTTGTTATTCAGGTTTGTTTGGTTTTTCTACACCGATTGGAATGGTTTCGTTCGAAACCTCTAGAGTGAACGTATCACCCCTTAACTCCTCAAGCACAACTTTGCTTCGAGGTTTAAAGTCGTCCATGTTACTCTCCTCAAGGAAAGTTGCATTAGTTGAAACCATGACTTTATTTTCCTTTGGGTTATAAAAATAACCCCCTTTAGTCCCTTTTGGATATCCTATAAACACGCAAACTTCCGAACATGCTTCCAACTTATTCGGATCCTTAAACAGGACATGAGCTGGACATCCCCATATGCGAATATGGTTTAAGGATGTCTTCCATCTTGTCCACAACTCGTGAGGAGTTTTAGGGACCGATTTTGAAGGCACATTGTTCAAAAGATAACATATGGTTTGTAGTGCATATCCCCAAAAGGATAAAGGCAATGATGAATAACTTATCATGGACCTAATCATGTCTAACAAAGTCCTATTCCTTCTTTCTACTACTCCATTCTGCTGCGGAGTGCCCGGCGCAGTCAAACGGGATAAAATCCCATTCTCTAACAAGTGTCCCAAGAACTCATCAGAAAGGTATTCCTCACCTCAATCAGATCGAAGTGCCTTTATGGGTCTACCCAATTGCTTTTCCATTTTAGCCCGAAACTCCCTGAACTTATCATAAGTTTCGCTTTTGTGGTGCATCGTTACACATACCTATATCTTGAGTGATCGTCAATAAAAGTGACGAAGTACTCATACCCTCCTCGTGCCTGGATGTTCATCAGCCCGCAAACATCACTATGCACAAGTTCTAGAACCCCTTCGGCCCTATTGCCCTTAGACCCGTATGGTTTTTTGGTTATTTTACCCTCCAAACAAGATTCACATTGAGGTATAGATTCCACCTTTAAGTGACTTAAAGGTCCATCCCTTACCAACCTTTGAATCCTATTCAGGTTAATATGGCCAAGGCGCAAATGCCAAAGATAAGTCTTATTAGAGTGAGAAGTTTTAAGTCTTTTTGAGTCATTATCATTTATCTCAGCATTAAGCAATAAGTCCATCTTAGGTTTGATAAAATATAGATTATTTTACATCCATCCAGAATAGATAAAAGATTTATTTTTATGAATCACCACTTTTTCATTAAAAGATACCACGTAGGAGTCTTTAAATAAAGAAGATACAGAAATTAAATTCCTTTTAAATTTAGGAACATAAAAACAATCTCGCAAAATTAAATCCCTATAATTATCAAAGTAAAGATGGACATCTCCCACTACTTTCGCTGAGACGAAGGATCTATCGCCCATCCGTAGCATTAAGTCTTCACGTAGCAGACTTCTCGTTTCTTTGAATCCTTGCAGAGAAACACAAACATGATTAGTTGCATCAGAATCTATGACCCAAATGTCACTGGATTCCTCAACCAAACAAGTTTCTAAATAAAGAAGATCACACCTACTTCCCTTGGAAAGGAAGTCCTTGCAATGCTTCTTTATATGCCCGACTTTACCACAGAAGAAGCACTTAAGCTTCTTTGGGTTCTTCTTCTTCTTCTTCTTGCTCTTGGTAGCAGTAGGAATAGAAGACTTCCCATTCTTGGCCCGTTGCTTCTTTCCATTCCCAGAGTTAGGATTGGAACCAGAAGCAGCTACCATGTTGGCCTCACTACCAGCAGGAGACTCCCTGATTAGCAGTTCAAATTCTTGTAATTGTTTCATCAGTTTTGTCATGGTCATATCCCGTCTATTACTTAAATTAAAAGTAGCTCAAAACGGAATAAATTCCTCAGACAGAGTCTCAAAGACCATAGTCATCTGAGTTTCAGCATCGATGTCGGCTCCATTGGTTTGATCCTCAACGAGGTAACCCATGACCAACATCATGTGCTCCTTTACAGATGTCCCCGGTCTCTGTTTATAGTTTAAGAGTTTTCGAAGCTCCCCTTGCCGCTTTGTTATGGCCTGGCCTCCAAACATGTCCTCAAGATTATCCAAGATCTGCTTTGCAGTCTCATAATCCAGATGTTGAGCCTGCAGTACGTTGTTCGTGCTAGCCATAACATAGCAGCGGGCCTGATCATTAGCATCTTTCCAACGATCGTACGCTTGGAATTGCTCATTACTTGAGTCTCCCGTAGGCTCGGGAGGACAAGGGGTTGTCAGTACATATTTCAATTTCTCAAAGGATAGGACGATGTCCAGGTTCCATTTCCAATCGTTATAATTCTCACCGGTTAATTGGTTTTTGTCAAGTATCAATGATAAAGCGTTTTTAGAGATTTTCAATCTACAATAAATAATTATATACCAAACATAAGCAAACATATATAATAATTTAGTAAGATAACACAATCATGTAAAATCATACAAATGTGTTTATGTGTCAAAACCTTAAAAATATCACAACCTTACAACGATAATTCCCAACTCAGAATTCAACAAGCTCCTAGGGGAGTCATGTCAAATTCAATCAGAAATATGGATCCCCTCCTAATTAATATATGCTATCCAGGACCCGCATGATCCAGCATATACTAATAATCGCTTCTTTGGCCATTAATTTTATTAACAGAGCTCCTAGGGGAGGTTAATAATAAAATTAACGTGAGTGTATAACCATCGTTTCAATATTTTACCTATGATTTACAATCACCACCTAGGGGTGTGCAACCATAAATCACACTAAAATACCTTATCCTTTCAGAGATCCAATCTGGTACATGATAGAAATCCCTTCCTAGGGGTTGGGACTACCATATTCTTCCTATGGACCAACGATGGAGGTCTTAGGTTCTCTCTTCGAAAACCTTCTCCCACTCAATCTTTTGAAATCAAGGTTTTATTTTAAAATTATGCATGAACAATTTAAATATGAGCGGCACTCCCTATTCTATGTGACATGTTATCAATATACATGGTAAATCATATTATAATGCAGACAAGCAAAGCAATCAAGCAAGGCTACAAGCAAAATAATAATAACCGTAATATTATGGTTCCACCCTAAAGAGTAGAAAAAAATAAGATTACAAGAGAATAATCAAGACATTTATCGATTCTTCATCCTTGAATCCTCAACCTGTATCATTCTTCATGCAATATCCATCTTCAAGTCTTCAATCCCGTATGAATCAAAACTTCATATTTCCAGTCATATCCAAATTAAATGTTTCTCAGAATCGTCTCAAAAATAAAATTAAAACTGCACCAGAAAAATTACACCTTTTCTGGACACTTGGTAGCTCTCGGTCGGCAAGCCGATCTGGGTGATCGGCCTATCGATCCCTGAAGGTTTGGCCTGCTGGTAGAGCACCCCAAATTCTGCCCCACTGTCGGCCTACCGAACCACACGTCCGGCCTGCCAATCTGTGACCTTCGGCCTGCCGAACTGTGATGTTCGGCTTGCCGACCGAGCAGTAATCCTCTTTCTAGAAAATACAATTTTAATGCAATTCATCAATTTTATTTTCAACAATTCAAAAACATAAAATTAGAGACTTAGGAAATACCTGGAGGCGCCATCATCATTCTTCTAGATTCGTCTTCTAGATCCGTCTTCTCCGAATAATTATTTAATTACAAAATTTTATAAATTTAAAAATTAAATAACAATTCCTAAACGGAGATGATAGTCTGCCATCTAATTACATGAAAAACCTAGATACATATTCTAACCTCTAAGGAACCATAACCGGTATGAATTAATTAATTAATAAATAATTAAACAACGATTTAATCTACCACAATTAATTAATAAACATTCACCACAAAATCCATGACAACATATATAATATATAGAAACCTAGAGTGCCATCTCTTTATAAAATTCAATTCAAGCATAGGAGAGATTAAGATCACAAAATTTATGCATATAACATGATCACAAACTTGTAAATTTATGTAAAAACCATGGCTCTGATACCAATTGTTGGAAACAAAGTGCGCAGCAGAATCTTAAAATTTTTCATCAGAGTATTTTTCAAAACACAAGTTTGACATGCTATATGTATAAATTAGACAGATCTTACTAACCTTTGTGTGAAGATCCTCCGCAACCTGTGAAGGGAAGTAACATTCCAAAAGAGCCTCAACCAACTGGTCTTCTTTGCTATTCTCTATCAACAACCGGAGTGAGTGTGAGCTCACACGTACAGTTCTTCCACCGATGACTCTCCTTCGAACCAAGAGAGAGAACCCAAAGCTAGTGCTCGTGATTTGTGAACAAAAGCTCTCAGGGAGTTTTTCAGATGCTCACTAGGAGAGTATCACTCTTAATCTCTCAATTGATCTGAGTAAATCATGAGACTCACTTCCTTTATATAACCATTGGTCCAGGGGTCAGTCCTTATCAGATTAGGTCTCAAAAACTCGAAACAGAATCAAGTTCGGATCAATATCTGATAAGATCCGCGTGAAAATGCGTAATCTCTTTTTCTCGCTGGTCAGCAGGCTGAACATCCTGATCGGCAGGCCCAACAGTCTCCATCGACAGGCCAAACTCCTGTGAAAAAATCTCCGCGAATCTTTTATTTTCCACCCGAGATTCTAAAGGATAAAGTCTCAGTTTTGATTCAAATAACCCAATAGAGAAGATATCTGATGAAAACAAACTTTATCAAGATAATCTCTAAGAAAATAAATCAATTCACAATAATTCTACAAGTTTATCTTGATCTAATTTATCCAAAATTAAATCAACCGATAAACAGACAAGAATTATCCGATCCCAATAATTCAACAAGTTTATCTTAAATTAATTTTATTACAAAATTAATTCAACCAATAAACAGACATGATTATTTGATTCTTACAAATTTTAAACTAATCTGATAATTCCGACATAAGTCACCAATTATTAGAAAAGCACGCCGTGTCGTTACAGGATTTTGTGAGCTAGCAAAAGGAACCAAAATGGACCTATAAAGTTCAAGCTCACGATAATTATGAAACCCAATATCCCAGATATACATTTCACAATTATCAACTCCAACGCTACTCCACTAAAAGCTTGGAGCTGCACTTTCGAACTTTATAGAATTACGAAGCTCGTGTAGCCAAGTCTCCATGACATATCATAGTGTATCGTATCCCCATATGATAATCTATAATCGGCTTAAGGAAAAGTATTGTCTTACCTTCCTAATTATTTTTTTTTATCTTACGTTCCATTGTCTCACCATTAGAAAACTTACCATCCAAAGATAGTATACCATTCGGTTACACCTATGTATCCAAATGGTTGAGCGCTCCAGTTTTTCAATTACAGGACAACACATATAAGAGGATATCATTACTCCTAAAGAGGAGGTATGGATTCCATATCTATGAATAACAAGTATACACAATCAAGAGTCATGCCTCCAACGTACCGGCATGCATACCACTATTGAGATGTGGAAGTCACCCATTGGTACATCAAAAGACACAAGTCGAGACAATGAGCCCACTATTCATCTCAGGATTAAGATACAATACAAATGATTGTCTAAAGTGAATCGATTTTCTAAGACAGAATTATTAATCCAAATCAATTCACTTTATGTCCCGATCCAACATATCGTCACCCATGACAACGTGCCAATGTTTCTATTCACGAAGTTCAACTCCAATGGCCAAGACAAACCATCTCTCAAAGGGATATAGACAACATAGCAATCTTTACATGAATAAAGTGCCCAACTTTATTCCCTCGATTGCGGATCATATGTTTTAGACCATCACCTTAAGAATCGTGTCTTCTGCATAATCATCCCATCATATGCCCAATTCTTAAGGTTTAGACCGACAGTCTCAGACTACTATTTGCTTAACATACATTCAACAAATATGAACGTAAAGAGGATAAGATTTGGTATATATAAATGAAGAAATTCGTTATTGATAAAAATATCTCCAAAAACATATTATATTTTTACTCCTTAGGGCATACATGTCTAACATGAATATCATTTATGATAATCTCACATTTGTTATACATGCTTTAGTTATTGAATATGTTTATTAAGTTTTAATTTTGGTATTTTAGATTTATTTTTAAAATAATTTGGTTACTTTCATTAAAAAAAAATGCAAGGAGTTGTAATTTGGAGTTTGAATAAATGTTGTTATGAAGATTACATTTTGTAGAATAATATTTGAGATGATTAAAAAAAATAAGATTTTAGATTGAAAAATGCAAAAAAGAAAAGTGCGTAAAAATTAAAGTTAAAGTAAATATAAAAAATTAAAAAAAAAAGTCACCAAAGGACAAAATAACTTCACGAAATTTTTGAAGTACTTTAGAGAACTTCCACTTATTATGTTGTTTATAGATAGATAGATAGATAGATAGATATAACATTAATTATAACACACGCATCTAGTACGTTAATCTTATGCTTGACAAACGAGTTTAAACCTATGAGTTTGAAGTATCTACAACGTAAAACTCTTACATGTTTCATTATGAAGCAAAAATATTTTATAATGTAAAGCTCTCACATACTATAGTATTTAGACTTATTTTTTAAATTATCATTTACCAAACACCCTAAAAATGGAGATCTAAATTTTCTTCAAGAATTTTCAATTTTTGTTTTATTTATTATTTCTAAAAAGTGTATTTTGATGAAAAAAAAATTTAAGTAGAGCAAACTTAAGAAGAAAAAAATAATGAGGTGAATTAAACAAAAAATTATTTGCAGCATACATTTGCAAAAATTATTTTTGGAGAGATAGAAAAAAATGTTTAGGTAGAGACACATTTGAGAATAAATTATTTCAGCAAGAGAATTACTTATGAGAGCCATAAAAAAAAAGTTACCATTGGAGAAAAATATTTAAGTTATTTTGGAAAAATATTTTGACAATCACACATTTAAATTAAGTCATTTTAACTAGAGTATATTAGGGAAAAAAAGTTTATTAAGAAAATGTTTTGTTTGAAAAAAAAAGCAACATTTAAAAGTAGACCAAAAAAATAAACAAATAGAATATATGTCTCAATTACAATATACGTTTTCGTTAAATATACATGTGCATGCATGAAAAATGTTTGGGTCGTGATATGTGTGACAAAAATTATTTCAACATGATTAAATTATAGGAATGATATTTATGAGACAAATAGTAGTTATGACTGTCGCTGAAAGGGGAAAAATATAAAAGTAGAGAGATTCTGGATGTTGGGTTTACAATCAAATCAAATAAGATTAAAATGATATTTACAGGTTGATAAAGATAACTGGGCCCTTAAATTACCTTTATTAAGTCATAGGAAACTTGACAAACAAGGTTAGAGTATTGATTATAGGAAAAACAAATAAAGAAATGGAACTTGAATATAAATACCGCAAAATAAAAGATACCAGACACATAATTTATAATGATTCACTCTTTAAATAGAGCTATGTCCACCATCCTTCTTCACTATATGATTAACTTGATACAATTACAAGGACTCTGATTAAAAAAAATAGATTAACTAATAGAAGCAAAGGTTTTTTGTTTGGGGAGTATTTTTTGTAGAGTTTCTGGATGTAAATGAGAATTCTAGATATCTTCAAGTGATGCCTTCATCCCATTATTATAGTGGCTCTCTTTGAGAATGTGGACTTCAACTAGTGGAGGAGTGGAACTTGTTAGTGCTTATGGTAATGGGATATGCGTCAACTCCTCATTGGCGTGAGTTTCAGGCTAGGTTCCTGCAGTCTACTCCATGAGTTAATAGATTTTCCCCTGTCACTTTCGAGCCTAGATCAAATATGCTAATCTAATCGAGTAAAGAGCTATAATGTTTTGCCTATCTCTTAACTATCTCCAACTATCCTTATATCGAGAAGATCGAATAAAAAATGTCCATCGAATCAAATAACACCAAATGGTCTACCTTGAACTCATCGAAACTTTCTAATGAATGCCTTGATAAGCTTGATCGATCACTCTCAATGGACTCCATCTATTTGAAACACATCGTGGGCTACCCTTATTACTCGTTCGTTCTTTGATTTAGGCTAGATCAAATTATACCCTAACAATTAGCCCTTTCCATAGTTGATAAAATCAATTATAGGAGTGTAATCGAACACATTGATCAAATAATCTCTTGGTTCGACGAATCGTTAATTCTCTTACACAAAATCTTACCTTCGCCCAACCATCATAACATTTTCCTTGGGAAGACGTGAGTGTCAGCAACCTAGGCACATGACACAATTTCATCGATGCATTTTAAAATATTCCTGTGGCATTGACATCGCCTATACTTGATGAGACAAGGCCTCGGTTTGAGTAGGAACTCGAAAAGACGTTGAATTCAAATTGTTAGATCATTTCCCATAGATTGAATTATAACAATCATTTGATTTTCAAACAATTATATATGAGCCTGCCTTCTTTCTTTATTGCATTTCATTTTCTCTTTCTTTTGAAGTTCTTCAAGACTTTCCTCAAAATTTTTCCCGATTTTTATTCCAAAAATGACAGATCATACCCAACCACCCTAGTGGTGGGTATGATTTTCTCTAAGAAAATCTCTATGGAGATTCTATTATAGCCACCTAGCCAGTGTATCTATAAACAGGTCTTGGAGGTTCAAGTTCTATAGATTTTTCTTTGACTTCCATCTATTATTGCTTTATTGCTCTCCCCTTTAGAACTATAAAGAATCTATGCTGAGAAAAAGTTGGAAAGAGATAAATTCAAAAGAGATTTTCCAAGAAATCTCATAGGTGCCCATACAGCAATTGACTCAAAAGAAGAAGAGTAGCAAGGAAGATCTGAAGGTCTTGGTACGCTTGATCATCTAGAGCTATTACCAAACCCATAAGTTTATGTTTAATTAAATTATTATATGTAGCATGATGAGAAGGATCCTGAAAGTTTAAGAAAAATTTTAAAACCCTATTCTATTGTGTTTTACATGACTTTTTGGGTTCAACCCAATAGTACCAAAGTGTGATATCCTAAATTAAATGAAAATAAGCATACCGGTATATTGCAGACATGACTCTTGAATGACGACTCGTTATTTATAGATACGACATCTATAGCTCTTTTGTAGAGCTAGTGATGTTCTCTTATAGGCATTATCCTGTAATTGAAAAATTGGAGCACTGAACCATTGGGATACATATGTGTAACCAAATGGTATATTATTTGTATTGGTTATGAATAGTAAGTATTCCACTAATGAGATAATGGAACATAAAATAAATATAATCGGGAAGGTAAAACAAAAATTATCCTTAAGCCGATCATGAATATCCTACGAAGATGTTGTACATGATGATATGTCATGAGATGAAAGATTTATAAGAGTTTCATGATTTATGTATAGTGCAGCTCTAAGCTTTTAACAGAATAGCTTTAGAGTTAATCATTGCAAAACATACATGTTGGGAATATGTTATTTTATAATTATAAAAACTTGATCTTTATATATCCATCAATTCCCTTTGCTAGCTCACATTATTTTCTAAAACGATACGAAGTGTTTTTCTACAAATTGATAATTTATGTTAATTCTATGATTTGTTAAAATTCGGTTAATTGGATTTTAGTAATTCATGTTAGTTTATTAGTTGAATTGATTTTATGAATTAATTCAAGATAAACAAGTTGAATTATTTAAATATATTTTCTTTAATATGGGATTACCAGTATATGATTGTTTTAATCAAATAACTTCTACATTAAGTTATTTGAATTAAAACTAAAGCTCTATAAAAGATTCTTGGGTCAAATATAATGGTAATTATCTAATTGGATCAAAACAAGTGGATGAGTAAATCAAGTAGCTTGTCTAGAGCTTGGAAAGGATGACTCTAAGTTAGCCATGACCAGTAGTCGACAATCCATGCTAGATTAGAAATCGTGTTTTATGCGTTTTTCTTGCGGGATTTGATTTTAACTCGAATTTTAAAGCCCAATATGATAAGAATGAGTGCTCTATCAACCACTATATATATATATATATATATATATATAAATATTTCTAGAGTCCTTTAGATTACTTGAGAAATTTAGAAAGAATTTTCTAGAGAAAGAAACTCTATAACTCCTATAGAATTATTATTCAACGTCATGAACCTTAATTGTTGGCTTTCTCTTGTAGTTGGAAGGAGACGTTACCAAGGAAAAGGGTGAATAACATATACCCATTCACATACCGATCGTGGAAAAGATGTAATGTCCAAGAAAATTCGTTAAATTAAATCCAGAATTAATTTAAATTTAAATAATAATTTTTTCTCGATAAATCATATTTTGTATAATTACGATAAAATGTAAATTATTTACAGATAATATTATTATGTATTATGTCTATAAATTTTGTGCAATTTGGAGTATTTTTAGTTTATAAATTTTGTGAGTTTAAATACTCAAAATTATAAAAATACTTTTAAGGTGAAAATTATGTCACATTAATTATAAACTCTTGTGGTATAAATTAATAAAGTAGAAAATGTTAATTAATATGCTAACTAAAGTAAAAAATCATGCCATGGTCCAACACAACATAAAAACTGTTAGTTGTCAATAAGTAAATTGGTAAAGATTATGTGTCTCTAATCCAATGGTTGTTAGAATACAAGATAAAAAGACATACAAAAGTGAAAAGCACACTGTATAGTGTCATTACATGATTAGAGTGCAAATACTGATATATAAAAAATTGTGTTAGGGTTAGAAAAAATGGGTAAAAAGTTAGTCAGTATATTTTAGATTATTTAAATGACTATCTCCTCAAGTTCATATTAGTGGTATAAGAAAAGTATAGCGTAAAATAAAATAACACTATATAAAAAGTAGTGAGACCCAACCAAAAAGTGCCACCCAAAAGGAAAGGATTTGGTCACATCTCCTCCTATGTGTACTTGTTTTAACCATTACGTAAGGCTATTTTTTAATCACAATTTAGTCTAAAATGATGACAGTTAGGCTAGGTACCCTAAGGATTAAATGATGTAATAAGTTTTTGGAGACATTTAATCGATAAAGTGTTTATTTATCATTCATATATCAAGTGTTGTCCAGTTTATGTTCATTTTTGTTGAATGGATGAGAAGCAAACGAAAGTTTGAAATTGTCAGTCTAAACCTTTAATATTGTGCATATGATAGACAAATTATGTGGAAGGCATGAATCTTAAAGGTGATAGTCTAAATGATAAGATCCGTAATCAAGGGAATAAAGTTGGGCACTTTATTTATACTAAGATTGTTTTGTTGTCTACATCCTTAACAGGAGATGACTTTCTTGGTCATTAGAGTGGGACTGCATGAGTAAAAACAATAGTATATTATCATAAGTGACGATATATTGGATCGGGACAACACTTGAATTGATTTGATTAATAATTCCGTTTGTTTAGATCAATTCACTTTTGACAATCATATTTGTTATGTCTTAATCTTAAAATGAATTAATAGGCCTGTATTCTTGAGTTGTGTCTTTTGATGTTCCAAAAGGTGACATTCTGATTTGATGATAGTACGCATACTGATACATTAGAGGCATGACTCTTGATTGACGTAGACTCATTATTCATAGATATGGAATCCATAGATTTTTTGTAGAGTTAATGATATTTTCTTGTAGGCGTTATCTTGTAATTGAAAGACTGGAGTGCTCAATTGTTCAGATACATAGATGTAATCGAATGGTATACTATTTATGAATAATAAGTATTCCAATAGTGAGATAATGAAACATAAAATAAAAATAATCGGAAAGGTATAACATAATTTATCCTTAAGCCATTATGAACATACGAATGGATGTTACACATTATGATGTGTCATGGATAATTAGCTTATTGAAGCTTTGTAATTTTATATAGTTTGAAAGTGCAACTCTAAGCTTTTAGTGAGTAGCATTAGAGTTGATAATTATAAAATATATGTATCTAGGATATTTTATTTTATAATTATAGGAGCTTGATCTATATATGCCCATTAGGTCTGCTTTGCTTGCTCATAATAATTCCTACAAAAATACGGCGTGTTTTTCCTGTATATTGGTGACTTATGTTAATTATTGATTGGCTGAAGTTCGATAGAGTGGATTTAATAATTCATGTTAGTTTATTGGTTGAATTAATTTTGTAAATTAATTCAAGATACATATGTTGAATTATTTGGATAATATTTTATTTGATATGGGATTATCTATATATATGACTGTTTTAATCAGGTAACTTTTCTATTGGGTTATTTGAATTAGAAATGAAGCTCTATCTAAAATTTCTGTATAAAATAAGATATTCTAAAATTTCTAGATTATCGCTCAATCAGTAGGTTGGTGGCCAAGTTCAATAAGTCAGTGCAAACAGTTCGGCAGGCCGATCTCGTAGATCGGCATGCCAAACATGCAATAAAATAGTTACGCATTTTTGACATGTTTTGCATCAAAAGTTGATTTAGACTTGATTTTTGAAGCCTAATCTGATAAGGACTAACCTTAGATTCGACCACTATATTAAGGGAACTATTTTTCATTGTTCTTTAGATCATTTAAGAAGTAGAGAATGGGTACTCTAGTGAGAGAAACTCTGAAACTCTCAGAGAGCTATTGTTCAACATCTCGAATCTTAGCTCTAGTATTTCTTAAGTGGTTGGAAGGAGAGTCATCACAGGAGAAGCTATACGGCATGCGACCATTTGCACTCTGATTGTGGAAAGAGAATAGCAAGGAAGACTAATTGGTTGAGGCTCTTTTGGAATGTTCTTCTCTATTTGGATTTTCTGATGTCTTTGGTATACAAAATGAGGTAAGTAAGATCTGTTATTAATTTATGTACTTAGCATGTCAGACTTGTTATTTAGAAAAGATTTTAATTTAAAAATTTTTAAAATTCTATTACATATTGTTTTCCAACAATTGGTAACAGAGCTACAATTTTACGTTGATTTTACGGGTTGTGATCATGCTATGTACATATATTATGTGATCTTAATCTCTCTTATGCTTAAATTTATTTTTTTAAAGAGTTGGCACTCTAGGTTTTTTATTAAATTAAATGTTGTCATGAGATTATGTGGTGGATGTTTATTAATTAATTATGATTAATTAAATTTTTGTTTTAATTATTATATTAATTAATTAATTTTGGTAGTTATGGTTCCTTAGAGTTAGAATATGTATATAGGTTTTTCATGTAATTAGATGACAGTCTATCATCACTGTCTAGGATTTATTATTTCTAAAATTTGTATTAAAATAATTATTCGAAGTGAAGATGGATCTAAAAGATGGAGATTATTAGAGTTCTTTATATTTTTCCTATGTTTATAAATTTTTATGTTTTTGAATTATTGAAAAATAAATTAAAAACTGCTTGAAAATATTTATTTGTTAAAGTTTAGAAAAATGTTGGTTCAGTGTCAGTCGGCAAGTCAGTTACCTAGTACCGGTAGGCTGATAGTCATAGATCAGCAGACTTGCAGCAGGCAAAACCATTTTTTAAAACAGTGCGTTTTTTGGTGCTGTTTTTATTTGTTTTTTTTTTTTTTGAGAGAATTCTAAGAAACATGAAATTTTATGATAACTAGAAAAATAAATTTTTGATCTATATAAGATTGAAGAATTGAAGATGCACGCTACATGAAGAAGGACACAATGAGAAGATACAAGATGAAGAATTGATAGTATGTTTCGATTGACCTTTTGTAATCTTTATTTTCTTTTCTCTAAAATGGAACTATGATATTCGACTGTTTATTATATTGCTTGTAGCTTTGCATGTTGCTTTGCTTATCTGTATTATAATTTGTTTTACTATATATATTGATAACATGCCATGTAGAATAGGGAGTGCCGCTTATTAAAAATTGTTCATGCATGTTAACATAAAACCTTGGCTTTTAAAATATTGAGTGGGAGAAGGTTTTCGAAGAGAGGACTTAAGACCTCCATCCTTGGTCCATAGGTAGCACATAATGGTTTCAACCCCAAGGAAGGGATTTTATCTTGTACCAGGTTGAATCTCCAAAGGAAATTTATTTTAACATGATTTATCGTTGTACACCCTTAGGGGGTGATTATAAATCATAAATAAAATAGTGGAAACGATAGTTATATACTCAAGATTAATTTTATTATTAACCTCCCCTAAGAGCTCTGTTAATAAAATTAATGGCCAAAGAAAATGATTATTACTATATGCTAGATCAGACGGCCCTTGGATGGCATATATTAAACAGAGAGGATTCGTGTTCCTAATTGAATTTGACAAGTCTCCTTTACGCGGCTTGTTGAATTTTGAGTTGGGGATTATCATTATAAGGTTATGATTTTTATAAGGTTTTGACACATAAATGCATTCTATGTCATGATCCGCCATATTTTGAGCCGTGCTTTAACATTTTCTTTGCTTACATATTTAAGAAAAGTCTCAAAAACTTTTTTTCAATAATAATAGTAGAGCACACAGGCATACACAACTTCTTTTTATATTTATCTATACACAATCAAACTCTCTATATATAACTTAATATACCTAACATAACATTTTTCAAAAGAGGTTTTGTCTTATTTAACCATACCATACATTAGTTTATAACTAATTCTAAGTTAACTTAAAATACATAATATGCGGAAATATGATTTGTGGCAATATCCATACCCTAACCTGCACACGACTCATACCCTGCCGTTAGCTCATTAGTGAATTCACTCTAACCTCTTAGTGGAAATGCCTACAGCATGAAATAACTAGGTGAGCTTATGCTAAGTAAGTCCAAACATAGCCCACATGTAGCATCCACTAGTATGCATGATTCATTTATGCTTTCTTATAACATTCTTTATTCTTGTTATATCTTATCTTCAACTAGGGCCCAAGTGCTTGTACCACATGCATACATAGGTCTTCGTAACACCATGACCATAACATAACTTTAAACTCCCCTTAAGTCGGAAATTAATATGACATTTTTTCTCTTTTTTTGATGATTCATTTACTAATCCAATTATTATAGTTATCATACCATGCATAATGATATACTCACATGCTAAGTGCAAAACACATACACTTCTTTAATTGTAAAATAACCATAGGTACATGTATTTAAACATACTGTACTCGAAAACCTATTACTCCATACTATAGGTGGGGTTGATACTTACTTATATGTGCTTTTGTATGGACCTACTTCAGTTCCTCCTTTAGTTGTCTAGTATCCTGTTTGGCCAATTATATCATCATTAGCCAATCATCACTATCTATTTATGTGTCAATACACAGTACTACTCGATTAATAGATCGAGTTGCTTTACAGTGAACAACTCCGATAACCAAGGATTCAATCCCTTTCAGTTCACTCTACCTTATCGTTTCTAATGAAAGGAGAAAATTCTTAGTAATAATTTTTTTCCCACTTAGGATGTTTCGGGTCCATTTAGGTCATTTTGCAAAAAATGACGATTTTATTCTCGGTGGGCCTTTTTAAATTCCCCAAACCCGATTTTATTATTTTAACAAAAATTGTTGCTTATTAGCTATAAAACAATATCTTAGGGTATCGGGTTTCTTATTTTGCGCTAAAAAACAAGTTTAACAAAACTTTGAAATTTTACCCCGAATTTGAGAATTTTGACAATTTTGCCCCTAGAACCAAAAATAATCTTTTTAAACCATTAATCTCTGTTTTCACAAGGATTAAATCTTTCCAAAGTTTCTTACTCAAATTACTTTTATAAAATGACGTTTTTGCCTCTTGAAAACTTTTTTTTCAACTTTGATAAAATTTGCAAAATTTGTAACGCACAAACGGTGACGAATTTCAATGAACCGTTCACGATTGCTAAAAGTTTTGTCGAGATCTATAATTTTTGTGTTTTAACTTTTTTTAAATTCCCACTGCACAGTGGAGTTTTTGGCATTTTTTCAAATCTACCGAGATTGTGAAAATCTTTTCAATTTAATCTTTTGCTAAATTTCCACAAAAATATACTTTAGCACAATACACCCACAATTTTGAGCAAGTTTCAAAACCTTTTTATCAAACAATCTTGTTTGAATATGACAAATTCCATTCCTTTAAGAAATTACTCAAAGTTTGCAATTTCTACCCAATTTCCAAAACCAAATTAAATCTTAAGCATACCCCTAATTTCTAACCATAACACACCACAAAATCATTTAAACATGCTATGAGCTAATCTAAATTATTACATGCCATACTTGCAAAAAAATAATAATAATAAAATCAAAACAAACAAAACAAAACCACCATAAACTTTAAAAATAGGAGGTTAGGCTTTACCAAAGAAAATTGGTGGTCTTGTGCACCTTCAATACCCTTGAATTTGCTAACCTTCCTAGACATAAACCATGACAAGGAAAACCCTTATCTAACCCCGCTACAATTCCATAGAAAATCCCTAAAAACTTAAGTAAAGATTAGTGTTTACCATGAGTGTTTGGAAAAACTTAAACTTAGAGCTTGATCCTACTTGAAACTTGTTTGGAAGTGATTGTGTGAGGGTTTTGTTTTGAGCAAAATTTTGGGAAGAAAGAACCCAAGGCAGCCGTGTATGTGGTGGGGAGGAAATGAAAAAAATTTGGCTTCCTTAAGCCTTAATTAAGGCTTATTTAGTTTAGATTTTTTTCAAAAAAAAAGAAAAAAAAGAAAGGTGACTCAACACACTAATTATTATTAGGGTTAACTTGGCCTTTTAGGGTTGGACCACATCAAGGGATGTGGTGGTCCAATCCCATCCCTTTGGGTGTCCTTTTGGTGGGACCTACTAACTTTACACAATGTAATTTTACACCGTATAGTATTTTTCTCACATTGTTAGGGTAAAACTAGTGACAAATTTGTACTTAAGCAGTATAAAATATACTACTTATTCTTTGGTTCACCTTTGGACCTCAAACATAGCATTTCATATATCTATGTTTTTACTTTAGCAGTGTACTTACATAATGTCATACCCCTTTTACACTGTTTTGGGGTTTTAGCATGCTCTTCTATTTTATTTATACGTTAATCATTCATTAGTTTATACCACAATACTATAATTAATTGTGATATAGAATTCATTTTAAGGATATTTTTTGCAAATCGCATTAAAGCTCACAAAATTTGTATTTAACATTATTCATAATCGTATAAAATTCATGTTCAGATTTCCTATTAATATTGTTCATACATACATTATTGTAATTTACAAAATATACGATTTATAAGGGTAAATTCATTAATTAAATTTAATTAAATATTAAATTCATTAATTAAATTCAATTAAATATTGAATTTTATTAATAAGTTTCCTTTTGTCATCATAACCTACCCTCCTTAAAAATGTTCATCCTCCAAAATTAGAACAATTTAGGGTAGATTTTCCACATGTCATCCTCCCATTCCCATGTCATCCTCCTATAAAACTTTGACGAGTGGTATTTTCTTATTCTTTAATTCCTTCTCTTCCTGTGCTAGGATTTAAACTAGTTTTTCCTCATAAGACAAATTTTCTTGTATCTCAAGTGGTTCATGTTGAAGCACATGAGATGAATCTGATATAAACTTCTTTAGCATGAACACATAGAATACATTATGTACCGAGACTATTTCAGGAGGTAAAACTAATTTGTATGCAACATTGCCCACCCTTTCCAGAATTTTGAATGGTCTAATATACCTTGGACTAAGTTTTCCCTTTTTCTTGAATCTTATTACTCCTGTCAACGGTGTTACCTTCAAGAAGACCAAGTTCCCCACTTGAAACTCTAGAGGCCTTCGTCGTCAATCGACGTAACTCTTTTGACAATTGTGAGTAGTCTCAATTCATTGTTGAATTAATTTTACATCTTTTGTTGTTCTCTAAACAAAATTCGTGGTCGATAATGCCTTTTCATTGGTTTCATACCAATGCAGAGGTGATCCACATCTCCTTTCGCAAAGAGCTTCAGATAGAGCCATACATATGGAAGTTTGATAATAATTGTTGTATGCGAATTCAATCAATGGAAGCTTTTTATCCCATCCTCCTTTGAAGTCTAAGACATGAGCTCTTAGCATATCTTCTAGAGTCTAAATAGTCCTTTCAGAGTAACCATCTGTTTAAGGGTAGAAAGTTGTACTAAAAGTTAGCTTTGCACCCATTGCCTGGTGAACATTCTTCCAAAACTTGGAGGTGATCAGCCATCATGATTAGAAATAATGGATTTTAGGACTCCATGATATTTAACTATTTGAGCAACATACAATTCAGCTAGTCGTTCTAAAGAACTACTAAATTTAATGGGCAAAAAGTGTGTAGATTTAGTCAATCTATCCACAATTACCCATATAACGTCGTGTCCTCCTACAATTTTGGGTAGTTCGGTCACAAGATCATGGTTATCTAATCCCATTTTCATTCAGGAATTTTGATCTTCTATAGTTCTCCCACCAGTCGTTGGTGTTCAACCTTCACCTTTTGACAAGTGAGACATTTACTAACAAATCGTACGACATCATTTTTCATTTCATGCCACCAATAATGCTCTTTTAGGTCTTTGTACATCCTGGTAGCTCCTGGATGAAGAGAGTACGGTGCTTCTTGAGCTTCTTCTAATATATGCCTCTTTAATTTTTCTTCATTGGAAATGCATAACCTGCCTCGATAACGGAGAATACCATCTTCCAAGATGCTAAACTCTGCTTCCTTATTCTTAAAGGCTTCATTCTTATAATTGAGTAATGAAGACTCTACTTCTTGTCGTTCCTTTAAATTCTCCAAGATGATTGGTTGGAATGACAAATCAGTTAATCTTCTTGTGATCATCTTTATTCCTCCTCCTATTAGGTCTTTTTGAAGAGGCTTTGATAACCGTCGTATTGTTGCAAGAGAAGATGTTGCTCTATGGCTGAGCGCGTCAGCTACTCGATTGGCTTTCCCAGGATGACACAAGATTTCACAGTCATAATCTTTAATCAACTCAAGCCATCTTCATTGTCTCATGTTGAGTTCCTTTTGTGTGAAAATATACTTTAGACTCTGATGGTCGGTAAAAATCTCACATTTAGCCCCGTATAAGTAGTGGCGCTAAATCTTCAATGCATACACTACAACTGCTAATTCCAAGTCATGCGTTTTGTAGTTCCTTTCATGATCCTTTAGTTGCTGAGATGCATACGCGATCACCTTTTCATTTTGCATGAAAACAACTTCCAAGCCTATTTTTGACGTGTCGTTGTAGATCAGGAAATTTCTTAAGTTCAAATCAGGTATGGTTAGTACAAGTGCACTCATGAGTCTTCTCTTCAATTCCTAGAAACTCTCTTCACACTTCTTAGTCCATTCATATTTTGCTGCTTTTCATGTAAGGGCTGTAAGTGGTGCTATGAGTCTAGAGAATCCCTCCACAAAACGTTGATAATAGCCTGCTAGACCAAGGAAATTCCTGATCTTTGTAACACTTCTTAGTGTAGGCCACTTATTTACCGCTTCTACCTTGGAAGGATCGTCAGAAATTCCATCTCATAATACCACATGTCCTAAAAAATGAACTTTTTCCAGCCAAAATTCGTATTTCGAGAATTTGGCAAATAATTGATGTTTCCTCAACAGCTGCAATGCAATCCTCAAATGTTCCTCATGTTCTTCTGGAGTTCTTGAATAAATTAAAATATAATCGATAAAGACGATGACAAATTTGTCAAGGTAGTCTTTGAAATCCAATTCATTAAGTCCATAAAGGCTACCGGGGCATTAGTCAACCCAAATGGCATGACGTAGAACTCGTAATGCCCATAATGTGTTCTAATGCTGTCTTTGGCACATCCTTTTTCTTAACTTTGAGCTGGTGATATCCAGAGCATAGGTCAATCTTTGAGAATAATACTGCTCTCTTCAGTTGATTAAATAGATCATCGATTCTTGAAAGTACTCATCGATTCTTGAAAGTACATACTTGTTCTTAATTGTAACTTTGTTCAATTCCTGGTAGTCAATGCACATCTGTAAAGTTCCATCTTTCTTCTTTATAAACAAGATAGGTGCTCCCCGTGGAGAATGGCTTGGCGGGATCCTTTGTCCAGCAATTCCTGCAACTAGACTTAAAGTTCTCCTGGAGCCATGTGATACGATGTCTTCAAAATCGGATTTGTACCAAGTGTCAATTCAATCTCAAACGAGATTTCTTATTCTGGTGTTAAGCCTAGCAGTTCATCCGGGAACATGTTGACAAACCTTTTCACTATATGAACATTCTCTTGTCCTAACGGAGCTTCTTGATCTTTATTTACTAGATTTACAAGTTAGCCTGTGCATCCACTATTTAGCAATTTCCTTACTTTCAGTGTAGATACTAGCATCTTTGGAGTCTTAGGAGTCATCCCAAAATACACAAACTTCTCATCTTCGGGAGGCCGAAATGTGACCTTGGGATGCCAGCAATTAATATTTGCAGCATATTTTCCCAGGAAATCCATTCCCAAGATAACACCAAAATCTTGAATATCGATTATTATTAAATCAATAAACAATTCCCTACCGCAAATGATGATTGGTACATGATGTAACCAATGATCATAACTTAATGCCTCCCCAGAGGGAAATGCAGTCCTAAAAGTCAGTTCTATCCTATCTCCTTCCAATCGTATTCATTTTGCAAACTTAAGTGATGCAAATGAATGCGTTGCTCCAGAACCAAATAAAACATATGTTGGAAAAATAGTACGCAGTGGAATTTTAAAAATTTTTATGCCAGAGTATTTTTTAAAACACAAGTTTGACACGCTATATGAATAAATTAACCATTTCTTACTAAACTTGTTTGCCAAAAAGCTCCACAATCTGTGAAGAGAAATAACGTTCTAGAAAAGCTTCAACCAACTAGTCTTCTTTGCTATTTTCTATCCACAATCGGTGTGTGTGTGGGCACACTCGTATAGCTCTTCTACCAGGCAACTCTCTTTCCAATCAATTGAGAAAACCCAAAGCTATAGCTCGTGATCTGTGAACAACATCTTTTTGGGGAGTTTCAGAGTCTCACTAGCAGAGTCTCACTCTAGATTTCTCAACTAATCTACATAACAATGAGTCTCACTTCCTATTTATAGAGGTTGGGCCAGGGTTGTCCTTATCGGATAAGGCCTCAAAAATTCGAATAAAGATCAAATTAGAATCAATATCTGATAAAATTTGCATCTAAAATCTGTGATCAGATTATCGTTTAGTCGACAGGCTGAACCGACAGACCGGCCTACCAAACTTACTCCATCACAAGGCCAAACCTGAAGATTGGCTTATCAAACTTACGATAAATAATCCCACGAATCTATATTTCCCACCCGAGATTCTTGGGATAGAGCCTTAGTTTTAATTTAAATAACCCAATAGATAAGTTATCTGATTAAAACAGTCATATCTAGATAATCTCTAGAAAAATAATTATTATTGATAAGTCAACAAGTTTATCTTGAATAAATTTATTCAAAATTAATCCAACCGATAAAAAACATGAATTATTTGATCTCGATAATTCAACAAGTTCATCTTGAATTAATTTTCACAAAATTAATTCAACCGACAAATAGACATAAATTATTTGATCCTACCAAATTTTAGCCAATCTGATAATTTGACATAAGTCACCAATTTATTAGAAAAACACGTTGTATCGTTACAGGATTTTTATGAGCTAGCAAAGGAGACCTAATGGACCTATATAGTTCAAGCTCCCGATAATTATGAAACCCAATATCCCAGATGTACATTTCATAATTTTCAACTCTAACACTACTCCACTAAAAGCTCAGAGCTGCACTCTCAAACTATATAGAATAACGAAGCCCGTATAGCTAAGTCTCCTTAACATATCATAATGAGTCGTATCCCTATAGGATTATCCATAATCAGCTTAAGGATAAATTCTGTCTTACCTTCCTAATTATTTTTATCTTACGTTTCATTATCTCACCATGAAAAAACTTACCATCCAAAGATAGTATACCATTCGGTTACACCTATGTATCTAAATGGTTGAGCACTCTAGTTTTTTAGTTACAGGATAACACATATAAGAGGATATCAACTACTCTGAAAGAAGAGCTATGGATTCTATATTAATGAATAATAAGTCTATGCTATCAAGAGTCATGCCTCCAACGTACCAGTATGCGTACCAACATAAAATGTGGATGTCACCCTTTGGTATATCAAAAGATATAAGTCAAGACATCAGGCCCACTATTCATCTCAAGATTAAGATATAATACAAATGATTGTCTAAAGTGAATCGATTTGCTGAGACAGAATTATTAATCTAAATCAATTCACTTTATGTCTCGATCCAACACATCGTCACCCATGATAATGTGCCAATGTTTGTATTCATGGAGTTCACCTCCAATGGTCAAGACAGACCATCTCTCGTTAGGGATGTAGACAACATAACAATCTTTGCATATAAAGCGTCCAACTTTATTCCCTCGATTGCGGACTTCTAATTTAGACCATCACCTTAAGAATCATGTTTTTTGTATAATCTGTCCATCATATGCCCAATTCTTAAAGGTTTAGACCGACAGTCTTAGACTTTTGTTTGCTTATCGTACATTCAACAAATATGAACGTAAAAAGGATACGATTTGGTATATAAATAATAAATAATTTTTTTATTGATAAAAATGTCTCCAAAAACATTACATTTTTACTCTTTAGAACATACAAGTCTAACAATCAACCACTTGCACTAAGTGAATAAATATGACAAATCTCATATCCCCATAACTTCCACATGCCTCTCGAAGACTTTCCCAGTAAGTGTCTTTGTAAATAGATTAGTTAAATTATCCTCTGACATAATTTTGCACACAGCGACATGCTTGCCTTCTATGAAGTCCTTTATCACATGATACTTTCGATTAATATACTTACTTTTTTTGTGAAATCTTGGTTCCTTAGCATTAGCTACCGCCACACTATTCTCACAATACAGTGACACCGCCTTATCCAATCCAGGAACTACCTTAAGATCCCCAAGGAACTTGCGGAGCCATACTGCTTCTTTTGAAGCATTACTAGTTGCCACATACTCGGCCTCTATTGTTGAATCGGTGCAATTTTGCTTCACACTCCAACTAATGGCACCACTGTCTAGAGTAAACACAAAACCAAAAGTCTATCTCCTCGAATCTAAACAGGATTGGAAATCTGAGTTAGTGTATCCTAGAGGAGTTAAGTCCTCACCCGAATACACAAGTATATACCCTCGAGTCCTTCTCGGGTACTTGAAAATATGCTTGACTATAACCCAATGGTTCAGTTCCAGATCTGCTTGAAATCGACTTACAATCTTGACCACATAACAAATATCTGGACACATATAAAGCATGGTATACATGAGACTACCCACTTGTTGGAAACAAAGTGCACAGCATAATTTTTAAAAAATTTTCATCAGAGTATTTTTCAAAACACAAGTTTGACATGTTATATGTATAAATTAGACAGATCTTACAAACCTCTGTGTGCCGAAGAACCTCCGTAACCTGTATAGAGAAGTAACGTTCCAGAAGAGCCTCAACCAACTGGTCTTCTTTGCTATTCTCTATCCACAACCGGAGTGAGTGTGGGCTCACATATACAACTCTTCCACTGGTGACTCTCCTTCCAACCAATAGAAAGAACACAAAGCTAGTGATCGTGATTTGTGAACAAAAGCACTCAGGGAGTTTTCAGATGCTCACTAGAAGAGTATCACTCTTAATCTCTCGACTGATCTGAGTAAATAATGAGACTCACTCCTTTTTTATAGTTATTGGTCCTAGGGTCAGTCCTTATCATATTAGGTCTCAAAAACTCGAAACAGAATCAAGTTCCGATCAATATCTGATAAGATCCGCGTGAAAATGCGTAATCTTATCTCTCGTTGATCGGTAGGCCAAACAGGCCCCATCGGCAGGCCGAACACGTCATCCGACAGGCCAAACTCCCGAGAAAAAATCTCCACGAATCTTTTATTTTCCACCCGAGATTCTAAAGGATAAAGTCTCAATTTTGATTCAAATAACCCAATAGAGAAGTTATACGATCAAAACAAACTTTATCAAGATAATCTCTAAGAAAATAAATCAATTCACAATAATTCTACAAGTTTATCTTGATCTAATTTGTCCAAAATTAAACCAACCGATAAACAGACAAGAATTATCTGATTAGCCTGAGACAAAGCTATCATTTTGTTCTTCCTATCCTGAAAAATCTAGATAACGAGAACAAAATTAGCCTCACCTAATTCCTTCATGTCAAACTGCTTGGTCAACCATAATTTGACCGATTACAATGCCCCAACATCATTGCCAATTAGCAGAATGTCATCCACATAGAGCAGTAGAAAAACCACCTTCCCATCCTTAATGTGTTTGTAAACACATGGTCCATCCATGTTTTGTGAGAACCTATAAGTCTTGATCACTTGATTAAATCTTATGTTCCAAGAACGAGAAGCCTGCTTAAGTCCATAAATAGACTTTAGCAGCTTACAAACCTTACCCTCTTGACCCGCGACCTTGAACCCGTCTGGTTGTTCCATATAAATGGACTTATCGAGATAGCCTTTTAGAAAAGCCGTCTTGATATCCATCTGCCAAATCTCGTAGTCGAGAGTGGCAGCTATGGACAAGAGAATCTGGATGGACTTAAGCATGGCTATAGGCGAAAAGGTTTCCTCATAGTCGATTCCTTCCTTTTGCGTATAACCCTTAGCTACCACTCTAGCCTTAAAGGTTTCGACCATTTCATCCACTCCTCTTTTCCTCTTGTAGATCCACTTACACCCTATGGGTTTTACCCCTTCGGGAAGATCCACAAGCTCCAAGACCCAATTAGTCTCCATAGACTTCATCTCTATGTTCAAGGCCTCTGTCCAGAGTCTTGAATCAACATCCTCCATAGCTTCTGTGTAAGTATAAGGATCCCTGTCATGTTCATCTGGTTCAGCCAAGAAGACTTCCCCATTGAACATATACCCCTCAGGTTGACGCCCGATCCTCCCACTACGCTGAAGCCCCTGAGGTTGTTATTCAGGTTTGTTTGGTTTTTCTACACCGATTGGAATGGTTTCGTTCGAAACCTCTAGAGTGAACGAATCACCCCTTAACTCCTCAAGCACCACTTTGCTTCGAGGTTTAAAGTCATCCACGTAACTCTCCTCAAGGAAAGTTGCTTTAGTTGAAACCATAACTTTATTTTCTTTGGGTTATAAAAATAACCCCCTTTAGTCCCTTTTGGATATCCTCCAAACACGCAAACTTTCGAACATGCTTCCAACTTATTCGGATCCTTAAACAGGACATGAGCTGGACATCCCCATATGCGAATATGGTTTAAGGATGTCTTCCATCTTGTCCACAACTCGTGAGGAGTTTTAGGGACCGATTTTGAAGGCACATTGTTCAAAAGATAACGTGCGGTTTATAGTGCATATCCCCAAAAGGATAAAGGCAATGATGAATAACTCATCATGGACTTAATCATGTCCAACAAAGTCCTATTCCTGCTCTCCGCTACGCCATTCTGCTGCGGAGTGCCCGGCGCAGTCAAATGGGATAAAATCCCATTCTCTAACAAGTGTCCCAAGAACTCATCAGAAAGGTATTCCCCACCTTGATCAGATCGAAGTGCCTTTATGGGTCTACCCAATTGCTTTTCCACTTCAGCCCGAAACTCCCTGAACTTATCATAAGTTTCGCTTTTGTGGTGCATCAGGTACACATACCCATATCTTGAGTAATCGTCAATAAAAGTGACGAAGTACTCATACCCTCCTCGTGCCCGGATGTTCATCGGTCTGTAAACATCACTATGCACAAGTTCTAGAACCCCTGCGGCCCAATTGCCCTTAGAAACGTATGGTCTTTTGGTCATTTTACCCTCCAAACAAGATTCTCATTGAGGTATAGATTCCACCTTTAAGTGACTTAAAGGTCCATCCCTTACCAACCTTTGAATCCTATTCAGGTTAATTTGGCCAAGGCACAAATGCCAAAGATAAGTCTTATTAAAGTGAGAAGTTTTAAATCTTTTTGAGTCATTATAGTTTATCTCAACATTAAGCAATAAGTCCATCTTAGGTTTGATAAAATATAGATTATTTTGCATCCATCCAGAACAGATAAAAGATTTGTTTTTACGAATCACCACTTTTTCATTAAAAGATACCACGTAGGAGTCTTTAAATAAAAAAGATACAGAAATTAAATTCCTTTTAAATTTAGGAACAAGAAAACAATCTCGCAAAATTAAATTCCTATAATTATCAAAGTAAAGATGGACATCTCCCACTGCTTCCGCTGAGACCAAGGATCCATCGCCCATCCGAAGCGTTAAGTCTTCACACAACAGACTTCTCGTTTCTTTGAATCCCTTTAGAGAAACACAAACATGATTAGTTGCACCGGAATCTATGACCCAGATGTCACTGGATTCCTCAACCAAACAAGTTTCTAAATATAGAAGATCACACCTACCTCCCTTGGAAAGGAAGTCCTTGCAATGCTTCTTTATATGCCCGACCTTACCACAGAAGAAGCACTTAAGCTTCTTTGGGTTCTTCTTCTTCTTCTTCTTGCTCTTAGTAGTAGCAGGAATAAAAGACTTCCTATTCTTGGCCCGTTGCTTCTTTCCATTCCCTGAGTTAGGATTGGAACCAGAAGCAGCTACCATGTTGGCCTCACCACCAGCAGGAGACTCCCTGATCAGCAGTTCAAACTCATGTAACTATTTCATCAATTCTATCAAGGTCATATCCTGTCTATTACTTAAATTAAAAGTAGCTATAAACGGAATAAATTCCTTAGACAGAGTCTCAAAGACCATAGTCATCTGAGTTTCAATATCAATGTCGGTTCCATTGGATTGAGCCTCAGCGAGGTAACCCATGACCAACATCATGTGCTCCTTTACAGATGTCCCCGGTCTCTGTCTATAGTTTAAGAGTTTCCAAAGCACCCCTTGCTGCTTTGTTATGGCCTGCCCTCCAAACATGTCCTCAAGATTATCCAAGATCTGCTTCGTAGTCTCATAATCCTGATGTTGAGCCTGCAGCACGTTGTTCATGCTAGCCATAACATAGCAGCGGGCTAGATCATTAGCATCTTTCCAGCGGTCGTACGCTTGGAATTGCTCATTACTTGAGTCTCTCGTAGCCTCGGGAGGACAAGGGGTTGTCAGTACATATTTTAGTTTCTCAAAGAATAGGACGATGTCTAGGTTCTGTTTCTAATCATTATAATTCTCACCAGTTAATTGATTTTTGTCAAGTATCGATGATAAAGCGTTTTTAGACATTTTCAATCTACAATAAAGAATCATCTACCAAATATAAGTAAACATATAATAATAGTTTAGTAAGATAACACAATCATGTAAAAACATACAAATGTGTTTATGTGTCAAAACCTTGAAAATATCACAACCTTACAACGATAATTCCAACTTAGAATTCAACAAGCTCCTAGGGGAGTCATGCCAAATTCAATCAGGAACACGGATCCCCTCTTGATTAATATATGCCATCCAGGACCCGTATGATCCAGCATATACTAATAATCATTTCTTTGGCCATTAATTTTATTAACAGAGCTCCTAGGGGAGGTTAATAATAAAATTAACGTGAGTGTATAACCATCGTTTCAATATTTTATCCATGATTTATAATCACCACCTAGGGGTGTGCAACCATAAATCACACTAAAATACCTTATCCTTTCAGAGATCCAATCTGGTACATGATAGAAATCCCTTCCTAGGTGTAGGGACCACCATGTTCTTCTTATGGACCAACGATGGAGGCCTTAGGTCCTCTCTTCGAAAACCTTCTCCCACTCAATCTTTTGAAATCAAGGTTTTATTTTAAAATTATGCA
This sequence comes from Artocarpus heterophyllus, assembly GCA_025403435.1. Classification (NCBI taxonomy): domain Eukaryota; kingdom Viridiplantae; phylum Streptophyta; class Magnoliopsida; order Rosales; family Moraceae; genus Artocarpus; species Artocarpus heterophyllus. The sequence goes on along the minus strand of CM046345.1, from coordinate 29,295,827 downwards.
TGAACAATTTTAATATGAGCGGCACTCCCTATTCTATATGACATGTTATCAATATACATGGTAAATCATATTATAATGCAGACAAGCAAAGCTACAAGCAAAATAATAATAACCGTAATATTATGGTTCCACCATAGAGAATAGAAAACTAAGATTACAAGAGAATAATCGAGACATTTATCAATTCTTCATCCTTGAATCCTCAAGCTGTATCCTTCTTCATGTAATATCCATCTTCAAGTCTTCAATCCCTTATGAATCGAATACTTCATATTTCCGGTCATATCCAAATTTAATGTTTCTCAGAATCATCTCAAAAATAAAATTAAAACTGCACTGAAAAAATTGCACCTTTTTTGGATGCTTGGTAGCTCTCAGTCGGCAGGCCGATCTGGGTGATCGGCCTGCTGGTCATGCTTCATCGACCTACCGATCTGGTACATCAGCCTACCGATCCATGAAAGTTCGGCCTGCCGACAGAGCACCCCAATTTTTGCCCCATTGTCGGCCTGCCGGACCATACGTCCGGCTTGCCGATCTATGTCCATCGGCCTGCCGAACTGTGGCGTTCAGCATGCCGACTGAGCAGTAATCCCTCATTCCAGAAAATACAATTTCAATACAATTCATCAATTTTATTTTCAACAATTCAAAAACATAAAATTAGAGACTCAGGAAATACCTGGAGGCGCCATCATCAATCTTTAAGATCCGACTTCTCATTTCGTTTTCTCCAAATAATCATTTAATTACAAAATTTTTACAAATTTAAAATTAAATAACAATTCCTAGATGGAGATGATAGTCTGCCAGCTAATTACATGAAAAACCTAGATACACATTCTAACCTCTAAGGAACCATAACCGGTATGAATTAATTAATTAATTAATAATTAAACAACGATTTAATCAACCATAATTAATTAATAAACATTCACTACATAATCCATGACACATATATATTATATAGAAACCTAGAGTGCTATTTCTCTATAAAATTCAATGCAAGCATAGGAGAGATTAAGATCACAAAATTTATACATATAACATGATCACAAACTTGCAAATTTATATAAAAAGCATGTCTTTGATCAAAACAAACTTTATCAAGATAATCTCTAAGAAAATAAATCAATTCACAATAATTCTATAAGTTTATCTTGATCTAATTTGTCCAAAATTAAACCAACCAATAAACAGAAAAGAATTATCTGATCGCAATAATTCAACAAGATTATCTTAAACTAATTTCTTACAAAATTAATTCAACCGATAAACAGACATAAATTATTTGATTCTTACAAATTTTAAACCAATCTGATAAATACGACATAAGTCACCAATTATTGAAAAAACACGCCGTGTCATTACAGGATTTTGTGAGCTAGTAAAGGGGACCAAAATGGACCTATAAAGTTCAAGCTCATGATAATTATGAAACCCAATATCCCAGATATACATTTCACAATTATCAACTCCAACGCTACTCCACTAAAAGCTTAGAGTTGCACTCTCGAACTTTATAGAATTACGAAGCTCGTGTAGCTAAGTTTCCATAACATATCATAGTGTATCATATCCCCATATGATCATCCATAATCGGCTTAAGGACAAGTTTTGTCTTACCTTCCCGATTATTTTTATCTTATGTTCTATTGTCTCACCATTAGAAAACTTATCATCCAAAGATAGTATACCATTCGGTTACACCTATGTATCCAAATGGTTGAGCGCTCCAATGTTCCAATTACAGGACAACGTATATAAGAGGATATTATTACTCCTAAAGAGGAGCTATGGATTCCATATCTATGAATAACAAGTCTACGCTATCAAGAGTCATGCCTCCAATGTATCGGCATGCATACCACTATTGAGATGTGGGTGTCACCATTTGGCACATCAAAAGACACCAAGTCGAGACAACGGGCCCACTATTCATCTTAGGATTAAGATACAATACAAATGATTGTCTAAAGTGAATCGATTTGCCGAGATAGAATTATTAATCCAAATCAATTTACTTTATGTCCCGATCCAACACATCGTCACCTATGACAACGTGCCAATGTTTCTATTCACGGAGTCCAACCCCACAAACTATCTCCCATAAGTGTTATAGACAACATAACAATCTTTACATGAATAAAGCGCCCAACTTTATTCCCTCGATTGCGGATCATATGTTTTAGACCGTCACCTTAAGAATCGTGTCTTCCACATAATCAGTCCATCATATGCCCAATTTTTAAGGTTTAGACTGATAGGCTCAGACTACTGTTTGCTTATCATACATTCAACAAATATGAACGTAAGGAGGACAAGATTTGGTATATATAAATTGAATAAATTCTTTATTGATAAAAATGTCTCCAAAAACGTATTACATTTTTACTGCTTAGGGCATACATATCTAACACCACTGCCGAAGCATAAGGCACTTTTCTCATGTATTCTCTTTCTTCATCAAACTTTGGAGAGTCTTTATTAGAAAGAGTAATTCCAAACCTAGATGGTTGCTCACCTTTCTTGGAATCTGCATTGCAAACCTCTTGAGAATCTTATCTATGTAGCCGGCCTAGGACGAAGCTATCTTTCAATTCTTCCTATCCCAAAAAGTTTGGATACCAAGAATAAAATTAGCTTCACCTAAGTCTTTCATGTCAAACTACTTGGTCAACCATAATTTGACAGATGACAACGCCCCAACGTCATTGCTAATTAACAGAATGTCATCTATATAGAGTAGTAGAAAAACCACATTCCTATCCTCAATGTGTTTGTACACACATGGTTCGTCCATATTTTGTGCGAACTCATAAGTCTTGATCACTTGATCAAATCTTATGTTCCAAGAATGAGAATCTTGCTTAAGTCTATATATTAACTTTAGCAGCTTGTAAACCTTACCCTCTTGACCCTTGACCTTGAACCTATCTGGTTGTTCCATATAAATGGACTTATCAAGGTAGCCATTTAGAAAGGCCGTCTTGACATCCATCTGCCATATCTTGTAGTCGAGAGAGGTAGCTATGGACAAGAGAATACAGATGGATTTAAGCATGGCTATAGGAGAAAAGGTTTCCTCATAATCGATTCCTTCCTTTTGCATGTATCCCTTAGCTACCAGTCTAGCCTTAAAGGTTTCGACCTTTCCATCCACTCATCTTTTCCTCTTGTAAATCTACTTACACCTTATGAATTTTACCCTTTCGGGAAAATCCATAAGCTCCTAGACCCGATTAGTCTCCATAGACTTTATCTCCATGTTCATGGCTTCTGTCTAGAGTTTCGAATCAACATCCTTTATAGCCTCTTCGTAAGTATAAGGATCCCTGTCATGTTTATCTGGTTCAGCTAAGAAGGCCGCACCATTGAACATATACTTTTTGGGTTGACGCTTGATCCTTCCACTACGAGGAAACCCCTTAGGTTGTTGTTTGGGTTCAGTTGGTTTTTCTACGTTGATTGGAATAGTTTCATTCGAAACCCCTGGAGTGATTGAATCACTCCTCAACTCCTCAAGCACCACTTTGCTTTGCGGCTTAAAGTCGTTTATGTAACTTTCCTCAATGAAAGTTGCATTAGTTGAAACCACAACCTATTTTCCTTTGGGTTGTAGAAATAACCCCCTTTAGTCCCTTTTGGATATCTTACAAACACGTAAACTCCTAAACGTGCTTCTAACTTATTTGCATTCCTAAATAAGACATGAGCCAGACATCTCCATATGCAAATATGGTTTAAGGAAGTCTTCTTCTCGGTCCACAACTCATGAGGAGTTTTAGGAACTGATTTTGAAGGTACATTGTTCAAAAGATAACATGCAGTTTGTAGTGTATATCCCCAAAAGGACAAAGGCAATGATGAATAACTCATCATGAACCTAACCTTGTCCAACATAGTCCTATTCCTTCTCTCAGCCAAGCCATTCTGCAGCAGAGTGCCCAACGTGGTCAAATAGGATAAAATCTCATTCTCTAATAAGTGTCCCAAGACTCATCAGAAAGGTATTCTCCACCTCGATTAGATCGGTGTGATGAAGTACTCATACCCTCCTCGTGCTTGGATGTTCATCAGTCTGCAAATATCGCAATGCATAAGATCTATAACCCCTTCGGCCTTATTGCCCTTAGACCCAAATGGTCTTTTGGTCATTTTACCCTCCAAACAAGATTCATATTGTGGTATAGATTCCACCTTTAAGTGACTTAAAGGCCCATCCTTTACCAACCTTTGAGTCCTATTTAGGTTAATATGACTAAGTCGTAAATCCCAAAGATAAGTCTTATTAGAGTGAGAAGTTTTAAGTCTTTTAGAGTTATCATTCATCTCAGTATTAAGCAGTAAGTCCATCTTAGGTTTGATAAAATATAGATTATTTTGGATCCATCTAGAACAGATAAAAGATTTGTTTTTACGAATCACCACTTTATTATTAAAGAAACCAAGTAGGAGTCTTCAAATAAACAAGCTACAAAAATTAAATTCCTTCTAAATTTAGGAACAAAAACACAATCTCACAAAATTAAAATCCTATAATTATCAAAATACAGATGGACGTCACCCATTACTTTAGCTAAGACCAAGGATCCATCGCCCATCCGAAGCGTGAAGTCTTCACGAAGCAGATATCTTGTTTCTTTGAACCCTTGTAGAGAAACACAAACATGATTAGTTGCTCTAGAATCTATGACTCAAGTGTTATTGGATTCCTCAACCAAACAAGTTTCTAAAAACAGAAGATCACACCCACCTCCTTGGGAAAAGAAGTCCTTGTAATTCTTCTTTATATGCCCGACCTTCCCACATAAGAAGCACTTTAGCTTCTTTGGGTTCTTTTTTTTTTTTCTTCTTGTTCTTGCCATTTGCAGAAATATAAGACTTCTAGTTCTTGGCCCGTTGTTTCTTTCCATTCCCTAGGTTAGGCTTAGAACCAAAGGTAGCTGCCAAGTTGGCCTCGCCATCAACAGGAGACTCCTTGATCAGCAATTCAAACTCCTGTAACTGTTTCATCAACTTTGTTAAGGTCATATCCTATCTATTGGTTAAATTAAAAGTAGCTCTAAATGGGATAAATTCCTTAGACAGAATCTCAAAGACCATAGTCATCTGAGTTTCAGCATCGATGTTAGCTCCATTGGTCTGAGCCTCAGCAAGGTAACCCAAACTAACATCATATGCTCCTTTACAGACGTCGTTGGTCTCTACTTGCAGTTCAAGAGTTTCTAACATGCCCTTTGCCGCTTTGTTAGAGCCTAGCCTCCAAACATGTCTTCTAGACTATCCAAGATTTGCCTAGTAGTCTCATAATCCTCATGTTGAGCCTGCAGTATGTTATTCAAGTTGGCCATAACATAGCAGTGGGCCTGATCATTTGCATTTTTCCAACGATCATGTGCTTGGATTTGCTCATTTGTGGAATCTTCCGTAGGCTCAGGAGGACACAAAGTTGTCAGCATCAATTTGAATTTCTCAAAGGAGAGGACAATGTTTAGGTTTCGTTTCCAATCATTATAACTCTCTCCGGTTAATTGATTTTTGTCAAGTACCGATGATAAAGCATTTTTAGACATTTTTAAACTACAATAAAGAATCATATACCAACCATAAGCAAACATATCATAATAATTTAGTAAGATAACACAATCATGTATAACATACAAATGTGTTTATGTGTCAAAACCTTGAATATATCACAACCTTACAACGATAATTTTCAACTCAAAATTCAACAAGCTCCTAGGGGAGCCTTGCCAAATTCAATCAGGAATACGGGCGTATAACCATCGTTTCAATATTTTATCCATGATTTATAATCTATTGGAAAAATAATACGCAGTGGAATTTTAAAAATTTTATATCAGAGTATTTTCTAAAATACAAGTTTGACATGCTATATGCATAAATTAACCAGATCTTACTAACCTTTGTGTGCTGAAAAGCTCCTGTAATTAGTAAAGAGAAGTACGTTCCAAAAGAGCCTCAACCAACTGGTCTTCTTCTTTGGTATTCTCTATCCACGATCGGAGTGAGTGTGGGCTCACACGTACAGCTCTTCCTCTAGGTGACTCTCCTTCCAACCAATTGAGAGAACCCAAAGCTAGTGTTCGTGATTTATGAACAAGAGCTCTCAGGGAGTTTCCAGATTCTCACTAGCAGAGTATCTCTCTTCATCTCTCAAATGATCTAAATAACTTATGTGACTTACTCCCTATTTATAGAGGTTGGGTCCAAGGTCAGTCCTTATTAGATTAGGTCTCAAAATTAGAATCAGAATCAAATTCAGATCAATATCTGATAAGATCCGCGTAAACATGCATGATCTTATCCTTCGCTTATCGGCAGGCCGATCATGATGATCGGCAGGCTGAACAGGCCTCATCGGTAGGCCAAACTCGAGGATCGACATGCCAAACTATCGATTAATATTTCGACGAATCTTTTATTTTCCACCTGAAATTCTATAAGATAAAGTCTTAGTTTTAATTCAAATAACCCAATAGAAAAGTTATCTAATTAAAACAACTTTATCTAGATATTCTCTAGGAAAATAAATGAATTCCTAATAATTCTACAAGTTTATCTTGATCTAATTTATTCAAAATTAAATCAACTGATAAATAGACAAGAATTATCCGATCCCAATAATTCAACAAGTTTATCTTGAATTAATTTTATCACAAAATTAATTCAACCGATAAACAGACATGAATTATTTGATTCTTTTGAATTTCAACCAATCTAATAAATCTGACATAAGTCACCAATTGGTGGAAAAACACGCCGTATCGTTACAGGATGTTGTGAGCTAGCAAAGGGGACCAAATGGACCTATATAGTTCAAGCTCCTGATAATTACGAAACCCAATATCCCAGATATACATTTCATAATTATCAACTCCAACGCTACTCCACTAAAAGCTTGGAGCTACACTCTCGAACTACACAAAATTACGAAGCCTGTATAGCTAAGTCTCCATGACATATCATAGTGTATCGTATCCCTATATGATTATCCATAATCGGCTTAAGGACAAGTTCTGTCTTACCTTTCCGATTATTTTTATCTTATGTTCCATTATCTCACCATCGGAAAACTTACCATCCAAAGATAGCATACCATTTGGTTACACCTATGTATCCAAATGTTTAAGCGATCCGGTTTTCTAATTATAGGATAACGCATATAAGAGGATATCACTACTCCTAAAGAGGAGCTATGGATTCCATATCTATGAATAACAGGTCTATGCTATCAAGAGTCATGCCTCAAATGTACCGGCATGCGTACCATTAATAAGATGTAGGCGTCACCCTTTGGTACATCAAAAGACACAAGTCAAGACAACAGGCCCACTATTCATCTCAAGATTAAGATACAATACAAATGATTGTCTAAAATGAATCGATTTGCTAAGACAGAATTATTAATCCAAATCAATTCACTTTATGTCCCGATTCAACATATTATCACCTATGACAACATGCCAATGTTTCTATTCACGCAGTCCATCTTCGATGGCTAAGACAAACCATCTCCTAATTGGGCTCTAGACAACATAACAATCTTTACATGAATGAAGCGCCCAACATTATTCCCTCGATTGTAGAACTTATGATTTAGACTATCACCTTAAGAATCATGTCTTCCATATAATCTGTCCATCAAATGCCCAATTCTTAAAGTTTAGACTGACAGTCTTAGACTTTTGTTTGCTTAACATACATTTAACAAATATGAACGTAAAGAGGACAAGATTTGGTATATAAACAATAAACAAATTCTTTATTGATAAAAATGTCTCCAAAAACTTATTACATTTTTACTCCTTAAGGGATACATGTCTAACAATCTCTCACTTGCACTAAGTGAGTAAATATGACAAATCTCGCATCCCCATAGCTTCCACATGCCTCTCGAAGCTCTTCTAGTAAGTGTCTTCTTAAATGGATCAGCTAAATTATCCTCTGACGCGATCTTGCACACCGTGACATGCCTACCCTCAACGAAGTCCTTTATCACATGATACGTCCAATCAATGTGCTTACTCTTCTTGTGAAATCTTGGTTCCTTAGCATTAGCTACTGCTGCACTGTTATCACAGTACAGTGATACTACCTTATCCATACCAGGAACTATCTCAAGATCCCCAAGGAACTTGGGGAGCTACATTGCTTCTTTCGAAGCATCACTAGCTGCCACATACTCAGCCTCCATCGTTGAATCTGAAGTGCAATCTTGCTTCACACTTCTCCAACTAATCGTACCGCCGCCCCGAGTAAACACAAAACCCAAAGTCGATTTCTTAGAATCTAGATAGGATTGAAAATCTAAGTCAGTATATCCTAGAGGAGTCAAGTCCTTACCCGAATATACAAGCATATACCCTCGCGTCCTTCCCATGTACTTGAAAATATGATTTACCATAACCCAATGGTTCGGTCCTGGATCCGTCCGAAATCGACTTACAATCCCGACCGTATAACAAATATCTGGTCGTGTGTAAATCATGGCATACATGAGACTACCCATTGCCGAAGCATATGACACCTTCTTTATGTATTCTCTTTCTTCCTCAGACTTTGGAGTGTCTTTCTTAGAAAGAGTAATTCCAGACCTAGATGGTTACCCACTTTTCTTGGAATCCTACATTGCAAACCTCCTGAGAATTTTATCTATGTAGCCGGCTTGAGACAAAGCTATCATTTTATTCTTCCTATCCTAAAAGATCTGGATACCGAGAACAAAATTAGCCTCACCCAGATCCTTCATGTCAAACTACTTGGTCAACCATAATTTGATCGATGACAATGCCCCAATGTCATTCCCAATTAGTAGAATGTCATCTACATAAAGCAGTAGAAAAATCACCTTCCCATCCTTAATGTGTTTGTAAACACATGGCTCATCCACATTTTGTGAGAACTCATAAATTTTGATTACCTGATCAAATCTTATGTTCCTAGAATGGGAAGCCTACTTAAGTCTAAATTGACTTTAGCAACTCATAAACCTTACCCTCTTGACCCTTGACCTTGAATCCATCTGGTTATGCCATATAAATAGACTCATCAAGATAGCCATTCAGAAAAGACTCATTAAGATAGCCATTCAAAAAAGCTGTCTTGACATCCGTCTGTCAAATCTCGTAGTCGACAGCAGCGGCTATGGACAAGAGAATTTGGATGGACTTAAGCATGGCTACAGGTGACAAGGTTTCCTCATAATCTATTCTTTCCTTTTGCGTATAACCCTTAGCTACTAGTCTAGCCTTAAAGGTTTCGACCTTTCCATCCACTCCTCTTTTCCCCTTGTAGATCCACTTACGCCCTATGGGTTTTACCCCTTCGGGAAGATCCACAAGCGCTCAGACCTGATTAGTCTCCATAGACTTCATTTCAATGTTCATGGCCTCTATCTAGAGTTTTGAATCAACATCCTCCATAGCTTCTGTGTAAGTATAAGGATCCTTATCCTGTTCATCTGGTTCAGCCAAAAAGACCTCCCCATTGAACATATAGCTCTCAGGTTGACGCCCGATCTTCCCACTACGCCAAAGCCCCTCAGGTTGTTATTCAGGTTTGTTTGGTTTTTCTACACCGATCAGAACGGTTTCATTCGGAGCCTCTGGAGTGATTGGATCATTTCTTAACTCCTTAAGCATTTTTGCTTCGAGGTTTAAAGTCGTCCATGTAACTCTCCTCAAGGAAAGTTGCATTAGTTGAAACCATGACTTTATTTTCCTTTGGGTTATAGAAATAACCCCCTTTAGTCCCTTTTGGATATCCTACAAACACGTAAACTTCCGAATGTGCTTCCAACTTATTTGGATCCTTAAACAGCCCGTCCACAACTCGTGAGGAGTTTTAGGGACCGATTTTGAAGGCACATTGTTCAAAAGATAACATGCGGTTTGTAGTGCATATCCCCAAAAGGATGAAGGCAATGATGAATAACTCATCATGGACCTGACCATGTCTAATAAAGTCCTATTCTTTCTCTTCGTTATGCCATTCTACTACGAAGTGCCCGACACAGTCAAATGGGATAAAATCCCATTCTCTAATAAGTGTCCCAATAACTCATCAAAAAGGTATTCTCCACCTCGATCGAATCGAAGTGCCTTTATGGGTCTACCCAATTGCTTTTCCACTTTAGCCCAAAACTCCCTAAACTTGTCAAAAGTTTCGCTTTTGTGGTGCATCAGGTACACATACTCATATTTTGAGTAATCGTCAATAAAAGTGACGAAGTACTCATGCCCTCCTCATGCTCGGATGTTCATCGGTCCGCAAACATCACTATGCACAAGTTCTAGAACCCCTTCAGCCCTATTGCCCTTATACCTGAATGGTCTTTTGGTCATTCTACCCTCCAAACAAGATTCACATTGAGGTATAGTTTCCACCTTTAAGTGACTTAAAGGTCCATCCCATACCACCCTTTGAATCCTATTCAGGTTAATATGACCTAGGTGCAAATGCCAAAGATAGGTCTTATTAGAGTGAGAGTTTTAAGTCTTTTAGAGCTATTATCATTCATCTCAGTATTAAGCAATAAGTCCATCTTAGGTTTGATAAAATATAGATTATTTTGCATCCATCTAGAACAGATAAAAGATTTATTTTTACGAATCACCACTTTATCATTAAAAGAAACCAAATAGGAGTCTTCAAATAAAAAAGCTATAGAAATTAATTTCCTTTTAAATTTAGGAACATAAAAATAATCTTGCAAAAATAGATTCCTATAATTATCAAAATAAAGATGGACATCTCTCACTACTTCTGCTGAGACCAAGGATCCATCGCCTATCTGAAGCATGAAGTCTTCATGTAGCAGACTTCTCGTTTCTTTGAACCCCTGTATAGAAACACAAACATGATTAGTTGCACCGGAAACTATGACCCAAATGTCACTAGATTCCTCAACCAAACAAGTTTCTAAATACAGAAGATCACACCTACTTCCTTTGGAAAGGAAGTCCTTACAATGCTTCTTAATGTGGCCGACCTTCCCACAGAAGAAGCACTTAAGCTTCTTCGGGTTCTTTTTCTTCTTCTTGCTCTTGGTGCTAGCAAGAATAGAAGACTTCCCATTCTTGGCCCGTTGCTTCATCCTATTCCCATAATTGAGATTGGAACCAGAAGCAGCTACCATATTGGCCTCTCCACCTGCAGGAGACTCCCTGATCAGCAGTTTGAACTCCTGTAACTGTTTCATTAATTCTGTTAAGGTCATATCCCGTCTATTGCTTAAATTAAAAGTAGCTCTAAACGGAATAAATTCCTTTGACAGAGTCTCAAAGACCATAGTCATCTGAGTTTCAGTATCGATGTCGGCTCCATTGGTTTGAGCCTTAGCGAGGTAACCCATGACCAACATCATGTGCTCCTTTATAGATGTCCCTGGCCTTTGCTTACAGTCAAGAAGTTTTTGAAGCACCCCTTGTCACCTTATTATGGCTTGACCTCCAAATATGTGTTCAAGATTATCCAAGATTTACTTCGCAATCTCATAATCCTGATGTTGAGCCTGTAGCACGTTATTCATGCTAGCCATAACATAGCAATTGGCCTGATCATTTGCATCTTTCCAGCGATCATACGCTTGAAAGTGGACATTAGTTGAGTCTTCCATAGGTTCCGGAGATAAGGGGTTGTCAGTACATATTTCAGTTTCTCAAAGGAGAGGACGATATCCAGGTTTCGTTTCCAATCATTGTAATTCTCTCCGGTTAATAAGTTTTTGTCAAGTATCAAAGATAAAGCGTTTTTAGATATTTTTAATCTATAATAAAGAATAATATACCAAACATAAACAAACATATAATAATAATTTAATAAGATAACACAATCGTATAAAATATAGAAATGTGTTTGTGTGTCAAAACCTTGAAAATATCACAACCTTACAACGATAATTTCCAACTCAGAATTCAACAAGCTCCTAGGGGAGTCATGCCAAATTCAATCAGGAACACAAATCCCCTCTTAATTAATATATGTCATCTAGGACCTGTATGATCCAACATATATTAATAATCGTTTCTTTGGCCATTAATTTTATTAACAAAGCTCCTAGGAGAGGTTAATAATAAAATTAACATGAGTGTATAACCACTGTTTCAATATTTTATCCATGATTTATAATCACCACCTAGGGCTATGCAACCATAAATCATGCTAAAATACCTTATCCTCTTAGAGATCCAATCTGGTCCATGATAGAAATCCCTTCCTAGGGGTTGGGATCACCATATTCTTCCTATGGACCAATGATGGAGGCCGTAGGTCCTATCTTCGAGAACCTTCTCCCACTCAATCTTTTGAAATCAAGGTTTTATTTTAAGATCATGCATGAACAATTTTAATATGAGCGGCACTCTTTATTCTATATGACATGTTATCAATATACATGGCAAATCATATTATAATGCAGACAAGCAAAGCAATCAAGCAAAGCTACAAGCAAAATAATAATAACCGTAATATTATGGTTCCACCCTAGAAAATAGAAATCAACAATTACAAGAGAATAATCAAAACATATTATTGATTCTTCATCCTTGAATTCTTAGGTTGTATCACTCATCATGTAATGTCCATCTTTAAGTCTTCAATCCCGTATGAATCGAATACTTCATATTTCTGGTCATATCCAAATTTAATGTCTCTCAGTATCGTCTAAAAAATAAAATTAAAACTATACTGGAAAAACTACAACTTTTTGAAAAATTTTTCAGCTCTCGGTCGGCATCGGTCTGCTGGTCATGACCCATCGGCCTACTGATCAGGAAGATCGGCCTGCCGACTCATGAAAGATCATCTTGCCGAACTAAAGGTTCGGCCTGCCGCTAGAGCCTCCTGATTTCTACCCCACTGACGGCCTGCTGAACTGTAGGGTTCGACATGTCGACCGAACAGAAATCTCTCATTTTAGAAAATACAATTTTTAATGCAATTCATCAAATTTATTTTCAATAATTCAAAAACATAAAATTAGAGACTCAGGAAATACTTGGGAGTGCCATCATCATTCTTCTAGATCCGTCTTCTCCGAATGATTATTTAATTACAAAATTCTTACAAATTTTAAAATAAATAATAATTCCCAGACGGAGATAATAGTCCACCATCTAATTACATGAAAAACCTAGATACATATTCCAACCTCTAAGGAACCATAATTGGTATAAATTAGTTAATTAATAAAATATTAAATAACCATTTAATCAACCATAATTAATTAATGAACATTTACAACATTATCCATGACAACATATAAAATATATAGAAACCTAGAGTGCCAACTCTCTATAAAATTAAAATCAAGCATAAATGAGATTAAGATCACAAAATTTATAAATATAGTATGATCACAAACTCGTAAATTTATATAAAAACCATGGCCCTGATACCAATTGTTGAAAAAATAGTATACAACAAAATTTTAAGAATTTTATATAAGAGTATTTTTCAAAATACAAGTTTGACATGCTATATGTATAAATTAACCAGATCTTACTAACCTTCGTATGCCAAAAAGCTCCTGCAATTAGTGAACAGAAGTAACGTTCCAGAAGAGCCTCAACCAACTGGTATTCTTTGGTATTCTCTATCCATGATCGGAGTGAGTGTGGGCTCACACGTACAGCTCTTCCTCTAGGTGACTCTCCTTCCAACCAATTGAGAGAACCCAAAGCTAGTGTTCGTGATTTGTGAACAAAAGCTCTCAGGGAGTTTCCAGATTCTCACTAGCAGAGTATCTCTCTTAATCTCTGAATTGATCTAAATAACTTATGTGACTTACTCCCTAGTTATAAAGGTTGGGTCTAGGGTCAGTCCTTATCAGATTAGGTCTCAAAATTTGAATTAAAATAAAATTCAGATCAATATCTGATAAGATCCATGTGAAAACACATGATCTTATCCTTTGCTCATCGGTAGGCCGATCATGATGATTGGCAGGCCGAACAAGCCCCATCGGCAGCCAAACTCGAGGATCGACATGCCAAACTGCCGATTAATATTTCAGCGAATCTTTTATTTTTCACCCGATATTCTATAGGATAAAGTCTCAGTTTTAATTCAAATAACCTAATAGAAAAGTTATCTGATTAAAACAACTTTATCTAGATATTCTCTAGGAAAATAAATAAATTCCTAATAATTCTACAAGTTTATCTTAATCTAATTTATTCAAAATTAAATCAACTGATAAACAAACAAGAATTATCTGATCCCAATAATTCAACAAGTTTATCTTGAATTAATTTTATAACAAAATTAATTCAACCGATAAATAGACATAAATTATTTAATTCTTCTAAATTTCAACTAATCTAATAAATCTGACATAAGTCACCAATTGGCGGAAAAATATTTCATTTCGTTACAGGATGTTGTGAGCTAGCAAATGGGACCAAATGGACATGTATAGTTTAAGCTCCCGATAATTACGAAACCCAATATCCCAAATATACATTTCATAATTATCAACTCCAACGTTACTCTACTAAAAGCTTGGAGCTGCACTCTCGAACTACATAGAATTACGAAGCCTGTATAGCTAAGTCTCCATGACATATCACAGTGTATCGTATCCCGATATGATTATCCGTAATCGGCTTAAGGATAAGTTCTATTTTACCTTCCTAATTATTTTTATCTTACGTTCAATTATCTTACCATCGAAAAACTTACCATCCAAAGACAGTATACAATTTGGTTATACCTATGTATCTAAATGGTTGAACACTTTAGTTTTCTAATTACAAGATAACGTATATAAGAGGATATCACTACTCCTAAAGAGGAGCTATAGATTCCATATCTATGAATAACAGGTCTATACTATCAAGAGTCATGCCTCAAACGTACCGGCATGCATACCACTATTAAGATGTGGGTGTCACCCTTTGGTACATCAAAAGACACAAGTCAAGACAATGAGCCTACTATTCATCTCAGGATTAAGATACAATACAAATGATTGTCTAAAGTGAATCAATTGATCGAGACAGAATTATTAATCCAAATCAATTCACTTTATGTCTCGATCGAACACATTGTCACCTATGACAACATGCCAATGTTTCTATTCATGGAGTCCATCTCCGATGGCCAAGATAAACCATCTCCTAATTAGGATATAGATAACATAACAATCTTTACTTGAATAAAGCGCCCAACTTTATTCCCTCGATTGCAGATTTTATGATTTAGACCATCACCTTAAGAATCGTGTCTTCCACATAATCTGTCCATCATATGCCTAATGCTTAAAGTTTAGACTGACAGTCTCAGACTTTTGTTTGCTTAACATATATTCAACAAATATGAACGTAAAGAGGACAAGATTTGGTATATAAACAATAAATAAATTCTTTATTTATAAAAATGTCTCTAAAAACTTATTACATTTTTACTCCTTAGGGCATACATGTCTAACATAATCACCACCTAGGGGTGTGCAGCCATAAATCATGCTAAAATACCTTATCCTCTCAGAGATCCAATCTGGTACATGATGAAGTCCCTTACTAGGGGTTGAAACTGTTAGAAAAATAGTACGCAGTGGAATTTTAAAAATTTTATATCTGAGTATTTTCCAAAACACAAGTTAGACATGCTATATGCATAAATTAACTAGATCTTACTAACTTTTGAATGTCAAAGAACTCCCGCAATCTGTGAAGAGAAGTAACGTTCCAAAAGAGTCTCAATCAACTGGTCTTCTTTGGTA
This sequence comes from Artocarpus heterophyllus, assembly GCA_025403435.1. Lineage (NCBI taxonomy): Eukaryota > Viridiplantae > Streptophyta > Magnoliopsida > Rosales > Moraceae > Artocarpus > Artocarpus heterophyllus. Next base: position 29,280,076 of record CM046345.1, on the reverse strand, counting down.
TTCTCTATCCACGATCGGAGTGAGTGTGGGCTCACATGTACAGCTCTTCCATTAGGTGACTCTCTTTCCAACCAATTGAGAGAACCCAAAGCTAGTGTTCGTGATTTGTGAACAAGAGCTCTCGGGGAGTTTCCAATTCTCACCAGCAGAGTATCACTTTTAATCTCTCAACTGATCTAATTAACTTATGTGACTTACTCCTTATTTATAGAGGTTGGGTCTAAGGTCAGTCCTTATCATACTAGGTCTCAAAAATTTGAATCAAAATCAAATTCGGGTCAATATCTGATAAAATTCATATGAAAACGTGTAATCTTTTTTTCGCGTATCGGCAATCCGAACTTGCCCCATCGGTAGGCTGAACATGAGGATCGGCATGCTGAACTGTCGAGAAAAGATCTCAGCGAATCTTTCATTTTCCACCCGAGATTCTATGGGATAAAGTCTCAGTTTTAATTTAAATAACCCAATAGAGAAGTTATCTAATTAAAACAACTTTATCTAGATAATCTCTAGAAAAATAAACGAGTTCCTAATAATTCTACAAGTTTGTCTTGGTTTAATTTATTCAAATTTAAATCAATTGATAAACATACAAGAATTATTCGATTACCATAATTCAACAAGTTTATCTTGAATTAATTTTATCACAAAATTAATTCAACCGATAAACAGACATGAATTATTTGATTCTTTCGAATTTCAACCAATCTAATAAATCTGACAAAAGTCACCAATTATTAAAAAAGCATGCCGTATCATTATAGGATGTTGTGAGTTGAGACCAAATGGACCTATATAGTTCAAGCTTTCGATAATCATGAAGCCCAATATCCTAGATATACATTTCATAATTATCAACTCTAATGCTACTCTACTAAAAGCTTGGAACTGCACTCTTGAACTACATAAAATTACGAAGCCTGTATAGCTAAGTCTCCATGACATATCATAGTATATCGTATCCCCATAAGATTATCCATAGCTAGCTTAAGGACAAGTTCTGTCTTACCTTCTCGATTATTTTTATCTTATGTTCCATTATTTCACCATCGAAAAACTTACCATCCAAAGACAGTATACCATTCGGTTACACCTATGTATCTAAATGGTTGAGTGCTCCAATTTTTTAGTTATAGGATAACGCATATAAGAGGATATCACTACTCCTAAAGAGGAGCTATGGATTCCATATCTATGAATAATAGGTCTACGCTATTAAGAGTCATGCCTCCAACGTACCGGGATGCATACCACTATTAAGATGTGGGTGTCACCCTTTGGTACATCAAAAGACACAAGTCAAAACAACATGCCTACTATTCATCTTAGGATTAAGATACAATACAAATGATTATCTAAAGTGAATCGATTTGCCGAGATAGAATTATTAATCCAAATCAATTCACTTTATATCTCGATCCAACACATCGTCACCTATGATAACATGTCAATGTTTCTATTCATGAAGTCCACCTCCGATGGTCAAGACAAATTATCTCCCAATTGGGATATAGACAACATAATAATCTTTACATGAATAAAGTGCCCAACTTTATTCCCTTGATTACGGATCTAATGATTTAGACCATCACCTTAAGAATCGTGTCTTCCACATAATCTGTCCATCATATGCCCAATTCTTAAAGGTTTAGACCGACAGTATCAGACTTTTGTTTGCTTAACATATATTCAACAAATATGAACGTAAAGAGGACAAATTTTGGTATATATAAACAATAAATAAATTCTTTATTGATAAAAATGTCTCTAAAAACTTATTACATTTTTACTCCTTAGGGCATACATGTCTAGCGGAAACCACTGTATGCTACCTATGGACCAATGATGGAGGTCGTCGGTCCTCTCTTCAAAAACCTTCTCCCACTCAATTTTTTGAAATCAAGGTTTTATTTTATAAACATGCATGAATAGTTTTTAATGAATAGCACTCCCTATTCTACATGACATGTTATCAATATACATGGCAAATCTTATTATAATACAGACAAGCAAAGCAATCATGCAAAGCCACACGCAAAATAATAATAAATAACCATAATATTATTGTTCCACCCTAGAGAAAAGAAAACAAAGATTACAAGAGAATAATTGAAACATATTATTGATTCTTCATCCTTTAATCTTCAAATTGTATCCTTCTTTATGTAACTTCCATCTTCAAGTCTTCAATCCCACATAGATAAAAAAAAAAAACTCCATATTTTTGGTCATATCCAAATTTAATGTTTTTGAGAATTATACCAAAAATAAAATCAAAACTACATCAAAAAATGCACCTTTTTTGAAAAATTTACAGTTCTTTGTTGGCATATCGATCTATGTGATCGGCATACCGGTCATGATCCATCAGCCTATCGATCTTTTCAGGTCGACCTGTCGCCAAAGCGATCAGATTTTTGCCCCACCAATGGCCTATTGATCTGCGACCATCGGCCTGCCGGGCCTAAGGGTTCGGCATGCCGACCGAGCAGAAGTCATGCTTTTCAAAAAATATAGTTTTTTTAATACAATTTATAAATTTTATTTTCAACAATTCAAAAATATAAAATTAGAGACTTAGGAAATACCTAGGAACGTTATCATCTTGTTTCGAGATCCGTCTTCTTCGAATGATTATTTAATTACAAAATTTTTACAAATTTAAAATTAAATAATAATTCCTAGACGGAGATGATAGTCCGACATCTAATTATATGAAAAACTTAGATACATATTCTAACCTCTAAGGAACCATAACTGGCATAAATTAATTAATAAATAGATAATTAAATAATAATTTAATCAACTATAATTAATTAATAAACATTCACTATATAATCCATAATAACATATAAATATATAGAAACTCTAGAGTGTTAACTCTCTAAAAAATCAATATTCAAGCATAGGAGAGATCAAGATCACATAATTTATTCATATAGCATGATCACAAATTTGTAAATTTATATAAAAATCATCGCTCTGATACCAATTGTTGGGAAAACAATACGTAGCAGAATTTTAAAAACTTTTATACCAGACTATTTTTTAAAACACAAGTTTGACACGTTATATGCATAAATTAACAAGATCTTACTAACCTTGTTTGCCGAAAAGCTCTACAATTCGTGAATAGAAGTAACAATCCAGAAGAGCTTCAACCAACTAGTCTTCTTTGCTATTCTCTATCCACAATCGGTGTGTGTGTGGGCACACTTGTATAGATCTTGCACCAGGCAACTCTCCTTCCAACCAATTCAGAAAACCCAAAGCCATAGCTCATGATGTGTGAACAACAACTTTTCAGGGAGTTTCAGAGTCTCACCAGTAGAGTCTCACTCTAGATTTCTCAACTAATCTGCATAACAATGAGTCTCACTTCCTATTTATAGAGGTTGGGTAAGGGGTTAATCCTTATCAGATAATGCCTCAAAAATTTGAATCATGATCAAATCAGAATCAATATCTGATAAAATTCACATCTAAAACACGTGATTGGATTATCGTTCGGTTCGCAGGCCGAACTTACAGATCCGCCTGCCGAACTTACTCCATCGCAAGGCCAAACCTGAAGATCGGCTTGTCGAACTTATGAAAAATAATCCCTGCGAATCTATATTTCCCACCTGAGATTTTTGGGATAGCGCCTCAGTTTTAATTCAAATAACCCAATAGAGAAGTTATCTAATTAAAACAGTCATATCTATATAATCTCTAGGAAAATAAATATTCTTGATAATTCAATAAGCTTATCTTAAATTAATTTATTCAAAATTAATCCAACTGATAAACAAAGATGAATTATCTGATCTTACCGAATTTCAATCAATTTGATAATTTGACATAAGTCACCAATTTATTGGAAAAGTACGCCGTATTGATATAGGATTTTTATAAGCTAGCTAAAGGGACCTGATGGACCTATATAGTTCAAGCTCCTGATAATTATGAAACCCAATATCCCATATATATATTTAATAATTTTCAACTCCAATGCTACTCCACTAAAAGCTCAGAGTTGCACTCTCGAACAATATAAAATTACAAAGCCCGTATAGCTAAGCCTCCATGACATATCATAATGTGTCGTATCCCTACAGGATTATCCATAATTGGCTTAAGGATAAATTATGTATTGCCTTCCCAATTATGTTTATCTTACGTTCCATTCTCTTACCATCGAAAAACTTACCATTGAAAGACAGTATACCATTCGGTTACACCTATGTATCCAAATAGTTGAGCGCTCTAGTTTTTCAATTATAGGATAACGCATATAAGAGGATATTAACTACTCCTAAAGAGGAGTTATGGATTCCATATCTATGAATAACAGGTCTAAGCTATCAAGAGTTATACCTTCAACATACCGGCATGCGTACCGACATAAAATATAGATGTCATCCATTGGTACATTACAAGACATAAGTCAAGACAACGAACACACTATTCATCTCAAGATTAAGATACAATACAAATGATTGTCTAAAGTGAATTAATTTGCCAAGACAAATTTATTAATCTAAATCAATTCACTTTATGTCCCAATTTAACACAACGTCACCTATGACAATGTGCCAATGTTTCTATTCATGAAGTCCACCTCCGATGGTCAAGACAAACCATCTCCTGTTAGGGATATAGACAACATAACAATCTTTGCATGAATAAAGTGCCCAACTTTATTCCCTCGATTATGGATCTTATGATTTAGACCGTCACCTTAAGAGTCATGTCTTCCGCATAATTTGTCTATCATATGCCCAATTCTTAAAGGTTTAGATCGATAGTCTTAGACTTTTGTTACATTTGACAAATATGAATGTAAAGATGACAAGATTTGGTATATAAATAATAAATAAATTCTTTATTGATAAAAATATCTCCGAAAATGTATTACATTTTTACTCGTTAGGGCATACATGTCTAACAACATAGACATTAGTTTTGGCAACAAAGAACTAACCTGTTACCACCGTTGAGATTCCAACATTGCCTTCACTCTTAGTATAGGTGTAGATTCATCCGTTGGGTTCTAGAGCTTCCAGTCGGCCCTTACTAATGCTAGGACCTTCAATTTGTGTTTGAACTGCATGAAGCTGGGTTCCTTGAGGCCTTTCTTGATTCTGGCTATTCTAATTTTGAGGATTGGAGAAGCAGTTCTTGCCATAGTGTCCTTCTTTTCTACAAATGAAACACTTATTAGTGCCAGCTTTACACTCCCCTGCCTGTCTTTTCCTACACTGCCTACATAGAGGTTTGCTATTCCCTCTATCATTTATCTTTTTCTAAGGTTGTCCCTTTTGGCTCCCTTGATTACTTGCATTCCATTTCATCTTATTATTATTATTGCGGTTATGTCTGGTCTGGTTGCTCTAAGTCTGACCCTTGCTCGTGTTACTTCCTTGCCCTTTTACTTGTGAAGCCTGATTCTGTTTGGTTAAGGCCTTAGCCTCCCTTTGAGCTTTAAAGATCTTTGCCCTTTCTTCCTTGTCACAGGAGGTTCTAAATTTAGCTCTAGTCGCCCGTTCAATGCAATCCTCTACATCCTTGGGGGCTTGTCCTCTACTGTCAACTATAAGTGTAATATCAGTTTGAAACATCCTCATTAATCTTCTTATCCTTTCTCAATCAGTAGGCACCAGTTTAGAACAAAGACGTGCCAATTGATTAAATCTTCTCATAGCATCGGTCACTAACAAATTTCCTTATCAGAAGTTGTTAAACTCCTCTTGCTGTGCTGCTATTGTTTCCACATTAAAATAAGCTCTTCCAAATTCCTCAACAAATTTTGACCAAGTCATATCATCTACATTTCTTCTATGCTCTGCTGATTCCCACCATCTCCTTGCATCTTTGGTGGCAGAAAATGAAGCACATAAAACTTTTTCACGACCACCAAGTCCCATAAATTTCAAAACCCTCTCTATGTTAGTGAGCTTCGTTGGAAACAAAGTGCGCAGCGGAATTTTAAAATTTTTCCATCAAAGTAATTTCCAAAACACAAGTTTGACATGTTATATGTATAAATTAAACAGATCTTACTAACCTCAGTGTGCCGAAGAACCTCCGCAACCTGTGTAGAAAAGTAACGTTGCAGAAGAGCTTCAACCAACTGGTCTTCTTTGCTATTCTCTATCCACAACCAGAGTGAGTGTGGGCTCACATGTTCAGCTCTTCCACTGGTGACTCTCCTTCCAACCAATAGAGAGAACCCAAAGCTAGTGTTCGTAATTTGTGAACAAAAACTCTCAGGGAGTTTTTTAGATGCTCACTAGAAGAGTATCACTCTTAATCTCTCAAATTGATCTGAGTAAATCATGAGACTCACTCCCTTTTTATAGCTATTGGTCTTGGGGTCAGTCCATATCAGATTAGGTCTCAAAAACTTGAAACAGAATCAAGTTTGGATCAATATCTGATAAGATCCGCGTGAAAACACGTAATCTTATCTCCCGCTGATCGGCAGGCCGAACATTCTGATCGGCAGGCCGAACAGGCCAGTTCGGCAGGCTGACCATGTCATTTGGTAGGCCGAACTTTTGAGAAAAAATCTTCACGAATCTTTTATTTTCCACTCGAGATTCTAAAGGATAAAGTCTCGGTTTTGATTCAAATAACCCAATAGAGAAGATATCTGATCAAAACAAACTTTATCAAGATAATCTCAAAGAAAATAAATTAATTCACAATAATTCTACAAGTTTATCTTGATCTAATTTATCCAAAATTAAATCATCCGATAAACAGACAAGAATTATTTGATTGCAATAATTCAACAAGTTTATCTTGAACTAATTTCTTAGAAAATTAATTCAACTGATAAACAAACATGAATTATTTGATTCTTACAAATTTTAAACAAATCTGATAAATCCGACATAAGTCACCAATTATTGGAAAAGCACACCGTGTCGTTACAGTATTTTGTGAGCTAGCAAAGGGGACCAAAATGGACCTATAAAGTTCAAGCTTATGATAATTATGAAACCCAATATCTCAGATATACATTTCACAATTATCAACTCCAATGCTACTCCATTAAAAGCTTGGAGCTGCACTCTCGAACTTTATAAAATTACGAAGCTCGTGTAGCTAAGTCTCCATGATATATCATAGTGTATCGCATCCCCATGTGATCATCCATAATCGGCTTAAGGACAAGTTCTGTCTTACCTTCCCGATTATTTTTATCTTACGTTCTATTGTCTCACCATTAGAAAACTTACCATCCAAAGATAGTATACCATTTGGTTACACCTATGTATCCAAATGGTTGAGCGCTCTAGTTTTTCAATTACAAGACAACGCATATAAGAGGATATCATTACTCCTAAAGAGGAGCTATGGATTCCATATCTATGAATAACAAGTCTACGTTATCAAGAGTCATGCCTCCAACGTACCGGTATGCATACCACTATTGAGATGTGGGTGTCACCCTTTGGCACATCAAAAGACACAAGTCAAGACAACGGGCTGACTATTCATCTCAGGATTAAGATACAATACAAATGACTGTCTAAAGTGAATCGATTTGCCAAGACAAAATTATTAATCCAAATCAATTCACTTTATGTCCCGATCCAACACATCGTCACCTATGACAACGTGCCAATATTTCTATTCACAGAGTCCAACTCCAATGGCCAAGACAAACCGTCCCCAGTAAGGGATATAGACAACATAACAATCTTTACATGAATAAAGCGCCCAACCTTATTCCCTCGATTGCGGATCATATGTTTTAGACCGTCACCTTAAGAATCGTGTCTTCCGCATAATCATCCCATCATATGCCCAATTCTTAAGGTTTAGACTGACAGTCTCAGACTACTGTTTTCTTATCATACATTCAACAAATATGAACGTAAAGAGGACAAGATTTGGTATATTTAAAAGAATAAATTCTTTATTGATAAAAAATGTCTCCAAAAATGTATTACATTTTTACTCCTTAGGGCATACATGTCTAACAATCTCCCACTTGCACTAAGTTAGAAAATATAGCAAATTTCGCATCCCCATAGCTTCCACATGCCTCTCGAAGACTCTCCCAGTAAGTGTCTTCGTAAATGGATCAGCTAAATTGTCCTCTGATGCGATCTTGCACACCGTGACAAGCCCTCAACAAAGTCCTTTATCACATGATACTTCCAATCAATATGCTTACTCTTCTTGTGAAATCTTGGTTCCTTAGCATTAGCTACCACCACACTGTTATCACAGTATAGTGATACAGCTTTATCCATACCTGGAACTACCTTAAGATCCCCAAGGAACTTGCGGAGCCACACTGCTTCATTCGAAGCATCACTAGCCGCCACATGCTCGGCCTCCATCGTTGAATCTGAAAAGCAATCTTGCTTCACACTTCTCCAACTAATGGCACCGCCACCCAGAGTAAACACAAACCCTGAAGAAGATTTCCAAGAATCCAGACAGGATTGAAAATCCTAATCAGTGTATCCTAGAGGAGTTAAATCCTCACCCGAATACACAAGCATATACCCTCAAGTCCTTCTCAGGTACTTGAAAATATGCTTTACCGCAACCCAATAGTTTGGTCCTGGATCCGCCTGAAATCGACTTACAATCCCGACCGCATAGCAAATATCCGGTCGAGTGCAAAGCATGGCATACATGAGACTACCCACTGGGGAAGTATAAGGCCCCTTCTTCATGTATTCTTTTTCTTCATAAGACTTTGGAGAGTCTTTCTTAGAAAGAATAATTCTAGACCTAGATGGTTGCCCACCTTTCTTGGAATCCTGCATTGCAAACTTCCTGAGAATTTTATCTATGTAGTCGGCCTGAGACAAAGCTATCATTTTGTTCTTCCTATCTCGAAAGATCTGGATACCGAGAACAGTATTAGCCTCATCTAAGTCTTTCATGTCAAACTATTTAGTTAACCATAATTTGACCGATGACAACGCCCCAACGTCATTGTCAATTAGCAAAATGTCATCTACATAGAGCAGCAGAAAAACCACCTTTCCATCCTTTATGTGTTTGTAAACACATGGTTCATCCACATTTTGTGAGAACCCATAAGTCTTGATCAATTGATCAAATCTTATGTTCCAAGAACGAGAAGCCTGCTTAAGTCCATAAATAGACTTTAGCAGCTTACAAACCTTACCCTCTTGACCTGCGACCTTGAACCCATCTGGTTGTTCCACATAAATGGACTCATCAAGATAGCCATTCAGAAAAGCCATCTTGACATCCATCTGCCAAATCTCGTAGTCGACAGCGGCAACTATGGACAAGAGAATCCGAATGGACTTAAGCATGGCTATAGGCGAAAAGGTTTCCTCATAATCGATTCCTTCCTTTTGCGTGTAACCCTTAGCTACCAGTCTAGCCTTAAAGGTTTCGACCTTTCCATCCACTCCTCTTTTCCTCTTGTAGATCTACTTAAACCCTATGGGTTTTACCCATTCGAGAAGATCCACAAGCTCCCAGACCCGATTAATCTCCATAGACTTCATCTCTATGTTCATGGCCTTTGTCCAGAGTAACATCCTCCATGGCTTTTGCGTAAGTATAAGGATCCCTGTCATGTTCATCCGGTTCAGCCAAGAAGACCTCCCCATTGAACATATACCTCTCAGGTTGACGTCCGATCCTCCCACTACACCGAAGCCCCTGAGATCATAGTTCAGGTTTGTTTGGTTTTTCTACACCAATCGGAATGGTTTTGTTCTAAACCTCCGGAGTAAACAGATCACCCCTTAACTCCTCAAGCACCACTTTGCTTCGAGGTTTAAAGTCGTCCATGTAACTCTCCTCAAGAAAAGTTGCATTAGTTGAAACCATGACTTTATTTTCCTTTGGGTTATAAAAATAACCCCCTTTAGTCCCTTTTGGATATCCTACAAACATGCAAACTTCCGAACGTGCATCCAACTTATTCGGATCCTTAAACAGGAGATGAGCCGAACATCCCCATATGCGAATATGGTTTAAGGATGTCTTCCGTCTAGTCCACAACACATGAGGAGTTTTAGGGACCGATTTTGAAGGCACATTGTTCAAAAGATAACATGCGGTTTGTAGTGCATATCCCCAAAAGGATAAAGGCAATGAAGAATAACTCATCATGGACCTAATCATGTCCAACAAAGTCTTATTCCTTCTCTCTGCTACGCCATTCTACTGTGGAGTGCCCGGCGCAGTCAAATAGGATAAAATCCCATTCTCTAACAAGTGTCCCAAGAACTCATCAGAAAGGTATTCCCTACCTCGATCAGATCAAAGTGTCTTTATGGGTCTACCCAATTGGTTTTCCACTTCAGCCCGAAACTCCCTAAACTTATCATAAGTTTCGCTTTTGTGGTGCATTAGGTATACATACCCATATCTTGAGTAATCGTTAATAAAAGTGACGAAGTACTCATACCATCCTCGTGCCCGGATGTTCATCAGCCCGCAAACATCACTATGCACAAGTTCTAGAACCCCTTTAGCCCTATTGCCCTTAGACCCGTATGTTCTTTTGGTCATTTTACCCTCCAAACAAGATTCACATTGAGGTATAGATTCCACCTTTAAGTGACTTAAAGGTCCATCCCTTACCAACCTTTGAGTCCTATTCAGGTTAATATGGCCAAGGCGCAAATGCCAAAGATAAGTCTTATTAGAGTGAGAAGTTTTAAGTCTTTTTGAGTTATTATCATTTATCTTAGCATTAAGCAATAAGTCCATCTTAGGTTTGATAAAATATAGATTATTTTGCATCCATCCAGAACAGATAAAAGATTTGTTTTTACGAATCACCACTTTTTCATTAAAAGATACCACGTAGGAGTCTTTAAATAAAGAAGATACAGAAATTAAATTCCTTTTAAATTTAGGAACATAAAAACAATATCACAAAATTAAATTCCTATAATTATCAAAGTAGAGATGGACATCTCCCACTGTTTCCGCTGAGACCAAGGATCTATCGCCCATCTGAAGCGTTAAATCTTCACGTAGTAGACTTCTCGTTTCTTTGAATCCCTGCAGAGAAACACCAACATGATTAGTTACATCGGAATCTATGACCCAGATGTCACTGGATTCCTCAACCAAACAAGTTTCTAAATATAGAAGATCACACCTACCTCCCTTGGAAAGGAAGTCCTTGCAATACTTCTTTATATGCCCGACCTTACCACAGAAGAAGCACTTAAGCTTCTTTGGGTTCTTCTTCTTCTTCTTCTTCTTGCTCTTGGTTGTAGCAGGAATAGAAGACTTCCCACTCTTGGCCTGTTGCTTCTTTCCATTCCCCGAGTTAGGATTGGAACCAGAAGCAGCTCCCATGTTGGACTCTCCACTAGCAGGAGACTCCCTGATCAGTAGTTCAAACTCCTGTAACTGTTTCATTAGTTTTGTCAAGGTCATATCCTGTCTATTACTTAAATTAAAAGTACCTCTAAATGAAATAAATTCCTTAGGTAGAGTCTCAAAGACCATAGTCATCTGAGTTTCAGCATCGATGTCAGCTCCATTGGTTTGAGCCTCAGCGAGGTAACCCATGACCAACATCATGTGCTCCTTTACAGATGTCCCCGGTCTCTGTCTACAGTTTAAGAGTTTCCAAAGCACCCCTTGCCGCTTTGTTATGGCCTGGCCTCCAAACATGTCCTCAAGATTATCCAAGATCTGCTTCGCAGTCTCATAATCCTGATGTTGAGCCTGCAGCACGTTGTTCATGCTAGCCATAACATAGCAGCGGGCCTGATCATTAGCATCTTTCCAGCGGTCGTACGCTTGGAATTGCTCATTACTTGAGTCTCCCGTAGGCTCGGGAGGACAAGGGGTTGTCAGTACATATTTTAGTTTCTCAAAGGATAGGACGATGTCTAGGTTTCGTTTCCAATCGTTATAATTCTCACCGGTTAATTGGTTTTTGTCAAGTATCGATGATAAAGCGTTTTTAGACATTTTCAATCTACAATAAAGAATCATATACCAAACATAAGCAAACATATATAATAATTTAGTAAGATAACACAACCATGTAAAATCATACAAATGTGTTTATGTGTCAAAACCTTGAAAATATCACAACCTTACAACGATAATTCCCAACTCAGAATTCAACAAGCTCCTAGGGGAGTCATGTCAAATTCAATCCGGAACACGGATCCCCTCCAGATTAATATATGCCATTCAGGAGCCGTATGATCCAGCATATACTAATAATCGTTTCTTTGGCCATTAATTTTATTAACAGAGCTCCTAGGGGAGGTTAATAATAAAATTAACGTGAGTGTATAACCATCGTTTCAATATTTTATCCATGATTTATAATCACCACCTAGGGGTGTGCAACCATAAATCATACTAAAATACCTTATCCTTTTAGAGATCCAATCTGGTACATGATAGAAATCCCTTCCTAGGGGTCGGGACCACCATGTTCTTCCTATGGACCAACGATGGAGGCCTTAGGTCCTCTCTTCGAAAACCTTCTCCCACTCAATCTTTTGAAGTCAAGGTTTTATTTTAAAATTATGCATGAACAATTTTAATATGAGCGGCACTCCCTATCCTATATGACATGTTATCAATATACATAGTAAATAATATTATAATGCAAACAAGCAAAGCAATCAAGTAAAGCTACAAGCAAAATAATAATGACCGTAATAGTATGGTTCCACCCTAGAGAATAGAAAACTAAGATTACAAGAGAATAATCGAGACATCTATCGATTCATCATCCTTGAATCCTCAAGCTGTATTCTTCTTCATGCAATATCCATCTTCAAGTCTTCAATCCCGTATGAATCGAATACTTCATATTTTCGGTCATATCCAAATTTAATGTTTCTCAGAATCGTTCCAAAAATAAAATTAAAACTGCACCGAAAAAATTGCACCTTTTCTAGACACTTGGCAGCTCTCGGTCGGCAGGCCGATCTGGGTGATCGGCCTACCGATCATGAAAGTTTGGCCTGCCGAACTAATAGTTTGGCCTGCCGGCAGAGCACCAAAATTTCTGCCCCACTATCGGCCTGCAGGACCACACGCCCGGCCTGTCGATCTATGACCTTCGACCTGCTGAACTGTGAGGTCCGGCATGCCGATCGAGCAGAAAACCCTCATTCTAGAAAATACAATTTTAATGCAATTCATCAATTTTATTTTTAACAATTCAAAAACATAAAATTAGAGACTCAGGAAATACCTGGAGGCGCCATCATCAATCTTTAAGATTCGTCTTCTAGATCCGTCTACTCCAAATAATTATTTAATTACAAAATTTTAGAAATTTAAAATAATAATTCCTAGACGAAGATGATAGTCCGCCATCTAATTACATGAAAAACCTAGATACACATTCTAACATCTAAGGAACCATAACCAGTATTAATTAATTAATAAATAAATAAACAACGATTTAATCAACCATAATTAATTTATAAACATTCACCACATAATCCATGACAACATATATATTATATAGATACCTAGAGTGCCATCTCTCTATAAAATTCAATTCAAGCATAGGAGCGATTAAGATCACAAAATTTATGCATATAACATGATCACAAACTTGGAAATTTATGTAAAAACCTTGGCTCTGATACCAATTGTTGGAAACAAAGTGTGCAGCAAAATTTTAAAAATTTTCCATCAGAGTAATTTCCAAAACACAAGTTTGACATGTTATATGTATAAATTAAACAGATCTTACTAACCTCAGTGTGCCGAAGAACCTCCGTAACCTGTGTGGAGAAGTAACGTTCCAGAAGAGCCTTAACCAACTGGTCTTCTTTACTATTCTCTATCCACAACCAGAGTGAGTGTGGGCTCACACGTTCAACTCTTCCACCGGTGATTCTCCTTCCAACCAATAGAGAGAACCCAAAGCTAGTGTTCGTACTTTGTGAACAAAAGCTCTCAGGGAGTTCTTTAGATGCTCACTAGAAGAGTACCACTCTTAATCTCTCAAATTGATCTGAGTAAATCATGAGACTCACTCCCTTTTTATAGCTATTGGTCTTGGGGTCAGTCCATATCAGATTAGGTCTCAAAAACTCAAAACAGAATCAAGTTCGGATCAATATCTAATAAGATCCGCATGAAAACGTGTAATCTTATCTCCCGCTGATTGACAGGCCGAACATTCTGATCGGTAGGCCGAACAGGCCAGTTCAGCAGGCCAACCACATCATTCGATAGGCGAACTCTGGAGAAAAAATCTTCGCGAATCTTTTATTTTCCACCTGAGATTCTAAAGGATAAAATCTCAGTTTTGATTCAAATAACCCAATAGAGAAGATATCTGATCAAAACAAACTTTATCAAGATAATCTCTAAGAAAATAAATTAATTCACAATAATTCTACAAGTTTATCTCGATCTAATTTATCCAAAATTAAATCATCCGATAAACAAACAAGAATTATCTGATCGCAATAATTCAACAAGTTTATCTTGAACTAATTTCTTACAAAATTAATTCAACTGATAAACAGACATGAATTATTTGATTCTTACAAATTTTAAACCAATCTGATAAATCCGACATAAGTCACTAATTATTGAAAAGCACAACGTGTTGTTGCAGCATTTTGTGAGCTAGCAAAGGGGGACCAAAATGGACCTATAAAGTTCAAGCTCATGATAATTATGAAACCCAATATCCCAGATATACATTTCACAATTATCAACTCCAACGCTACTCCACTAAAAGCTTGGAGCTGCACTCTCAAACTTTATAAAATTATGAAGCTCATGTAGCTAAGTCTCCATGACATATCAAGTGTATCGCATCCCCATATGATCATCCATAATCGGCTTAAGGACAAGTTCTGTCTTACCTTCCTGATTATTTTTATCTTACGTTCCATTGTCTCACCATTAGAAAACTTACCATCCAAAGATAGTATACCATTTAGTTACACCTATGTATCCAAATGGTTGAGCGCTCTAGTTTTCCAATTACAAGACAACGCATATAAGAGGATATCATTACTCCTAAAGAGGAGCTATGGATTCCATATCTATGAATAACAAGTCTACGCTATCAAGAGTCATGCCTCCAATGTTCCAGTTTGCATACCACTATTGAGATGTGGGTGTCACCTTTTGGTACATCAAAAGACACAAGTCGAGACAACGGGCTCACTATTCATCTTAGGATTAAGATACAATATAAATGACTATCTAAAGTGAATCAATTTGCCAATATAGAATTATTAATCTAAATCAATTCACTTTATGTCCTGATCCAACACATCGTCACCTATGACAACGTGCCAATGTTTCTATTCATGGAGTCCAACTCCGATAGCCAAGACAAACCATCTCCCAGTAAGGGATATAGACAACATAACAATCTTTACATGAATAAAGCACCCAACCTTATTCCCTCAATTGCGGATCATATGTTTTAGACCGTCACCTTAAGAATTGTGTCTTTCGCATAATCATCCCATCATATGCCCAATTCTTAAGGTTTAGTCTGACAGTCTCAGACTACTATTTGCTTATTATACATTTAACAAATATGAACGTAAAGAGGACAAGATTTGGTATATTCAAAAGAATAAATTCTTTATTGATAAAAAATGTCTCCAAAAATGTATTACATTTTTACTCCTTAGGGTATACATGTCTAACAAGCTAGTCATCGATATCCAGTGGATCCATAGAACCATCAAATTTTGGGGCCTTCATTCACTAGAATCTCTCGTAGAAATCGATAGTAGATACTATAGAGGCAATTGGAACTGTTGGTTCTGCCTATAAAGCCGATGGTATGAGAGGCGGAGAATCCACACATACTGGAGGCATAGGGTTTTGGTGAGCTAGCTACTCTCGTAACCTTTACATCTCCTGCTTCTGAGCTTGGAGCCTCTATTGCAGTTCAGCGATCATAGTCATCAAATCCAAATTGGTAGGTCCTCCAGGTACTTCAGCCATTAGTAATGGTTTAAAGTCCTACTATAAATTATAATATTATGTTAACACATATTACTGACTTAATAGAATTTATCAAAAAAAATTTTATCATATCACATAAGCCCATAAAAATATAAACAATAGCAATAACTTAACATTTCATTGCATTCACCTTTTTACATCTCTTTTGCTCTCAATATAGTTTATATGTGGCTAAGATACCATACTGAATAAACTTTTACATCATTTCTAGGAGCAGCCACCTTTTTCGACTAACATGAACACCATTGTCGGAAAGGGCTCTACTTACCGCAGGTACATATATACAAAATTAGTAAAGTCAAAACTACACTAGCCGTATGATTACAAACAATTTTAGTACAAAAAGGGTCATCAAGGATCCATTTTTCCTAATTTGAATCTACGTCTAACATATCACTGCTTTTGGAGTCCATCTTTGGATCTTCTTCCTCCTTTTAGTTGGAGTCGGTGGGCTGGTCATCACTAGCGTAGATGGGCTTAAGGGTTCCTGGGATGTACTTAGGCACTTCTTCCTCGTCATCACTCTCATCCATCTCTACTAGAGGATCTTTAAGTGGCACTATTACATTCTGCTTAGTGTACAGTATTTCCATAATAAAATTATTTAAGCTGAGGAAATCTCAGGGGTACTGTATCTGTTGCTGTACTTCCTTAGGAAATTCTTGCCATATTAAACCACAGACACGTCTCAAAGGTATCTTTGGTGGAATCAGCGGTCCCATCATCCAATAGAATCACATAAGAAAGTGGTCCATTGATTCCCCTACATACTTTCCCTATATTGGCTCATGCGTAAGTAGAGTTGGTAGCGTCAATCTGCCTAGATAAATTGGTTGACTAGGACCAGTATGTCATTAGCATTGGCAGGTGGTAGTGGAGCAAATTCTACTAAAATCTATTCTCTAAAACCCTTCCAGTCTTGACATTGTTCCTCACGGCAGATCCTAATCCACCACACGAGCGCCTCGCCCTGTGGTCGTCCCAAAGCCAATAGGACCTGAAGATGGGGTAAAGTGTGATAGGTCGCAAAATCACCACCATAGCATGGAGCCATTTGGTCAATATCATCGGCTATCGACTGCCGTAGTAACAAGGGGTATCATTTTTCGAAAGGTTATGCTAGTCCTCCGATCCACTTCCATGTGGCGATCGTTATGTAGTTCTGCCATTAACTACATTTATCTTAATTAACGTTATATTCCTATATAGGAATATTCTTATACTTAAAATTAAGCTATCTTACTTGAGCTATGGTAGTGGAACATGTGGCAATGTACAGTAGGGTGGTAAGATACCCGCTCTAATACCAATTGTCACGACCCGCCATATTTCAAGCCATGCTTTAACATTTTCCTTACTTACGTATTTAAGAAAAGCCTCGAAAACTTTTTGTTTTTAAATAATAATAGTAGAGCACACAGGCATACATAACTTCTTTTTATATGTCTGTATACACAACCAAACTCTCTATATATAACTTAATATACCTAACATAACATTTTTCAAAAGAGTTTTTATCTTATTTAACCATAACATACGTCAGTTTACAACTAGTTCTAAGTTAACTTAAAATACATAATATGTGGAAACGTGATTTGTGACGGTATCCATACCTTGACCTGTACACGGCTCATACCCCGCCGCCAGCTCATTAGTGAATTCACTTTGACATCTTAGTAGAAATACTTACAGTATAAAATAACTAGGTGAGCTTATGCTAAGTAAGTCCAAACATAGCACACATGCATCATCCATTAGTATGCATGATCCGTTTATGCTTTCTTATGAATATTCTTTATTCTTGTCATATCTTATCTTCAACTAGGGCCCAAGTGCTCGTATCACATGCGTACATAGATATTTGTAACATCGAAACCATAACATAACTTTAAACTCCCCTTAAGTTGGAAGCTTGTACGACATTTTTCTCTTTTTCTAGTGATTCATTTGCCAATCCAATTATTATGGTTATCATACCATGCATGATGATATACTCACATGCTAAGTGCAAAACACATACACTTCTTTAATTGTATAATACCCATAGGTACATGTATTTAAACATACTATATGCAAAAACCTACTCTTCCATATTGTAGGTGGGGTTGGTACTTACTTATATGTGCTTTTGTATAGATTGAAATTGATTGATTTGGGCATGCTAGTTTCAGTTCTATTTTGTTATTTGGCTAATTAGGTTTACTTTAGGTTTCACAAATGGATTTGTTATTAAAAATTGTTTGAAATTAATTGTCTATTGGTTAGCAAATTGTTTTTATTACTTTATTTTTTGATTATTTGGTTTCTTTGAAAGAATGTTATTGTTATTATTGTTAAAAGTTTTATTTAGGTTTTTTACAATTGTTGGAATGTTGTCCTTTTTTAGTCGTCTAGTGTCCCTTTTGGCCAATTATATCGTCATTAGCCAATTATCACTATCTATTTATGCATCAATACAAAGTACTCATTAATTAATAGATCAGGTTGCTCTACAGTTAACAAATCCAATAACCAAGGATTCAATCCCTCTCAGTTCACTCTACCTTATCATTTCTAATGAAAGGAGAAAAATTCTTACTAATAACTTTTTTTCGCATTTTGGATATTTTGGGTCCGTTCGGGTCATTTTGTAAAAATAATGATTTTGCCTTCGATGGGCCTTTTTAAATTCCCCAAACCCAATTTTTCTATTTTAATGAAAATTGTTGCTCATTAGCTATAAAACAATAACTTAGGGTATCGGGTTTCTTATTTTACGCTAAAAATCAAGTTTAACAAAACTTTGAAATTTTACCTTGGATTTGAAAATTTTGATGATTTTGCCCCTGGAACCAAAAATAATCTTTGTAAACCATTAATCTCTGATTTTCACAAGGATTAAATCTTTCCAAAGTCCCTTGCTCGAATTCCTTTTATAAAATGACGTTTTTGCCCCTTGAAAACTTCTTTTCAACTTTGATAAAATTTGCAAAATTTGTATCTCACAAACAGTGATGAATTTCAATGAGCCGTTCGCGATTGCTAAAAGTTTCGTCGAGATCTATAACTTTCGTGTTTTAACTTTTCTAAAATTCCTACTTCACAGTGGAGTTTTTGGCCTTTTTTCAAACCTGCCGAGATTGTGAAAATCTTTTTAATTTAATCCTTTGCTAAATTTCCACAAAAATCTGCTTTAGCACAATACACCCTTATTTTGAGTAGGTTTCAAAACCTTTTTATCAAATAATGCTGTTTGAATATGAAAAATTCCATTCCTTTAAGAAATTACTCAAAGTTTGCAATTTCTACCCAATTTCTAAAACCAAATTAAATCTTAAGCATACAACCCCTAATTTCTAACCATAACATACCATACAATCATTTAAACATGCTATGAGCTAATTTAAATTATTACATGCCATACTTGCAAAAAAAAAAAAAAATCAAAACAAACAAAACAAAACCACCATAAACTTTGAAAATAGGAGGTTAGGCTTTACCAAAGAAAATTGGTGGTCTTGTGCACCTTCAACACCCTTTAATTTGCCAACCTTCCTAGACATAAACCATAACAAGAAAAACCCTTATCAAACCCCCCTACAATTCCAAAGAAAATCCCTAAAAACTTAAGTAAAGATTAGTGTTTACCTTGAAAGTTTGGAAAAACTTGAACTTAGAGCTTGATCTTACTTGAAACTTGTTTGGAAGTGATTGTGTGAGGGGTTTATTTCGAGCAAAATTTTGGGAAGAAAGAACCCAAGGCAGCCGTGTATGTGGTGGGGAGGAAATGAAAAAAAAATTGGCTTCCTTAAGCCTTAATTAAGGCTTATCTAGCTTAGATTTTTTTTTTAAAAAAAAAATTAGGTGACTCACCACGCTAAATATTATTAGGGTTAACTTGGCCTTTTAGGGTTGGACCACATCAAGGGATATGGTTGTCTAATCCCATCCCTTTGGGTGTCTCTTTGGTAGGACCCATTAATTTTACATAGTGTAATTTTACACCATACAGTATTTTTCTCACACTGTTAGGGTAAAACCAATGAAAAATATATACGTAAGCAGTATAAAATACACTACTTATTCTTTGGTTCCCTTTTGGATCTCAAACACAACATTTCATATATCTGTGTTTTTACTTTAACAGTGTACTTACACTACGTCATACCCCTTTTACACTGTTTTGGGGTTTTAGCTTGCTCTTCTATTTTATTTATACCTTAATCATTCATTAGTTTATACCACAACACTATAATTAATTATGATATAGAATTCATTTTAAGGATATTATTCGCAAATTTTGGAGCATTAAAGCTCATAAAATTTGTATTCAACAATATCCATAATCGTATAAAATTCATGGCTAGATTTCTTATTAATATTGTTCATACATGCATTATTGTAATTTATAAAATATACGATTTATAAGGATAAATTTATTAATTAAATTCAATTAAATATTAAATTTTATTAATAAGTTTGCCATGGTCATTACATTGTATGCTTACTCGTTTATGTTATCTTACAAAACTATTTAGGGATGTTTGCTTATATTTAGTATATGATTCTTTATTGTAGATCAAAATGTCTAAAAATGGTTTATCTTCAATAGTCGATAAATACATTAACTGGCGAGAATTATAATGATTAAAAAAGGAACCTGAATATCGTCATTTCCTTTGAGAAATTGAAATTTGTGCTAACCATGCCGTATCCTACTGAGCCTACCGATGAATCCACTAATGAGCAAATCGAAGCATATGATCGCTAGAAGAATGATAATGATCAGGCCCACTGTTAGATTATGGCTAGCATGAATAATATGCTACAGGCTCAACATGAGGATTATAAGATTATTAGGTAGATCTTGTGTAATCTAGAAGACATGTTTGAAGGCCAAGCCTTAACAAAACAACAAGGGGCTCTTTAGAAGCTCCTAAACATCAAACAAAGACTGGGACTCTTGTGAAAGAGCATATGATATTGGTCATGGATTACCTCACTAAGGCTCAAACCCATGGAGCCGACATTGATGTTGAGTTACAGATAACTATAATATTTGAAACTCTCTTTAAGGAGTTTATCCTATTTAGAGCTTCATATAACTTGAGCAATAGATAGGATATTACCTCGATTGAGCTAATGAAGTAGTTACAAGAGTTTGAGAATCTAATCAGAGAAGCTCCAGCTGGTGGGGAGGCGAACTTAGCGGCTACATCTGGTTCAATCCTATCTCTAGAAATGGAAAGAAGTAAAGGGCTAAGATTGGGAAATCTTCTATCTCGATAAAATGCAAGGACAAGAAGAAGAAAAAGAGGAACCCAAAGAAGCTAAAGTGCTTTTTCCTATAAATATCAAGGCACAATGAGGGTACGAGTATTTTTTCACTTTCATTGATGATTATTCAAGATATGGGTATGTCTATCTACTGCATCATAAGATCAAAACTTTTGACAAGTTTAAGGAGTTTCGAGCTAAAGCGGAGAAGCAAATAGGTAGACCCATAAAAGCACTTCGATCCGATCGAGGTAGAGAATACCTCTCTAATGAGTTCTTAGGACACTTATTAGAGAATGAGATTTTATCTCATTTGACTGTGCCAGGCACTCTGTAGTAGAATAGCATGGCTAAGAGAAGAAATAAGACTTTGTTGGACATGGTTAAGTCTATGATGAGTTATTCGATGTTACCTTTATCCTTTTGGGGATTTGTTCTACAAATCATATGTTATCTTTTGAACAATGTGCCATCAAAATTGGTTCCCAAAACTCCTCACAAGTTGTGGATGCATGGGAAGGCATCCTTAAACCATATTTGCATATCGAGATATTCTGCTCATGTCTTGTACAAGGAAACAAATAAGTTAGAAGTACGTTCAGAAATGTTCGTGTTTGTAGGATATCCAAAAGGGACAAAAAGGGGTTATTTTTATAACCTAAAAAAAAAGTCATGGTTTCAATAAATATAACTTTCCTTGAGGAAAAATACATGAATGATTTTAAGGCTTATAGTGAAGTGGTACTCTAAGAGTTAGCGAGTGATTCAATCACTCCCGGGGTTCTAGTTGAAACTAATCTGATCAATGTAGAAAAACCGACCGAACAATAGCATAGGAAACTTCGGCATAGTGGGAGAATTGGGCGTCAACCCAAGAGACATATGTTCAATGCTAATGCTTACTTGGCTGAATCAATTGAACATAACAAGGATTCTTACACTTACACATAGGCTATAAAGGATGTTGATTTAAAGCTCTAGACAAAAATTATGAATACTGAGATGAAGTCTATAAAGACTAATCGTCTAGGAGCTTGTGGACCTTCTCGAATGGGTAAAAACCATAAGGTATAAGTGGGTCTACAAGAGAAAGAGAGGAGCAGATGGGAAATTCGAAACCTAGAAGGCTAGATTCGTAGCAAAGGGATATACACAAAAGGAAGGAATCGATTACGAGAAAACCTTTTTGTCTGTAGCTATGCTTAAGTCTATCTACATTCTCTTATCCATTGCTACCGCTCTTAACTACGAGATTTGACAAATGGATGTCAAAACAACCTTTGGGAATGGCTATCTTGATAAGGCCATATATATGGTGCAGCCAGACAGGTTCAAAGCTAAAGGTCAAGAGAATAAGGTCTATAAGCTGCTAAAGTCAATTTATGGACTTAAGTAAGCTTCTTGTTCTTAGAAGATAAGAGTTGATCAAGTGGTCAAGACTTATAGGTTTAAACAAAACGTGGACGAACCATGTGTTTACAAACACATTAAGGTTGAGAAGGTGGTCTTTTTAGTGCGCTATATAGATTACATTCTGCTTATTGGCAATGACATTGGGGTATTATCATCAGTTAAATTATGGTGACTAAGCAGTTAGACATGAAGGACTTGGAAAAGCTAATTATGTCTTAGGTATCCAAATATTTTGAGATAGGAAGAATAAAATGATAGCTTTATCTCAAGCTACTTACATAGATAGAATTCTTGAAAAGTATGCAATATAGAATTCCAAGAAAGGTGGGCAACCATCAAGGACTGGAATTACTCTTTCTAAAAAAGACTCTATCAAGTCTGATGAAGAAAGAGAATACATAAAGAATGTGCCTTATGCTTCAGCAGTAGATAGTCTTGTGTATGCTATGCTTTGCACATGACCAGATATCTCTTATGCAGTCAGGATAGTAAGTCAATTTCATTCGGATCCAGGACCAAACTATTAGGTTGTGGTCAAGCATATTTTCAAGTACCTGAGAAGGACTAGAGGTTATACGCTAGTGTATTCTAGTGAGGATCTAACACCCTTTGGATACATTGATTCAGATTTTCAATCCTATCTAGATTCGAGAAGATCGACTTTGGGATCTGTGTTTACTCTAGGAGGAGGTGTCATTGTTTAAAGAAGTGTCAAACAAGATTGCACTTCGGATTCAATGATGGAGTTCAAGTATGTGGTGAGTAGTGAAGCTTCAAGCGAAGCTGTATGGCTTTGCAAGTTCCTTGGGGATCTTGAGGTAAGCTGATGTCTTTGTATTGTGATAACACTGTAGCGATAGCTGATGTTAAGGAACCAAGATTTCATAAGATAAGTAAGCATATACATAGGAAGTATCATGTGATAAAGGACTTCGTTAAGGGTGGACATGTTGTAGTATGCAAAATCGTGTCTGAGGACAATATAGCAAATCCTTTTGCAAAGACATTATTGACGAGGGTTTTTGAGAAGTTTGTCGAGGCTATAGGGATACGAAACATGTCACATTTACTCACTTAGAATAAGTGTGAGATTGTTAGACTAGGTGCTCTAAGGATTAAATGATGTAATAAGTTTTTGGAGACATTTAATCAATAAAGAGTTCATTCATTATTCATATATCAAATGTTGTTCTCTTTATGTTCATTTCTATTGAATGTATGATAAGCAAACAAAAGTCTGAGACTGTCATCTAAACCTTTAAGATCGTGCATATGATAGACAGATTATGCAAAAGATATGAATCTTAAAGGTGATAGTCTAAATGATAAGATCTGCAATCCAGGGAGTAAAGCTAGGCACTTTATTCATGCTAAGATTGTTATGTTGTCTACATCCCTAATGGAAGATAACTTGTCTTAATCATTAGAGTGGGACTCAGCGAGTAGAAACATTGGAATTTTTCATAGGTGATGATCTATTGAATCGAGACAAAAGTTAAATTGATTTGATTAATAATTCTGTTTGTTTGAATCAATTCAATTTTGACAATCATATGTGTCATGTCTTAATCCTGAAATGAATTAATAGGCCTGTATTCTTGACTTGTGTCTTTTAATATACTAAAGGGTGACATCTTGATTTGATAATGGTATGCATACCGGTACGTTAAAGACATGACTCTTGATTGACATAGACTCGTTATTCATAGATATAGAATCTATAGCTCTTTTGTAGATTTAATGATATTCTCTTATAGGCATTATCTTGTAATTGGAAGACTAGAGTGCTCAACCATTCGGATACATAGGTGTAACTAAATTATATACTATTTGTAAATAATAAGTATTCTGATGGTAAGATAATGAAATGCAAGATAAAAATAATTAGGACAGTAAAATGAAATTTATCCTTAAGCCGATTATGAATATCCTATGAGGATATTACACATTATGATATGTCATGGACAATTAGCTTATTAAAGCTTTGTAATTTTATATAGTTTGAGAGTGCAGCTCTAAGGTTTTAGTGGAGTAGTATTAGAGTTGATAATTATAAAATATATGTATCGGGATATGTTATTTTACAATTATAGGAGCTTGATCTATATATGCCCATCAAGTCTTTTTTGCTAACTTATAATAATTCCTGTAACGATACGGCAAATTTTTCCTACATATTGATGACTTATGTTAATTATTAGATTAGCTAAATTTCGATATAGTGGATTTAATAATTCATGTTAGTTTATGGGTTGAATTATTTTTATGAATTAATTCAAGATAAATATGTTTAATTATTTGGATAATATTTTATTTGATATTGGATTATCTGTATATGACTATTTTAATCAGATAACTTCTCTATTAGGTTATTTGAATTAAAAATAAAGCTCTATCTAAGATTCCCATGTAAAATAAGATATTCTAAAATTTCAAGATTATCGCTTAGTTGGCAGGCCAGTGAAGACAGTTTGGCAGGTTGATCTGCTATATCAACATACCGAACATACGATAATACAATTATGTATATTTGATGCGTTTTTCATTAGAAGTTGATCCAGACTCGAATTTTAAAGCCTAATCTGATAAGGACTAACATTTGAGAAGCAGAGAGTGTGTACCCTAGTGAGAGAAACTTTGAAACTCTCGGAGAGCTATTGTTAAACATCTTGAACCTTAGCTCTAGGATTTCTCAAGTGGTTGGAAGGAGAGTCATTGGAGTAGAAGCTGTACGACGTGCGACCACCTACACTCCAATAGTGGAAGGAGAATAGCAAGGAAAACCGGTTGGTTGAGGCTCTTCCTAAACGCTCTTCTCTATTCGGATTTTTTGTTGTCTATGGTATTCAAAAAGAGGTACGTAAGATCTGTTATTAATTTATATACTTAGCATGTCAGATTTATTATTTGGAAAAGACTTTGATTTAAAAATTTTTAAAATTCTGCTGCATATCATTTTCTAGCAATGACTAATCTAATGAATCATCAAAGTTGGAACGAAAATCTCATGTTGTTCTCATCATTTTCATGCCAAAAAAAAAAGACAAAAAGAAAAATAAACCTAAACCTCTTAGTAAAATGGCCCTTCTAAGTTCTTCCTCAAAAATTTTCTCAAAAACATAACTGGCAATCAAGTTCTAATGCAAATTTAAGTATTGTGGTTCAAGACTAGCAACTTTTTAATGGTAAACTCTAAACTTTTTCAAATGGATTTTGGTGTTTTCTTCTTGAAGTTTTGATGGGTCTTGATGGGTGGGTTTTTTCCATGGTTTGTGTCGAGGAAAGTTAAACAAGATCAAGTCTCTTTGTGGTGGAACACAAAACTTGAAAGAACCTTAGGTCAATCCTAATCGTTACCTTGGTATTTTGTGGGTTTTTTTTAAAAAGTTTTTTATGCATTTAAGCAAAGTATGGACTATGGCATTTTAAATAGACTCTATGGCATGATTATGTAATATGTTATATGTATAGTAATGATGCTTGATGTTAGTAACTAGGGTTTTAAGTACTTAAGATAAAAGTTTGAAAACTTTTGCTTTTAAACAAAGTTTTGTGGCATTTTCAAAGAGTAATGATTTTGGTGGTTTTAGAGGCCAATTTACTTTTCAAGCAAAATGCAAATTTGTCCAACACAGTAAGATTAACAACTTCTATGAACAATATTTTGTAAAATTTCAAAGGGATAAAATTAAAAAGTATATAATTTTTGAGGTATTTTTGAAGAATAGCCAAAAACCCATTGGACAGTCTTAATTTTAGTAAAGTTAAACACGAAAATTGTAGAACTCGTTGAAATAGTCAAGGATCATAAACGACTTGCAAAAATTCTACTCGGATTACAAGTTATCAATTTTATGAATTTAATCATGAAATTTCAAAAAAATGGTGCTCAATGAAAAAAGTTTTGAAACAAAAAGTATTTGACCTGGATACTTTAAGGAGTTTTAATTCTCGTGAAAAGCCAAGCTCAATAGTATAAAATGATTGTTTTTCACCTTGATGGAAAAATCATCGAAATTTTCATGGTTCGGGTTAAAATTATAAAGTTTTGTTAAAATGATTTTTCTACTAAAAGAAAACCATCGCCTCATATTTCTAAAATGCTACAAATAAGTAAGATAATGAAATTTTTTAATGATAATAGGCTCAAAAAGTTTTCCAAGATCCATTAAGGGCAAAATTGTCTTTTTTTTGCAAAAGGGCTCAAATGGACTCTGAAACGTTTGAATTAGAAAAATGCCATAACAAGAATTTTTTCATATTCTGTTAGTAAAGGAAAGGCAATGTGAAATAAGGAAAAATAAGTTCTGTGGTGCTCGGGTTTCAAAGAACAACTGACCTATGATTATATTATGTGTTTAAATGTTTAAGTTTCATTATTGACAAGTCGTCGGTAACAAATAAGTTAGTTAATGACGATAAATTATCTAAGCAGGACTCTTAGTTAGATAACGATGAGAACTAGAAGTAGGTTAGCACAACGCCAATTTCAAGTAAGTTTCAAGCCACACCTACAATGTGAAATTAAAGGCTTTTAAATAAAAATATTACTTATACCATTTAATAAAATGCATTTGTTATGCACTTAAAGCATCATGTGTGGTATATCACCATAGTTTAAAAAGACTAGTAAACTACTTTGCTAGATAAGATACGAATGTGTCGTACCAACCTCCTGATCCAATGGGAGTTTTCAAGTTATATTACGGTCTCGATGTTATGATGACCCTTGTGCGTATTTAGTACGAACACTTAGGCCCTAGTTCAGTTAAGGATATGAAATAAATAATTAAAGTTCATAAATAAGCATAAATATAAGGAAACTATTTTGTAGGCCACATTTGGATTTACTGGGCAATAGCTCACGTAGTTATTTCATAGTATAAGGAAACTAGCCAAGAGGCTGGAATAGAATTATTGTTGAGTAACTTCTTAGACGTGGGTATGGATACCCCTGCAAGGATATTTCCGCTGTATATTAAGTACTTTTAAAGTATGATGCTTTAATGAAAACTGCTATGGTTATTATCATGTGTAACACATATTAAACAAGGGTTATAAACCCTTTTGAGAACAGCTATGTATTTATAAAAAGTATTAATGTAAATAAAAAACTTTGCAAATATATATACACACACTTTTTTCATGACATTATTAAAGTTAATTAAGCTTAAAAAAAGTTAAGTAACAGTCCGAAAAGTCGGATCGTCACATAACAGAATGGCAAAGAAGACCAGTTGATTGAGGCTTTTTCAGTAGCATTTCTCACGTAGTAGTTTTATTGATTTTGTTCCGTTAGAAATGCGGCTTCTGGTCTACTAAAGGTGAAAAAAAAATCTATTATCAATTTATTGTATGTAGTATGTCTAACTCGTTTTATAGAAAAGGTTTTTATTAAAATTTTTAAAGTTCTGTTGCGTACTTGTTTTTCAACAACATCTCATGATTTCATGTATATTTGAACTTATGAATAACTAAAAACATATAAAATAACATAAAACCATAAAACATTTCATTAGTTTACCATTGCCACAAAATTACACTATATTTCAAAATTCGTATTTAGTAAATTCATGGTAAAACTTGATTAATGTTAAAATTTGTACCGATGAATTTCTTCAGCATTGGATTTCTTTTTTCCTCTTCTCCAAAAATCACTAAGTTTACCTTCAACAATAAAAAATTGAACAAAAGATCTTACAAGTTGAAATCTTGTCTATTATCAAAAGTTCTAAACTGGTTTTTTTTCATTAAAAAGACAAAAAAAAAATCAAGATAAAGGGAAAAATAAGGTTTAAAGCATGTGCACACACACTATCTAATAACAAAATAAATCATGGGGTTGCCTAAATTTTTCATAAATTAAATGGAAATTGGATGTGAAGGCTATTAAGAAGAGCAGAAGAAGATTTGGACTCGTACGCTTGACGAAAGGAGCTTTAGACAAGACTATGCTCCTGTAGATGAGGGGTCACGGTGATTGACTGGACTTATATGATGGAGGGACATGAAGGATGGTCTCGACCAGCATGGTGGACAATAAGGTGGCAAGGCAATCTTTGCTTAGCTTTGATGGTCTAGATGTGTAAAAAAAATTTTTTTTATTGGAAGAGGTTGAGGGTGAAAAAAAAGAAAAGAAAAGAGTATAGAGATTGTAGAAAAAGGAAGAGAAAAAAGAAAAGAAAAAAGAAAAGAAGAGAATAAAAAATAATTTGGATTGTATTTCTAAGGAAACGAATTAGTTAGATTTGATTTCAATTTAAATAATAACGGATATATCACTTAGATTTGCTATGTGAGTATCATTATGTTTGCAAAATAGTAAGTTAATTTTTCCATGTTGTAATTATTATAATTACTAACGATAAATATTGTTAAGACCCGCTTAGATTGACTCGTACGCTTGGAGAGTAAAGCTTTAGGTAAGGCTATGCTCCTGTAGCCATAGATGAGGGGTGGCGGTGAAAACCTGGGCTTATGTGATGGAGGGATAGGAGTGATGGTCTCGACCTATGTGGTGGGCAATAAGGTGGCACGGCGGTCTCTGCTCACCTTTGATGGTCTCAGTGTGTAAAATCTTTTTTTTTTTTTTTATTGGAAGAGGACATGGTGAGATAAAGAAAAAAGGGTAGAGAGATTGCAAAAGGAAAGAGAATACTATCTAAAAAAAATGAAACCAATTGGGTTTTTGAGAGAACCAATTGGTCAGATTTGTTTTCAATCATAACAATAATTGAAATATCACCTAGATTTGCTTTGTAAGTACTGTTATGTTGATAAAATAGTAAGTGCTTTTCTATGGTAATTATTATAATTACAAATGGTAATTATTGTCAAGACTCCCATTAGCAATTGCGGACTAAGTAAGATATTTTTTTGACAATATAATGTGGCAGGTTTACAATTGATGAATCTTGTGAGTTTTAAAAAATGGAAGTTCTAGAATCTAATCATGGTGTTAAAATTGTTATTAGTGTTTTTTAATAGGGTGTTTAAAAAGTGTGGTAGAATCCATAGTTGAAATCAGTTTTGGTTAAAAACAATGTAATATGTGAGAACTTTATATTTAACAATTTTTTACTTTTTACAGTAACATGTGAGAACTCTTTCACCGTTCTTTGATTAGAATTAATTAGTTCTAACTAATAGTCAAAGACTTTGTAAATAATTATAAATAATGTATAGAAAAATTCTTTTCAGTTTTGCACGTTATAACCATGTGATGAATAGGATTACTCATGTATATTTCAAACGCTAACGTGGCAGTATGTAATTGGATGACTGACAAACTTGGACGTGGCAATCAAAACATATTTAAATCTAATAGTATTCCTGTATAATCCTTCCAGTTGCTCAACCTCATTGCATCTTTTACTTTCCTTTCCCACACATCTGCATTAGTTCTCCTTCTTTTTCAACAAAGAAAACAACGCAAATGCGAATCCCAATTCACAGAAGACTGCTCTTCTCTCTCCTGATCCTCTCTCTCTTCCTCGTCTCTCTCTACGCCCGACCCTTCGTCCTCGTTATCTCGCAGGACGACATCAAGGACGCCGTCAACTCGCCGGACGCCGATAACCCCACCGATCCCGATTCGGCCGAGTGGGACGAGTTCGGCGACTCTGACTATCACAAGTCCGATGAGGAGCTCGACCCAGGCTCATGGCGGCCGATCTTCGAGCCGGACTCTTCCGCCGCGGAGCCATCATCGGAGCATGATGCGCTCTACTACTCCGGCTTGTCGAAGATGGTTAGAGCGGTGAGCTCCAGCGACGAGGGGCTCATGGATGAGGGCGCGTCGGAGATCGAGGCCGCCGCCTCCTCCGGCCATCCCCACGCTAGATCTGTGCTAGGGTTTCTACACGGCACGGGGCAGATTAGGGAGAAGAACAAGGCCAAGGCCTTCATGTACCATCACTTTGCCGTCGAGGGTGGTAATATGCAGTCTAAAATGTCTCTTGCCTATACGTACTTCAAGCAAGATGTATGATCACTTTCTCATTTCGAATTTCTAGCTCTTTTTTCTTCCTTCCAATGCGGGAATTTCTATCTCTTTTTGCACCAATTTATTTCCTCTCAGATTCCAAATTTATGTTTCTCTTGGATCGTGTAGGAAAAAATTAGTTAGTGTAGTGTAGGATTAATCCTTGAACTACTTTTCTGGAACTTTTTTCTTTTGTCTACGAAACATTGGTTTGTTTTTCCGAATGAAGGTTCTTCTGTAGGAAATGAATAAAATAATGGAGGATTGACTGATTGATTGTTTTATGTATTTATTGTTCTTCAAATGTGAAACTTGGGGTCTTTTTTTTTTTTTCCTGAATCTATTCTGTTTGGTTGCTAGGAAAGTAAACTTATTCATATATATTGTGTTGTTACAGATGTATGAGAAAGCAGTAAGACTTTACTCTGAATTAGCTGAAGTTGCGGTTAATAGCTTCTTGATTTCAAAGGATTCGCCGGTGCTTGAACCGGTGAGGATTCACAATGGAGCTGAGGAGAATAAGGAGGCGCTGAGGAAATCTCGAGGGGAGGAGGATGAGGATTTTCAAATTCTGGAGTACCAGGCACAGAAAGGGAATGCCGCTGCCATGTACAAAATTGGTCTCTTCTACTACTTTGGACTGAGAGGGTTGCGGCGAGACCATACCAAGGCATTGTCATGGTTTCTGAAGGCTGTGGAGAAGGGTGAGCCAAGGTCGATGGAGCTTTTGGGAGAGATATATGCAAGGGGGGCTGGGGTGGAGAGGAACTATACAAAAGCACTGGAATGGCTCACTCTTGCATCGAAGCAGCAGCTTTATTCTGCTTACAATGGAATGGGGTATTTGTATGTCAAGGGCTATGGAGTAGAAAAGAGAAACTACACCAAAGTAAGAGCAGGGCTTGGTTCTTTGTTTGATCTGTATGATTTAGTATAATTTTGGTTAATCGTACTCAGTGAGCAGTTCTAGGAGGATTCAACAGGAGCTTTTTTTAGCATAAAAATAGTCTAATTTGAGCCATATATCTACATATTATATTCAACAAAGACATTCAAGCTGAAAAACCTGGTATACATTATTGTTTTGTGTTCCTGCCTTATTGTCAAGAAAGCCTAGATCATGCTTAAGTTAGTATATAAGTTCTAAAGATAAAGTATGAGTGGATTGTCCAGTGTTTTTTTTGTTTTAAAAATGATTAGGCATCTTGCAACTTTGCTTTGTTTGTGGAACAACAAGTGTAGTATTTACCGCAACACTTTTTGTCTTCCTTGTTGTAGGGGTGTAAGAATAATTTGCCTGATTGTTCTTTATATTGAGCCTTCTACGCGATGTGCGGTCTAGTTGTTGACATTGTTTTGTCTTTAATTGTATCTTTCATTTGTTTTAACTTCTGTATAGTCATGTTCTTTTTTATCAGCGACGAATATGGATACAAATATACGAATTGATTTGAAACCCATATTCATTACAGGCAAAAGAATATTTTGAGAAGGCTGCTGAAAATGAGGAGGCTGGTGGGCATTATAACTTGGGAGTACTGCATCTCAAAGGGATTGGGGTAAAGAGGGACGTCAAACTAGCATGTCAGTTCTTTATGGTTGCTGCTAATGCTGGTCAGCCAAAGGCATTCTACCAGCTTGCAAAGATGTTTCATACTGGAGTTGGGCTGAAGAAGGATCTCACTATGGTAAACTCAGTATTGCGAATATATTATATATACATATGTATATGTGTGTATATATAGTTTGGCGTCTTGTGTACATTTTTTGACAATAAAAAAAACTTTATTAAAACTGACAATGACACGGTTGGAAAGAGGACAAGAAGCCCTCAAATAAAAACAAAAAAAGAAAGAAAAGAAGAGAAGGTGACAAATTAACACCTTATTTAGAACTTTTTAACTCAATACAATCAAAGAAAGGAAATTCTGTAAAACTTTCAGTTGAAGCCCACTACCAAGCTAAGTATTTGGCTTTTTTAAAATAGAAAATTGATTTACCCAATTATATTTAAAATTTTCAATTAGTTTATAAAGAAAATAAGAGGAAAGAAACAACACTCTGCTGGGCTGAATACTAAACTTCTTATTATCAAAAAACCATAACAAGTGTACATAGTAAGCATATATTTATAGACTAACTTCTAACTTAAGATCCCTAAATAACTGCCTTAAAAAAAGGAAACTATCTTAACTAAATGATACATTGATATCTTTCCTAATCCTGAAACTTAGGACACACGGTGAGACTTGGATTTCCTACACTCCCCCTCAAGCTGGATTGTACAAGTTAAACATACCCAGCTTGCACACGAACTTTTGGAATACCGTTTTAGCTAGACCCTTTGTAAGAATGTCTGCAATTTGTTCTGTTGTTGGAATATATGTGATGTCCAGTACTCCTCCTTCTATCTTTTCTTTAAGAAAATGTCTATCTACATCCACGTGTTTAGTTTTGTCATGATGAACAGGATTATGAGACATACTTATAGCCGCCCTATTATCACAATGAACTTTAAGTGGTATATCCACGGTCACTTTTAGTTCTTCTAATTAGCATTTTTAGCCAGAGGACTTCACAAACCCCGTGAGCCATAGACCTCAACTCTGCCTCAGCACTACTTCTAGCCACAACTGGTTGTTTTTTACTTCTCCATGTCACCAAGTTTCCCCACACATAAGTACAGTAGCCTGAGATAGATCGCCTGTCATCTCTAGATCCGGCCCAATCTGCATCCGTAAACACTTCAACCTTTCTTTCGTTGGACTTCTTGAAAAATAATCCAAGACCAGGACTGCTTTTGAGGTACCTTAAAATTCTATACACTGCCTCCATGTGCTCCCTTGTTGGCGAGTGCATGTACTGACTAACAAGACTAACTGCAAATGCTATGTCCGGTCTAGTGTGAGACAAGTAGATAAGTCTCCCAACTAGTCGTTGATTCCTCTCTTTGTCCACGAGTTCACCAGTTAGACCCTCCCCTATTTTAAGGTTTGAATCTAATGGTGTATCTGCCGGTTTGCACCCTAGCATCCCTGTTTCATGGAGCAAATCTAACACATATTTCCTTTGTGACACAGATATGCCTTGTTTACTTGGAATCTCCATTCCTAAAAAATACCGTAATCTCCCCAGATCCTTTATCTCAAATTCTGTTGCCAATACTTGTTTCAAACGCTGCATCTCCTCTAAATCATCCCCGGTCAGAATTATGTCGTCCACATACACAATAAGAATTGTAACCTTACCATTCTTGTGTCGATAAAACATGGTGTGATCTGAATGAGCCTGCTTATAATCTTGTTTTTTGAGAGCCTTTGCAAACCTGTCGAACCAAGCTCTAGGAGACTGCTTCAACCCATATAGAGATTTCTGTAATTTGCATACTTTACCAGTATCCTCATCATGGTTAAATCCTGGTGGTAATTCCATATATACTTCTTCCTCCAAATCGCCATTTAAAAACGCATTTTTTACATCTAGTTGCTGTAATGGCCAATCTAGGTTAGCTGCTAATGACAGTAAGACTCTGACAGAATTAATTTTGGCAACAGGAGCAAAGGTCTCCTGGTAATCAATCCCATATGTTTGAGTGTAACCTTTAGCGACCAATCTTGCTTTATAACGTTCAACTGCACCATCTGCTTTATATTTTATAGTAAATACCCATTTACAGCCAACTGGCTTCTTATTCTCGGGTCTCTCTGTACAATCTTCCAGGTTTTATTTTTCAAAAGGGCTTCCATCTCTTCCATGATAGCTTTCTTCCACTTAGGACATCTCAGGGCTTCTTCCACGGTTTTAGGAGTTTCTTCTGCAACAAGATTCACAACCAAAGCTCGAGTAGATTGAGAAAGGTGTTCGCATTTTACAAACTTTGATATAGGATGCTGGGTGCAAGATCTTACTCCTTTTCTCAGGGCAATAGGAAAATAGAGATCATTATCAAATGTGGTTGAACCTGACCTCGGTTCAGAATCTTGGTACAGAGAATTTTCTGGGTTATCCACCTTTTTTGAAACTTTTCTCCGAGAATAAGTCAACAATTTTGGCTGTGTTTGCAATACTTCCGTTGAATCAGGTAGTTTTAATTTTTTGAGACCCGTATCTTGGTTTTGAGGATCAATGAAATCTGATTTTTGAAAATCACGGGAGAATCCTATGGTGGGGTCCGAATCTTGTTTTTTGAGTATTTAGTAGATTTTCTAGATTTGGAGAATCTATATTTGGTTGATTTGATACACCCTCCTGATTTGGCTGAGCTGGCAGATTTGAGGAAAGATTTGTTGGCTGATTTGGTAGATTTGATGAAGGATTTGAAGTTGGAATAATCGGAAAATCACAGGAATTTGGAGGATAATCAGGAGAATCCCAGAAATATTCCCATAAATTTGCTCTATCCCCAACTGACTCAGTATTGACCGGATTTTGCTCCTTATCTGGTGTAAAAGAATTAACTTCATCCATTCTCGCCCCCTGAAGTGAATTTTTTGAAAAATACGATTGGTCTTCAAAAAAACTAACATCCATAGATGTGAAAAATCTCTTTTTTTTTGGGGAATAACAACGAAACCCTTTTTGAGTGGTAGAGTAACCAACAAATACACATTTAAGTGCTCTAGGATCTAACTTATTCCTATTTTGATCATGGATATGAACGAAGACTGTACATCCAAAGACTTTAAGGTCCAAAGATGAAAATAACCGTGACCTAGGGGATGACTCAAATAATTTGTTTACAGGAGTTTGAAAGTTTAAAACCCGTGTTGGTAGCCGATTTATCAAATAACATGCAGTAAGAATAGCCTCCCCCCAAAAAATTTTTGGAACGTTAGAAGTGAATAATAGAGCCCGAGCCACTTCTAAAAGATGGCGATTTTTCCGTTTTGAAATCCCGTTTTGTTGTGGTGTATTTACACAAGAACTTTGATGAATCATTCCATTTTGAGTTGTAAATTTTAACAAATGAGAATTAAAATATTCAGTACCATTGTCAGTACGAAATATTTTTATATTCTCGTTGTATTGATTTTTTATCATAGAATGAAATTCTTGAAGAATTTGTGGAGTTTCAAATTTGTCCCTTAATAGATACACCCAACAAAGCCTTGTATGGTCATCAATAAAAGTTATAAACCATCTTTTATTAGTCAAGCTCCGGATTCTAGAGGGACCCCAGATATCGCTATGAATTAACATGAAAGGAGAAGAGGCACGGTAAGACAAAGAAGGATAAGGAACACGTTTGTGTTTTGCTAACTGACAAATTTCACATTGAAAAGAATCTTGAGTTTGAAACAATGATGGAAACAAATGTTTTAAATAAGTGAAACTTGGATGACCTAGCCTACGATGTAACAACATTATTTTGTCTAATCTAGATGTGGTAGCATTGCAAACTGCCGTGTAAAGTTGATCACCCTCGTTGAAATCATTCTCAAAGTAGTATAGCCCTTCAGATTCTTTAGCACTGCCAATCATCTTCCCCAAGGTCCAATCCTGAAAAACACAATTTGATTGTGAAAAGTCTATCACACAATTTAACTCTTTAGTAAGCTTACTGACAGATAGCAAATTGCATGACAATTTTGGAACATGAAGGACAGTTTTGAGGGTAATTTGTGGACTCAATTTAACACTTACAGTTCCTGCTACAGTTGTAAGGGATCCATCAGCGATCTTTACTTTGTGAGTTTCAGGGCTAGGAGTATAGGATGTGAAAAAACTCCTAGTTCCAGTCATGTGATCCGTGGCTCCCGAGTCCACTATCCAAGGCTCGCTTCTAAATGTTAATCCACCAAAAATTGTAAAACTTGTACCTTTTTGAACCAAACAAGAGGTACTCGAAGGCTGTGAACTTGTGTTTTGAGTGGTTGTTAGGAGTCTCCATAGCTGCTCCAATTGTTCCTTAGTGAACACTGCTCCACAATTGTTGTCCACCCCTTTTTCTGTCTCAAGGCTGTGAGTTGTTTGAAGTCCCTTAACCTCTCGATTTCGTTGCTTGTTTGGTACCCAGTTTTTTGGTTTCCCGTTCAACTGCCAGCAGGTCTCCTTGGTATGGTGTGGTCGTTGACAATGGTCACACCACAATTGTGCCTTTTTGTTCCCTCGTCCTTGGAATCCTCGAACCACCATAGCTGAAGTCTGTTTCTGAGGCAGAGGTCTCCTTGAGCATTACTTTCTTCCACCATTCTTCCCTACGAACTTCTGCAAAAATCTCCTCAATAGTGGGCATTGGTCGTATCCCAAGTAGCCGTCCTCTAACCTCATCTAGTTCTTTATTGAGTCCAGCTAAGAAATCATAGATTCTATCCTTATCAACCATTTGCTGATAAAGGACTGCATCTTCAGGATCTCTCCAGTTGCAACTTTTGAATAGGTCGAGTTCTTGCCACAACTTTGTAAGGTTATTGAAATATTGAGTCACGTCACTCTCCCCCTGTCTCAAATTCCTAGCCGTGTTCCTTAGCTCAAACATTTGAGATGAATTTTCTAAGTCTAAATAGGCAAGAGAAATTGCCTCCCAGATCTTCTTAGCCGTGGGAAAAAATAGATAGGTTTCTCCTATCTTTTCCTCCATGGAGTGGATCAACCATGCCATTACCATGGAATTTTGGGCGTCCCAACTTGAGAAGAATGGATCATCAATGCTAGGCATGGCAATAGTGCCATCTAGGTATCCTATTTTTCCTTTTCCCTAATAACCATTTGGATGGAACGGGACCACTGGAGGTAATTTTTTCCATTTAATTTATGTGTGGTGATTTGTAAAGAAGAACTTTCAGAAGCCGCAGGAGAAGCAATTTTAGGAATCGGCTGAGTGGGAACCGAAGTTGCCTCAGAGCCCTCATTCCTGCTTGCTTCGGCCATGATTCTCTCAACTCTATATTTCCTTTAAAATCTCTCTGATACCGTAAAGAAAATAAGAGGAAAGAAACAACACTTTGCTGGGCTGAATATTAAACTTCTTATTATCAAAAAACCATAACAAGTGTACATAGTAAGCATATATTTATAGACTAACTTCTAACTTAAGATCCCTAAATAACTGCCTTAAAAAAAGGAAACTATCTTAACTAAATGATACATTGATATCTTTCCTAATCCTGAAACTTAGGACACGGTGAGACTTGGATTTCCTACAGTTTACTTTCACCAAGAATACTTCTGCTTTTATGCTGCCATCCTTAAGAATATTCGATTTCAGATGTGTTGCCTTCTGGTTTAAGTTGTATATTTCTTAGTTTGATTATTCTTCCGCACGTACGTTGTCTGCCCTAGAATCGAGGTTCATCAGGTCATTATCTTTTATAGGAGAGTAGATGACTCATCCTTATACGTGTAAATGAGTAAACAAGTGTTGTGTTTCTTTACTTGTCACGGAATAACGATACGACGTTTGAGGAGAATTACATAGATCGATGCATCAAAATTTTTTGCTATGTGGATTTGTTTAGTGTGGATCCAGGTAGTATACAAATCCAAGGGAGAAGGAATGATTGGCTACACTAAATGATGGTGGTTCTTCGTTAAGAAAGTCTTATTAGGGAGATAAAAAAAATAAAAAATAAAAAAAAAACCTTTTTTGAAGAGAAAATTGCTCTAGTCATCAGATGTTTTCTAATCTAATGACCCATCCAAAATGTTCTCGCAATTATTTCAAAAAAATTTGATAAATTGAATTCTTAGCCTAGAGACCCAATAGCAGCTTCTTTAAAGCCTTTGCTTATTAGCAAAAGTAACGTGAAAACAACTGCTTGGATTAAGTTTTGTCAATGAACATTGTAAAGACATAAAAAATTTAGTTAACCTAACACAGGATTACTTAAGATTAGAAGATTTTAACTCATTTAATTCAAGAAAGCTCTATGCGAGTTTTCTCTATATTTTTGGTTTTAAGATGAGGGCCAGGCTACTTTCCAAAGTAGCCATATTAGGGGTCTTTTGGGGGGTGTGGCTGGAAAGAAGTTGTAGATTTTTCGTGGATTGCGAGGAAGATAGTAAGTAGTTTGGGTTATAATCAAATTTTGGGTAGCTGTTTGGGTACACAGATAGTGAGTTCAGTAGTGTGTCATTTTCTGATCTAAGTAGGGTTTGGGCCCCCTTTTTTGTAGTCTTTCTATTGTTTTCTTGGTCTGGGGATAACTCTTCCTCTTAATTCTGTACATAATTTTTCATTAATACGAGTTTCTTTTTCCAAAAAATAATAATAATAATTCAACCAATTGCAGTTATTCATACTAAAGAGTCAGAAAAAAAAGGGAAAAAAAAGGGGGAAAAAAAATAACAAAAGCAATAACAAAGAGGTCTTCAGAAGACTAAATTTCTGCCCATTCTAAGACTTGAATAAAAAATTTGCCATATTGATACCAGAAAAAGATTTTTACGAGTGAAAGTGAGATATACCAAACTTAGACACACTTTACAGATACGAGTCCCAATTCACAAACAAATTCAATTGGTTTCAGGCTACTGTGTTATATAAACTAGTTGCAGAGCGAGGACCATGGAGTTCCTTGTCTAGATGGGCACTGGAGTCATACTTAAAAGGAGATATTGGCAAGGCATTGTTCTTGTATTCAAGGATGGCTGAACTAGGCTATGAGGTTGCACAGAGTAATGCTGCATGGATTCTCGACAAGTATGGGGAACACAGTGTGTGCATGGGAGAGTCTGGATTATGCACGGACTCAGAAAGGCATCAGCGTGCACATTTCCTGTGGTGGCAAGCATCTGAGCAGGGCAATGAGCATGCTGCATTGCTGATTGGTGATGCATATTATTATGGTCGGGTATGTCTTAGATGAATTATTTTCAGTCACTGCTATTTAATTCAAAGTTTATTGAAAGAGTTGCGGTGCTTGTATCTTTATCATTTTCCTTTTTTTTTTTTAATTTGTTTCTTAGGGGACTGGGAGAGATTACGACCGTGCAGCAGATGCTTACATGCATGCCAAGGCGCAATCTAATGCACAAGCGATGTTTAATCTTGGTTACATGTATGAGCATGGTCAAGGGCTACCTTTTGATCTTCATCTGGCCAAGCGGTACTATGACCAAGCCCTAGAGGCTGATCCCAATGCGAAGTTGCCTGTCACACTGGCTCTTACGAGCTTGTGGATTCGTAAAAACTATGCTGACAGTTTCCTGGTGAGTTTTCTGGTCTATCTTACCTGTTTAATTTTTTCGATTGTACTCGCAAAAACTCCTGCTTAGGATGTATAGAAATTAAATACTAATAAATGACCTTGGCTGGTTTTATCCCGTTACTAGTGGCCACATGCCCATTTAGATGATTCTTCTTAATGCAAGAATGTGTTATGAATAGCCATTTATAAAGAATACTGAAGGCCTGCGCCATGTAAAAATATTTAGCTGTTTCTTAAATCTCAGATGCAAGTTCTTTGCATAACAAAGACCCTGATAACAACTTACATATATCTCTTAACAAAGTGATATACATAACATCCTATTCTTTTTCTTGACAAAAAGGTTGCAATTTTTCTTCTCTTTTCTTTTCTTATTTCTCCATTTGTTCTGAAATAACAAAACAAAGTGGAGCCTTTTTCAAAACGGACTAAAGTATAACTAAATTGGCTCCTCAGTGAGGAAAGTTGAACCTTTAGAGAGGTGGAGATTGTTTTCTTTCTTTGTTTTTTTTTTTTTCTCCTAAATTTCTCAGAGAACCCTATTTTTTACACACACACACACAACTTTTTCTCTGTGGTAATGGAGGATTGGAAAGAAATTTTCAGAATCTTGAGTTTGCTGGATGCAATGTTGAGGTGGATATGCTGAATTGTTAAACCTGATTCCCTCGTCTTCCTGTGTTTTCGGTTTAGAATAATAACATTTGTATGTTGCCACGTGAATAGTCCACTAAAAAATAAATTTGCAGTTCTGATTTTGATGCAAATTCACCAAGTTATCAAAATGGCATTGAATCGATTCATTTTCTTTTGGATAGCAGCGTTATTTTAGTCCTTTTGAAAATACCATTCTTCTTTCTTTGACCATTTTCTCGTCTATTGCTTGATGAAGTTTCTGTCTCTGTGTGTGTGTGTGTATAGGTTCATTTTATCGATTCGTTGCCTGAAGCCTATCCAAAAGTGGAAGAATGGGTGGAGAATGTGCTCTTGGAGGAAGGGAATGCTACAATACTGACTCTTTTTGTTTGTCTTATTACTGTTCTATATCTTCGTGAGCGACAACGGAGGCATGCTGTTGCTGCTGCTGGAGAAATGCCAGCACCGCTCCTCCCTGATGATATTGCACCTAATTGATGGATTTTGTTGTCTTAAAAGCTAAGGCTCCGTCTCCGTTAATGCCCTCAATTAAATCACACACACACGCTTCTGCAATCCATGACGTACAGCTGTTTACTTCTTTCTACATTTTGTTTGAAAGGACACTCCTAATGTTGAAAATGCACTTTGTACCATAGAGAAAGAGTTAAGATGAAATGCAAATGAATTTTTGTTGCATATGAAAAAGTTGTCATGTTCATAGATTGTCACAAGCCACTTTCTGATTCCATCCGTTGGAAGCGTACCCATAAAAACTAAAGAAATCTGATAGCGCCCACAATGTTAGGGTGCATTTGATTGGGGGTAGTGGAAAGGAATGGAAAGGAAAGATAAGTCGTTCTAATGTTTGGTTGGCTTTTAAAGCAACGAATAGCCATTCTTAGAGAATGGCCTTTCCTTCATTTAGTGGAACAATCATTCCTCTCTTAGGTGGGAGGAATAACAATTCCGTTGTATATTTATTTTTCTTTCCGTTATTGCCTGTCATATTGTCGATCATGACTAGGCCTCCCCTCAATGCTCTCCTCCACCATCGCCGCCACCTTCATCTGCCCTCCTCCACCATGATTCTCCGGCACTTGCTCCACCCAAATCCTCCCTTGTTGACCCAGATCTGACAAAGTGTTGCCTATTTGCCACTGCACCTCCCTGCAGATTTGTCTTTCCTACTCTCCGCGTTGCCCACCCCTCCACCTCCTCCCTCTTCCTTCCCTTGTCTCTTGCTGGTGAGGCTCATGGTAAGATTCGTCCCTGAGGTCAAATCCGGGAGAGGATTTTGGGGGTTGATTCATCCCATGGGTTTTGAAAGGATGGTGTCGTTTATCTTCTTTGCTGGCAAACATGGGATATTTCCTCTTCCCTACCTATGTTATCCCTCCAAATTCTAATGAATGGCGCAGCTGCAGTTTAAGAAGGGTCTTTGCCTCTCTCAAGAACTCAATGCTTCAAATTATTGTTCGTGTTTCAACTTCAATGTCACTGGTTTTTTGCTTTTACCAGATGAAAATTAGGAGAAAATTGTTTAGGTAATGAAGATTTGTTTGAAATTTAGCTTAGAATGAATCGCTTCAAAATCCTAGATCTGGTAAATAATATTTGAAAAATTGTTGGACAATACGATTGTTTTATAGTAAAA
The DNA here is from genome assembly GCA_025403435.1 of Artocarpus heterophyllus. Taxonomy (NCBI): domain Eukaryota; kingdom Viridiplantae; phylum Streptophyta; class Magnoliopsida; order Rosales; family Moraceae; genus Artocarpus; species Artocarpus heterophyllus. The sequence goes on along the minus strand of CM046345.1, from coordinate 29,238,027 downwards.
AAAAAAATATCGGTCCTCTGTGTGGGCTGTTTTGCTGAATTGGTCCCTTGTGCTTTGGTAACAAACAATTGTTAAAAGAAATTGAAGCAAATAGCAGATTTGTTAATCACTTACTAAATTGTGTCAAAAGTTTAAAAATGTGTAAGAAGTAACATAAATCAGTATTTCTAACATGTCAAAAACCCAAAATATCACTAACAATAAAATCTATAATTTTTTTCTCTTTTCCCCCTTCTTCCTCTCTTCTCTATTTGTTTTTACCTCTCTCTTCCCTTTTACCCCTCCTCTAGTGTTCCTGACCGACCTGCTCACTACAGCCATCGCGCCTAGCTCACGACTCTGATAAGCACCGATGGCCTTGTCATTGACCTAGTGTTGGATAGATTCCATCAATGAGGACGACGATGGCAACAGCTATGGGATCTATTCTTGATGTTGGACACGAAAAAGAGGGAGAGAGAACGAGCAAGAAGCTTGGGCTCATTCATCGACAAGTATGAGGACAAAGACATGATGGCGAAAACGAGGGAGATCTGACGATGGCGGTGAGAGAATCAGATGTTCACGGTGTCAACGACAATGACGAGATCCAAAGCTGACCTAGTGTTGGATAGATTCCTTCAACAAGAAGCTAGAGGCTGAGAAAAAACATGGCTTTTTTTTTTTTTTTTCCTTTTCTAATACATTTTGTTTGTTTTTGGTGGTTTCGATCTAAGTTTCTTGATACAATTTTGTTCAAATTGGATTTCGTTGAGATTGGATTTTGATTTTTTGGTTACTGTTTTTTTTCGATATGATAATATGGTATTTCGCAGTTGTCAATGACATTATCAATGTCCGTGAAGTCCGGTGAAGTTGTCAATAATTTTTTGTATTTACATGTAAATACTATATTTTCCAGCCACCAACAAGGTGCCAGTATTAATAAAGTTCGGCAGTGTCACCAATAAATTTTTATATTTACATAGAAATATACATGAAGAATATTTACATATAAATGTAGCAGTATGTTATGTAAAATGTTATATATCTATGAACTTTAAATGCATATAAACGTTTTATGTCTAATAGTACATACATACCTTTACGTATATGTATATAAATATATAAATTAACGTATACTATTATACGTTTATATATGTGTATATATAAGTATAAGAACTTAACGTTATACCTATATACATATAACGTTTACATTTATGTAGCAGTAGATACGTATAGTTTTTTAAAAAAGAAAATTGCAGTAAATACTACTTTTCCAAAACTTAATAAAGTAATTAATAGGTTTTGAAAATATTTTTAGCAAATAAGAGTAAACAAGTTTATTAGTAAACAATTTTTTACTAATCTATTTAATGTAAGAGCATGTTTTACCGGTTAATTTGTTATTTTTATTTACTATAAATATTTTTAAAACCTGTTATTTACTTAAAAGAGTTTTAAAAATCTGCTAGTTTCCTCTTCTTTGTTTTTTAAATTATTGTAACATCTGTTATTTTTAACAAGTATAATTGTATCTAAATTAATTATTAGTGTGCCAATTTAAATTTTGTAAAAGTTTGTTGCATCAAAAATTTCTCATATTATTTATTCTACCTATCTCCAATTTTTTTTAAAAAAATTTTCCTGCACCTAATTGACAAAATTACGAAGATGCCCTAAACTTTCATTTATTTATGAAAATGCTATTTGGCATTTTTTGCTCAAAAATCTTTGGTGGAAGATTTGTCCACATTCTCCTTTGATTTTCTCTACTAGCTTGGAGACAGGCAACATCCAATGCTGCCTTATCTTCTTTAAATTTTTATCTCCTTTATCTTACTCTCTCTTTTGTCTTTCATTCTTTCTCTTCGTCTTCTTCTTCCTCTACTTCCTTTTCTTCACTCATGGCAACGCCCAAAAAGAAAAACCAAAGATCAAACCAAGCCAAAAACTCAATCGTTTACTCACCATAAATAGTCAAACCAAGCTCCATCAACTCATAGATCAAGGATACGTGAGAACTTTTCAAGATCAAATAATGTTTTTGAGCTAAGTTTTGAGGTAGATTTTCAAAACTCAAACTTTGATTCAAATTATGATTTGAGTATGAAAATTGTTATAAATTAGTTTACGATGATTATAGATTTTTTATGCATCATATTTATGCTTAAATGCTGTTAGAAAACCCAAATTTTGAGAAAAATTGTTTAAAATCAGATTTTGGAGGTTCTATGAAGTTTTTCAAGAAGAAAATGACACGTCGTTTTTCTTCTTTGGAGAAAACAATATTGTTAAAATTTGTTGTCATTTTTAAAAAATTGTTGTTTCATTATCTCACTATTGGAATATTTACTATTCATAACTAATAACAAATAATATACCATTCAATTATACATATGAATCCAAATGGTTGAGCGGTCCTATTTCCAATTACAAGATAATGCCTATAAGGGAATATCATTAACTCTACAAAAGAGCTATAGATTCTATATCTATGAATAACAAGTCTACTTCAATCAAGAGTTATGTCTCCAACATACTGATATATGTAACTTCATCTAATTTAGGATGTCAAGCTTTAATACATCAAAGAACACAAGTCAAGAATACGAGCTCATTAATTCATTTAAGATATGATACATGTGATTGTCTAAAGCGAATTGATTTAAACAAACAAAATTATTAGTCAAATCAATTCAACTTTTTGTCCCGATCTAATATATCGTCAACTATGACAATATATCGATATTTCTACTTGCAAAGTCCAACTCTAACGACCAAGACCAATCATTTTCGTTAGGGATGTAAGTAACATAACAATCTTAATATGAACAAAGAGCCCAACTTTATTCCCTCAATTGCAGACCTTATCATTTAGACTATCACATTTAAGATTCATGTCTTCTGCATAATCTATCCATATTTTGAATTTTACTATAATTAAAATTGTATTAAAACTTGTATGCATATTTTGAGTATCTTAAACTACAATGCACTCTAATAAAATAAATTGACATAATTATGAAGTTAGTATTTAAGTTAAATTGTAATCTTTCTTAAGGTTAAGGACGAGAGAAGACCTTGTGTGGTAAGCGAGTCTTGTGAGTTATTAACAGATTATTTGCCAAAGAAGTAGGGATTCTATTACTCAACTTTTGTGAGATTTTATTTAATTAAAATTAGTTATTGTTTTGTAAGATAAGTAATATACTATTTGTTAATATTATTATGTGAATATCACTTAGAACATAATACTCTAGACCCATCTTGTAATGTACAACAAGGTCAAGTTAATTTGACATGTTTTGATACAATTTGAGAAGCATGGTTAGATAATACGGACTCTATGCGTATCGTGAGGATATGAGAAGATGGTGAAACATAAAGAGGGTGGTGGTTACATCCTTGGGCACGTATATCCTAAAAGGTAAATAGGGGGAGACAACATCACTCATTTGGGTCGAAAGTCTCAAAATACACTGTATAAGAAACGTCTTGGTGAGGATCTGCGATATCGAGTCCTCTCATCTAACAATTCTAGGATCGTTAGTTTTGAGTTGTCAAGCTCGCCCTTCGGGATTATGTTGAGTAGAGAGACGTGATTCTTAATTTCTTTATGGATGCCCAAAGGCATTATTTAATTATGAATAATATTTTATGATATAGAAACATGTTAAAGTTTATTTATAGAGTATCCAACGGTTATGAGAATGATGAATCTGTTATAAAATAAATAATATTATGTTAGAAAGCAAATAACCAAACAGGTTTGAATACGGTAAATAATAAAAACAAAACTTAGATAATGGTTTTTTTACTGGGTATGTCGATGCTCATTTCCTACTATTTTTACCTCTTAGATGGAGTTCAATATAATCTAGTCGATGAAGAGTAGGCAACAACACTATTTGTGACATGTTGGAGCTTCTTTTAGTTTATTATATATTTAGTTTGATCATGTAAGACTCTTAAAACTGTAGTGTTAGCTATGTTAAACTATCCATTGACTGGGAACTATAGAATGATGATGATAGTTGTATTTTTAATCTTTGGTGTTGTACTAAACTATGGATTGATATTTTAAATATATTCTAAAGAACCATGGGCTCTGTTTTAAATGATTAGAAATGATATTGTAAAATTTATTTATATTTACTAAATACTACTAATCCCCACTTAGGTGCGTTACAATTATATAGGGTTATTTACATAATTACCTCCTAATTTTAACTATTTCTTAATTTGTTTCGATGTTTTCAAAAACTACAAAAGGCACCCTTTGCATTTAAAAAGCTAATTTCAATTTCATCCATATGAATGGAAGAAATTGTGCAAAACAATATAACTACCCCTTAAACAATTATGAAAAATATTTCATAGATTTAAAAACATAGAAAATCTTAAATAGAACATTTTATTTTAGAAAAAGAGATAGTTCCATGCTTTTTTTAATGTAAAAATATTTTTAAAAAATTTCTCTAGAAGAAAAATATATTTCAGTAACAGATTTGGTCTAGTTAAGAATATCTTTATATTATCTTCGTTTTTTTTTCTACCAAAAAAATCGGCAAGCACTACAAGAAGAGAATAATTTAGTGATGACATTTCATAGCAAAAGATGGAGATGATGACTAATAACAAAAATTAAAAAAAAATATGCCGCAGGGCCTGCTTAGTTGTCATCGCTAAAAGTCTAGAAGGAACACCTCGTGCTAAAACTTATTTGTTGCCCCCAAAAAATAGACTTTTGTCAATGTTAATTAAGTTTAGTAGCAAAGACAAGCTTTTCATGCTTGAAAATGCCAACTGATGCCCAAGAACAGATCTTTAGCCATGACATATCCTTGCTAAAAAGTTTAGTGGTAAGGGCCTAATTTTGGTGCCTAGATGTGGCAGCTGTACTTGTTGTCGTTGGTAAAAAGAAATTCAATTTTGCATCGAAATTTAAATGGTAAAAAGTGGGCAGGCAGAAGATATTTTTAAGACTTTTAGCAACGACATTTATTGTCGCTAAAAGTCTTGTCGTTGCTAAAAGTTTATTTTTATATGTTGGAACAATACGACTTTGCTATTTTAGCTTATAGCAACAATAATAAGACTTTTAGCGACGACACAGTGTACTTTATATTATCGCCCAGCCTGATCTTCTTCCCTATTTCTTTGAGTTTAACTCTCTTTCTCTCTACACTCAGCTTTTGCCCTTTTATTGTCTCTTCGTCCCATCGCCGCCGCCCCTCTCCCTTCTCCTTCCTCCTTTCTACCTTAACTCTCTCTCCCATTTTTTTGCTGCCACCCACCCACTGCCCCTCTTCTTTTTTCTTCCTCCTTTCTCCCTTTCATTTGCTTTCTCTTTCTCTCTCTCTCTCCCCCCCTCCCCCCCCCCCCCCCCCCCCCCCCCCCCCCCCCCCACTTGTTGTAGCTCATTGTGTAGTTACCCCAGTTTTGTGTGGATTAAAATGTATTTTTTCTATTTTTTTTGTTAATGTACTAAAAAAAATTGTTGATTGTAATTAATTTTGATAAATTAAATTATGTTCTTTTTGTGTTTAGTTTTTAGTTTTGGATATCGTTAATTATTGATAGGTTTTGAAGTTAGTTTAATTCTAATTTGTGGATGTGAATTAGTGTTAGACATTTATGTTCTAAGGAGTAAAAATGTAATATGTTTTTGGAGACATTTTTATCAATAAAGAGTTTATTTATTTTTCATATACCAAATTGCTGCCTTCTTTACGTTCATATTTATTGAATGTATGATAAACAAACAAAAAGTCTGAGACTGTTGGTCTAAGCCTTTAGAATTAGGCATACGATGGACAGATTATGGGAAGACATGATTTTAAAGGAGACGGTCTAAATCATAAGATCTGCAATTGAGGGAATAAAGTTGGGTGCTTTATTCATGTAAAGATTGTTGTGTTGTCTATATCCCTTATGGGAGATGGTTGTCTTGGCCATCAGAGGAGGACTCCGCAAATAGAAACATTGGTGTATTGTCACAAGTGACAATGCATTGGATTGAGGCATAAAGTGTAATTGATTTGGATTAATAATTCTGTCTTGGCAAATCAATTCACTTTAGACAATCATATGTGTTGTATCTTAATCTTGATATGAATAATGGCCCGTTATCTTGACTTATTTTTTTCGATGTGCCAAAGGGTGCCATCCACATTTTATGTTGGTACGCAAGCCGGTACATTGGAGGCATGACTCTTGATAGCGTAGACTTTTTATGCATAAATATGAAATTCATAGCTCCTCTTTAGGAGTCTTTGATATCCTTTTATATGCGTTATCTTGTAATTGAAAAACTGGAGCGCTCAACCATTTGGATACATAGGTGTAACCGATCATTTATCCTGAGCAACTAATCATGTTTGTGTTTCTCTGCAGGGGTTCAAAGAAACGAGAAGTCTGCTTTGTGAAGACTTCACACTTTGGATGGGCGATGGATCCTTGGTCTTAGCTGAAGCATGGGAGACGTCCATCTGTATTTTGATAATTATAGGAATTTAATTTTGTAAGATTGTTTATGTTCCTAAACTTAAAAGGAATTTAATTTTTGTAGCTTGTTTATTTAAAGACTCCTATCGGTTTCTTTTAATAATAAAGTGGTGATTCATAAAAATAAATCTTTTATTTGTTCTGGATGGATGCAAAATAATCTATATTTTATCAAACCTAAGATGGACTTACTACTTAAAGCTGAGATTAATGATAATAACTTTAAAAAACTTAAAACTTCTCACTCTAATAAGACTTATCTTTGGCATTTGCGACTAGGTTATATTAACTTGAATAGGATTCAAAGGTTGGCAAGGGATGGACCTTTAAGTCACTTAAAGGTGGAATCTATACCACAATACGAATCTTGTTTGAAGGGTAAAATGACCAAAAGATCATTTAAGTCTAAAGGCAATAGGGTCGAAGGGGTCTTGGAACTTATACATAGCGATGTTTGTGGACGTATGAACATCCAGGCATGAGAAGGCTATGAGTATTTCGTCACTTTTATTGACGATTACTCAAGGTATGGGTATGTGTACCTAATGCACCACAAAAGTAAAATTTATGACAAGTTCAGGGAGTTTTGGGTTAAAGCAGAAAAGCAATTAGGTAGGCCTATAAAGCCACTTCGATCCGATCAAGGTGGAGAATACCTTTCTGATGAGTTCTTGGGACACTTATTAGAGAATAGGATTTTATCCCATTTGACTACGCTAGGCACACCGTAGCAAAATAGCATGGCTGAGAGAAGGAATAGGACTTTATTGAACATGGTTAGGTCCATAATGAGTTATTCATCATTGCCTTTGTCCTTTTGGGGATATGCACTACAAACCGCATGTTATCTTTTAAACAACGTGCCTTCAAAATCAATTCCTAAAACTCCTCATGAGTTGTGGACGAGCAAGAAGACATCCCTGAACCATATTTACATATAGGGATGTCCTGTCCGGCTCATGTCCTGCTTAGGGATGTGAATAAGTTGAAAGCATGTTTGGAAGTTTGCGTGTTTGTAGGATATCCAAAAGGAACTAAATGAGGTTATTTCTATAACCTAAAGGAAAATAAAGTCATGGTTTCAACTAATGCAACTTTCCTTAAGGAAAGTTACATGGATGACTTTAAGCCTCAAAGCAAAGTGGTGTTCGAGGAGTTGGCGATGATCCGATCACTCTGAGGGTTCTAAATGAAACCATTCCAATCAGTGTAGAAAAACCAACCAAGCCCAAACAACAACCTAAGGGTCTTCGGCGTAGTGGGAGGATCAGGCGTTAATCCGAGAGATATATGTTAATGGTGAGGCCTTTTTGGTTGAATCGGATAAACATGACAAGGATCCTTATACTTACGCAGAAGCTATGGAGGATGTTGATTCAAAACTCTAAACAGAGGCCATAAACACGGAGATGAAGTCTATAGAGACTAATCAGTCTAGGAGCTTATGGATCTTCCTGAAGGGGTAAAACCCATAGGGTGTAAGTGGATATATAACAGGAAGAGTGGAGTGGATGGAAAGGTCAAAACCTATAAGGCTAGACTAGTATCTAAGGGATACACGCAAAAGGAAGGAATCGATTACGAGAAAACTTTTTCGTCTGTAGCCATGCTTAAGTCCATCCGCGTTCTTTTGTCTATAGCTGTCGCTCTCGACTACAAGGTTTGACAGACGGATGTCAAGATGGCCTTTTCTAAATGGCTATCTTGATGAGTCCATATATATGGAGCAGCCAAACGAGTTCAAGGCTAAGGGTTAAGAGGGTAAGGTTTATAAGCTGTTAAAGTCAATTTATACACTTAAGCAGGCTTCCCGTTCTTGGAACATAAGATTTGATCAAGACTTATGGGTTCGCACAAAATGTGGATGAACCATGTGTTTACTAACACATTAAGGATGGGAAGGCAGTTTTTTTAGTGCTCTATGTAGATGACATTCTGCTAATTGGAAATGACGTTGGGGTGTTGTCATCGGTCAAATTATGGTTGACCAAGTAGTTTGACATGAAGGACTTGGGTGAGACTAATTTTGTTCTTGGTATCCAGATCTTTCGGGATAGGAAGAACATATTGATAGCTTTGTCCTAAGTGGGCTACATAGATAAAATTCTCAAGAGGTTTGCAATGCAGGATTCCAAGAAAGCTGGGCAACTATCTAGGTCTGGAATTACTCTTTCTAAGAAAGACTCACCAAAGGCTGATGAAGAAAAAGAATACATGAAGAATGTGCCTTCTGCTTTGGTAGTGAGTAGTCTCATGTATGCTACGCTTTGCGCACGACCGGATATTTGTTAAGCAGTTGGGATTATAAGTCGATTTTAGGTGGATCCAAGACCAACCCATTGGGTTTCGGTTAAGCATATTTTCAAGTACTTGAGAAGGACTAGAAGGTATGTGCTTGTATATTCAGGTGAGGATTTGATTCCTCTATGATACACTGACTTGGATTTCTAATCCTTTCTAGATTTGAGAAGATTGACTTCTGGTTTTGTGTTTACTCTAGGCGGCGATGCCATTTCCTGGAGAAGTGTGAAACAAGATTGCACTTCGGATTCAATGATAGAGGCCAAGTATGTGGTAGCCAGTGATGCTTCGAAGAAGCAGTGTAGCTCCGTAAGTTCCTTGGGGATCTTGAGGTAGTTCTTGGTATGGATAAGGCAGTATCACTGTACTGTAATTGCAGAGCGGTGGTAGCTAATGCTAAGGAACCAAGATTTCACAAGAAGAGTAAGCATATTGATTGAAAGTATCATGTGATAAAGGACTTTATAGAGGGCAAGCATGTCGCTGTTTGTAAAATCACATCCGAGGACAATTTAGCTTATCCATTCATGAAGACACTAACTGCGAGAGTTTTCAAGAGGCATGTGGAAGCTATGAGGACGCGGCATATGTGATATTTACTCACTTAGTGTAAGTGGGAGATTGTTAGACATGTATGCCTGAAGGTGTAAAAATGTAATATGTTTTTGGAGACATTTTTATCAATAAAGAGTTTATTTATTATTCATATACCAAATTGTTGTCCTCTTTATGTTCATATTTGTTGATGTATGTTAAGTAAACAAAGAGTCTGAGACTATCGACCTAAGCCTTTAGAATCAGGCATATGATGGACAGATTATGCGGAAGACATTATTCTAAAGGTGATGGTCTAAATCATAGGATCCACAATCAAGGGAATAAAGTTAGGTGCTTTGTTTATGTAAAGATTGTAATGTTGTTTATATCCCTAACAGGAGATGATTTGTCTTGGCCATTGGAGGAGGACTTCGCGAATAGAAACATTGGTGCATTGTCATAGGTGACAATGCATTGGATCAAGACATAAAGTGTAATTGATTTGGATTAATAATTTTGTCTTAGCAAATCAATCCACTTTAGACAATCATATATGTTGTATCTTAATCTTGAGATGAATAATGGGCCCATTATCTTGACTTATGTCTTTTGATGTACCAAAGGGTGACATCTACATTTTATGTTGGTACGCATGCTGGTATATTGAAGGCATAACTCTTGATAGCGTAGACTAGTTATTCACAGAGATGGAATCCATAGCTCCTCTTTAAGAGTCATTAATATCCTCTTATATGTGTTGTCCTATAATTGAAAAACTAAAGCGCTAAACCATTTAGATATATAGGTGTAACCGAATGGTATACCGTCTTTGGATGGTAAGCTTTCCGATGGTGAAATAATGGAATGTAAGATAAAAATAATTGAAAAGGTAAGACATAATTTATCTTTAAGCCGATTATGGATAATCCTATGGGGATACGATACATTATAATATGTCATAGAGACTTAGCTATTCGGGTTTCTTAATTCTATATAGTTTGAGAGTGCAATTCTAAGCTTTTAGTGGGTAGCGTTAGAGTTGATAATTATGAAATGTATATCTGGGATATTGGGTTTCATATTTATTAGGAGCTTGAACTATATAGGTCCATCAAGTCCCCTTTGTTAGCTCATAAAAAATCCTATAACGATACGATATGCTTTTCCAATAAATTGGTGACTTATGTTAAATTATCATATTGGCTGAACTTCGATAAGATCAGATAATTCATGTCTATTTATTGGTTGAATTAATTTTTGTGAAAAATTAATTCAATATAAACTTGTTGAATTATTCAGAATATTTATTTTTCTAGAGATTATCTAGATATGATTGTTTTAATAAGATAACTTCTCTATTAGGTTATTTGAATTGAAACTGAGGCTCTATCCCAAGAATCTCGGGTGGAAAATAAAGATTTGTAGGGATTATATATCGTAAGTTCGAGAGGCCAATCTTTAGGTCCGGCCCATTGATGGAGTTAGTGCGACAGGCCGATCTGCCAATTCGACCTGCCGACCAAATGATAATTTGATCACGCATTTTCACTCATTTTTATTAGATATTGATCTAGATTTGAATTTTCGAGGTGTTATTTGATGAGGACCAACCATGGGATGACCTTTGTAAATAGGAAGTCAGTTTTCTATGTTATTTAGATCAGTTGAGAGATCAAGAGTGAGACTCTATACTGTGAGTCTCTGAAACTCCCCTAAAGAGCCATTGTTCACAAATCACGAACTATAGTTCTGGGTATTTCTCAATTGGTTGGAAGGAGAGTCACCAGGAAGAGCTGTACGAGTGTGCTCACACACACACCGGTCATGGATAGAGAATAGCAAAGAATGCCAGTTGGTCGATGCCCTTTTGGAACGCCATTCTCTTCATCGATTGCATGATCTCTTCAGCAAACAAGATTAGTAAGATCTGGTTAATTTATGCATATAGCATGTCAAACTTATGTTTTGAAAGATACTTTGGTATAAAATTTTGTTGCGTACTATTTTTCCAACAATTAGGTAGGTGTTAAATTTGTGTATTTATGTGCAATTATGTTTTAATATTTTTTGAAATATGCTATGTTGAATATGTTATATTTGGTTGTTTTAAATATTTTATTTGTAATATCAATTATGTTAATTTTGGTTGATATGAATATGTGATGGTTGTTAATGTTGTGTTTTAATTAAAAATAATAGATGTTAGTATATGATGCATGATTATTATAAAAATAACCTCCTTTGGTCCCTTTTGGATATCCTACAAACACACAAACTTCTAAATGTGCTTCTCACTTATTCGCTTCCTTATACAAAACATGAGCCGGTGTCATATACACCGAACCGATAGTGACATGGACGATCAATTAAATTAGTTATACCAAATTTTAAATAAGATTACTGATTAAATAAATCAAGTTTTTTTAAAGACGTGACAATTTAAAACCTTTTGAAGTAATTATTGTTAAGATAAAGCAGATAAATAAAATAAAATAATAGAAACCATTAAATATGAGTCCGGCCCCACCAGACCCATATAAGTGTACACACATAGTATCGACGATAAATAATTTACAACCACAGTACAATACAAAGGAAATATTAATGAAACATTACATGCCTTGATTTATCTAAGTAGAGAAATCTAAACAATGTCCCTACAGCTCACGTGCCCGACCAAAAGTTTCCTAATCGATCCTAAGCTGAAGTCCACCTAGGGGGATTTTAAAACAAATAAAAATGTGAGTAGAAGGCTCACTAGGACTAAGTTTTGAAAAACATTAATTTGAATATAAAAATTTAACATTAACACATGGATTATAAAACATAGTAAATAAATAAAAGTCATTCTTTCCAAATTAGTCTATTATTCACCTAGAATTAAGCTCATTATTGTTATCTTGGGCAAACCATTAGCAACACCACTGTAGTGGCCCAGTTGGGTTTCGAGACCTACCCCCAAGGTCCATCTCTACACGACCTGATCTCTGAATATGGCATCATGCCCTAACATATCATTCCGACTGGTATATATGACACGTCCAGTATTATGTCGTTATTTAGGTCTCATCTTACTGAGTATGCTCATTTACATTCATTAGTCGGTTCATTATGATCATCTCATCATTCAACAGTTTATGAAAAACAACTGATAAATTCTTCTCAATCATTTCTTAAAACATTTTGAAAGAAATCACGTTGTGGCCAAAAACCTTTTCAAAACATGGCTATCAAAGAAAGAGGTTTGGAGTCCTACCTTGATATCCAATATAAAAGCTCAACACCATAGTCCCAACCCACTATACTTTAGCTCCACAGAACCATGAATAACCTTAAAGGTAAACTAAGTTCATAAATATCCACCTTAGAGTATTCTACATTACTATGCTAACTCGTGGTGTCTTAGTATGCCTTTAATATTCACAAAACCATACCACAAAGTCAAGGTCTTTATCTAGGTCTTAAATAGTAAAAACGGGTGAAAAATAACAAATTTCACAAAGCCTGGTCTATCGGCCTGCCGAACTTCCTAAACCGGCCTACTAAACTTCCACAGTTTGACCTATCGATTGTATAGAACTGGCTTGCCAAACTGTTCCAGGTTCAGCCTGCCGACAATACGAGTCTGGCATGCAGGACTTATGAATCCGACTTGCCGATGCTCATGATCGGCCTGTCGAATTGGCAAATGTCTTAGATTCTAGATCTTGAGTCTTGGCCTCCCCGAGCTTGAAATGTAATTTCCAACCTATTTTTCAGTTCCTAGAGCATGCATAATGTTCATAAATGATAGAAAAACATATTGGAACACATTTAAACACTTTTAAACAAGTTTCTCATAGAAATTTTCAAATTAATCCAAAAATGAGCAAAAGGGAGAAAATTTGATTTAACTCAATTTTTGCTCAATCAACCTTAGATTCGTAATGATTTGGGTCCTACAAACCTAGATTAAAGGTTTTCAAAGCTCAAGAAACTTGGATTTTTTACTCACAAGGAAAATTGAAAAATGGGGCAAAAGTTTGAAATTTTAAAAACAAACACACTAACCTCGAATCTGAGCTTTGAATCGAGAGTATGGAGGCTCAATCGTGTTCCTAGGCTTCCAATCCAACTGAAGATCAAAGATTTTGCTCAAATTTTTGGAACAAAATTGAGACAGAGAAGAGAGAGTGTGGCGGTAAGAAAGAGAGGGAAGAGAGAGCAGAGAGTGAGACTGAGAAAGAGTAAGGAAGAAGAGGAAAATAAATAGAGAGGGTGAGCAGCTGGTCTTGGAGAAAACCATGGGCTGCTATTGGTTTTCACAGTCAACTTTAAGTTATCTAAGTTTTCAGCAAAAAGGGGACTTGTTTGGAATTGGGCAAATTATTTTGTTTCAAAAATTCAATACAACAGATAAAAATAATTAAAAGTGAGATTACATTGACAATACCACGAAATAATTAGATTAAGTTTAAATTACATTAAGGCATACTAATTCACCATTTACACACTTATCATACATAATTAAATTTTTGGGTGTTGCAGCCGGACATCCCTATATGTAAATATGCTTTAAGGATGTCTTCTTGCCCATCCACAACTTGAGAGGAGTTTTAGGAACCGATTTTGAAGGCACATTGTTCAAAAGATAACATGCGGATTGTAGTTCATATCTTCAAAAGGATAAAGACAATGATGAATAACTCATCATGGACCTAACCATGTCCAACAAAGTTCAATTTCTTCTCTCAGCTATGCCATTCTGCTACGGAGTACCCAACACACTCAAATGGGATAAAATCATGTTCTTTAATAAGTGTTCCAAGAACTTATCGAAGAGGTATTCACTACCTCGATCAGATCAAAGTGCATTTATGGGTTTACCTAATTGCTTTTCTACTTCAGCCCAAAACTCCCTGAACTTGTCATAAGTTTTGCTTTTGTAGTGCATTAGGTAGACATGCCCATACCTTAAGTAATCATCAATAAAAGTGACAAAATACTCATACCCTCCTTGTGGCCGGATGTTCATAGGACCGTAAACATCACTATGCACAAGTTCTAGAACCCCTTCAGCCCTATTGTCCTTAGACCTGAATGGTCTTTTGGTCATTATACCCTCCAAACAAGATTTGCATTATGGTATAGATTCCACCTTTAAGTGGCTTAAAGGTCCATCCCTTACCAATCTTTGAATCCTATTTAGGTTAATATGACCTAATCGTAAATGTCAAAGATAGGTCTTATTGGAGTGAGAAGTTTTAAGTATTTTAGAGTCATTATCATTAACCTCAGTATTAAGCAATAAGTCCATCTTAGGTTTGATAAAATATAGATTGTTTTCTATCCATCCATCATAGATAAAAGATTTATTTTTACGAATTACTTCCTTATTATTAAAAGAAACTACATAAGAGTCTTTAAATAAACAAGCTGCAGAAATTAAATTTCATAAAAACAATCTTGCAAAACTAAACTCTTATAATTATCAAAAAAGATGGACATCTCCCACTGCTTCAGCCAAAACTAGGGATCCATCGCTCATCCAAAGCGTGAAGTCTTCATGCAACAGACTTATCGTTTCTTTGAACCCCTACAGAGAAACACACATGATTAGTTGCTCTAGAATCTATGACCCAAGTGTTACTAGATTCCTCAACTGAACAAGTTTCAATAACCAGAAGATCACACCTACCACTTCGGGAAAAGAAGTCCTTACAATTCTTCTTGATGAGCCTAACCTTGTTGGAAACAAAGTACGCAGCTGAATTTTTAAAATTTTTCATTAGAGTAATTTCCAAAACACAAGTTTGACATGCTATATGTATAAATTAGACAGATCTTACTAACTTTTGTGTGAAGATCCTCCGCAATCTATGAAGAGAAGTAACGTTCCAGAAGAGCCTCAACCAACTGGTCTTCTTTGCTATTCTCTATGCACAACTGGAGTGAGTGTAGGCTCACACGTACAACTCTTCCACAGGTGACTTTTCTTCCAACCAATTGAGAGAACCCAAAGCTAGTGTTCGTAATTTGTGAACAAAAGCTCTCAGGGAGTTTTTCAGATGCTCACTAGAAGAGTATCATCTTAATCTCTCAATTGATCTCTATTGATCTTAGTAAATCATGAAACTCACTCCCTTTATATAGCCATTGGTCCTGGGGTCAGTCCTTATCAGATTAGGTCTCAAAAACTCAAAACAGAACCAAGTTCAGATAAATATCCGATAAGATCTGCGTGAAAATGCATAATCTTTTCTCTCGCTGGTCGGCAGGCCGAATATCCTGATTGGCAGGCCGAACTTGTCATTCGGTAGGCCGAACTCCCAAGAAAAAATCTCCATGAATCTTTTGTTTTCCACCCGAGATTCTAAAGGATAAAGTCTCAATTTTGATTCAAATAACCCAATAGAGAAGATATCTAATCAAAACAAACTTTATCAAGATAATCTCTAAGAAAATAAATCAAGTCACAATAATTCTACAAGTTTATCTTGATCTAATTTATCCAAAATTAAATCAACCGATAAACAGACAAGAATTATCCGATCCCAATAATTCAACAAGTTTATCTTAAATTAATTTTATTACAAATTAATTCAATCAATAAACAGACATGAATTATTTGATTCTTACAAATTTTAAACCAATCTGATAATTTCGACTTAAGTCACCAATTATTGAAAAAAGCACGCCGTGTCGTTACAAGATTTTGTGAGCTAGCAAAGGGGACCAAAATAGACCTATAAAGTTTAAGCTCATGATAATTATGAAACCCAATACCCTAGATATACATTTCACAATTATCAACTCCAACGCTACTCCACTAAAAGCTTGGAGCTACACTCTCGAACTTTATAAAATTACGAAGCTCGTGTAGCTAAGTCTCCATGACATATCAAAGTGTATTGTATCCCCATATGATAATCCATAATCGGCTTAAGGACAAGTTCTGTCTTACCTTCCTGATTATTTTTATCTTACGTTCCATTGTCTGACCATTAGAAAACTTACCATCCAAAGATAGTATACCATTCGGTTACACCTATGTATCCAAATGGTTGAGCACTCCAGTTTTTCAACTACAGGACAACGCATATAAGAGGATATCATTACTCCTAAAGAGGAGCTATGGATTCCATATCTATGAATAACAAGTCTGCGCTATAAAGAGTCATGCCTCCAACGCACCGGCATGCATACCACTAATGAGATGTGGAAGTCACCCATTGGTACATCAAAAGACACAAGTCGAGACAACGGGCCCACTATTCATCTCAGGATTAAGATACAATACAAATGATTATCCAAAGTGAATCGATTTGCCAAGACAGAATTATTAATCCAAATCAATTCACTTTATGTCCCGATCCAACACATCGTCACCTATGACAACGTGCCAATGTTTCTATTCACAGAGTCCAACTCCGATGGCCAAGACAAACTATCTCCCAAAGGGATATAGACAACATAACAATCTTTACATGAATAAAGCGCCCAACTTTATTCCCTCGATTGCGGATCATATGTTTTAGACCATCACCTTAAGAATTGTGTCTTTCGCATAATCATCCCATCATATGCCCAATTCTTAAGGCTTAGACCGACAGTCTCAGACTACTGTTTGCTTAACATAAATTCAACAAATATGAACGTAAAGAGGACAAGATTTGGTATATATAAATGAATAAATTCTTTATTGATAAAAATATCTCCAAAAACATATTACATTTTTATTCCTTTGGGCATACATGTCTAACAATCTCCCACTTGCACTAAGTGAGTAAATACAACAAATTTCGCATCCCTATAGCTTCCACATGCCTCTCAAAGACTCTCCTAGTAAATGTCTTCGTAAATCGATCAGCTAAATTGTCCTCTGACGCGATCTTGCACACCCTGACATGCCCGCCCTTAACAAAGTCCTTTATCACATGATATTTCTGATCAATATGCTTACTCTTCTTGTGAAACCTTGGTTCCTTAGCATTAGCTACCGAAGCACTGTTATCACAGTACAGTGATACCGCTTTATCCATACCAGGAACTACCTCAAGATCCCCAAGGAACTTGCGGAGCCACATTGCTTCTTTCGAAGCATCACTAGTCGCCACATACTCGGCCTCCATCGTTGAATCCGAAGTGCAATCTTGCTTTGTACTTCTCCAACTGATGGCACTATCGCCTAGAGTAAACACAAACATCGAAGTTGATTTCCTAGAATCCAGATGGGATTGAAAATTTGAATCAGTGTATCCTAGAGGATTTAAATCCTCACCCGAATACACAAGCATATACCCTCGAGTCCTTCTCAGGTACTTGAAATATGCTTTACTACAACCCAATGGTTCGGTCCTAGATCCGCCTGAAATCAACTTACAATCCCGACCGCATAACTAATATCCTGTCGTGTGCAAAGCATGGCATACATGAGACTACCCACTGCTGAAGCATAAGGCACCTTCTTCATGTATTCTCTTTCTTCATAAGACTTTGGAGAGTCTTTCTTAGAATGAGTAATTCCAGACCTAGATGGTTGTCCACCATTCTTGGAATCCTGCATTGCAAACCTCCTGAGAATTTTATCTATGTAGTCGGCCTGTGACAAAGCTATCATGCTGTTCTTCCTATCCTGAAAGATCTGGATACGGAGAACAAAATTAGCCTCACCCAAGTCCTTCATGTCAAACTGCCTGGTCAACCATAATTTGACCGATGACAATGCCCCAACGTCATTGCCAATTAGCAGAATGTCATCCACATAGAGCAGTAGAAAAACCACATTCTCATCTTTAATGTGTTTGTAAACACATGGTTCATCCACAATTTGTGAGAACCCATAAGTCTTGATCACTTGATCAAATCTTATGTTCCAAGAACGGGAAGCCTGCTTAAGTCCATAAATTGACTTTAGTAGCTTACAAACCTTACCTTCTTGACTTGCAACCTTGAACCCGTCTGGTTGTTTCATATAAATGGACTCATCAAGATAGCCATTCAGAAAAGCCGTCTTGACATCCATCTGCCAAATCTCGTAGTCGAGAGCGGCAACTATAGACAAGAGAATCCAGATGGACTTAAGCATGGCTACAGGCGAAAAGGTTTCCTCATAATAGATTCCTTCCTTTTGCGTATAACCCGTAGCTACTAGTCTAGCCTTAAAGGGTTCGACCTTTCCATCCACTCCTCTTTTCCTCTTGTAGATCCACTTACACCCTATGGGTTTTACCCCTTCGGGAAGATCCACAAGCTCTCAGACCCGATTAGTCTCCATAGACTTCATCTCTATGTTCATGGTCTCTATCCATTGTTTTGAATCAACATCCTCCATAGCTTCTGCGTAAGTATAAGGATCCTGTCATGTTCATCCGGTTCAGCCAAGAAGACCTGCCCATTGAACATATACCTCTCAGGTTGACGCCCGATCCTCCCACTACGCCGAAGCCCCTGAGATTGCTGTTCAAGTTTGTTTGGTTTTTCTACACCGATTAGAATGGTTTCGTTCGGAACCTCCGGAGTGAACGGATCACCCCTTAACTCCTCAAGCACCACTTTGCTTCGAGGTTTAAAGTTGTCCATGTAACTCTTCTCAAGGAAAGTTGTATTAGTTGAAACCACGACTTTATTTTCCTTTGAGTTATAAAAATAACCCCCTTTAGTCCCTTTTGGATATCCTATAAACATGCAAACTTCCGAACGTGCTTCCAAATTATTTGGATCCTTAAATAGGACATGAGCCGGACATCCCCATATGCGAATATGGTTTAAGGATGTCTTCCTTCTTGTCCACAACTCGTGAGGAGTTTTAGAGACCTATTTTGAAGGCACATTATTCAAAAGATAACATGCAGTTTGTAGTGCATATCCCCAAAAGGATAAAGGTAATGATGAATAACTCATCATAGACCTAATCATGTCCATCAAAATCCTATTCCTTCTCTCCGCTACGCCATTTTGCTGCGGAGTGCCTGGCGCAGTCAAATGGGATAAAATCTCATTCTCTAACAAGTGTCCCAAGAACTCATCAGAAAGGTATTCCCCACCTTGATCAGATCGAAGTGCCTTTATGGGTCTACCCAATTGCTTTTCAACTTCAGCCCGAAACTCCCTGAACTTATCATAAGTTTCGCTTTTGGGGTGCATCCGATACACATACCCATATCTTGAGTGATCGTCAATAAAAGTGACGAAGTACTCATGCCCTGATGTTCATCGGCCCGCAAACATCACTATGCACAAGTTCTAGAACCCATTCGACCCTATTGCCCTTAGACCCATATGGTCTTTTGGTCATTTTACCCTCCAAATAAGACTCACATTGAGGTATAGATTCCACCTTTAAGTGACTTAAAGGTCCATCCCTTACCAACCTTTGAATCCTATTCAGGTTAATATGGCCAAGGCGCAAATGCCAAAGATAAGTCTTATTAGAGTGAGAAGTTTTAAGTCTTTTAGAGTCATTATCACTTATCTCAACATTAAGCAATAAGTCCATCTTAGGTTTGATAAAATATAGATTATTTTGCATCCATCCAGAACAAATAAAAGATTTATTTTTATGAATCACCACTTTTTCATTAAAAGATACCACGTAGGAGTCTTTAAATAAAGAAGATACAGAAATTAAATTCCTTTTAAATTTAGGAACATAAAAATAATCTCGCAAAAATAAATTCCTATAATTATCAAACTAAAGATGGACATCTCCCACTGCTTCCGCTGAGACCAAGGATCCATCGCCCATTTGAAGCGTTAAGTCTTCATGTAGCAGACTTCTCGTTTCTTTGAATCCCTCCCTTGGAAAGGAAGTCCTTGCAATGCTTCTTTATATGCCTGCCTTTACCACAGAAGAAGCACTTAAGCTTCTTTGGGTTCTTCTTCTTCTTCTTCTTGCTCTTGGTAGCAGCAGGAATAGAAGACTTCCCGTTCTTGGCCCGTCGCTTCTTTCCATTCCCTGAGTTAGGATTGGAACCAGAAGCAGCTACCATGTTGGCCTCACCACCAACAGGAGACTCCCTGATCAGCAGTTCGAACTCCTGTAACTGTTTTATCAATTCTGTCAAGGTCATATCCCGTCTATTACTTAAATTAAAAGTAGCTCTAATCGGAATAAGTTCCTTAGACAGAGTCTCAAAGACCATAGTCATCTGAGTTTCAGCATCGATGTCGGCTCCATTGGTTTGAGCCTCAGCGAGGTAACCCATGACCAACATCATGTGCTCCTTTACAGATGTCCTCGGTCTTTGTCTACAGTTTAATAGTTTTCGAAGCCCCCCTTACCGCTTTGTTATGGCCTGGCCTCCAAACATGTCCTCAAGATTATCCAAGATCTGCTTCGCAGTCTCATAATCCTGATGTTGAGCCTGCAGTACGTTGTTCATGCTAGCCATAACATAGCAGCGGGCCTGATCATTAGCATCTTTCCAGCGATCGTACGCTTAGAATTGCTCATTACTTGAGTCTCCCGTAGGCTCGGGAGGACAAGGGGTTGTCAGAACATATTTCAGTTTCTCAAAGGATAGGACGATGTCCAGGTTCCGTTTTCAATCGTTGTAATTCTCACCGGTTAATTGGTTTTTGTCAAGTATCGATGATAAAGCATTTTTAGACATTTTCAATCTACAATAAAGAATTATATACCAAACATAAGCAAACATATATAATAATTTAGTAAGATAACACAATCATGTAAAATTATACAAATGTGTTTATGTGTCAAAACCTTAAAAATATCACAACCTTACAATGATAATTCCCAACTCAGAATTCAACAAGCTCCTAGGGGAGTCATGTCAAATTCAATCAGGAACACGGATTCCCTCCTGATTAATATATGCCATCTAGGACCCGTATGATCCAGCATATACTAATAATCGTTTCTTTGGCTATTAATTTTATTAACAGAGCTCCTAGGGGAGATTAATAATAAAATTAACGTGAGTGTACAACCATCGTTTTAGTATTTTATCCATGATTTATAATCACCACCTAGGGGTGTGCAACCATAAATCACACTAAAATACCTTATCCTTTCAGAGATCCAATCTGGTACATGATAGAAATCCCTTCCTAGGGGTCGGGACTACCATGTTCTTCCTATGGACCAATGATGGAGGCCTTAGGTTCTCTCTTCGAAAACCTTCTCCCACTCAATCTTTTGAAATCACGGTTTTATTTTAAAATTATGCATGAACAATTTTAATATGAGCGGCACTCCCTATTCTATATGACATGTTATCAATATACATGGTAAATCATATTATAATGCAGACAAGCAAAGCAATCAAGCTACAAGCAAAATAATAATAACCGTAATATTATGGTTCCACCCTAGAGAGTAGATAAAAAATAAGATTACAAGAGAATAATCGAGACATTTATCGATTCTTCATCCTTGAATCCTCAAGCTGTATCCTTCTTCATGCAATATCCATCTTCAAGTCTTCAATCCCGTATGAATCAAAACTTCATATTTCTGGTCATATCCAAATTTAATGTTTCTCAGAATCGTCTCAAAAATAAAATTAAAACTGCACCGAAAAAATTGCACCTTTTCTAGACACTTGGCAGCTCTCGGTCGGCAGGCTAATCTGGGTGATCGGCCTGCCGATCCATGAAGGTTCGGCCTGCCGAGTTGAAGGTTCGGCCTGCCAACAGAGCACCCCAATTTCTGCCCCACTGTCGGCCTGTCGGACCACACGTCTAGCCTGTCGATCTGTGACCTTCAGCCTGTCGAACTGTGATGTCCAGCATGTCGACCGAGCAGAAAAACTTATTCCAGAAAATACAACTTTAATGCAATTCATCAATTTTATTTTCAACAATTCAAAAACATAAAATTAGAGACTCAGGAAATACCTAGAGGCGCCATTATCTATCTTTAAGATCCGACTTCTCGTTTCGTCTTCTCCGAATAATCGTTTAATTACAAAATTCTTACAAATTTAAAATCAAATAACAATTCCTAGATGGAGATGATAGTCCGCCATCTAATTACATGAAAAACCTAGATACGTATTCTAACCTCTAAGGAACCATAACCGGTATGAATTAATTAATTAATAAATAATTAAACAACGATTTAATAAACCATAATTAATTAATAAATATTCACCACATAATCTATGACAACATATATAATATATAGAAACCTAGAGTGCCATCTCTCTATAAAATTCAATTCAAGCATAGGAGAGATTAAGATCACAAAATTTATGCATATAACATGATTACGAACTTGTAAATTTATGTAAAAACCATGGCACTGATACCAATTATTGGAAACAAAGTGCGTAGCGAAATTTTTAAAATTTTTCATCAGAGTAATTTCCAAAACACAAGTTTAACATGCTCTATGTATAAATTAGACAGATCTTACTAACCTTTGTGTGAAGATCCTCCGCAACCTGTGAAGAGAAGTAACGTTCCAGAAGAGCCTCAACCAACTGGTCTTCTTTGCTATTCTCTATCCACAACCGGAGTGAGTGTGGGCTCACACGTACAGCTCTTCCACCGGTGACTCTCCTTCCAACCAATAGAGAGAACCCAAAGCTAGTGTTTGTGATTTGTGAACAAAAGCTCTCAGGGAGTTTTTCAGATGCTCACTAGAAGAGTATCACTCTTAATCTCTCAATTGATCTCCATTGATCTTAGTAAATCATGAGACTCACTCCCTTTATATAGCCATTTGGTCTTGGGGTCAGTCCTTATCAGATTAGGTCTCAAATATGCTTTAAGGATGTCTTCTTGCCCATCCACAACTCGAGAGGAATTTTAGGAACTGATTTTGAAGGCACGTTGTTCAAAAGATAACATGCGGATTGTAGTTCATATCTTCAAAAGGATAAAGGCAATGATGAATAACTCATCATGGACCTAACCATGTCCAACAAAGTTCAATTTCTTCTCTCAGCTATGCCATGCTACCACGGAGTACTCAGCACACTCAAATGGGATAAAATCCCATTCTTTAATAAGTGTTCCAAGAACTTATTGAAGAGGTATTCACTACCTCGATCAGATCAAAATGCCTTTATAGGTTTACCTAATTGCTTTTCTACTTCAGCCCAAAACTCCCTGAACTTGTCATAAGTTTTGCTTTTATGGTGCATTAGGTAGACATGCCCATACCTTAAGTAATCATCAATAAAAGTGAAGAAATACTCATACCCTCCTCGTGGCCGGATGTTCATAGGACCGTAAACATTACTATGCACAAGTTCTAGAACCCCTTTAGCCCTATTCTCCTTAGACCCGAATGGTCTTTTGGTCATTATACCCTCCAAACAAGATTTGCATTATGGTATAGATTCCACCTTTAAGTGACTTAAAGGTCCATCCCTTACCAATCTTTGAATCCTATTCAGGTTAATATGACCTAATCGTAAATGTCAAAGATAGGTCTTATTGGAGTGAGAAGTTTTAAGTATTTTAGAGTCATTATCATTAACCTCAGTATTAAGCAATAAGTCCATCTTAGGTTTGATAAAATATAGATTGTTTTCTATCCATCCATCATAGATAAAAGATTTATTTTTACGAATTACTTCCTTATTATTAAAAGAAACTACATAAGAGTCTTTAAATAAACAAGCTGCAGAAATTAAATTTCATAAAAAAAATCTTGCAAAACTACACTCTTATAATTATCAAAAAAAAGATGGACATCTCCCACTGCTTCAGCCAAAACTAGGGATCCATCGCTCATCCAAAGAGTGAAGTCTTCGTGCAACAGACTTATCGTTTCTTTGAACCCCTACAGAGAAACACACATGATTAGTTGCTCTAGAATCTATGACCCAAGTGTTACTAGATTCCTCAACTGAACAAGTTTCAATAACCAGAAGATCACACCTACCTCTTCGGGAAAGGAAGTCCTTACATTTCTTCTTGATGAGCCTAACCTTGTTGGAAACAAAGTACGCAGCGGAATTTTAAAAATTTTTCATCAGAGTATTTTCCAAAACACAAGTTTGACATGTTATATGTATAAATTAGACAGATCTTACTAACCTCAGTGTGCCAAAGAACCTCCGCAACCTGTGTAGAGAAGTAACTTTCCAGAAGAGCCGCAACCAACTGGTCTTTTTTGCTATTCTCTATCCACAACCGGAGTGAGTGTGGGCTCACACGTACAGCTCTTCCACCGGTGACTCTCCTTCCAACCAATAGAGAGAACCCAAAGCTAGTGTTTGTGATTTGTGAACAAAAGCTCTCAGGGAGTTTTTCAGATGCTCACTAGAAGAGTATCACTCTTAATCTCTTAATTGATCTCTATTGATCTTAGTAAATCATGAGACTCACTCCCTTTATATAGCCATTGGTCCTGGGGTCAGTCCTTATCAGATTAGGTCTCAAAAACTTGAAACATAATCAAGTTCGGATCAATATCTGATAAGATCCACGTGAAAACGCGTAATCTTTTTTCTCGCTGGTCGGCAGGCCGAACAGGCTCCATCGACAGGCCGAACTCCCGAGAAAAAATCTCCGTGAATCTTTTATTTTTCACCCGAGATTCTAAAGGATAAAGTCTCATTTTTGATTCAAATAACCCAATAGAGAAGATATCTGATCAAAACAAACTTTATCAAGATAATTACTAAGAAAATAAATAAATTCACAATAATTCTACAAGTTTATCTTGAACTAATTTATCCAAAATTAAATCAACCAATAAACAGACAAGAATTATCTGATCTCAATTATTCAACAAGTTTATCTTAAATTAATTTTATTACAAGATTAATTCAACCAATAAACATACATGAATTATTTGATTCTTACAAATTTTAAACCAATCTAATAATTCCGACATAAGTCACCAATTATTGAAAAAAGCACGCCGTGTCGTTACAGGATTTTGTGAGCTAGCAAAGGGGACCAAAATGGACCTATAAAGTTCAAGCTCATGATAATTATGAAAACCAATATCCCAGATATACATTTCACAATTATCAACTCCAAAGCTACTCCACTAAAAGCTTGGAGCTGCACTCTCGAACTTTATAGAATTACGAAGCTCGTGTAGCTAAGTCTCCATGACATATCAAAGTGTATCGTATCCCCATATGATAATCCATAATCGGCTTAAGGACAAGTTCTGTCTTACTTTTCTGATTATTTTTATCTTACGTTCCATTGTCTCACCATTAGAAAACTTACCATCCAAAGATAGTATACCATTCGGTTACACCTATGTATCCAAATGGTTGAGCGCTCCAGTTTTCCAATTACAGGACACCTCATATAAGAGGACATCATTACTCCTAAGGAGGAGCTATGGATTCCATATCTATGAATAACAAGTCTACGCTATCAAGAGTCATGCCTCCAATGTACCGGCATGCATACCACTATTGAGATGTGGAAGTCACCCATTGGTACATCAAAAGACACAAGTCGAGACAACGAGCCCACTATTTATCTCAAGATTAAGATACAATACAAATGATTGCTAAAGTGAATCGATTTGCCAAGACAAAATTATTAATCCAAATCAATTCACTTTATGTCCCGATCCAACACATCGTCACCTATGACAACGTGCCAATGTTTCAATTCACGGAGTCCAACTCCGATGGCCAAGACAAACTATCTCCGAAAGGGATATAGACAACATAACAATCTTCACATGAATAAAGCGCCCAACTTTATTCCCTCGATTGTGGATCATATGTTTTAGACCATCACCTTAAGAATCGTGTCTTCCGCATAATCATCCCATCATATGCCCAATTCTTAAGGTTTAGACCGACAGTCTCAAACTACTGTTTGCTTAACATACATTCAACAAATATGAACGTAAAGAGGACAAGATTTGGTATATATAAATGAATAAATTCTTTATTGATAAAAATGTCTCCAAAAACATATTACATTTTTACTCCTTAGGGCATACATGTCTAACAAACCTTCCTATAGAAAAAGCACTTGAGCTTCTTCGGATTCTTTTTCTTCTTCTTATTCTTGCCATTTTCAGGAATAGAAGACTTCTCGTTCTTATCTTGTTGCTTCTTTCTATACCCAAAGTTAGGATTAGAACTAGAGGAAGCTACCAAGTTGGCCTCACCACTAGCAGGAGTTTCCTTGATCAAATTTTCAAACTGCTATAACTACTTCATCAGCTCAGTCAAGGTTATATCCCATCTATTGCTTAAATTAAATGAAGCTCTAAGTGGGAAAACTCCATGGATAAAGTCTCAAAGACCATAGTCATCTATGTTTCTGCATCTATGTCAACTCCATTGGTTTAAGCCTCAACGAGGTAACCATGACCAACATTATCTGCTCTTTCACAAGAGTCCCCGATCTTTATTTGCAGTTTAGAAGTATTTGAAGCACCCCTTGCTGTTTTGTTAGGGCCTGTCCTCTAAACATGTCTTTAAGATTATCCAAGATCTGCTTTGCAATCTCATAATCTTCATTGTGAGCCTACAGCATGTTTTCGTGCTAGCCATAACATAATAGTGGGCCTGATTGTTAGCATCTTTCTAGCAATCATACACTTGAATTTGCTCATTAGTGAAATCTCCCATAGGCTTGAGAGGACACGTTGTTGTCAGCACAAATTTCAGTTTCTCAAAGGATAGGATGATATTTAGGTTTCGTTTTCAATCATTAAAATTCTTGCCAGTTAATTGGTTTTCATCAAGTATCGATGATAAAGTGCTTTTAGACATTTTTAATCTATAATAAAGAATCATATACTAAACATAAGCAAACATACCATAATAATTTAGTAAGATAACACAATCAAGTAAACAAGTAATTGTGTTTATGTGCCAAAACCTTGAAAAAATCACAAGCTTACAATAATAATTCCTAACTCAGCGTTTAACAAGCCACCTAGAGGAGACTTGCAAAATTCAATTAGGAACATGGATCTCCTCCTAATTAATATATGCCATCTAGGACCCGTCTGATCCAACATATATTAATAATCGTTTCTTTGGCCATTAATTTTATTAACAGAGCTCCTAGGGAAGGTTAATAATAAAATTAGCATTAGTGTATAACTATCATTTCAATATATTATCCATGATTTATAATCACCACCTAGGGGTGTGTGCAACGACAAATCATGTTAAAACATCTTATCCTCTAAGACATCCAACTCAATACATGATGAAGCCCCTTCTTAGGAGTCGGAACCACCATGTGCTACCTATGGACCAATGATGGAGGCTGTAGGTCCTCTCTTCAAAAACCTTCTCCCATTCAATCTTTTGAAATGAAGGTTTTATTTTAAATGCATGCATGAATAATTTTTAATGAGCAAAACTCCCTACTCTATATGATTGTTATCAACATACATGGCAAATTATATCATAATGCGGACAAGCAACACAACATGCATAGCTACAAGCAAAATAATAATCAATAACCATAATATTATGGCTCCACCCTAGAGAAAAGAAAATAAAGATTACAAGAGATCAATCAAAACATTTTATCGATTCTTCATCCTTGTATCTTCAAGTTGTATCCATCTTCATGTATCATCCATCTTCAAGTCTTCAATCCTGCATAGATCAAATACTCCACATTTTTGGTCATATCAAAATTTTAATGTTTTTTAAAATTGTCCTAAAAATAAAATCAAAATTACATTGAAAAATGCACCTTTTTTGAAAAACATGGCTCTCTACTGGCCTATCGAACTTTGAATTTAGCTTACTGGTGCCGCGATCGATCGCGAATCATCTATCAGCCTGGCTGAACTATGACCGAACTTCATAGTTCGGCCTGCAGCCAGAGCCAATATTCTACCCCGTGCTGTTGGAAACAAAGTACGCAGCGAAATTTTAAAAATTTTTCATCAGAGTAATTTTCAAA
This sequence comes from Artocarpus heterophyllus, assembly GCA_025403435.1. Taxonomy (NCBI): domain Eukaryota; kingdom Viridiplantae; phylum Streptophyta; class Magnoliopsida; order Rosales; family Moraceae; genus Artocarpus; species Artocarpus heterophyllus. Next base: position 29,209,884 of record CM046345.1, on the reverse strand, counting down.
ACACAAGTTTGACATGTTATATGTATAAATTAAACAGATCTTACTAACCTCAGTGTGCCGAAGAACCTCTGCAACCTGTGTAGAGAAGTAACGTTCCAGAAGAGCTTCAACCAACTGGTCTTCTTTGCTATTCTCTATCCACAACCGGAGTGAGTGTGGGCTCACACGTACAGCTCTTCCACCGGTGACTCTCCTTCCAACCAATAGAGAGAACCCAAAGCTAGTGCTCGTGATTTGTGAACAAAAGCTCTCAGGGAGTTTTTTAGATGCTCACTAGAAGAGTATCACTCTTAATCTCTCAAATTGATCTGAGTAAATCATGAGACTCACTCCCCTTTTATACCTATTGGTCCTGGGGTCAGTCCATATCAGATTAGGTCTCAAAAACTCAAAACAGAATCAAGTTCGGATCAATATCGGATAAGATCCATGTGAAAACGCGTAATCTTATCTCCCGCTGATCGGCAGGCCGAACACATCATCCGACAGGCCGAACTCCCGAGAAAAAATCTTCGCAAATCTTTTATTTTTCACCCGAGATTCTAAAGGATAAAGTCTCAATTTTGATTCAAATAACCCAATAGAGAAGTTATCTGATCAAAACAAACTTTATCAAGATAATCTCGAAGAAAATAAATCAATTCACAATAATTCTACAAGTTTATCTTGTTCTAATTTTGTCCAAAATTAAAACAACCGATAAACAGACAAGAATTATCTGATCGCAATAATTTAACAAGTTTATCTTGAACTAATTTCTTACAAAATTAATTCAGGCGATAAATAGACATGAATTATTTGATTCTTACAAATTTTAAACCAATCTGATAAATCCGACATAAGTCACCAATTATTGGAAAAGCACGCCGTGTCGTTACAGGATTTTGTGAGCTAGCAAAGGGGACCAAAATGGACCTATAAAATTCAAGCTCATGATAATTATGAAACCCAATATCCCAGATATATATTTCACAATTATCAACTCCAACGCTACTCCACTAAAAGCTTGGAGCTACACTCTCAAACTTTATAGAATTACGAAGCTCATGTAGCTAAGTCTCCATGACATATCATAGTGCATCGTATCCCCATATGATAACCCATAATCGGCTTAAGGACAAGTTCTGGCTTACCTTCCCGATTATTTTTATCTTACGTTCCATTGTCTCACCATTAGAAATCTTACCATCCAAAGATAGTATACCATTCGGTAACACCTATGTATCCAAATGGTTGAGCGCTCCAGTTTTCCAATTACAGGACAACACATATAAGAGGATATCATTACTCCTAAAGAGGAGCTATGGATTTCATATCTATGAATAACAAGTCTACGCTATCAAGAGTTATGCCTCCAACGTACCGGCATGCATACCACTATAGAGATGTGGGAGTCACCCATTGGTACATCAAAAGACACAAGTCGAGACAGCGGACCCACTATTCATCTCAGGATTAAGATACAATACAAATGATTATCTAAAGTGAATCGATTTGCGAAGAGAGAATTATTAATCCAAATCAATTCACTTTATGTCCCGATCCAACACGTCGTCACCTATGACAACGCGCCAATGTTTCTATTCACGGAGTCCAACTCCGATGGTCAAGACAAACCATCTCCCAAAAGGGATATAGACAACATAACAATCTTTACATGAATAAAGCGCCCAACTTTATTCCCTCGATTGCGGATCATATGTTTTAGACCGTCACCTTAAGAATTGTGTCTTCCGCATAATCAACCCATCATATGCCCAATTCTTAAGGTTTAGACTGACAGTCTCAGACTACTGTTTGCTTATCATACATTCAACAAATATGAATGTAAAGAGGACATGATTTGGTATATATAAATGAATAAATTCTTTATTGATAAAAATGTCTCCAAAAACGTATTACATTTTTACTCCTTAGGGTATACATGTCTAACAATCTCCCAATTGCACTAAGTGAGTAAATACAACAAATTTTGCATTCCCATAGCTTCCACATGCCTGTCGAAGACTCTCCCAGTAAGTGTCTTCGTAAATGGATCAACTAAATTGTCCTCTGACGCGATCTTGCACACCGTGACATGCCCGCCCTCAACGAAGTCCTTTATCATATGATACTTCTGATCAATATGCTTACTCTTCTTGTGAAATCTTGGTTCCTTAGCATTAGCTACCGCCGCACTGTTATCACAGTACAGTGATACCGCTTTATCCATACCAGGAACTACCTCAAGATCCCCAAGGAACTTGCGGAGCCACACCGCTTCTTTCGAAGCATCACTAGCCGCCACATATTCGGCCTCCATCGTTGAGTCCAAAGTGCAATCTTGCTCCGTACTTCTCCAACTGATGGCACCGCCACCCAAAGTAAACACAAACCCCGAAGTCGATTTCCTAGAATCCAGACAGGATTGAAAATCCAAATCAGTGTATCCTAGAGGAGTTAAATCCTCACCCGAATACACAAGCATATACCCTCAAGTCCTTCTCAGGTACTTGAAAATATGCTTTACCGCAACCCAATGGTTCTATCCAAGATTCGCCTGAAATCGACTTACAATCCCGACCGCATAGCTAATATCTGGTCGTGTTTAAAGCATGGCATACATGAGACTACCCACTGCCGAAGCATAAGGCACCTTCTTCATGTATTCTCTTTTTTCATAAGACTTTGGAGAGTCTTTCTTAGAAAGAGTAATTCCAGACCTAGATGATTGCCCACCTTTCTTGGAATCCTGCATTGCAAACCTCCTGAGAATTTTATCTATGTAGCCGGCCTGAGACAAAGCTATCATTTTGTTCTTCCTATCCTGAAAAATCTGGATACCAAGAACAAAATTAGCCTCACCAAAGTCCTTCATGTCAAACTGCTTGGTCAACCATAATTTGACCGATGACAACGCCCTAACGTCATTGCCAATTAGCAGAATGTCATCTACATAGAGCAGTAGAAAAACCACCTTCCCATCCTTTATGTGTTTGTAAACACATGGTTCATCCACATTTTGTGAGAACCCATAAGTCTTGATCACTTGATCAAATCTTATGTTCCCAGAACGGGATGCCTGTTTAAGTCCATAAATTGACTTTACCAGCTTACAAACCTTCCCCTCTTGACCCGCGACCTTGAACCCGTCTGGTTGTTCCATATAAATGGACTCATCAAGATAGCCATTCAGAAAAGCCGTCTTGACATCCATCTGCCAAATCTCGTAGTCGAGAGCGGTAGCTATGGACAAGAGAATCCGGATGGACTTAAGCATGGCTACAGGCGAAAAGGTTTCCTCATAATCGATTCCTTCCTTTTGCGCATAACCCTTAGCTACCAGTTTAGCCTTAAAGGTTTCGACCTTTCCATCCACTCCTCTTTTCCTCTTGTAGATCCACTTACACCCTATGGGTTTTACCCCATCGGGAAGATCCACAAGCTCCCAGACCCGATTAGTCTTTATAGACTTCATCTCAATGTTCATGGCCTCTGTCCAGAGTCTTGAATCAACATCCTCTATAGCTTCTGCATAAGTATAAGGATCCCTGTCATGTTCATCCGATTCAGCCAAGAAGACCTCCCCATTGAACATATACCTTTCAGGTTGACGCCCGATCCTCCCACTACGCCGAAGCCCCTGAGGTTGTTATTCAGGTTTGTTTGGTTTTTCTACACCGATCGGAATGGTTTCGTTTGGAACCTCCGGAGTGAATGGATCACTCCTTAACTCCTTAAGCACCACTTTGCTTCGAGGTTTAAAGTCGTCCATGTAACTCTCCTCAAGGAAAGCTGCATTAGTTGAAACCACGACTTCATTTTCCTTTGGGTTATAAAAATAACCCCCTTTAGTCCCTTTTGGATATCCTACAAATACACAAACTTCTGAACGTGCTTCCAACTTATTCGGATCCTTAAACAGGACATGAGTCGGACATCCCCATATGCAAATTTGGTTTAAGGATGTCTTTCGTCTTGTCCACAACTCGTGAGGAGTTTTAGGGACCGATTTTGAAGGCACATTGTTCAAAAGATAACATGCGGTTTGTAGTGCATATCCCCAAAAAGATAAAGGCAATGATGAATAACTCATCATGGACCTAATCATGTCCAACAAAGTCCTGTTCCTTCTCTCCGCTATGCCATTCTGCTGCGGAGTGCCCGGCGCAGTCAAATGGGATAAAATCCCATTCTCTAACAAGTGTCCCAAGAACTCATCAAAAAGGTATTCCCCACCTTGATCAGATCGAAGTGCCTTTATGGGCCTACCCAATTGCTTTTCCACTTCAGCCCAAAACTCTCTAAACTTATCATAAGTTTCGCTTTTGTGGTGCATTAGGTACACATACCCATATTACTCAATAAAAGTGACGAAGTACTCATACCCTCCTCGTGCTCGGATGTTCATCGGTCCGCAAACATCACTATGCACAAGTTCTAGAACCCCTTCGGCCCTATTGCCCTTAGACCCGTATGGTCTTTTGGTCATTTTACCCTCCAAACAAGATTCACATTGAGGTATAGATTCCACCTTTAAGTGACTTAAAGGTCCATCCCTTACCAACCTTTGAATCCTATTTAGGTTAATATGACCAAGGCGCAAATGCCGAAGATAAGTCTTATTAGGGTGAGAAGTTTTAAGTCTTTTTGAGTTATTATTATTTATCTCAGCATTAAGCAATAAGTCCATCTTAGGTTTGATAAAATATAGATTATTTTGCATCCATCCAGAACAAATAAAAGATTTATTTTTACGAATCACCACTTTTTCATTAAAAGATACCATGTTGGAGTCTTTAAATAAAGAAGATACATAAATTAAATTCCTTTTAAATTTAGGAACATAAAAACAATCTCGCAAAATTAAATTCCTATAATTATCAAAATAAAGATGGACATCTCCCACTGCTTCTGCTGAGACCAAGGATCCATCGCCCATCCGAAGCGTTAAGTCTTCACGAAGTAGACTTGTCGTTTCTTTGAATCACTGCAGAGAAACACAAACATGATTAGTTGCACCGGAATCTATGACCCAGATGTCACTGGATTCCTCAACCAAACAAGTTTCTAAATATAGAAGATCACACCTACCTCCCTTGGAAAGGAAGTCCTTACAATGCTTCTTTATATGCCCGACCTTTCCACAGAAGAAGCACTTAAGCTTCTTTGGGTTCTTCTTCTTCTTCTTCTTGCTCTTGGTAGCAGCAGGAATAGAAGACTTCCCGTTCTTGGCCCGTTGCTTCTTTCCATTCCCAAAGTTAGGATTGGAACCAGAAGCAGCTACCACATTGGCCTCTCCACCAGCATGAGACTCCCTGATCAGTAGTTCAAACTCCTGTAACTGTTTCATCAGTTCTATCAAGGTCATATCCCGTCTATTGCTTAAATTAAAAGTAGCTCTAAACGGAATAAATTCCTTAGATAGAGTCTCAAAGACCATAGTCATCTGAGTTTCAGCATCGATGTCGGCTCCATTGGTTTGAGCCTCAGCGAGATAACCCATGACCAACATCATGTGCTCCTTTACAGATGTCCCAGGTCTCTGTCTACAGTTTAAGAGTTTCCGAAGCGCCCCTTACCGCTTTGTTATGGCCTGGCCTCCGAACATATCCTCAAGATTATCCAAGATCTGCTTTGCAGTCTCATAATCCTGATGTTGAGCCTGCAGCACGTTGTTCATGCTAGCCATAACATAGCAGCGGGCCTGATCATTAGCATCTTTCCAGCGGTCGTACTCTTGGAATTGCTCATTACTTGAGTCTCCCGTAGGCTCGGGAGGACAAGGAGTTGTCAGTACATATTTTAGTTTCTCAAAGGAAAGGACGATGTCCAGGTTCCGTTTCCAATCGTTATAGTTCTCACCGGTTAATTGGTTTTTGTCAAGTATCGATGATAAAGCGTTTTTAGACATTTTCAATCTACAATAAAGAATCATATACCAAACATAAGCAAACATATATAATAATTTAGTAAGTTAACACAATCATGTAAAATCATACAAATGTGTTTATGTGTCAAAACCTTGAAAATATCACAACCTTACAACGATAATTCCCAACTCGGAATTTAACAAGCTCCTAGGGGAGTCATGCCAAATTCAATCAGGAACACGGATCCCCTCCTGATTAATATATGCCATCCAGGACCCGTATGATCCAGCATATACTAATAATCATTTCTTTGGCCATTAATTTTATTAACAGAGCTCCTAGGGGAGGTTAATAATAAAATCAACGTGAGTGTATAACCACCGTTTCAATATTTTATCCATGATTTATAATCACCACCTAGGGGTGTGCAACCATAAATCATACTAAAATACCTTATCCTTTCAGAGATCCAATCTAGTACATGATAGAAATCCCTTCCTAGGGGTCGGGACCACCATGTTCTTCTTATGGACCAACGATGGAGGCCTTAGGTTCTCTCTTCAAAAACCTTCTCCCACTCAATCTTTTGAAGTCAAGGTTTTATTTTAAAATTATGCATGAACAATTTTAATATGAGCGGCACTCCCTATTCTATATGACATGTTATCAATATACATGGTAAATCATATTATAATGCAGACAAGCAAAGCAATCAAGCAAAGCTACAAGCAAAATAATAATAACCGTAATATTATGGTTCCACCCTAGAGAATAGAAAAATAAGATTACAAGAGAATAATCAAGACATTTTTTGATTCTTCATCCTTGAATCCTCAAGCTGTATCCTTCTTCATGTAATATCCATCTTCAAGTCTTCAATCCCGTATGAATCGAATACTTCATATTTCCGGTCATATCCAAATTTAATGTTTCTTAGAATCGTCCCAAAAATAAAATTAAAATTGCACCAAAAAAATTGCACCTTTTCTAGACACCTGACAGCTCTCGGTCAGCAGGCCGGTTTGGGTGATCGGCCTGCCGATTATGAAGGTTCGGCCTGTCGAACATGAAGGTTCGGCCTGCCGGTAGAGCACCAAAATTTTTGCCCCACTGTCGGCCTGCCGGACCATACGTCCGGCCTGCCGAACTGTGAGGTCCGGCATGCCGACCGAGCAGAAAACCCTCAATCCAAAAAATACAATTTAATGCAATTTATCAATTTTATTTTCAACAATTCAAAAACATAAAATTAGAGACTCAGGAAATACCTGGAGGCACCATCATCAATCTTCAAGATCCTTCTTCTAGATCCGTCTTCTTCGAATAATTATTTAATTACAAAACTCTTACAAATTAAAAATTAAATAACAATTCCAAGACGGAGATGATAGTCCGCCATCTAATTACATGAAAAACCTGGATACACATTCTAACCTCTAAGGAACTATAACCGGTATTAATTAATTAATAAATATTAAAATCAGAGCAATTTCTAAAACACAAGTTTGACATGTTATATGTATAAATTAAACAGATCTTACTAACCTCAGTGTACCGAAGAACCTCCACAACCTGTGTAGAGAAGTAATGTTCCATAAGAGCCTCAACCAACTGGTCTTCTTTGCTATTCTCTATCCACAACTGGAGCGAGTGTGGGCTCACACGTACAGCTCTTCCACCGATGACTTCCTTCCAACCAATAGAGAGAACCTAAAGCTAGTGCTCGTGATTTGTGAACAAAAGCTCTCAGGGAGTTTTTTAGATGCTCACTAGAAGAGTATCACTCTTAATCTCTCAAATTGATCTGATTAAATCATGAGACTCACTCCTTTTTTATACTTATTGGTCCTAGGGTCAGTCCATATCAGTTTAGGTCTCAAAAACTCGAAACAGAATCAAGTTCGGATCAATATCTGATAAGATCCGCGTGAAAACGCGTAATCTTATCTCCCGTTGATCGGTAGGCCGAACTGTCTGATCGGCAGGCCGAACAGGCCAGTTCGGCAGGCCGAACTCCCAATCCGACAGGCCGAACTCCCAAGAAAAAATCTCCGCGAATCTTTTATTTTCCACCCGAGATTCTAAAGAATAAAGTCTCAGTTTTGATTCAAATAACTCAATAGAGAAGTTATCTGATAAAAAAAAACTTTATCAAGATAATCTCTAAGAAAATAAATCAATTCACAATAATTCTACAAGTTTATCTTGTTCTAATTTTGTCCAAAATTAAAACAATCGATAAACATACAAGAATTATCTTATTGCAATAATTTAACAAGTTTATCTTGAACTAATTTCTTACAAAATTAATTCAACCAATAAACAGACATGAATTGTTTGATTCTTACAAATTTTAAACCAATCTGATAAATCCGACATAAGTCACCAATTTTTGGAAAAGCACGCCGTGTCGTTATAGGATTTTGTGAGCTAGCAAAAGGGACCAAAATGGACCTATAAAGTTCAAGCTTATGATAATTATGAAACCCAATATCCCAGATATACATTTCACAATTATCAACTCCAACGCTACTCCACTAAAAGCTTGGAGCTGCACTCTCGAACTTTATAGAATTACGAAGCTCGTGTAGCTAAGTCTCCATGACATATCATAGTGCATCGTATCCCCATATGATAATCCATAATCAGCTTAAGGACAAGTTCTGTCTTACCTTCCCGATTATTTTTATCTTACGTTCCATTGTCTCACCATTAGAAAACTTACCATCCAAAGATAGTATACCATTCGGTAACACCTATGTATCCAAATAGTTGAGCGCTCCAGTTTTCCAATTACAGGACAACGTATATAAGAGGATATCATTACTCCTAAAGAGGAGCTATGGATTCCATATCTATGAATAACAAGTCTACGCTATCAAGAGTTATGCCTCCAACGTACCGGCATGCATACCACTATAGAGATGTGGGAGTCACCCATTGGTACATCAAAAGACACAAGTCGAGACAGCAGACCCACTATTCATCTCAGGATTAAGATACAATACAAATGATTATCTAAAGTGAATCGATTTGCGAAGAGAGAATTATTAATCCAAATCAATTCACTTTATGTCCCGATCCAACACGTCGTCACCTATGACAACGCGCCAATGTTTCTATTCACGGAGTCCAACTCCGATGGTCAAGACAAACCATCTCCCAAAAGGGATATAGACAACATAACAATCTTTACATGAATAAAGCGCCCAACTTTATTCCCTCGATTACGGATCATATGTTTTAGACCGTCACCTTAAGAATTGTGTCTTCCGTATAATCAGCCCATCATATGCCCAATTCTTAAGGTTTAGACTGACAGTCTCAGACTACTGTTTGCTTATCATACATTCAACAAATATGAACATAAAGAGGACATGATTTGGTATATATAAATGAATAAATTCTTTATTGATAAAAATGTCTCCAAAAACGTATTACATTTTTACTCCTTAAGGCATACATGTCTAACACGTGCTACAGTGGTCGACTGTAGTATGTGTATCGTAGTAGACCGTGCCCTCACCCAGACTAAATTTCCAGAAAATAATTTTAAGGTAGTCTTTCAATTTTATTTTCAACAATTCAAAAACAAAACATTAGAGACTTACGAAATACCTTTGGAACTGTTATCATTCATCTTCTATATTCATCTTCTCTTCGAATGATTATTTAATTATAAAATTCTTACAATTTAAAATCAAATAACAATTCCTAGACGGTGATGATCGACCGCCATCTAATTACATGAAAAACCTAAATATAAATTCTAACCTTTAAGGAACCATAACCGACACAAATTAATTAATTAATAATCAATTAAATAATAATTTAATCAACAATAATTAATTAATAAACTTTCACCATATAATCTCATGACAACATAAAATATGTAGAAACCCTAGAGTGCCAACTCTTGAAAAAATTAAATTCAAGCATAAGAGAGAGAGATCAAGATCACATATTTTATACATGTAGTATGATCATAAACTTGTAAATTTATGCAAAAACTAGGGCTTTGATACCAATTGTTGAAAAACATGTACGAAGGGGAAATTTAAAATTTTTAATTATAGTATTTTTTAAAACATAAGTTTCACATGCCATATGCATAAATTAACCAGATCTTGCTAACCTTGTATGCCGAAGAGCTCCTGCAATATGTGAAGAGAAGAACGTTTCAAAAAAGCCTCAACCAACTTGTCTTCTTTGATATTCTCTATCAATGATCGAAGTGTGTGTGGGCACACATCGTATAGCTCTTCCTAGTGACTCTCCTTCTAATCAATTAAGAAAACCTAGAACTAATGATCGTGATTTGTGAACAATAGCTCTTAGGTAGATTTTAAAGACTGTCAAACTAGAGTGCTCACTCTAAATTTCTCAACAGATCTAAATAACTGAGAAGTCTCACTCTCTATATATAGAGGTCAAGACTTGGGGTCAATCATTAGAAGATAAGGCCTCAAATTTGAATTTGGATCAACTTCAAAGTGAAAACGCGTTAAAACGCGTAATCTGATTTTACATACTATAGTCGACCATGACACAAAGGCACAGTCGACACCGCCATCGCTTTGACCAAGTTTGAACCCAATTCGAACTCCATGGGTTAATCAGATAGATCCCCACTCAACTAATTGGATAAATCCTATCTTATCAGTTTCGGGTATCTTTCATAGAGACTTAATTTTAATTCAAATAACCCAATCGAGAAGTTATCTGATTAAAATAATCATATACAAATAAACTCACACAAAAAAGATATTATCCACAATAATTCAACATTTTTATCTTAAACTAATTTACCAAATTAATTCAATCGATAAACCAACATGTTTATCTTCAATTAATTACAAAATTAATTCAACCGATAAACTAACATGAATTATTAAATCCAATTAACTTGAATTTTAGCCAATCTAATAATTTAACATAAGTCACTAATTTATTAGAAAAGTATGCCGTATCATTATAGGATTTATCATGAGCTAGCAAAGGGTACTTGATAGACCTATATAATTCAAGCTCCCGATAATTATACAATACAATATCCTAGATACATATTTTATAATTATCAATTCTAACGCTACTCCACTAAAAGCTTAGAGCTGCACTCTTGAACTACGTAAAATTACAAAGCCCGATTAGCTAAGTGTCTGTGACATATCATGATATATTGTATCCCCATAAGATATCCATAATCAGCTTAAGAATAAATTCTATCTTACCTTCATAATTATTTTTCTATTATGTTCCATTATCTTACCATCGAAAAACTTGCTATTCAAAGACAGTATATCATTTAGTTACTCCAATGTATCCAAATAGTTGAGCACTCTAGTTTTTTAATTACAAGATAACGCATATAAGAGGATATCATTGACTCCTAAAGAGGAGCTATGGATTCTATATCTATGAATAACAGGACTGCACTATCAAGAGTCATGTCGTACCAATATAAAATTTGGATGCCACCCTTTGGTGCATCAAAAGACATAAGTCAAGACAATGAGCCCATTAGTCATTTCAAGATTAAGATATAACACATGCAATTATCTAAAGTGAATTGATTTTCCTAGACAGAATTATTAATCCAAATCAATTCCACTTTTTGTCCTGATTCAATACATCATCACCTATGACAATGCACCATTGTTTCTATTCGCGGAGTCCACCTCCGATGGCCAAGACAAACTATCTCTCGTTAGTGATATAGATAACATAACAATCTTTACATGAATAAAGCGCCCAACTTTATTCCCTCGATTACGGATCTTATGATTTAGACTGTCACCTTAAGAATTATGTCTTCTACATAATCTGTTTATCATATGCCTGATTCTTAAAGGTTTAGACCGACGGTTTTAGACGTTTATTTACTTATCATACATTCAACAAATGTGAATGTAAAGAGGACAACATTTGGTATATGAATAATAAATAAATTCTTTATTAATAAAATGTATCCAAAAACATATTACAATATTTTATTCCATAAGGGCACCATATCTAACAAACATATGGCAAAAGGAGAATATAGAGACTGATAAAGAGAGTGATTCTAGCATTTCTCAATATTGTATTTATCCCCCACCAGCAACATGGCTAGTAAATTCTCGTATTTATTTATAAATATTGTTTATCCTAACGACTGGTGAGGGAGGAGAGAGAGGTGTGAAGGAAAAAAAAGGGCTAAAGGCATTTAGGGGGTTTTTATTTTCAAATTCTCATGGATAAATATAAATTTCTCATGATATGCTATTTACTACATATTTTGAATAACCCATGGAGTTTTTGCTGTTAGTTTTCCATAATGTTTTTAGAGAAAATATGCAAAAAAAAAATGGTAAAGGCGTAGAACAATATAACTTTTATGAAACAATAATGCAGTGTATTGATCTAACGCTATATATATATATATAATGCATGCGTACCTGGTTGAAGCGGGTTAGCCAGAAATCATCTAAGGGTTATATGAAACTACTATCTTCCTCGCCTGATCCTTGCCACCAAATGGATGAATGTGTAGATATAAAAGAGAATTAGGGTTTCTAAGAGATCATTCACTCACTTTTATCTCTTGGTAATCTCAACATATGAGAAAAACAGGATTGGGAATGAAGAACACTTCTTTTCTCCATATCTCTCTCTACATGCCTGTTATATAGGATTCTCTGGCAGAATTTCTGCGATTTAATCAAGACACTCAATTGTATATAGAATGAATAGATAAGGTCTCTATTTATAGAAAATGAAAGACCTAGTCAATTTTGGAATTTTTGTTAATGTCACATATTTAATTAGATTTAAAGAGATAAGTTTCCCTTTTCTCAAAATTATTTTGCTCAAAAGAGATATAAAATCTAACTTTAATGTTTGTTATAGAATTAAAATTTATATTATAATTCCACAAATTCTTTGATCATAAAACATGAGATAGGATTTTCCAAAAAAATCCCTGACTTAAGTATTTAAATTTCAACATTTATTTCTTGGGTTTTCTTGGTACCACAACTATTGACTAAGTTTGTAACGCTTGTAACACTATTTCCTTGATCTCACTAACATGAAACTCTCTAAATTAAGTGAGAGGTAATTAACGTCATTTAACTACATTAGAATGTTTATCTGTATAAAACTAATACAATACTATACTTGAAATTCTTATCTATCAAATTTTAGGTTTCTTTTTGATAAATTCCCTTAATCTTGACTTCAAAATGGAAGGTTTTCTAATTTGAAATTGATTGTAATAGTTTCCTATAACACTTAATGATAGTATATACCAGCGAATTTATTCTAATTATAGAATCGTGGTATTTAAGCTGAAATTATACAAATCTTCACATGTAACAAGTGTTTAGGTTTCTGAGTACTTAATTATCAGACTAAAATTTTGCTCGAATTGTTAAGAATATATTGACTTATCTCAAGTCAATCATTTTCTTAAACTTTCACACTCTTTCATAATCGTTCATCTTATATTAACTATCTTAGTTTACTGTTAAGCCTTTGAGCTAAAAGCTAGCTACTTTTCCTAAACTTGCTTAACATGCATAGTATAATTGAGCTTTGTCATATTTTTGTCATTCCCAACAATTTAATAGGAATTGCGCTTATAGGTTTTAAACTCTTACTCTCTTATGAACTTAATGGCATAGTTATGGAAAAATTCTTAAGTAATTATACTTTTTAATTATTGAATTTTTCTAAATAGTACAAATGGTGTGCTTACATACAAGTAATCAGATTAGTCAATAATTAGAGGGGATAGGATTTAGAGTGGATAATCAGAGTTGGAATAAATTGTTTACTTAGTTACATGTTTCTTAGACCTAGAATCGAAATGAACTATTGAAAACTTACTTATATACCCTTTAAGTAAATTTTGTATTTTTATTTGAAAAAAATTGGACACTTATTATATTAATGTTATTCATAATCCAAATAATTGTACAATATTAGGATTATATATATATATAAGTTGAGTAATTATTTAAAAAATAGATTGTCAAAATTTTAATAAAATAAACAAAAAATTAAAAATTAAGTGTCAAAAATTAGAATACATTATTCATTTTGGTAGAAAAATGAATTAGATATTTACTATAATAAAGCTAATAATAATTAGGCTAATGTCATAATGTTAAGAATGTAAAATATTGAATATCAAACATAATTCTTATTTTTTGTATTTTTAATTTCATATTTACATTTACGAGAAAACTAGGGAAAAGATTGTAATTAATTGTTGATGCAAGATTGGGAGTCCCAATTCTGAAGGGGGCATGAAATTGCCAATTTCATTCCTCAATTCTAAATCTATGTGGGGTCCACCAATCTCACTCCCATTCCCAATTCTCATAAATAAATATACCATAAATTTTACAAAAACAATAACTTATAGTGCAAATTGGCATCTTTAATTCCCTTGAAGATTAGAAAATTTTGCACATTGTAGTTATTTTTGTAAAAATTCAAGTCTTACATATTTGTGATGTCAATACTTCAGTTAACTTTTAAAAATCTATTTTCAATTTAGGGACCAAGAACAACTTAATAATGTCAAAGACATTAGTCGGTAAAAAAATCTTAGAGACCAAATTGTTAACTCTTGAAAAGTTTAAGGACCGTTGTTGTCAAAATCCCATAAATCAAAATTATGGTAAATCTTATTTGTGGTTCCCGAACAACAGCCAATATTCTATTTTGACCCATAACTCTTAAAACATCCTACAATGAGTCCCGAATCTAAGAAATAATCCCAAATCAGTCTTTCCTGACTATTAAAATCTCAAAGAAAAAGGAAAGTGAGAATCTACATAGCTTAGTGAGAACTCATTTTTGCAATTGTACATGTTAGGCCACGACTAGTAAGAGAATAATCATTTTTTTTAACTTTTAAAGAAATTTAAACAGTTCGATGAAATAAGTACTTTGGAACAATTTGGTAGCTTGAAGATTTGTTTTGTGACATTTTACAAGTTATTAATCAAAATAAGACGGCCTATAGCTTTAGATTTTCTTTTAGATTTTTTTTTACTTTTAAATTAATTTCATTTAATTGTTAGTTACTTAATATGTAAATTTGTTTTAAATGCTGGTTACGAGAATAGTTTGGCATTTTTAAAAAAAATAATTAATATTCATAAATCTTTTAATAAAATCAAGAACACATATACTTCGGTTAGTAAGTCTATAAATAATGTAAAACTCTTGTCATACTATAAAGCAAAGGTGTGTTATAATATCAAACTCTCTCGCATATTACACGTTAAACTCAAGAGTTTAAACTCATGAGCAAAACACCCTAACAGTAGCATGATGAAACTCAAAGCTTTTCAAAATTTTTCCATTGAAATTGCAGAAAAAGAATTGCTCGAAACCCTTACTCTAAAGTGCTCACCATCACTTTAAAAAATCTAATCCTCTTCACTCCTCGACTTTCAAAACGCGAACACAATTTCGTGGTTTATTTATTTATTTATCTTTTTTACCATTTTGTTCTGATGGGTGGACAGAAAAGAGAACCTTTAATTCTCTCCCCCTCTCTCTCTCTCTCTTAGAAGCTTTTCTTTCTCCTTTCCGTTTGCACGATAATGCATAAATTTACAGCAGAATCCACAATGATCCTAAGCGACCACCATTAACATAAATTTACAGCAGGTAACTGGTGCTTGTACTAATCAAGAACCACTTTGGTACCAAATATCCGAAAATGTCTACTTCCCCAGATATCACTTTTATCGAGATAATAAGACTTGAGGCAACATTGCACCCATGGTGGGTTTCTTGCAGCATCCTTTATTTCCTTGCCACCATCACATCTTGCCACTCCAAGCAATGCATTTCGCTTCCTTGTCAGTACATCCACAGGAGGATAACCACCAAAAAATTGCTCCTACCATCGATTAATTAAAAAAATAAAAAAAAAGATACAAGTGAATTGAAGTTTCTAATGTACAAAATAGAATAACAGGTTTAATCAAACTAGCATAAAACATGTCTACTTCAGAGGGATGGAGAAATCTCCATAACAAAGTAAAGAGGAGAGATTTCCACAATTGAATTTGGGAACAAAATCTAGCAAATTAATACAATTATAGTAAAGTTGTGCTCCATATGTTGCTTGTTTACATAAACTGAATGTGCCAAATAATTTAAATGACCACGAACAAGCAAAAAAGCTGTTGACAGTTATTCTGGACATATCTGAACAATAATGATAATACTAAAACTAGATACTAACACATAAGATTTCAAAGCATTTGGAAGAAAAACTGATAGAGGCGGCCGTATTAAGATCCTAAGTAATTAAAAATTAATGATCGGAACAAGCACTTACCCCATCCTCACCATACAAATAAGCATGAATTCTGGCTGTTGGATCTTCTAGGGTCAGCCTAACTCTGTAACTTCCATGAAAACAGCAAAAATCTTTACCATCCCATGGATATAAGGCAACTACCCGTACAGCACACAGGAACTTTGCTGTAACCTGTCAAGTGAAAAAAATTATCAAGCAGGAATATCATCATCCTACATGAAGCCAGCTAAGGTCTTATCGTTCATCAACTTACTAAGTCATAAATTCGCAAGAATAAATGGCTAGGAGTGGTTTAAAACCTCTCATAAGGCAAACCTCTATGGCATGTTTCTATCACAGCTACGCAAACAAAACAAGGAAGACGAGCTCAAAGATTGCAACAGCTAAATCACATTTGCTCAAGACAAAGGCTACTCTCAGCACAGACTATGTTCCAGCTTCTGTTTTTTCTTTTACCAAAAATGTCGAGGCACAAAATTATTAGATACTTTCTCTCTACCTGTACACAAAAGCTGAAACAGCCACAAATAAACTAAGCCAAATCTCAAACTGAACCAGCAGTTTCAAGAATCTTTGCAGATTCATGAATTTCTCTGCCATGTGATAAGCCTAAGCCACCCTTGCATTTCACTTACGTAAGGCACAAGTTTGCAAAGAAACAGGCAGGAAAAGAAGTTGTGCAGGGAAATGAAGTGGGAAATGGTGAGGGGCAGGGCTTAGAAGCTTCTGAGGTCAGTGCTTGAGCTGAGTTGACAAGTGGTGAGGAGGGATTGGCTGCTGCTGTGGAGCTGCCGATTGGAGAGTAGTAGATTGGCTGTGGTGATTTGGCCCATGGGAATAAGGGAGTGAGTTGTCAGTAGTTAGTTATGAGTAGGACAGGAATAAAACGTGAGCCTAGGAGTTGGTGCAGATCCATCAATCATTTTCCCCAGTATTGTGTCTAGGTGTTGCTAGCTCTAGGGATTGCAGCAGGTTGCTTGAAAAACCCTCCCTCCAACCCTGTGAATGAGATCAGAAAACTCCCATTGATCGATAATTTTCTTGCTGTGTTTTCTTATGTTTATATTTGAGAAATTAGGCTTTGATTTCGAGAAACCTACATCGACGCTAAAATGTAAAGCCCAAGCTTATAATAAAATAAATTATTATTCATTTAACAAGAATATAAAATAAAATAAAATAAAATAATAACAATAATAATAAAAAGAATCGTTATTAGACTTCCGATTGAAGCTACTGCAAAAGAGCACCCTTTAATGTGACAAAAGATGACCAAACTTCCCTATGAACTTTTTTACAAACTTCTTATTTAAATGACAAGCTAATGAAAGCTCCAAACAGAAAGAAGACCATCAGGATTCCAACATCAAGATTTTTAGTTACTTATTATGACGTGTGGAGGAAACAGACAAGTCTAATGCCTTCTAAATAACAGGGAGCATTCAAGACGGGCACATTGCGTCTGGTGGAATATAGTAGTCTATTTTTCATGACCTTAAACGCACAAGTTTCTCACGTAATTGAGAAGATCTAAATAACAGGGGGCATTCAAGACGGGTACATTGCGTTTAGTGGAATATAGTAGCCCATTATGTTTTCATGACCTTAAACTTACAAGTTTCTCATGTAATTGAGAAGATCTATAATGCGCAACAATGCTTTATCACCACCACATATTAATACAATGGGCTTGAAAAGTGATGTTCAAGAGCACAAGAAGTTAATCAAAAGAAAATATGGTTGTTCAATTGCAATGTAGAGTTGGATTTGATTGTTTATATGTAGTCCACAAATTTTTCTATGAAAAGGGTAACAGAACTAGAAAGTTATCACACAAAAATTAGAAGGAAAAAAATTAGATAACTACCGAAGAGAAGAATGAACAAGATACCTCCGGATAAGTAAGAACATCCATTAATGTAACAAAAGGCACATCTTTGTAGTCAATCTCTGAGTGAAGAGAAAATATCAACAGATCAAGATCACGGAATACTTTTGAAGAATTGATGGGAAAATTTTAACCAATGTATGAGAAACACAAAGAATACAAATAAGGTTACAAACTAACAATTTAACCTGTAATATCTGACATCCAAGGAAAGCTCCAATATGGAATCCGCCCATTTCTCAAATGCAACCGCCTCTCATATATACTGAAATAATTGTTGCATGAAACACTTACTAAGGAAGTTTGTGACAAAATAAGATAAGATATATCTCTTCAATTAACAGCTCAGTTTGAAGCATCAATACCTTTGGCGCTCTGATACAATATGATCCCTGTTAGATGTATACCGGACCTTTGTTAAGGGTGTCAACACTCCACGCCATAGTCCTGCGTGTACCTCACAATGTACATTTACAAATTTCATCCACTTACCGATGTTGACTTTTAGCAACTGAAGGCCATACTTCTTGATACCTTGGTCAAAAACCATCCGTAAGACAGTTCCAACGACAGGAAAAGTATCCAATTTATCTCTTGGCAAAGGCAATGATTCTAAATGCAGGGGGAGTGGGATGTCCTTTTCATCTTCTAGCCTGAGATTCATAGTTTTCGTCAATAATAACACAAGTGCAAATAAGAGCAATAAGCAAATTTTACACCAACTATCAAGCTCAATAACAAAATCTGGACCGACCACCCACTCACCCACAACCAACCCAGTATATAAGTCAACTAACTGTGACTACCTAATAGGAAGACTGTTTGGTCTGGTATCAGTTCCATCCCAAATAAAGGCTATCCATTCATCTTTATGAAACTCTTGGACATTAATTACCTGGAGATGGAAAATGTTGAAATGATGAAAATTATCAGAAAGTGGAAGTATATTCTACACAACGTGACAAAGCAATACCATTACAATAATGAATCCACAGGGGAAAAAAAAGATGCCAATGAAAGTAGAATGTTAAACTATGTGCAATCATATAAAAGCTAAGAAAGCGGTTAATTACCTTGCAAGCCAAATTAACAGATTTACCCTCCTTAAGTTCTCTCAACAATGAGAAATTATTTGAATCTACATGGTAGAAGCAAGTTTAAAGCTTTGTATCAGGATTAGATGCTTATTATTAAAGTAGGAACATTTAATTAAAAGGAAGGAGGTTTAAAAATATGCAATTCTCCATAGTCCATATCATTGAAAAACAATCACCACACGTTTTAATATATTTTGGGTTTCAGCTGGTTTAGAATTCCTTGGTGCCAGTGTATAAATGTAGGTGGAACTTCCCTCATTATATTTCCTTTTTCTCAATTCATGGTTTCCAAGTTTTGTTAGATTTAGGGCATTTGTTTGCTTTGAGAATTATGCTTAAGTGTTTTTTTATATGCAAATTCAGTGAAAAGAAAATGGAGTTAGTGTAAAATATGACCTTAGAAAAGCTGTATATTAACGAAGAATATGTGCGGCTAACCTTCTTGTCCATATTTAGCAAAGTCTCAGGATAGGATCATAAAATATCATTCCTAACTTTGAAGTCTCAAGCCATTTTAGATAATAATTGGTCCCAAACATTGTTACCCAATTGATCGCACCCATAAACTTCAAAAAAAAAAAAGGCATGAGGTATTGTCTTCACCATCTAACGAGAAAGGTTTTTCCCCCCTTTTTTGAGAAGTAAAAAGGAAGATTTTCGTACCTTAATATTTTCAGAATCTGTTAATCTGCATCTCTCGTTTTCAACCTAAAACTATTATAGTACATCATGATAGATGTTCAGATAGCTTGCAAGCTCCATGTAAATTGAGCTTGACCTATGCATGGTTGGTTTAAGAAAACCACCTTCATCCATATATTTCAATCGTGTCATCAAACCAAAAATACGTCTCGCCCATTCTTATATAGATGATAAAGTACAGTTTTGTCCTTGAAGCAAATTTTAGAAGAAAGCTAGGAAAGGAGGCTGATTTAATCATCAGTGTTTGTTTACCAAGCACAGTTTTCCAGATTATCATTTCCAAATATTTAAAGTTAGCGTCCAATTTTTAATGTACAATTCTACATGACACGTGATATTTAAAGTCAAATTATAATACAGCTCAACATCAATGTACCACTGAGAATACCTTCATCAATCTGAAAATCAATGATCCATTTTCTCAGGCTCGTTATTAACTTCTTGTCCAAGTCTCTTGGGCAAAATTTTGGATATGTTTGATAAGGAAGAAAGCCGTTGCCATCTTTTCCTTCATACAAGGCAAAAGCAGAGGACCGCTTGTTGAAAACTGCATATACTTCTCCTCCATGAGTCTTCATCTGCAAAACAATATCCCCTGCTCAAAATCAACATCTTTCAAATTTAAAGCCACTCGTATCTGTGAAGCTTTCATCCGACGGAGACTGTATTCCTTTCAATAATATTTCATAGTCCCACCAACTTCAGAAAAAGAAAAGGAGAACAAAAAAAAAGGATACACAAAAATATCTTTGGCACATTTTGCACATCATATTTCCAATACGAGGGAATACCATAACATGAGAAAGCTGAACTATATCTCCAAGTGAGGCTACATGAGGAAGCGCTCCAAAATGTTCAGCAAAAAGATTAACTGAAAGCCCTGGTTTCTGATACGACTGGTCAACTATCTTAAGCGTGCAGAAGCAATCTGCAAAATCATCAACTGCTAAAGAAACCAAGAAAATGGAAGAGAAACAGAAACATTGCAGAAGAAAGATATAACAAATTAGAGCAACAACAGTAAGTGATTACATCATATTATCACCAATCACAAACTTATATAAAAATCTCAACAACCAGATATGACACTGGGACCCCATATTCTCAACGCTAAGGGCCTGTTTGGGAGGGCTTCCTAAAAGGTGTTTTTGGCTTCCTGAGTCTAAAAGTTGCTTTTGAAAGTGTTTTGATAATCTGTCAGAAACATTTTTGCTCTCTAGAAATGCTTTATGTCAAAGTTACAAAATATGGCTTCTCAAAATAACACTTCTGAAAAAGGCTCTAAAACTTATACCAAAGTGTTAACAATATATTATACGCTCAAATATAACATTTTTGTAACCTCTAAAAAACTTAAAACCATTTTGACCCATAAAAGCTTTTTTAAGAATATGATTTCAAACACTTATTGGAAGCTAGAGCTTTTACTTCTCTTCTCCTACTGACTCAAAGCACAAGCATAAGCCATACCAAACAGGCCCTAAATACTAATTTTTGCTTGGAAATTACTAGTGATGTTTTTCACTACTAACATGTACCATTTCAGTGGAGACCATCACTGCTAATTTTTCAATATAAAAGAGTCTGAGACAAAATGTCATTTCAGTTACACATAAATTAGAGTATTTTGAAACGCGTGCGTTTAGGATCAGTTTGATAAATAGATTCGAATTAGTGATTTAATTTGAGTTAGTGTGATTTGAATTAAGATTTAAGTTAGTAATTTGAATTGTTATTCGAATTGACATTTGGATGTGTATTTAAGTTTTAATCTGAGTATGAAATAAAATTAAAATTTGTGTTTGGAGAGATAGTGAAGCTAGTTTTTGATTTATTAATAAATCTAATAAAGTCTTAATGTTAATAATCTTAAAAAATATGCAATATGAGTCTTGATTTATTCATCTCTTTATTAAGAACACAGTGAAAAAAGAATCATCTTAATTAGATATCAAATGAAGAAGTTATAATTTTTTTTCTAAAATATAGGAGAGAGAATTTTAGTTTTTACTGAAGCAAAGATATCCGAATATCAAAAATTTAAGGGAATAAAAACTCTAAAAACTTAGATTATTGATACTCAAATGATTTAGATTTTGGGAGAAACAAACACGTATCTGAATGATTTTTGATACTCAAATCTAAATTTAAGTTTATTGAGTTCAAAAAATGCATGAAACAAACATACCCTAATATGTTCATGATTAAAAATTTTCATTGCGTAATTGACATTTCTGACTAGTTGAAAGGCCCAAAGGGGACCAATATGTAACCTTTTCTTTTAATCCAGGAAGAGGAAAAATAATTTTTTTCTACTAAAAAAACTGAGAAAATCTTGAAGTGAGATTTGAAGAAGAATCAGTGGCTCAGAACAAACACCTTTACTGAAAAATTCATCATTCTACTACCGAGTACCGACGAAGCGGAAACGGCAGCAGCCGTAAGTCCGGCCTTTTTGTCGTCATTGCCAAAATCAATGCAATTATGGAGCAAACAAAGGAAAGACAAAAGAATGTGAAAAAAAATGTGATTTTTCAACTTAAAAATTAACTCATTTCACCAATCATCATCACACAATCTCAGATTTGATAAGAGAAAAGGAGAAATTTAACATCCAATAACGCAAATTTGTAGAAATGGAGTGAGAAAAAGAGGGAGTACCAGTGCCTTTAGTTTTCTTAGGGAAACCGTACTCGAGGACTACGCCAATTAGGCTAACCTTCTGATTGATGGAAGCTAAGGCGTCCCTTATCTCAAGGAACTTGTAGTCGTCTCTCTCCCCCATCCCCCTCTCTCTCTCTCTCTCTAAACCCGATTTTGTTATTCTAGGGTTTTTGCAGATACATAGAGAGCGCTTTCTTGGCGGAGGGAAAAGTGCGATCTGTCTTTTGTGTTTCCTTCTGGTGCCTACGCATTAAGGGTCCGTTTGGTTAGAAGGATAAAAGAGTGAGAAATTGAGAGGACTTAAGTAATTTTTCATGCTGTTCGGCCAGTGAGATAAAGAGTTAAAAGAAGAGGTAAATAAATATCTGTTTAATTATTATATTACTTTTTTATCATTTTATATTTTTTTTGAAAGACTAAACAACTTTTTTAAGTTTTTTAGTGATGGATTATGTACATCCTTATATTAGTAAAGAGATAAAAATGTGGGCCTACGAGAAGTGCGAGGAGAGGGTCTCTGTCTGCCTCTCCTCTCCATCCTTCTATCACTCTAGCCAAACAAGGGATTAGAGTTCTCTCTCTACCCCTCTCCCATCCTCCATCTCTTGTTCCTACCAAGCATACCCTAACGGTCCGTTGGGTTTGAGGGATAAAAAGGAGAAACTATGGATAGAATATGAGCGAGGGATAGAGAGGAGAAAAGATGGATAGAATATGAGCGAAGGGGATTGTGAAGGAATAAAAGGATTGAAGATTTCTTTAAAGTTGTTTGGTATGATAGGAAGGAAAGACAATAACTATTCATTCTCTTGTTTAATATAGAAAGAAATAAAAAAGGAAGGATTTGTTTTTGTTGATACAATTACAATTTTATCCTTATATTAGAAACAATTAAATTTTTTTAAAATTTTTTTTCTATCACATCGATTTTTGTACTATTTCCCTGTAGAGTGAAGCCTTGTGGCCCTACAATGGACATAGTCTTTATTCCGAAAGTGAACCCTTATAAATTTGTGTATTTATTTATTTTTATTGCACTTTAAGCTTTGTTCTCGTTGTAGATCAACTTGAAACTAATTGACTAACTTCTATCCTATCAATTTTGGAAGTGGCCATTTACCCCTAACCAAATCTAATTGTAGAATTACCCTCTACAGTTTGAAAATTATAAATTGATTGATAAACTCTATGTTTTTGGAGAATCGAACTCCTATATTTTTAAGAGTAAATGCACTATTAAATTTTTTAAATCATATATATTTATATTAATTTTGGTGTAAAAAGGTTATGATTGTTGGCCCTAATATTAGAAATAAAAACAAAATTGATAAATATGTGTATTAAAATAGTGTACGAGATACTTATCTTTTGTGTTAATTTAACAAATGATCCTTGAGGTCTACCCTCAATCTCGGTTGAGCCGGTAACGTTGAAAAACTCACATTTTTATCCCTAATTTATTACTTTGTTTTAGTTTCAGTCTTTCCGTTAATCGGCTGTTGAATATTTAATAGAAAGCTTTTAAAATGTTTCATTTTAGTCCATAATTTATTATTTTGTTACACTTTTGGTCCATCTGTTATAATTAAAAGTTGTTAGGGACTAAAATTTTAAAAATCTAAAGTGAAAAACTAAATATAACCGTTTTGATGTATGTAATTAAAATAAACAAATTTATCAAATTATTAGTAAGATGAATTTTAATTTAGAAAAAAAATAAATTGAATCTTTAATACTAGCATATAAATATTGGGTAATCACACATTTTAAATAACAAGCCATGCATTATAATTATATATGAATTCAATCCATTCATACTTGGCTTGCCTGTTGACTTGTCAACCTAGATCGGCCATAAGGTTGTCTGCCGCTTGGGAGTAGGTATAAGAAAATGAGTACGCCATGGAATTTCAAAAATTTTAAATCAGAGTATTTTTCAAAACATAAGTTTGACATACTATATATATAAATTAATCACAGATCTTACTAATCTTTTGTATGCCAAAGAGTTCCTATAGTCAGTGAAGATAAGGCCTTAAAAATCAGAGTATTATAGGACCCAGGGTTAGTTATTACCAAATAACGCCTCAAAAATTCGAATCTAGATCAACTTCTAATAAAATCACATCTGAAATGCATAATCAGATAATCGTTAGATCGACAGGCTGAATTAACTGTTTGGCCTATTGAGCTTACCCCATTGGCAGGCCGAACTAACATATCAGCCTACCGAACTTGTGATAAACTGATCCTTGAGAATCTTTTATTTTCCACCCGAGATTCTCAGATAAAGCCACAGTTTTGATTCAAATAACCCAATAGAGAAGTTATCTGATCAAAACAGCCATATCTAGATAATCTCATAGAAAACAAAATATTCCCGATAATTCGACAAGTTTATCTTGAATTAATTTACAACATTAATTCAACCGATAAACATATATGAATTATCTAATCATATCGAATTTCAGCCAATCTAATAATTTAACATAAGTCACCAATTTATTAGAAAAGCACGCCGTATCGTTACAGGATTTATTATGAGCTAGCAAAGGGGACCTGATGGACATATATAGTTTAATCTCTGATAATTATAAAATATAATATCCTAGATATATATTTTATAATTATCAACCTAACGCTACTCTACTAAAAACTTAAAGCTACATTCTTGAACTATATAAAATTATGAAGCTCCAAATTGGCTAAGTATCCATAAAATATCATAATGTGTCATATCTCCATAGGATATTCATAATTGGCTTAAGGATAAATTCCATCTTACTTTTCTGATTATTTTTTATCTTATGTTCCATTATCTCAACATTGGAAAACTTACCATCTAAAGACAATATACCATTCGGTTACACCTATACATCCAAATGGTTGAGTGCTTCAGTCTTCCAATTACAAGGTGACGCATATAAGAGAATATCATTGACTCCACCAATGGAGCTACGGATTCCATATCTATGAATAATAGGTCTATCTTATCAAGAGTCATGTCTCCAACATACCGGTATACACACCATCAAAGGTCAGGATGTCACCCTTTGGTACATCAAAAGATATAAGTCAAGATAACGGGCCCATTAGTCATTTTAGGATTAAGATACAATGCATATGATTGTCTAAAGTGAATTAATTTGCACAGATAGAATTATTAATCAAATCAATTCCACTTTAGGTCTCGATCCAATACATTATCACCTATGACAATGTACCAATGTTTCTACTCGTAGTGTCCAACTCCGATGGCCAAGATAAGCCATTTCCTGCTAGAGATGTAGACAACATAACAATCTTAGCATAAAAAAAGTGCTCAACTTTATTCCCTCAATTGCGGATCTTTTAATTTAGACCGTCACTTTTAAGATTTATGTCTTCCGTATAATCTATCCATCATATGCCCGATTCTCAAAGGTTTAGAACAGTAGTCTCATACTTTTATTTGCTTATGATACATTCAACAAATATGAACGTAAAGAGGACAACATTTGGTATATGAATAATAAATAAGTTCTTTATAGATAAAATGTCTCCAAAAACATATTACAACATTTTACTCCTTAGGGCATGCATGTCTAATAATCTCCTACTTGCTCTAAGTGAGCAAATATGACATATCACACATCCCCATAGCTTCCATATGCCTCTCTCGCAGTTGGTGTCTTCGTGAATGGATCAGCTAAATTGTCCTTAGATGCGATTTTGCATACAGCAACATGCCCGTCCTCGACGAAGTCTTTTATCACATGATACTTTCGGTGAATATGTTTACTCTTTTTATGAAATCTTGGTTCCTTACATGAGCTATCGCTGCATTGTTATCACAATACAACTATATTACCTTTTCCATAACAGGAATTACCTCAAGATCTCGAAGGAACTTACGGAGCCACACTGCTTCTTTCGAAGCATCACTAGCTGCCACATACTTGGCTTCTACTATTGAATCCGAAGTGCAATCTTGCTTGACATTTCTCCAAACAATGGCATCATTGCCCAAAGTAAACACAAAACTAGAAGTCAATCTCCTCAAATCTGGACAGGATTGGAAATCCGAATCAGTGTATCCTAAAGGTGTTAAATCCTCACCCGAATACACAAGCACATACCCTCGAGTCCTTCTCAGGTTCTTGAAAATATGCTTGATTGCAACCCAATGATTCGGTCCTAGATCCGACTGAAACTGACTTATTATCCCGACTACATAACAAATATCCAATCGTGTGCAAAGCATGGCATGCATGAGACTACCTACGGCCAAACCATAAGGCACCTTGTTCATGTATTCTTTTTCTTCATCAGACTTTGGCAAGTCCTTCTTAGAAAGAGTGATTCCAGACCTAGATGGTTGCCCACCTCTCTTGGAATCATGTATTACAAACCTCTTGAGAATTTTATCTATGTAGGCTACTTGAGACAAAGCTATCATTCTGTTCTTCTTATCCTAATAGATCTGGATACTGAGAACGTAATAAGCCTTACCTAAGTATTTCATGTCAAACTACTTGGTCAACCATAATTTGACCGATGACAACGCCCCAATGTCATTGCCAATCGGCAAAATGTCATCTACATAGAGCAATAGAAAAAACACCTTCCCATCCTTAATATGTTTGTAAACACATGGTTCGTCTATATTTTGGTTGAACCCATAAGTCTTGATCACCTGATCAAATCTTATGTTCCAAGAACGGGAAGCCTATTTAAGTCCATAAATTGACTTTAGCAGTTTACAAACCTTACCCTCTTGACTCTAAGCCTCGAACCTATCTGGTCGTACCATATATATGGACTCATCATGATAGCCATTGAGAAAGGCAATCTTGACATCCATCTGTCAAATCTCGTAGTCGAGAGCGGCAGCTATGGTCAAGAGAATACAGATGGACTTAAACATGACTACAAGTGAAAAGGTTTCCTTATAATCGATTCCTTCCTTTTGTGTGTATCCCTTAGCTACCAGTGTAGCCTTATAGGTTTCGACTTTTCCATCTGCTCCTTTCTTTCTCTTGTAAATCTACTTACACCTTATAGGTTTTACCCCTTTGAGAAGATCCATAGGTTCCCAGACCCGATTAGTCTCCATAGACTTTATCTTAGTGTTCATGGCTTTTGTACAAAGTTTTGAATCAACATCCTCCATAGCTTCTTCATAAGTGTAAGAATCCCTATTATGTTCATCCAATTTAGCCAAAAAGCCTCACCATTGAACATATACCTCTCTGGTTGTTACTTGATTGGTTTTTCAACATTGATTGGACTGGTTTCTACTGGAACCCCTAGAGTGATCGAATCACTCGCTAACTCCTTGAGTATTACTTTACTTCGAGGCTTAAAGTCGTTCATGTAACTTTCCTCAAGGAATGTTGCCTTTGTTGAAACCACGACTTTAGTTTCTTTTAGGTTATAAAAATAACCTCGTTTAGTCCCTTTTGGATATCCTACAAACACACAAACTTCCAAACGTGCTTTCAACTTATTCACTTCCTTATAAAGGACATGAGCCAGACATCTCTATATGCGAATATGATTAAGGATTTCTTGTTTCCTGTCCACAACTAGTGAGGAGTTTTAGGAACCAATTTTGATGGCACATTGTTTAAAAAATAAGATGTGGTTTGTAATGCATATCCCCAAAACGATAAAGGTAATGATGAAAAAACTCAACATGGACTGAACTATGTCCAACAAAGTCCCATTTCTTCTCTCAGCTATGCCATTCCACTATGGGGTGCCCGATGCAATCAAATGAGATAAAATCCCATTCTTTAACAAATGTTTCAAGAACTCATCGAAGAGATATTCACCACCTCGATCAGATCGAAGTGCCTTTATGGGTTTACCTAATTGCTTTTTCACTTCAGCTTGAAACTCTTTGAACTTGTCAAAAGTTTTGCTTTTATGATGCATTAGGTAGACATACCTATATCTTGGGTAATCACCAATAAAAATGATGAAGTACTCATACCCTCCTTATACTTGGATGTTCATGGGGCCACAAACATCACTACGCATAAGTTCTCGAATCCCTTCGGCCCTATTGCCTTTATACCTAAAATGGTCTTTTGGTCATTTTGCCCTTCAAACAAGATTCACATTGTGGTATAGATTCCACCTTTAAGTGACTTAAAGGTCCATCCCTTTCCAACCTTTGAATCTTATTCAGGCTGATATGACCTAATCGCAAATGCCAAAGATGGGTCTTATTAGAGTGAGAAGTCTTAAGTCTTTTAGAGTTATCATCATTAACCTCAGTGTTAAGCAGTATGTACATCATAGGTTTAATAAAATATAGATTGTTTTGCATCCATCCATCACATATCAAAGATTTGTTTTTATAAATCACCACTTTATTATTAAAAGAAACAGAATAAGAATATTTAAATAAACAAGCTACATATATTAAATTCCTTTTAAGTTTATGAACATAAAAACAATTTTGCAAAACTAAACTCCTTTAATTATCAAAATAAAGATGGACGTCTCCCACTGCTTTAGCCAACACTAAGGATCCATCGTCCATCAAAAGCGTGAAGTCCTCAATGAGTAGACTTCTCATTTCTTTGAACCCCTATAGAGAAACACAAACATAATTAGTTGCTCCAAAATTTATGACCCAAGTATCACTTGATTTCTCAACCAAAGAAGTTTCAATAACCAGAAGATTACACCTACCTCTTTGGGAAACGAAGTGCTTGCAATTTTTTCTTAATGTGCCCAACTTTCCCACAGAAAAAACACTTCAGCTTCTTCAAGTTTTTCTGTTTCTTCTTCTTATTCTTGCCGTTTACAAGAATAGAATATTTCTCATTCTTAGCCTTGTGGTTCCTTCCATTTCCAGGGTTAGGATTGGAACCAGATACAGCCGCCAAGTTGGCCTCACCCGCCGCAGAAGTTTCCCTGATTAGGTTTTCAAACTCTTGTAACTTCTTCATCAGGTCCATTAAGGTCACATGTTGTCTATTGCTCAAATTGTATGAAGCTCTAAATGAGATGAACTCCTTAGATAGAGTCTCAAAAACCATAGTCATACGTGACTTGGCATCGATCTTAGCTCCACGGGCTTGAGCCTCAGTAAGGTAACCAATGACTAACATCATATGCTCCTTCACAAGAGTCCCCAGTTTTTGTTTGCAGTTCAAAAGTTTTCGAACTACCCCTTGTTGTTTTGTTATGGCTTGGCCTCTAAACATATCTTCAAGATTATCCATGATCTACTTCACAGTCTTATAATTTTCATGTTGAGCCTGTAGCATGTTATTTATGCTAGCCATAACATAACAGTGGGCTAATCGTTAGCATCTTTTCAGCGATCATACTCTTGGATTTGCTCATTAGTGGATTCCCTAGTAGGTTTAGGAGGACACAGTGTTGTGAGCACAAATTTCAATTTCTCAAAGGAAATGACGATATTTAGGTTCCTCTTTCAATCATTATAATTCTCACCAATTAATTGATTTTTGTCGAGTATCAAAGATAAAGCGTTTTTAGACATTTTAATCTACAATAAAGATCATATACCAAATACAAGCAAACATGCCATAACAATTTAGTAAGCTAACATAACCAAGTAAACATACAATTGTGTTTATGTGTCAAAACCTTGAAAATATCACAACCTTACAATGATAATTCCTAACTCAGAATTCAACAAGCTGCCTAGGGGAGACTTGCCAAATTCAATTAGGAACACGGATCCCCTCTGATTAATATACGCCATCTAGGACCCGTCTAATCTAGCATATATTAATAATCGTTTGCTTTGACTATTAATTTTATTAACAGAACCCTAGGGAGGTTAATAATAAAACTAATTTGAGTGTATAACCATCGTTTCAACTATTTTATTCATGATCTATAGTAGTCACCTAGGGGTGTGCAAACAATAAATCATACTAAAATAAATTATCTTTTTAGAGATCCAACCCAATACATAATGAAATCCCTTCCTAAGGGTTGGGACCACCATGTGCTACCTATGGACCAACGATGGAGGCCGTAGGTCCTCTCTTCGAAAACCTTTTCCCACTCAATCTTTTGAAACCAAGGTTTAGTTTTAAACATGCATGAACAATTTTCAATGAGCGGCACTCCCTATTCTATATGACATGTTATCAACATACATGGCAAATCATATTATAATGCAGACAAGCAAAGTAATCATACAAAACCACAAGCAAAATAATAATAAACAACCATAATATTATGGTTCCATTCTAGAGAAAAGAAATTAAAGATTACAAGAGATCAATCAAAGCATATTATCAATTCTTTATCCTTGTATCTTCAAGTTGTAAACATATTATCGATTCTTCATCCTTTTATCTTCAAGTTATATCCATTTTCTTGTGGAAGCCATCTTCAACTCTTTAATCCTACATAGATCAAGTACTTAATTTTTTTGGTCCTTATAAAATTTCATGATTCTCAGAATTGTCTCAAAAATAAAATCAAAACTGCACTGAAAAATGCACCTTTTTAAGTGATTGGCTTGTTGGTCATAGCCAATCGGCCTATCAAACTTGACAATTCAGCTTGTCACTAGAGTTGGCTGAATCCTACCCCAAGGACAGCCTGTCGAACTGAAGGTTCAGCCAGCCAGTCTAGAACCATTGGCCTGCCAAACCTAACGGTTCGACCTGCTGACCGAGCTGAATTCACATTTTCTAGAAAATCAGTTTTTATGTAGTTTTTCAATCTTATTTTTAACAATTCAAAAACATAAAAACTTAGAGACTCAGGAAAAATTATGGAATTGCTATCATCCATCTTCTAGGTCCGTCTTGACTTCGAATGATTATTTAATTACAAAATTTATACAAATTTAAAATTAAATGATAATTCCTATATGGTGTTAATAGACCACCATCTAATTACATGAAAAAAAATTAGATACACATTCTAACCTCTAAGAAACCATAATCGACATAAATTATTTAATTAATAATTAATTAAATAATAATTTAATTAACCATAAGTAATTAATAAATATTCACCATATAATCCATGGTAACATATATAAATATATATATATATAAACCTTAGAGTAATAACTCTCTAAAAAATTAAATTCAAGCATAGGAGAGATCAAGATTACATAATTTATATATATATAGCACGGTCACAAGGTCGTAAATTTACGTAAAAATTTAGCTCGGATACCAGTTGTAGGAAAACAAGTATGCAACAAAATTTTAAAAGTTTTAAATTAAAGTATTTTGCAAAACACAAGTTTGACATGCTATATACATAAATTAATCACAGATCTTAGTAGCCTTTTGTATGCAAAGAACTCCTGTAGTCAATGAAGAGAAGAACGTTTTAGAAGGGTCTTAACCAACTGGCCTTCGTTGCTATTCTATATCCATAATCAGAATGTGTGTGGGCACACGTTGTACAGCTCTTCCACCGATGACTCTCCTTCCAACCAATTGAGAAGACCTAGAGCCAAGGTTCATGATTGTGAACAATAGCCCTCAGGGAGTTTCAGAGTTTCTCACACTAGAGTACTCACTCTTAACTTCTCAACTGATCTAAATAATTGAGAAAACTCATCCTTTATTTATAGTAGTCGGACCCAAGGTTGGTTATTATCATATAAGGCCTCAAAAATTCAAATCTAGATCAACTTCTAATAAAATTACTTCTGAAATGTATAAATCATAAGATCCAACTATGCTAAAGGCATCACCTAAAATAAAAAAAACTTTCAATACATGTCGTAATAGGGCAAAGGAGTAGTGGCTTAAGAAAGAAGGGTATGAGCAATGCAACGGTCCTAAAGATTTCATGGAATTAGAGATGCATTGAAAATCTAAGAATTCCCGTGACACTCTCTAAACCCAAAGATATAACACAGAGGCCAAGTCTAATGGTGTTGGGCCCAAGTTAAAATCAAAACCTAACCTTCATAGCCTGGAATTATGAATTGAATAGTTCACAACATCTATTTTCTTATTTTTTATTTTTATTTTGTTTTTTAATTCTCTTTTTTATTATTTTCTTTTCATATTTTCTTTTTTTTGTGAGTTTTTCTTACAAAATTTCCCTTTCTTTACTCTAGATCTGTACTCTTCCCCACACTTATTTTCTATTCCCGACTTGATTCCTTATAAAATTCCCATGCACTTGAATTGACTCTCTAAAGTTCCAATCCATATTTAGAACAAGGGTAATGGTATAAGCATGATCAGGCTTGGTAAGAAAATGTGGTTAGCCAAATGAACAATTTTACATGAAGGCTCAAATGGCTTACTAAGGGGGATGTTCTTTTTGGAATATCTATAAGGGCTCTGGCTAATTTGGCTTTGGTGTTATGAAAATCCTAGTGCCTTATAATTTAAAATGATGCTTGATTAGCAGTTTACCTCAACAAACCTCCGGTAGGGTTCTAATGCAAAACACCTACTTTTAAAACCAAATTTTATATAGGAAAAAGATAAAGAGAATCTACTTATCCAAGCATGCTTATCTATGTACTAAAGAACATGGCTATTGTGCACTAAATTTAAGTACAATCATAAAAAAAAATGTATGAATCAATGAATATCATAAGATTCAAAACAACACTCATCTTCAATCAAAATCATAGCAATAATGCTCAGTTCTCATCAAAATAGCTAGAAGATATCCTACGACTCAAAAATTCAAAACTAAAACAAAAATAAAAATTTTTTTGTGGTTTTCTTATGTTTCATTTTTTTTTATAATAAGCAAATACATGTAAAAATCTAAAGTTAGAGAATTCCAATGAAACCTACTTGTCATTGAATGTGTTTCGAGAGGGCATGGATAACCACATCCTTCGAAAAGCAGTTATTCAATGAGGCCATCTTAAGAATAAATTCTTGAGATTTAGAGCAATGCACACAATAACAACATACAAAAATTAGAAATCAAGCTAGCCTTCCCCCATACTTAATTCCTACATTGTCCTCAATGGAAGTCTAAGGATGAAAGAAAATAGAAAAGCAAAAAAATTTACAAAGCAAACAGAATAAAAATATTGAAAAGATAAAATGCAAAAAGTTAAAAAGATCAAATCTGTTGTAATTTGCTCTCCGCCTATTGGGTCGCCTCCCAACAAGCGCTTGGTTTAGTGTCCTTAGCCTGTTGTAGAATGATTTTCACTCATCAACATAGCTTGGCTCATCAAGTGGGATCTCATCAACAATGTGCTCCTTGAATGACTCATAGTAAGGCTTGAGTCTTTGTCCATTTACCTTAAACTCCTTTCATGTCTTCATGCTTTTGATTTCAATTGCACCATGAGGAAAAACATACAATTGTGACAATAAATGGTCCAATCCAATAAGAACATAACTTACCCAAAAATAACTTAAGGCATGAGTGGAATACAAGGACTTTTTGTCCCACTGCAAAAGTCTTGAGTGAGATCATCTTATCATGGAATGCCTTAGTCTTCTCCTTATAAATCTTCGAACTCTCATAGGCCTCGTTTCTTATCTCCTCGAGCTCTTGCAGTTGAAGCTTCCTTTGTTCACCCGCAAGCATTGATTTCCATGTTGCATTGCTTCACTGCCCAGAATACTTTATGTTCTAATTCAACTAGAAGATGACATGGCTTACCATAAACCAACCTATATGGAGACATTCCAATGGGCATCTTGTGTGCAATTCTATAAGCCCAAAGTGCATCATCGAGTCATGACCTCCAATCTTTCCAATTCGGATTAACCATCTTTTCAAGAATGGATTTCACTTCTCAGTTAGACACTTCAGCTTGCTCCCTTGTTTATGGATGATATGCAGTGGCCACTCTATGTGTGATGTTGTATATCCTCAACAAGGCTTCTACTGACTTGTTACAAAAATGTGTACCTCTGTCGCTGATCGTGGCTCTTGGTGTTCCAAACTTTGCAAAGATGTTAGACTTCATAAAATCTACAACAACCTTAGAATTGTCAGTTTTGGTGGCTTTTGCTCCACCCATTTCGACACATAATTTATAACTAAGATAATGTAAATGTTACTAAAAGAAGAAGGAAAGGGTTCCCTGAAATTAATGCCTAAACATCAAAGATTTCAACAACTAGAATGGGGGATTGTGGCATTTGATTTTGGCCACCTATATTACTAGCCCTTTAACAACAATCACAAGACTTGCAAAAAAGGCAAGAATCTTTGAAAAATAAAGGCCAATAAAAACCATAGTCAAGGACCTTAAGGGCTATCCTTCTTGGTCCAAAATGCCCACCATAAGCATATGAGTGACAAAAGGCAAGAATTGAATTAAATACAATTTCAGGTACATACTTTCTAATCACTTGATCTGAGCAATGTTTCCATAAGTATGGATCATCCCAAATGTAGTGCTTTGCCATATTTTTGATCCTGTCTCTTTGGGTATGTGTCAACTTATCTGACAACTTTTTGGTAGCCAAATAATTAACAATATCTACATACTAAGGAAGTGCCATTTTGACAACAAGAAGTTGCTCATTGGGAAGTTTTCTTGTAATGGTAGAGCATCGTTTTCATGAACAAGGCAGCTGAGATGATCAGCCACCAAGTTCTCAGTTCCCCTATTGTCATTGATCTCTAAAGTTGATTTCTTGTAAAAGAAGAATCCACCTTATGAGTCAAGGCTTTGCATGCTTCTTCATGAGGCAGTACCTTAGAGCTGCATGGTCAACGAAAACAATTACTTTTACTTCTATCAAATAAGACCTGAATTTTTCTAAAGCAAAAATAATTGCCAAAAGCTCTTTTTCTGCTGTAGAATAACTAAGTTGGGCATCATTCAAGTTTCAAGAAGCGTAGTAGATAGCGTGTGGAAGCTTTCCAACATGTAGCCCTAAAACAATTCCAATGGCATAATCACTTGCGTCACACATGATCTCAAAAGGTAGTTCCTAATTTAGAGGTTGGTGTTGCAGCAAAAATTTTAATTAGAGTATTTTCCAAAACACAAGCTTAACATGCTATATACATAAATTAACCAAATCTTACTAACCGTGAAGAGAAGAACATTCCAGAATAACCTCAACCAACTAG
Source organism: Artocarpus heterophyllus (assembly GCA_025403435.1). Classification (NCBI taxonomy): domain Eukaryota; kingdom Viridiplantae; phylum Streptophyta; class Magnoliopsida; order Rosales; family Moraceae; genus Artocarpus; species Artocarpus heterophyllus. Next base: position 29,174,325 of record CM046345.1, on the reverse strand, counting down.
TTTTCTTTGCTATTCTCTATTCACGATCGAAATGCATGTGGGCTCATAATGTATGGCTCTTCCCCAGTGACTCACCTTCCAACAATTGAGAAAACCTAGAACTAAGGTTCGTGATTTGTGAACAATAGCTCTCAGGGGAGTTTCAGAGACTCGCAGAGAGAGTGCTCATACTAGATTTCTCAACTGATCCGAATAACTTATGAGTCTCACTCCCTATTTATAGATAAGGCCTCAAAAAGTCAAATTTGGCTCAATATTTGATAAAATTGTGTAAAAATGTGTGATCGGATTATCATTCAGTTGGCAAGTCGAATTGGCAGATCAACCTGCCAAACTTACTCCATCGACAGGCCAAACTTGAAGACCAACCTGTCAGACTTTTTGGATAAAGCCTCAATTTTAATTCAGATAATCCAATAGAGAATGGTTACCCACCTTTCTAGGAATCTTGTATTGCATACCTTTTGAGAATTTTATCTATGTAGCTAGCTTAAGATAAAGCTATCATTTTGTTCTTCCTATTTCGAAAGATCTGGATATCAAGAATAAAATTAGCCTCACCCAAGTCCTTCATGTCAAACTGCTTGGTCAACCATAATTTGATCGATGACAACGCCTCAATGTCATTGCCAATTAGCAAAATATCATCTACATAGAGTAGTAAAAAAACTACTTTTCCATCCTTAATGTGTTTGTAAACACATGGTTTGTCCACATTTTGTGCAAACCCATAAGTCTTAATCACTTGATCAAATCTTATGTTCCAAAAATAGGAAGCCTACTTAAGTCTATATATTGACTTTAGCAGCTTACAAACCTTACTCTCCTGACCCTTAGCCATGAACCCATCTGATTATTCCATATAAATGGACTCATTAAGAAAGCCCATTCAGAAAGGCCGTCTTGACATCCATCTGCCAAATCTCGTAGTCAAGAACGGCAGCTATGGACAAGAGAATGCGGATGGACTTAAGCATGGCTCTAGGCGAAAAGGTTTTCTCATAATCAATTCCTTCCTTTTGCATGTATCCTTTAGCTACCAGTCTAGCCTTATAGGTTTCGAATTTTTCATCCACTCTGCTTTTCCTCTAATAAATCCACTTACACCTTATGGGTTTTACCCCTTTAGGAATATCTATAAGCTCCCATGGCCTTTGTCAAGTTCGAATCAACTTCCTCCATAGCCTCTTCATAAGTGTAAGGATCCCTGTCATGTTTAACTGATTCAACCAAGAAGGCCTCACTATTGAACATATACCTCTCAGGTTGACACCTGATCCTCTCACTATGTTGAAGCCGCTTAGGTTATTATTCAGATTTAGTTGGTATTTCTACACTGATTGGAATGGTTTCATTTAGAACCCCCAAAGTGATCGAATCACTTGCCAATTCCTCGAGCACCACTTTGCTATAAGGCTTAAAGTAGTCCATGTAACTTTCCTCAAGGAAAGTTGCATTAGTTGAAACCACGACTTTATTTTCCTTTGGGTTATAGAAATAGCCCCCCTTAGTCCTTTTTGGATATCCTACAAACACATAAACTTCCAAACATGCTTCCAACTTATTCGTTTCCTTAAACAGGACATGAGTCAGACATCTCCATATGCTAATATAGTTTAAGGATGTCTTTTTCCCTGTCTGCAACTTGTAAGCAGTACCGATTTTGAAGGCACATTGTTCAAAAGATAATATGCGGTTTGTAGTGCATATCCCCAAAAGGAAAAAAGACAATGATGAATAACTCAACATGGACCTGACCATGTCCAACAAAGTCCTATTTCTTCTCTTAACTACATCATTTTGTTGCTAAGTGCCCGGTGTAGTCGAATGGGATAGGATCCTATTCTCTAATAAGTGTCCCAAGAACTTATCAGAAAGGTATTCTCCACCTTGATCGGATTAAAGTGCCTTTATGGTTCTACCTAATTGCTTTTCCACTTTAGCTCGAAACTCCCTGAACTCGTCATAAGTTTCGCTTTTGTGGTGCATTAGGTACACATACCTATACCTTGAGTAATCATCAATAGAAGTGACAAAATACTCATACCCTCCTCATGCTTGGATATTCATAGGTCTATAAACATCGCTATGCACAAGTTCTAGAATCCTTTTGGCCTTATTGCCTTTAGACCCAATGGTTTTTTGGTCATTTTACCCTCCAAACAAAATTCATATTGTGGTATAGATTCCACCTTTAAGTGACTTAAAGGTCAATCCCTTACTAACCTTTGAATCCTATTTAGGTTAATATGACCAAGTTGCAAATGCCAAAGATAAGTCTTATTAGAGTGAGTAGTTTTAAGTCCTTTAGAGTTATTATCATTAACCTCAGTGTTCAGCAAGAAGTTCATCTTAGGTTTGATAAAATATAGATTATTTTGCATCCATTCATCACAGATAATATATTTGTTTTTACGAATCACCACTTTATTATTAAAAGACACTACATAAGAGTCTTTAAATAAACAAGCTATAGAAATTAAATTCCTTTTAAGTATAGGAACATAAAAATAATCTCGCAAAAATAAATTCCTATAATTATCAAAGTAAAGATGGATGTCTCCCACTGCCTCAGCCAACACTAAGGATCCATCGTCCATTTGAAATGTGAAGTCTTCATGTAGCAAACTTCTTCTTTCTTTGAACCCTTGTAAAGAAACACAAACATGATTAGTTGCTTCGAAATCTATGACCTAAGTGTCACTGGATTCCTCAAACAAACAAGTTTCAACAGCTAAAAGATCACACCTACCTCTTTGGGAAAAGAAGTCATTGTAATTCTTCTTGATGCGCCCGATCTTCCCAAAAAAAAAAAAGCTTTTAAGCTTCTTTGGGTTCTTCTTTTTCTTCTTCTTATTCTTGCCGTTTGTAGGAATAGAAGACTTCCCATTCCTAGCCCATTGCTTCTTTCCATCACCTAGGTTAGGATTGGAACCAAAAGCAGCCGCCAAGTTGGCCTTGCCACCCGTAGGAGTTTCTCTGATCAAAAGTTCAAAATCCTATAATTGCTTCATCAGCTTAGTCAAGGTCATGTCCCGTCTATTGCTTACATTAAATGTAGCTCTAAACAAAATAAACTCCTTAGACAGAGTCTTAAAAACCATAGTCATCTGAGTTTCAGCATCAATGTCAACTCCATTGGTTTGAGCCTCAGCGAGGTAACCTATGACTAACATCATATGCTCCTTCACAAATGTCCCTGGCCTTTGTTTGCAGTTTAGAAGTTTTCAAAGCGCCCCTTGTCATTTTGTTAGGGCCTGGCCTCCAAACATGTCTTCCAGATTATCCAAGATTTGCTTCGCGTCCTATAATCTTCATGTTGAGCCTGCAACATGTTATTCATGTTGGCCATAACATGCCAGCGGGCCTGATCATTAGCATCTTTCCAGCGATCATACGCTTGGATTTGCTCATTAGTGGAATCTCCCATAGGCTAAGGAGGATAAGGTGTCGTCAGCATAAATTTTAGTTTCTCATAGGACAGGGCGATATTCATGTTTTGTTTCTAATCATTGTAGTTTTCACAGGTTAATTGGTTTTTGTTAAGTATCAGAGAAAATGTATTTTTAGACATTTTTAATCTACAATAAAGAATCTTATACTAAATATAAGCAAACTTACCACAATGATTTAGTAAGATAACACAATCATGTAATATATACAAATGTATTTATGTGTCAAAATCTTGAAAATATCACAACCTTACAACGATAATTCCCATCTCAGAATTCAACAAGCCGCCTAGGGGAGAATTGCCAAATTCAATTAGGAACACAGATCCCCTCCTAATTAATATATGCCATCTAGGACTCGTATGATCCAGCATATATTAATAATCATTTCTTTGGCCATCAATTTTATTAACAGAGCTCCTAGGGGAGGTTAATAATAAAATCAACATGAGTGTATAACCATCATTTTAATATTTTATCCACGATTTATAATCACCACCTAGGGATGTGCAATGATAAATCATGCTAAAATACCTTATCCTCTCGGAGATCCAACCTGGTATAAGATGAAGTCCCTTCCTAGGGGTCGGAACCATCATGTGCTATCTATGGACCAACAATGGAGGCTGTAGGTCCTCTCTTCGAAAACTTTCTCCAACTTAATCTTTTGAAATTAAGGTTTTATTTTAAGAACATGCATGAGCAATTTTTAATGAGCGGCACTCCTTATTCTATTTGACATGTTATCAACATACATGGCAAATCATATTATAATGTAGAGAAGCAAAGCAATCATGCAAAGCTACAACCAAAATAATAATAAATAGCTGTAATGTTGTGGTCCTGCCCTAGAGATAAGAAAATAAAGATTACAAGAGATAAATCGAAACATATTATTAATTCTTCATCCTTGAATCTTCATATTGTATCATTCTTCATGTATAATCCATCTTTAAGTCTTCAATCCAGCATAGAATGAATGCTCCATGTTCTCGGTCATATCCAAATTTAATATTTCTCAGAATTATCTCAAAAATAAAATCAAAACTGCACTAAAAAAATGTACACTTTTTAAAAATTCATAGCTCTCTTATAGCAGGCCGATTTATGCAATCAGTCTGCTGGTAATGACCTTTCGGCCTACTGAACACCATAATTCGGCCTGCCAGTCATGATAGATTGGCTTCTCAAACTTGAAAGTTCGTCCTACTGCTAGAGCCGTTAGAATTCTATCTTGTGGACGGCTTGCTAAACTTGAGGTCTAGTCTAGCAGTTTGTGACCATCGATCTGCCGAACCTAGGGCTTTGGCTTGTCGATCTAGTAGATATCACATCTTTCTGTAGTTTTTCAATTTTTCTTTTAACAATTCAAAAACATAAAATTAGAGACTCAGGAAATACTTGTGGAATGCTATCATCCATCTTCTAGATCTGTCTTCTCTGAATAATTATTTAATTACAAAATTCTTACAAATTTAAAATCAAATAATAATTTCTAGACGGAGATGATAGAGGGCCATCTAATTACAAGAAAAACCTAGATACACATATTAACCTCTAAGGAACCATAACCGGCACAAATTAATTAATTAATTGATAATTAAATAATAATTTAATCAACCATAATTAATTAATGAACATTCACTATATAATTCATGACAACATAAATATATAGAATCCCTAGAGTGCCAACTCTTTAAAAAATAAATTCAAGCATAGGAGAGATCAAGATCACATAATTTATATATATAGCATGAACACAAACTCATAAATTTACATAAAAACTATGGCTTTGATACCAATTGCTGGAAAAATAATACACAATGAAAATTTTAGAAAAATTTAAATCAGAGTATTTTCCAAAATACAAGTTTGACACGCTATATGCATAAATTAACTAGATCTTACTAACCTTGCTTGCCAAAAAGCTCTTGCAATCTGTGAAGAGAAAAACTTCTAGAAGGGGCTCAACCAACAGGTCTTCTTTGTAATTCTCTATCCATGATTGGAATGCATGTGGGCACACAAAGTACAGCTCTTGCCTGGTGACTCTCCTTCCAACCAATTGAGAAAACCTAGAACTAAGGTTTGAGATTTGTGAACGATAGCTCTCAAGGGAGTTTCAAAGACTCACATGGAGTGCTCACTCTAGATTTCTCAACAGATATAAATAACTTATAAGTATCACTCCCTATTTATAAAGGTTGGACCCAAGGATTAGTCCTTATCAGATAAGGCCCCAAAAATTCAAATCTAGATCAATATCTGATAAAATTGTGTAAAAATGCATGATCAAATTATCGTTCGATCAGTAAGCTAAACTTACTCGATCGATAGGCTGAACCTGAAGACTAGCCTGCCAAACTTATAATAAATGATCCCTGCAAATCTTTTATTTTCCACCTGAGATTCTTTGAATAAAGCCTCAATTTTAATTCCAATAATGTAATAGAGAAATTATCTGATTAAAACAACAATATCTTGGAAATTATCTGATTAAAACAACAATATCTAGATAATCTCTAGGAAAATAAATATTCCCGATAATTCAACAAGTTTATCTTGAATTAATTTTCACAAAATTAATTCAACCAATAAATAGATATGAATTATCTAATTATATCAAATTTCAGCCAATATAATAATTTGACATAAGTCATCAATTTATTGGAAAAGCACAATGTATCGTTACAGAATTTATTATGAGCTAGCAAAGGAGACCTGATGGACCTATATAGTTCAAGATCTTGATAATTATGAAACCCAATATCCCAGATATACATTTCATAATATCAACTCTAACACTACTCTACTAAAAGCTTAGAGCTGCACTCTCGAACTATATAGAATTACAAAGCCCGAATAGCTAAACCTCCTTGACAAATCATAATGTGTAGTATCCCTATAGGATTATCCATAATCGACTTAAGGATAAATTCTATCTTGCCTTCTTCATTATTTTTCTCTTATGTTCCATTATCTCACCATTGGAAAACTTACTATCCAAAGACAGTATACCATTTGGTTACACCCATGTATCTAAATGGTTGAGTGCTCTAGTTTTCTAGTTATAGGATAATGCATATAAGAGGATATCATCGACTCTTAAAGAGGAGCTATGGATTCTATATCTATGAATAACAGGTCTATGCTATCAAGAGTCATGTCCCTAACGTACCAACATGCATACCGACATAAATTGTGGATGTCACCTTTGATACATTAAAAGATATAAGTCAAGACAACGGGCCTACTATTCATCTCAAGATTAAGATACAACAATATGATTGTCTAAAGTGAATTGATTTGCCGAGATAGAATTATTAATCCAAATCAATTACACTTTATGTCCCGATCTAATACATCATCACCTGTGATAATGCACCAATGTTTCTATTCGCGAAGTCCACCTCTGATGGCCAAGACAAACCATCTCCCATTGGGATATTGACAACATAACAATCATTTCATGAATAAAGCCTAACTTTATTTCCTCTATTGTGGATCGTATGATTTAGACCGTCACCTTTAGAATCATGTCCTCTGCATAATCTATCCATCATATGCCTGATACTAATGTTTAGACTGATAGTCTCAGACTTTTTTTTATTATCACACATTCAACAAATATGAACGTAAAGAGGACAACAATTTGGTATATGAATAATAAATAAATTCTTTATTGATAAAAATATCTCTAAAAACATATTACATTTTTACTACTTAGGGCATACATGTCTAACAGTTGGATCACAGAAGCTAAAGTCAAAAGCTCCCTCAACTTCTAAAAAACTGTCTTGCATTTGTCATCAAAATCAAAAGCCACATCTTTTTTGAGCAACTTGCATAAGGGCAATGCTATCTTCGAGAAATCTTTCATAAACCTGCGATAAAAACCTACATATCCAAGAAAAGAACAAATCTTCTGTACACTTGTGGGAGTGGCAAGGATCGCATAAGGTCTACTTTTGATTTATCGACCTCAATACCTTTGGAAGAAAAAATATATCCTAAAACAATACCTTAATTTACCATGAAATGACATTTTTCCCAATTCAATACAAGGTTTGTTTCAATGCATCTTTTAAGCACAAGTATAAGGTTATACAAGCATTTTTCAAAAGAATCACCATAGACACTGAAATTATCCATAAAAACCTCTATGCTGCTTTCAATATAATCAGAGAAAATACTTACCATACACCTTCAAAATGTGGCAAAAGCATTGCAAAGACCAAATGGCATGCGGCAGCAGGCAAAGGCTCTAAATAGGCATATGAATGTGGTTTCCTCTTGGTCCTCTACTGCAATTACAATTTAATTGTAACTAGAGTGACCATCAAGAAAGTAGTAATGAGAGTGTCACACTAACCTTTCAAGCATTTGATCAATAAATGGTAGAGGAAAGTGGTCCTTGCAGGTTGCCAAATTGAGTTTGTAGTAGTCAATACAAACTTGCCACCCAGTTTGAATTCGAGCATAAACCAGTTCATTTTCTTCATTTTTCACCCATAGTGATCCCAAATTTCTTTGGAACCACTTGACTAGGCTCACCCATTTGCTATCTAAAATGGGGTAGATCACCCCAACATCTAAAAGCTTCAATATCTCTTTTTTGGCAACTTCCATCAGAGGAGGGTTCAACCGGCATTAAGCCTCCCTTATGGGCTTTGATCTTTCTTCAAGTAGGATCTAGTGCATGCACATGGATGGACTAATGCCCTTGATGTCAGTATTAGTCTAACCAATTGTTGTTTTATGGTCTCCGAGCACCTTGATGAGCTTTGTTTCTTGTGCCGGTGTGAGATTGTTGGCAACGATGACTGGCAATGTGTCTCCCTCTCCTAAGTACACATATTTCAAATGACCGGTAATGTGTCTCCCTCTCCTAAGATAGAATTTAACCCTGAAGCATAGAAGTGTAAAAGTAACAGCAGTCGTCCTAGGAGAAATTCTTGAAATGCCACTAGAAGGGGAAGATATACATGGCGTTAGGACTTTGTTATTTGGGAAAGAGACTATGGCTAAAGATATTTTTAGAATGATGATGGAAGTCTGCTAGGGAAACTTAATGTTGCATCCTTACCTTAGGAGTCGAATCCAACATTCTACCTAGAGCTGGCTATAAGGATGAAGTCCATCTTATTGACCTTCACCTTATTTATAGTCTCCTAAGTGGTTCCAAAGTAAATTTGCCCATTTTGTTGTTCCATCGTTTGATTGATGTTGCTGAAGGAAAAAAGAGCGTTGACTTGCCTTAAGGCATGCTTCTCACCAAAGTATTCCATTACTTTAATGTTCGTACGATTGATGAAAAGGATGTCACTCACTATAAACCTTATCTTGCTTTTGGTGCCTCACTATTAGCAAAATAGGATTTGAGGAAGTGCACGGGCAATGGGTGCGCGTTGGTGGTCAAGCTGCATATCAAGGTGTACAACAAAAAGATGAAGAAGAAATGGCAAACATTGAAGCTCAAGGTGGTGATGATGACAATGAAAAGCCCATCACACTTCAAAGGCTTTATTTGCAATAACAACTTCTCTTTGAGCAGCAACAAAAGATAGGGGCTGACATTACAAATTTGCAAGCCAGTCAACAAGAAATTCTCAACCTTCTTCATGAAATGAACTTGGTGGAGGGTCCTCAAGTCAACAATGAATCTTATTTTGTTTTGTGTCTATTTTACGTCACTTTTTTTACTTTCAAGTACTTCTCTTTGCATTATGACAATTAAAATATTACAGTGTTTATTTTGGCATTTATATGATATATCAATGTTTTTATTTATTTACTTTTTGTTGATGACAAAAAGGAGGAGAATGTGCATATTTTTTATTGTAGAGTAATAAGGATGGTGGTTCTTGATGATTTTGATGATTTACATATAATTGGTATCTTCATTTGGAGTTTGTTTGATGTTTGTGGAGATATAAGGTTGGTGGTACTTATGATATTGATACTGGAGTTTGTTCGATGCATGTGGAGAAATAAAGATGGTGGTTCTTTGTGAAAATTTTTATCTTTGCACTCTTGATAGCTTATATATTGCATTTTTTCCTTTGATCTTTTATCTATTGGTATCTTAGCATTTGCAATGAAAATTGATGTTTAAAGGAAAGCATATTTTTCAGGGGGAGTTCTTTCAATTTTATCTTAAAATCTTGGCTTTAGAAAGTGGAGAATATCACCTTAAGGGAGAGCTTCTCCAAAAATGTTTTCAAATTGTCAAATTTTGTAAAACCTGCACATACTAAGGGGGAGCAACTAAAATTTTTCAAAGACAATCAAAATTTGTTTTGTCATCATAAAAAAGGGGGAGATTGTTGGCTCCAAGGTTTCACAAAGCTATTTTAATACTTTTTTTTATAATAACAAATACAATTTTTATTATATGTGCAAAATACATTTTTAAACAAATAATTATCTTGAGTGTCACAAAGCTTACATTTTAAGAAATCAAGTGAAGTCAGTTCAAGAAAGCTTGTGGAAGCAGAGGTATGAAAGGAACTCACGTGGACTTAAAGATTACAAGTTTTTATTTAGATTCTATAGTCCAAAAGTGTAACTGAGCAATTCTCAAATTGAATGATCAAAAGAAAGCTCAAGAGCACACACTCACATTGCATTCATCATGCATACTTGCATTTGATATTGTTTGAATTGAATTGCATATGAAAATATCACTTAAACTATATTAGAAGTGTTTAAATAGGATTTTGTAAAACAAGTTTCAAAACAGGTCTCTCGGGAAAAATTGGCCTAAGGTAGATCGTTAGGTGGAACCTGATTGGCCTACTAAATGCCCTGCTTCGGCCTACCGATCTAGGGGTTTTAGACCCCTATTCTACAGAGGCTTTGGCAGCCTACCAATGCTATCTTCGGCTTACCAAAATTTCAAATATTGGCCTACCGAATACCTTGCTCCAGCCTATCGATCTGAGGGTTTACAAAACCTGTCCTACAGACGGTCGAATAGTGTATAAGGTCAAGTAAAGGAGTTTAGCTTAGCAACAGTGGACGTAGGCATATTTGCCAAACCACTATAAATAGTGTTTGCATTTCTTCTCCTTACCTTTACTTAATTGCTATTTAATTGTTACTTGGTTGTGCTTATATTTCCTCATTCTCATATTTACTTCTTAAGCATTTTACTCTAGAAAATTTCCAATAATTGTAAAAGTTTTCGAAAACCTAATTCACCCCCTTCTTGGGTAGTTATTCTTGGGCTAACAGTATGATCCTTACTCCAACACCTACAATGAAGGATGGAAGGATCATCTAAACTTCAGCTATGGAAGAAACCAACCATCAACAGCCCCTAATCCAATAATGAACTGACCACCATCGGGTTACAATCAAACAAGGCCTCAATGGCCATACTAACCCCGACCACCACTGGCTCTACAAAATACATGACCATCTTTGGAGGATCTTGTCAAAACCATTGTTACTAGCATCGTGCAATTCCAGCAAGATACAAGAGCAAGCATCCAAAATCTAGAGCATCAAATGAGCCAATTGGCTACAATAGCGGGTCAGTTGGAAGCTCAAGGTTCAAGAAAATTACCATCCCAAATGGTGGTAAATCCAAAGGAAAATTCAAGTGCAGTGACCTTGAGAAGTGGAAAACAATTGGAAGGACAATCAAGGACACCAAAAAAAGGTGTCAAGTGAGAAGGAAGAGAGCAAGGAAGAACATGCCACACAACAAGATGAAATCCCTCCTCAACCTTAACACACTCCATCACCCAACATAAGTAAAAAATTTCCCGTTCACCCTTATGTTTCTCTACCTCCTTTCCCAAGCAGGTTTGCAAAATCGAATAAAAATGAGCAAGAGAAGGAAATTTTGGAAATGTTTCACAAGGTAGAAGTCAATATACCTCTCTTGGGCGCTATCAAACAAGTGCCTCCATATGGAAAATTTCTTAAAGAATTATGCACCAACAAGCAGAAATGGAAGGGTAATGAAAAGTTAAGTGTGGGGGAAAATGTTTCAGTGTGCATTTACTATCCCATACACCATTGGAAGCAACAGGTTTGAAAAAGCAATGCTAAATTTAGGAGCATCTATAAATGTTATTCCATATTCTCTTTATATTTCCTTAAATCTTGGACCACTTAAGGAAATTGGTGTGATTATACAACTTGCAAATCATTCTAATGCTTATCCTAAAGGATGTTTTGGTGCAAGTAAATGAATTGGTTTTTCCTGTAGATTTCTATGTGATGGAAAAGGAGGATGAAGGATCACCAAATTCAACACCTATCTTGTTGGGGTGACCATTCTTGAAGACCACTCGGACAAAGATAGACGTGCATGATGGGACCTTCATCATAGAATTTGATGGTGAAATTATCTACTTCAACATCTTTGAAGCGATGAGGTATCCTAGTGACTTACATTTTGTTTTTGCAATGGTCATGGTTGATTCTTTTTCACAAGAAATATTTGAGCTAATTGTCATAAACAGATTGGAAGTAGCTATCACCAAAAGCTTGTAATTAAGTGATCTCAAGGAGAAAGGAAAGGATATTCCATTTAGAGAGGAAGTGGAGGAAGCTATGGAAAGTTTGGAATCTTTACCACAAAAGGATTGGTATGATGTTTCTTACCTTGAATTTCCTTTAACTAATGAGAAACTCTTACCATCTTTGATATAGGCTCCCACATTAGAAATGAAACCTCTCCCAAGTCATTTGAAATATGTGTACTTAGGAGAGGGAGACACATTGCCGGTCATCATTGCCAACAATCTCACACCAACAAAAGAAGAAAAGCTCATCAAGGTGCTCGGAGACCATAAAACAACAATTGGTTAGACTATTACTGACATCAAGGGCATTAGTCCCTCCATGTGCATGCACTAAACCCTACTTGAAGAAAGATCAAAGCCCACAAAGGAGGCTTAATGCTTGTTGAACCCTCCTCTGATGGAAGTTGCCAAAAAGGAGATATTGACGCTTTTAGATGTTGGGGTGATACCCCATTTCAGATAGCAAATGGGTGAGCCTAGTTTAAGTGGTTCCAAAGAAATTTGGGATCACTATGGTGAAAAATGAAGAAAATGAACTGGTTTCTGCTCGAATTCAAACCAGGTGGCGAGTTTGTATTGACTATTGCAAACTCAATTTGGCAACCTACAAGGACCACTTTCCTCTACCATTCATTGATCAAATGCTTGAAAGGTTAGCCGGACACTCTCATTACTACTTTCTTGATGGTTACTCTAGTTAAAATCAAATTGTAATTGCATTAGAGGACCGAGAGGAAACCACATTCACATGCCTATTCACAGCCTTTGCCTACTGTCGTATGCCATTGCCACATTCCAAAAGTGTATGGTAAGTATTTTCTCTGATTATATTGAAAACATCATAAAGGTTTTTATGGAAAATTTAAGTGTCTATGGTGATTCTTTTGAAAGATGCTCGCATAACCTTATACTTGTGCTTAAAAGATGCATTGAAATAAACCTTATATTGAATTGGGAAAATTTTCATTTCATGGTAAATTAAGGTATTGTTTTAGGATATATTTTTTCTTCCAAAGGTATTGAGGTTGATAAATTACAAGTAGACCTTGTGTGATCCTTGCCACCTCCCACAAGTGTGTAGAAGATTCACTCTTTTCTTGGCTACGTAGGTTTTTATTGCAAGTTTATCAAAGATTTCTCAAAGATAGCATTGCCCTTATGCAAGTTGCTCAAAAAAGATGTGGCTTTTGATTTTGATGACAAATGCAAGACAGTTTTTGAGAAGTTGAGGGAGCTTTTGACTTCAGCTTCTGTGATCCAACTGTTAGACATGTATGCCCTAAGGAGTAAAATGTAATATTTTTTTGGAGACATTTTTATCAATAAAAATTATTTATTATTCATATGCCAAATTGTTGTCCTCTTCACGTTCATATTTGTTGAATGTGTGATAATAAAAAAAAAGTCTAAGACTGTCGGTCTAAACCATTAGTATCAAGCATATGATGGACAGATTATGCCGAAGACATGATTCTAAAGTTGACGGTCTAAATCATATGATCCGCAATCAAGAGAATAAAGTTGGGCTTTATTCATGTAAGGATTGTTATGTTGTCTATATCCCAACGGGAGATGGTTTGTCTTGGCCATCGGATGTAGACTCTGCGAATAGAAACATTGGTGTATTGTCATAGGTGACGATGTATTAAATCGGGACATAAAGTGTAATTGATTTGGATTAATAATTCTATTTTGGAAAATCAATTCACTTTAGACAATCATATTGTTGTATCTTAATCCTGAGATGAATAGTGGGCCTGTTGTCATGACTTATGTCTTCTGATGTACCAAAGGTGACATCCACAATTTATGTCGATATGCATGTTGATACGTTGGGACATTACTCTTGATAGTGTAGACCTGTTGTTCATAGATACGGAATTCATAGCTCCTCTTTAGGAGTCGATGATATCCTCTTATATGCGTTATCCTGTAATTGGAAAACTGGAGTGCTCAACCATTTGGATACATGGGTGTAACCCAATTGTATATTATCTTTGGATGGTAAGTTTTCAAATGGTGAAATAATAGAACATAAGAGAAAAATAATCAGGAAGGCAAGACAGAATTTATCCTTAAGTCGATTATGGATAATCCTATAGGGATACGACACATTATGATATGTCAAGGAGGTTTAGCTATTCGGGCTTTGTAATTCTATATAGTTCGAGAGTGCAGCTCTAAGCTTTTAGTAGAGTAGTGTTAGAGTTGATATTATGAAATGCATATCTGGGATATTTGGTTTCATAATTATCAAGATCTTGAACTATATAGGTCCATCAGGTCCCCTTTGCTAGCTTATAATAAATCCTGTAACGATACATTGTGCTTTTTCAATAAATTGGTGACTTATGTCAAATTATTAGATTGGCTGAAATTTGATAGAATCAGATAATTCATATCTGTTTATTGGTTGAATTAATTTTGTGAAAATTAATTCAAGATAAACTTGTTGAATTATCAGGAATATTTATTTTCCTAGAGATTATCTAGATATTGTTGTTTTAGTCAGATAATTTCTCTATTGCATTATTGGAATTAAAATTGAGGCTTTATTCAAAGAATCTCAGGTGAAAAATAAAAGATTCGCAAGGATCATTTATCGTAAGTTCCTCAGGCTAGTCTTCAAGTTCAGCTTACCGATGGAGTAAGTTCAGCTTACCGACTGAACGATAATCTGATCATGCGTTTTTACACAATTTTATCAGATATTGATCTAGATTCAAATTTTTAGGGCCTTATATGATAAGGACTAATTCCTAGGTCCAACCTCTGTAAATAGGGAGTGAGACTCATAAGTTATTCAGATCAGTTGAGAAATCTAGAGTGAGCACTCTGTCAATGAGTCTCTAAAACTCCCCTGAGAGCTATTGTTCACAAATCACAAACCTTAGTTTTGGGTTTTCTTAATTGGTTGGAAGGAGAGTAATCAGGGAAGAACTATACTTTGTGTGCCCACATGTATTCCGATCGTGGATAGAGAATAGCAAAGAAGACTAGTTGGTTGAGGCCCTTCTAGAATGTTCTTCTCTTCATGGATTGCGAGAGCTTTTCGGCAAGCAAGGTTAGTAAGATCTAGCTAATTTATGCATATAGCGTGTCAAACTAGTGTTTTAGAAAATACTTTGATTAAAATTTTTAAAATTTTCACTGTGTATTATTTTTTCAACAATTGGTATCAAAGCCATGGTTTTAATGCAAATTTATGAGTTTGTGATCATGCTATATGTATAAATTATGTGATCTTAATCTCTCCTATGCTTGAATTTTTTTTTAAAGAGTTGGCACTCTAGGGATTCTATATATTTATGTTGTCATGAATTATATAGTGAATGTTTATTAATTAATTATGGTTGATTAAATTATTATTTAATTATCAATTAATTAATTAATTTGTGCCGGTTATGGTTCCTTAGAGGTTAGTATGTGTATCTAAGTTTTTCTTGTAATTAGATGGCAGACTATCATCTCTATCTAGGATTTATTATTTAATTTTAAATTTGTAAGAATTTTATAATTAAATAATTATTCAGAGAAGACAGATCTAGAAGACGAATCTAGAAGATGGATGATAACACTCCATAGGTATTTCTTGAGTCTCTAAGTTTATGTTTTTGAATTGTTAAAAATAAAATCAAAAAACTACATAAGAAGTGTATTTTCTAGACAGATGTGATATCCGCACCGTCGGCAAGCCAAAACCTCAAGTTCGGCAGACTAATGGTTACAGACCGGTAGACTGGACCTCGAGTTCAGCAGGCCGTCAATGGAGCAGAATTCTAACAGCTCTGGCCTTCGGAGGTAAACTCCGCAAATAGAAACATTGATACATTGTCGTAGGTGACAATGTATTGGATTGGGACATAAAGTGTAATTGATTTGGATTAATAATTCTATCTCGATAAATTAATTCACTTTAGACAATCATATGTGTTGTATCTTAATCCTGAGATGAATAGTGGGCTCGTTGTCTTGACTTATGTCTTTTGAAGTACCAAAGGTGACATCCACAATTTATGTCGATACGTATACCGATACATTGGAGACATGACTCTTGATAGTGTAGACCTATTATTCATAGATACAGAATCCATAGCTCCTCTTTAGGATTCAATGATATGTTCTTATATGTATTATCCTATAATTAGAAGACTAGAGCGCTCAATTATTTGGATACATAGGTGTAACCGAATGGTATACTGTCTTTAGATGGTAAGTTTTCTGATTGTGAGATAATGAAACACAAGAGAAAAATAGTCGGGAAGGCAAGACAAAATTTATCCTTAAGCCGGTGTGAGATTGTTGGCAATGATGACCGGCAATGTGTCTCCCTCTCCTAAGTACACATATTTCAAATGACTCGGGATAGGTTTCATTTCCAATGTGGGAGCCTATATCGAAGATGGCAAGAGTTTCTCATTAGTTAAAGGAAATTCAAGGTAGGAAACATCATACCAATCCTTTTGTGGCAAAGATTCCAAACTTTCCATAGCTTCCTCCATTTCCTCTCCGAATGGAATATCCTTTCCTTTCTCCTTGAGATCACTTAATTACAAGCTTTTGGTGATAGCTACTTCTAATCTGTTTATGACAATTAGCTCAAATATTTCTTGTGAAAAAGAATCAACCTTGACCATTGCAAAAACAAAATGCAAGTAACTAGGATACCTCATCGCTTCAAAGATGTTGAAGCGGATAATTTCACCATCAAATTCTATGATGAAGGTCCCAGCATGCACGTCTATCTTTGTCCGAGTGGTCTTTGAGAATGGTTGCCCCAACAAGATAGGTGTCGAATTTAGGGATCCTTCATCCTCCCTTTCCATCACATAGAAATCTGCAAGAAAAACCAATTCATTTACCTGCACCAAAACATACCCTAGGATAAGCATTAGAATGATCTGCAAGTTGTATAATCACACCAATTTTCTCAAGTGGTCCAAGATTTAAGGTAGCATAAATGGAGTATGGCATAACATTTATAGATGCTCCTAAATTTAGCATTGCTTTTTCAAACCTGGTGCTTCCAATGGTGCATGGGATAGTAAACGTAGTTGGATCCTTGCATTTTCGTGGAATTTTTTTTTTGAAGCACAACTGAAACATTTTCCTCCACACTCACGTTTTCATTACCCTTTAATTTTTTCTTGTTGGTGCGCAATTCTTTGAGAAATTTTCCATACGGAGGCATTTGTTTGATAGCACCCAAGAGAGGTATATTGACTTCTACCTTGTGAAAGATTTCCAAAATTTCCTTCTCTTGCTCATTTTTATTGGATTTTGCAAACCTGCTTGGAAAAGAAGGTAGAGAAACATAAAGGTGAATGGGAGATTTTATACTTACATTGGGTGATGGAGTGTGTTAAGGTTAAGGAAGGATTTCATCTTGTTGTGTGGCATGTTCTTCCTTGCTCTCTTCCTTCTCACTTGACACCTTTTTTTGGTGTGCTTGATTGTCCTTCCAATTGTTTTCCACTTCTTAGGGTCACCGCACTTGCATTTTCCTTTGGATTTACCACCATTTGGGATGGTAATTTTCCTGAACTTTGAGCTTCCAACAGACCTGTTATTGTAGCCAATTGGCTCATTTGATGCTCCAGATTTTGGATGCTTGCTTTTGTATCTTGCTGGAATTGCATGATGCTAATAGCAATGGTTTTGACAAGATCCTCCAAAGAGTATAGCTGGTGGTGGTCAGGCTTGGTATGGCTATTACGGCCTTGTTTGATTGTAACCCGATGATGGTTAGTTCATTATTGGATTAGGGGCTATTGATGGTTGATTTCTTCCACAGTTGAAGTTTAGATGATCCCTCCATCCTTCATTGTAAGTGTTGGAGTAAGGATCATACTGTTAGCCCAAGAATAACTACCCAAGAGGGGGGTGAATTAGGTTTTCAAAAATTTTACAATTTTTGAAAATTTTCTAGAGTAAAATGCTTAAGAAGTAAATATGAGAATGACAAAATATAAGCACAACCAAGCAACAATTAAATAGTGATTAAGTAAAGAGCAAAGAGAAGAAATACAAACGCTATTTATAGTGGTTTGGTAAATATGCCTGCGTTCACTGTTGCCAAGCTAAACTCCTTTGCTTGACCTCTTACATTATTCAATCGTCTTTTTGGCATGATCACTCTTTTATACAACCAGTGACTTACCCAACCCAGGGCTTATCACACCTTCTTACAAAGTGACAATTTTCCTAGAGATTGTCTAACCAAGAATTCCCCAAATTTACAAGGCTTTAGAAACCCAACTATGCAGATAAACATGGTTGTAATTTTGGTAGTACTCACAAGATATACACTCCAAAACAAAAAGAGGTATAATACAAATTTGGTATGTGTTTGGAGGTGTGAGTAATTCTTAATAAGAGTACGAAACAATTTTGGCTCAAGAGAATGTGTGTGAAATGAATGCTTGAGAAGAACATTGTAAAATGATGTCAAATTTCTCTACTATTCATTAGCCATTGCTTAGAAACATCTTAAACTATCAATTTTTGGTCAAAAAAGCCGTTGCAATATGAGCTCTAACGGTCAGAAAACTAGCCATTACACACAGTTCGGTAGGCCAATCAAAAAGATCAAAAGGCCAAAGTTTGAGGCACTAAAAAATTAAGTTCTCAATGGTTACCAGATCAGCAGGTCAGTCCATAGTTCGACAGGCCAAAGCCAAACCCTCGATAGGCCAATTGAATCTCTGTAGGACGGGTTTTGAAACCTTCAGCTCCATAGGCCGAAGTAGGGTCTTTGGTAGGCCAATCGTTGAAACTTCGGCAAGCTGAAGATAGACTTTGGTAGGCCACCAAAGCCTGTGCAGAATAGGAGTATAAAACCCCTAGATCGGCACGCCGAAGCAGGGCATTCGATAGGCCGATCAGGTTTTGCCTACCGATTGCCTTAGGCCAATTTTGCCTGCGAGACCTGTTTTGAAACTTGTTTTACAGAATCCTATTTAAACACTTCTAATACAGTTTAAGTCATATTTTCATATGCAATTCAAATTCAAACAATATCAAATACAAGTATGCGTGATGAATGCAATGTGAGTGTGTGCCCTTGAGCTTTCTTTTGATCATTCAATTTGAGAACTACTCACTTACACTTTTGGACTATAGAATCTAAATAAAAACTTGTAATCTTCAAGTCCACGTGAGTTCCTTTCAAACCTCTGCTTCCACAAGCTTTCTTGAGTTGACTTCACTTGATTTCTTGAAATGTAAGCTTTGTGACACTCAAGATAATTATTTGTTTAAAAATGTATTTTGCACATATAATAAAAATTGTATTTGTTGTCATCAAAAAAAGTATTAAAATAGCTTTGTGAAACCTTGAACCAACAATCTCCCCTTTTTTATGATGACAAAACAATTTTTGATTGTCTTTGAAAAATTCAGTTGCTCCCCCTTAGTATGTGTAGGTTTTTCAAAATATGACAATTTGAAAACATTTTTGGAGAAGCTCCCCCTTAAGGTGATATTCTTCACTTTCTAAAGACAAGATTTTAAGATAAAATTGAAAGAACTTCTCCTGAAAAATATGCTTTCCTTTAAACATCAATTTTCATTGCAAATGCTAAGATCCAATAGATAAAAGATCAAAGCAAAAAATGCAATATATAAGCTATCAAGAGTGCAAAGATAAAAATTTTCAAAAAGAACCACCATCCTTATATCTCCGCATGCATCAAACAAACTCCAGTATCAATATCACAACAACCACCAACCTTATATCTCCACAAACATCAAACAAACTCCAAATGAAGATACCAATTATTTGTAAATCATCAAAATCATTAAGAACCAACATTCTTATTACTCCACAATAAAAAATATGCACATTCTCCCCCTTTTTGTCATCAACAAAAAGTAAATAGATAAAAACATTGATATATCAAATAAATGCCAAAATAAACATTATAATCATAATGCGAAGAGAAGTACTTAAAACTCAAAAAAGTGAAGTAAAATAGACACAAAACAAAATAAGATTCATTGTTGACTTGAGAACCCTCCACCAAGTTCATTCCACGAAGAAGGTCGAGAATTTCTTGTTGACCGGCTTACAAATTTGCAATGTCAGCCCCCATCTTTTGTTGCTACTCAAAGAAAAGATGTTGTTGCGAATAAAGCCTTTCAAGTGTGATGGGCTCTTCATCCTCATCATCGCCACCTTAAGCTTCGATGTTTGCCATTTCTTCTTCTTCTTGTTGTTGTACACCTTGACGTGCAACTTGACCACCAACGAGCACCCATTGCCCGTGCACTTCCTCAAATCCCATTTTGCTAACGGTGAGGCACCGAAAGCAAGATAAGGTTTATTGTGAGTGACATCCTTTTCATCAATCGTGCGAACATTAAAGTAATTGAATACTTTGGTGAGAAGCATCCCTTAAGGCAACCCAACACTCTTTTTCCCTTCAGCAACATCAATCAACTAATGGAACAACAAAAGAGGCAAATTTATTCTCGTACCACTTAGGAGACTATGAATAAGGTGAAGGTTAATAAGATAAACTTCATCCTTATGGCCGGCTCTAGGTAGAATGTTGGTGGTGATAAGCCTGTGAAGAAGTCGACTCCTAAAGGGTAAGGATACGGCATTAAGTTTCCTAGGTAGACTTCCATCATCATTCTCAAAAATATCTTTAGCCATTGTCTCTTTCCCAAATAACCAAGTCCTAACACCATGTATATCTTCCCCTTCTAGAGGCATTTCAAGAATTTCTCCTAGGATGGCTGGTGTTAATTCTATAATTCTATGCTTCAAGGTTACAACAATCTCTAATGGTTCATATAAGGCTCTAAGATTGGCATAAAATCCTTTAACAAGCCTAGGATATGTATCCTCTTTCATGGTCATGATATTTTTCCATCTAAGCCTATCAAAAAGAATTTCTATACCAAAGGTAGCAAAGTCACTAAAGATAACATATTTTCCATCAATGATTTTCCTAGTAGAGAAAAACTTGACATAATTTTCATACTCTTCTAGGGTTACCACTCTATTGGAGCTTTTGTTGGCGACAATTTTTGTGCGCTTGAAGGGTCTAGAGCTTGAAGCCATGGTGAAGTTGATGAAGAAAAATCCCAAAAATGGTAGAGAAGTTGCCATTTAGAGATGGGGAGAAAAGAACTTGAGAGAAAAAACTAGAAAAGTGTGAAGAAAGTGAAGGAAAATGAGTGAAACTCACACAAAAAAAACAACTGAAATGGCATGAAAATGAGCAAGAGAGGGAATGGATAAGATTTTCACACTTTTTAGAGAAATGGCAGTTTAGAAAGAGAAATTTTGAGAGAAATAAGGTTTGCTCGCTATGAGGGGTATATATATAGATCCCGACAGATCAGCAAGCCAATCTTTTCTAGTTCTGTAGGCCGATTAAAATAATCGACAGGCCGAATTCATCAACTTCGATAGGTCAATCCTGAATGGTCAGTGGGCTGATTACTACAATCGAGCAACCACTAGAAAATGCAGAAAACACTATTTTTGGTCATTTTTAAAGCTTAAAACCATTTCAAAACATAAAACAAACATGTCCAAACAATAAACCAATCATAATCCATAAAGAAACATATAATCAAGCATAGATATCATCAAGTACATTATTAATCTAGCAAATGCAATTCCAAAGGGCTAATCAATCCAAGTCCTCTTCTAAGTTATGAAAAACGTTCTGATGCAAAAGATTTGGTGAAGATATCTACTAGTTCATCATTTGTGCTAATAAATTCCAAAGTGATGTCCCCTCTTTAAACATGATCACACAAGAAGTGATGTCTAGTCTCCATATGCTTTGTGCATGAATCTAGAACCAGATTCTTTGACAAATTGATTGCACTAGTATTGTCACATAAAACTGGAACATGATCATAGCTTAGGTCTAAATCCCTTAGAGTTTGCTTCATCCAAAGGACTTGTGCACAACAACTAGCCGCCGATATGTATTCCGCTCCTGCGGTGGAAAAAGCAATCATGGCTTGTTTCTTATAGAACCATGAAACTAATGCAAATCCTAGGAAGTGACAAGATCCACTTGTGCTTTTCCAATCAATTGTGCAACCGGCCTAATCGACATTGGAATAACGTAATAAGTCTATGTGTGTGCCTTTGGGATACCACAATCCTAGGTTCTTAGTACTAATCAAATATCTAAAAATGCATTTAATGGCACTAAGGTGAGATTCCTTAGGATTTGATTGAAATCTTGCACAAAGCCCTACACTAAACATAATGTGGGGTCTACCAGCAATCAAGTATAGCAAGGATCCAATCATACCTCTGTATTTTGTGATGTCTACCGCCTTGCTATCTTCATCTTTATCAAGCTTGATTGAAGAGCTCATAGGAGTTGACATTGGCTTAAGATCATTCATTTCAAAATGCTTAAGTAGATCCTTTACGTACTTGGCTTAATTTGTGATTATTCCTTTCTTTGTTGGCTTGATTTGAAGTCCAAGGAAGAAGTTTAATTCTCCCATCATACTCATCTCAAATTCACTATGCATGCATTTTGAAAATTCTTCACATAGACAATGATTAGTAGCACCACAAATTATATCATCAACATAAACTTGAACAATAACTAAATCATCACCCTTGATTTTGGTAAAAAAAAGTTGTATCCGCTTTTTCAACACAAAAGCCATTTTTAATCAAAAATTTACTTAGTCTATCATACCAAGCTCTAGGAGCTTGCTTTAAACCATACAAAGCTTTTTTTAACTTGAAAACATGATCTAGATACTTATGATTTTCAAAACCGGGTGACTGTGCTACATAGACTTCTTCTAAAATGTATCCATTTAAGAATGCACTATTGACATCCATTTGATAAAGAGTGAATCCCTTATAGCATGCAAAAGCAAGTACATTCTAATAGACTCTAGATGAGGAACCGGTGCAAAAGTTTCTTCAAAATCAATTCCTTCTTGTTGATTGAAACCTTGGGTCATTAGTCTAGCCTTGTTTCTTACTACAATACCTTGCTCATCTTTTTTATTTCTAAATACCCATTTAGTACCAATTATGGATTGAGAGCTAGGCTTAGGAACAAAGTCCCACATATCATTTTCTTCAAATTGATTTAACTCTTCTTGCTTTGCCAAACTCCAAAACTCATCATTTTCGGCTTCTTTAAAACTTTTGGTTCAAGTTGAGAAAGAAAACCTAAATTGTTGCAAATAATTTTGAAAGATGCTCTAGTTCTCACCCCATGAGTTGGACTATCATGAGCAATAACGTTGGTTTGAGGGTGATAAGGGTGATACCTCCAATCTTTTGGTAGTGATTATGAAGTGCCTTCTTCTTTTGGAGTTTCTTCTAGTTGTTCCTCATTCTTTGGTGAAGCTTGAATGGAGTCTTCCTTTGTATCCTTTGCATTGTTTTTGATCTCTAGATTCTTCATTTGATTTTCCAAACCTAGATCATCATCATCTTCTATTCTTTCCATAGAAGCATTAGTCTCATCAAAAACAACATGCATGGGTTCTTCAACAACAAGAGTTCTTTTGTTGAATATTCTATAAGCTTTGCTAAAGGTAGAATAACCAAGAAAGATACCAACATTGGATTTTGAATCAAATTTTCCCAAATTGTATTTAGTGTTTAAAATAAAGCATTTGCAACCAAAAACCTTGAAATAGCTGATATTGGGTTTTCTACCCTTCCAAAGCTCACATGGAGTTTTGATCATTTTTGGTCTAATAAGAACTCTATTAATCACATAGCAGGAAGTATTAACAGCCTCGGTTCAAAAAATATTTTGGTAAACCATTTTCATTAAGCATAGTCCTAGCCAGTTCTTCCAAAACTTTATTTTTCCTTTCAACAACTCCATTTTGTTGTGGTGTTCTAGGTGCCGAAAAATTATGTTCATAGCCTTTTTCATTGCAAAACAACTCAAAGGCATCACTATCGAACTCATCTCCATGATCACTTTTAATGGAGATGGTCATGTAGCCTTGTCCATTTTGAACTCTTTTGCAAAAATATGAAAACATTTGTAAAGCATCATCTTTGTTTGTTAAAAACAAAACCCATCTGAATCTTGAAAAATCTTCAACTATAACAAAAGCATATCTTTTACCACCTAGACTTGTGGTCCTAGAAGGGCCAAAAAGATCAATGTGCAAAAGTTGCAAAGGTCTAGTGGTAACAATTTTAGAAATGAGTTTAAAGGAAATTTTGACTTGCATTCCAAATTGGCATGCATCACACACTTTGTCTTTTTCAAAGCTTAGTTTTTGTAAACCTCTAACAATATCATTTTTGGAAACTTTTGAAGTCAAATGCATGCTTGCATGACCAAGTCTTCTATGCCATAGCCAAGATTTATCATTTAAAGCAGGAAAACATTGGTTTTGGTTTGAATACTTTTCAATATCAATTGTATAAACATTATTGTGATGGTCACCTATGAACACCACTTCACCATTGCAAACATTCTCAATCAAACATCGAGAAGACTCAAAGATTATCTTATACCCTTTATCACACAATTGACTAATGCTAAGCAAATTGTATTTTAAGTTATCAACCAAGTGTATATTTTCAATTAAGGTAGAGGAATTGTTACCGATATCACCTATACCAAGGATTCTTCCTTCTACGTTGTCTCCAAAGGTAAAATGCCACCTTTCTTCTTAACAAAGTTGAAGAATAGTGATAAGTCCCCTATCATATGTTTTGAGCATCCATTATCTAGGAACCATCTTGCTTTCTCCTTCTTTAGTATCTACAATAAAGATTCAAGTTTTGATTTTCAGTACCCACATGACCTTAGGTCCAACATTGTTAGTTCTTTTGCCTTTTGGAAACCACTTGTATTTGGTTCCAAATAAGCATTTTTCTTTATTGGACATGAAAAGGATGTGTGTCCATCTTTGTTGCAATATGTACACACATATTTTGAACTTGTTGATGCTTTGACAAAGTAATTTTTAAAATACTTTTGATCAATATGTGGTTTATATACTAAACCACCTTTATTAAAAACGCATGTTTGTTCTCCAAGCATTAGTTCAAAATTTTTCTTTCCATTTGTGAAATTCAAAACTATCTTTGTCAAATCATCAACCTTTTCTTTTAAAGATGCATTTTCAATGATCAAGGAATCATGCATGTTTTTCTCAACTTTCAAACTCTCTATCTCTTCTAAGGGCATAGAAATTTTCTTTTTGAGGGAAGAGCTTTTGAGAATTAACTTTTTATAATCTTCTTGCAAATCATTGAAAGATTTTTCAATTCTTCAATATCTACTTCATCATCACTATCGGATGAGTAAGAACTACTTACCTCATTGTCGTCGTCTATTACCATGAAACACATGTTGGCGACTTCTCTTAGTCCATCATCATTGGAGTCCTCGGATTCTAGTTCATCCCATGCAACATGTAGTGCCTTCTTTGACTCCCTTTTACCTACTTTCTTTCTGAAAGGATAATTAGGTCTTATATGACCGGTTTTCTTACAATCAAAGTAAATAATATCATCTTTAGATTTCTCACCTTGATCATTCTTCTTTTTCATACCTTTTCCACGATTGATCTTTCAGTGGAACTTTTTGTATCTTTTGGCAATCATTGCCAATTCTTCAAGGTCCTTTGAATTGAGGCTCTCTTCCTCTTCTTCTTCTTCATCATCGTCGATGAAGGAGGCTTTTAGTGCGATCCCTTTCTTTCTTTTGTCATCCTCTTCTTCCCGTTGGTTTTGTTTCCTTGTGATCTCATGCGTCATGAGTGAGCCTATCAATTCTTCAATTGGCAATGTTGATAGGTCCTTGGCTTCTTCTAGTGTTGTCTCTTCACATGCCAAGAAGGCGGTAGTGATCGTAGTAGTTTTCTAACTAATTCGCTTGTAGTGAAGTTCCTACCAAGGGATTTCAAACTGTTAACGATATTAGTAAAACAAGTATACATATTGGTAATAGATTATGATCCTTCATTTTAAACATTTTGTAATCATGAAGAAGAAAATTAATTTTAGTCTCCTTGACTTGGTTCGTTCCTTCATGAACCACTTCAAAAGTGCGCCAAATTTCTTATGCCGTGGTGGAAGATGTGATTTTATTGAACTCATTCCTATCAAGAGCACAATATAAAGTATTTACTGCTTTAGCATTTAAAGAAATTCTCCTTTTATCCTCATCAGTAAACTCTTTACGTTCTTTAGGTACTAGACCTTTTCTACCTCTTTCATAAGTTGAAAAGGACCATTTTTAACAACATCCTAAAGATCAAAATCAACCGATTGTAAATAAATGTACATTCTAGTTTTCCAATAATTGTAGTCAGTGCCTTTGAAAAATGGAGGTCTATTTGTGGATTGACTTTCTACTCCTTGGGTAGCCATGCTCAAGATTGTAAAATCTTTTTAGGAAATTAAAACAAGGTTCCGGCTCTGATACCAATTGTAAGCCCAAGAATAACTACCCAAGAAGACAATCAATTGGGTTTTCGAAAACTTTTGCAATTATTGAAAATTTTCTAGAGTAAAATGCTTAAGAAGTAAATATGAGAACGAGAAAATATAAGCACAACCAAGCAACAATTAAATAGCGATTAAGTAAAGAGTAAGGACAAGAAATGCGAACACTATTTGTAGTGGTTCGGCAAATATGCCTACGTCCGCTGTCGCCAAGTTAAACTCCTTTGCTTGACCTCTTGCACTATTTGACCATCTTTTTGGCACGATCACTCCTTTATACAGCTGGTGACTTACTCAACCTGAGGCTCATCACACCTTCGTACAAAGTGACAATTTTCCCAGAGATTGTCTAATAAAGAATTCCCTAAAGTTACAAGGCTTTGGAAACCCAACTATGCAGATAAACGTGGTTGTAACTTTGGTACACTCAGAAGATATACACTCCAAAACAAAAAGAGATATAATACAAATTTGGTATGTGTTTGGAGATGTTAGTAATTCTCAATAAGAGTATGAAACAATTTTGGCTTAAGAGAATGTGTGTGTGAAATGTATGCTTGAGAAGAACAATGTAGAATGATGTCAAATTTCTCTACTATTCATTAGCCATTTATTGCTCATTGAATGAAGTGGTATTTATAACTTCCAAGTGCTTAGAAACATCTTAATATATCAATTTTTGGTTAAAATAGCTACTACAATATAACTCTAATGGTCAAAAAACTAGTCGTTACACACAATTTGGTAGTCCAATCAAAAAGATCGAAAGGCTAAAGTTTGAGGTGATAAAAAATCAAGTTCTCAATGGTTACCAAATCGGTAGGTTGGTTCACAGTTCGGCAGGCCGAAGCAAAACCCTTGGTAAGCCAATTGAATCTCTACAGGACAGGTTTTGAAAACCCTTAAATTGGCAGGCCAAAGTAGGGTGTTCGGCAGGCCGATCTTTGAAACTCCGATAGGCCAAAGATAGCCTTCGGTAGGCTGCTAGAGCCTCTATAGAACAAGGGTCTAAAACCCCCAGATCGGCAAGCCAAAGTAGGGAGTTCAGTAGGCCGACCAGAGTTGGTCGACAGGCCAATCTGCCTTAGGCCAATTTTGCCTGTGAGACCTGTTTTGAAACTTGTTTTACAGAATCTTGTTTAAATACTTCTAATATAGTTTAAGTCATATTTTCACATGCAATTCAAATTCAAACAATACTAAATGCAAGTATGTGTGATGAATGCAATGTGAGTGTGTGCTCTTGAGCTTTCTTTTGATCATTCAATTTGAGAATTGCTAACTTACACACTTAGACTATAGAATCTAAATAAAAACTTATAATCTTCAAGTCCATGTGAGTTCCTTTCAAACCTCTGCTTCCTCAAGCTTTCTTGAACTACCTTTACTTGATTTCTTGAAATGTAAGCTTTGTGACAATCAAGATAATTATTAGTTTAAAAATCTATTTTGCACTTATAATAAAAATTGTGTTTGTTATCATAAAAAAATATATTAAAATAGCTTTGTGAAACCTTGGAGCGAACACATACTTCGTTGGTTGCCCCAGGAATCCTCTTATGGCATTGGCTTGTTTAGTGGTACCATTTTGCAAGGTTCGGCACATGTCAGTGAAGTGATCGAAATGAAACAAATTCCACATCCTTTGCTTGTTGCACATTTCCCACCGCCATTTGTTGAACAAGTGATGTGAAATGTGATAGTTGTAGCTTAATGGTTGAAACTTCCAGAGTTTTATCACCTAGTGTTCCACCACTTGCGACATCAATCATGCTTCTATCCATTGGCATAAGACCTTTATAGAAATATTTGATGAGGAGTTGTTCACTAATTTGGTGATGAGGGCAGCTTGCACACAACTTCTTGAATTGTTCCCAACACTCATAGAGGGACTCGCCATTGTATTGTTGGATGCTACAAATTTCTTTTTGGATGGTGGCTACCTTGGATGCAGGGAAATACTTCTCAAGAAACAGCTTATTCATTTCATTCCATGTGGTGATGGAGCTGGAAGGTTGGTAATAGTGCCACACTTTAGTAGAATCTGCCAAAGAAAATGGAAAGGCTCTCAATTTGATTTGTTCTTTAGAAATTCTGGTAGGCCTCATGGTTAAGCATACTACATGAAACTCTTTGAGATACTTGTGTGGATCTTCTCCTGCAAATCCATGGATTGTTGGCAAAAGGTGGATCAATCCAAATTTGAGCTCAGAGCCCGCTTCAAGGTTGGGATATTGAATGCAAAGAGGTTGTTGATCAAGAATCAGTGCCGCCAATTCTTTGAGTGTTTGGTTGTTGTTGTTTGCCTCCGTCTCTTTTTGTTCTTGTTGGTTTAAGTGTTCTAAAGAATCACTTGATGATGGTAAATCAAAGTTTAGAGCTTGATTGAACTTCAATGGTAGACTGGGTGTTGTATGTGGAGGTGACAGTAGCAATGGAAGTGGTAGATGTGATTGTGTGGCTCGGATGTTTCTAAAAAGTGTTTGATTCTAAGAAATCTGTCTTTAATGTTATCCTTGGACATTCAAATTTGTAAAGACCTGAAAAATAAGAAAAACAACACAAAAAATAAAAAGGATAAACCTGAAATAAAATGAAAAACTAATAACAATTTAATTAAAATTTCAATCCCCGGTGACACGGCAACAAAATTTTGACAGGATCCTAAAGGACCTGTCAAATTATAAAACCTTGCTAGGTTTTTATTGCAGTTGTTATTGAGTAAAATGGCAATTAAGGATCATTCCTATAGAGATTGAATTTAATTACTTTGTTATCAAAATGCTAAATTCAAGTATTAAAAACAATAATAATAAAATGGGTTAAAGGTTTATTTTCCACCATTAGACAATATTTATGCAGTTAATCTTAGAATTATTCCCGAATTTTCTATGAAACTAACAATTGTAGATAGCAAGAAACTCTACTACCATAATCCTTCCTTACAGTTTAGATTTAATAAGACAAACGCTCTATTACACCCCTATCTAATTAAACAACCTAAGAAAAAACTCGCTAAGTTCAATCTAATGGAAGCGTTACGTTGAGAAAAATACGTTGATTTAGGCAACAAGCACGTAAAAGCTGTCACAACCCACATTTTCAGGTTGTGATAAACCTTTTTCTTACTTACGTATAGGGGAAAACTTAGGGAATTTTTTTTTTATAAATATTTCACATATACTGGTTTTAACAACTTTTGGAATACAAACATATACATGTATTTACATAAGCAACCTTTATTTTACAATACTGTTTGCTAAACATTTTGTTTCAAAATAACATAAAATTTGTTACAACGGAAACAAAACTTGTGGCGGCATCCATACCCATTCTGCACATTACTCATCCCTCCGCCCAAAGAACTTGCGGAGCCACACTGCTTCTTTTGAAGCATCACTAGCTACCACATACTCAGCCTCCATTATTGAATCCGAAGTGCAATCTTGCTTAGCACTTCTCCAACTTATGGCACCGCCGCCCAGAGTAAACACAAAACCCGAAGTCGATTTCCTAGAATCCAGACAGGATTGAAAATCCAAGTTAGTATATCCTAGAGGAGTCAGGTCCTCACCCGAATATACAAGCATATACCCTCGAGTCCTTCTCAAGTTGGAGAAGCATCACTAGCTACCACATACTCAGCCTCCATTATTGAATCCGAAGTGCAATCTTGCTTAGCACTTATCCAACTTATGGCACCGCCGCCCAGAGTAAACACAAAACCCGAAGTCGATTTCCTAGAATCCAGACAGGATTGAAAATCCAAGTTAGTATATCCTAGAGGAGTCAGGTCCTCACCCGAATATACAAGCATATACCCTCGAGTCCTTCTCAGGTACTTGAAAATATGATTTACTGCAACCCAATGGTTCGGTCTTGGATCCACCTAAAATCGACTTACAATACCGACTGCATAGCTAATATCCGGTCATGTGCAAAGTACGGCATACATGAGACTACCCACTGTCGAAGCATAAGGCACCTTCTTCATGTATTCTCTTTCTTCATAAGACTTTGGAGAGTCTTTCTTAGAAAGAGTAATTCCAGACCTAGATGGTTGCCCACCTTTCTTGGAATCTTGCATTGCAAACCTCCTGAGAATTTTATCTATGTAGTAGACCTATGACAAAGCTATCATTTTTTTCCTCCTATCCCGAAAGATCTGGATACTGAGAACAAAATTAGCCTCATCTAAGCCCTTCATGTCAAATTGCTTGGTCAACCATAATATGGTCGATGACAATGTCCCAACGTCATTGCTAATTAGCAGAATGTCATCTACATAGAGCAGTAGAAAAACCACCTTTCGATCCAGAATGTGTTTGTAAACACATGGTTCATCCACATTTTGTGAGAACCCATAAGTCTTGATCACCTGATCAAATCTTATGTTCCAAGAACAAGAAGCCTGTTTAAGTCATAAATTGACTTCAGTAGCTTACAAACCTTACCCTCTTGACCCGTGACCTTGAACCCGTCTGGCTGTTCCATATAAATGGACTCATCAAGATAGCCATTCAGAAAACCATCTTAACATCAATCTACCAAATCTTGTAGTCGAAAGCGACAGCTATGGACAAGAGAATCTGGATGGACTTAAGCATGGCTGTAGGCGAAAAGGTTTCCTCATAATTGATTACTTCCTTTTGCCTATAACCCTTAGCTACCAGTCTAGCCTTAAAGGTTTTGACCTTTCCATCCACTCTTCTTTTCCTCTTGTAGATCCACTTATACCCTATGGGTTTTACCCCTTCTGGAAGATCCACAAGCTCCTAGACCTAATTAGTCTCCATAGACTTCATCTTTGTGTTCATGGCCTCTGTCCAGAGTTTTGAATCAACATCCTCCATAGCTTCCGTGTAAGTATAAGGGTCCCTGTCATGTTTATCCCGTTCAGCCAAGAAGACCTCCCCATTAGACATATACCTCTTAGGTTGACGCCCGATCCTCCCACTATGCCGACGCCCCTGAGGTTGTTGTTCAGGTTTGTTTAGTTTTTCTACATTGATCAGAATGGTTTCATTCAGAACCTCTGGAGTGATCGGATCACTCTTTAACTCCTCAAGCCCTACTTTGCTTCAAGGTTTAAAGTCGTTCATGTAACTCTCCTAAAGGAAAGTTGCATTAGTTGAAACCACGATTTTATTTTCCTTTGGGTTATAAAAATAACCCCCTTTAGTCCCTTTTGGATATCCTACAAACATGCAAACTTTCAAATGTGCTTCCAACTTATTAGGATCCTTAAACAGGACATGAACCGAACGTCCCCGTATGCGAATATGGTTTAAGGATGTCTTGCTACTCGTCCACAACTCGTGAGGAGTTTTAGGGACCGATTCTGAAGGCACATTGTTCAAAAGATAACATATGGTTTGTAGTGCATATCCCTAAAAGGATAAAGGCAATGATGAATAACTCATCATGGACCTAATCATGTCCAACAAAGTCCTATTTCTTCTCTCCGCTACGCCATTCTGCTGTGGAGTGCCCGGTTCAGTCAAATGGGACAAAATCTCATTCTCTAGTAAGTGTTCCAAGAACTCATTAGAAAGATATTCCCCACCTCGATCCGATCAAAGTGCCTTTATGGGTCTAACCAATTGCTTTTCCACTTCAGCCTGAAACTCCCTGAACTTGTCAAAAGTTTTGCTTTTGTGGTGCATCAGGTACACATACCTATATCTTGAGTAATCGTCAATAAAAGTGACGAAGTACTTATACCCTCCTCGTGCTTGGATGTTCATCGGTCCACAAACATCACTATGCACAAGTTCTAGAACCCCTTAGGCCCTAGTACCCTTAGACCCGAATGGTCTTTTGGTCATTTTACCCTCCAAACAAGATTTACATTGAGGTATAGATTCCACCTTTAAGTGACTTAAAGGTCCATCCCTTACCAACCTTTGAATCCTATTCAAGTTAATATGACCAAGGCGCAAATACCAAAGATAAGTCTTATTAGAGTGAGAAGTTTTAACTCTTTTAGAGTTATTATCATTCATCTCAGCATTAAGCAATAATTCCATCTTAGGTTTGATAATATATAGATTATTTTGCATCCATCCAGAACAGATAAAAGATTTGCTTTTACGAATCAGCACTTTATCATTAAAAGAAACCAAGTAGGAGTCTTTAAATAAACAAGCTACAGAAATTAAATTCCTTTTAAATTTAGGAACATAAAAACAATCTTGCAAAAATAAATTCCTATAATTATCAAAATAAAGATGGACGTCTCCCACTGCTTCCGCTGAGACCAAGGATCCATCGCCCATCCGAAGTGTGAAGTCTTCATGCAGTAGACTTCTCGTTTCTTTGAACCCCTCCTTTGGAAAGGAAGTCATTGCAATGCTTTTTTATATGCCCGGCCTTTTCATAGAAGAAGCACTTAAGCTTCTTCGGGTTCTTTTTCTTCTTCTTGCTTTTGGTGGTAGCAGGAATAGAAGACTTCCTGTTCTTGGCCCATTGCTTCTTTCCATTTCTAGAGTTAGGATTGGAACTAGAAGCAGCTACCATGTTAGCCTCACCACCCGCAGGAGACTCCATGATCAGCAGTTCAAACTCTTGTAACTGTTTCATCAGTTCTGTTAAGGTCATATCCCGTCTATTGCTTAAATTAAAAGTAGCTCTAAATGGAATAAATTCCTTAGACAGATTCTCAAAGACCATAGTCATCTGACTTTCAGCATCGATGTCAGCTCCATTGGTTTGAGCCTCAGCGAGGTAACCCATGACCAACATCATGTGCTCCTTTACAGTTGTCCCCGGTCTCTGTCTATAGTTTAGAAGTTTTTGAAGTGTCCCTTGCCGCTTTGTTAAAGCCTGGCCTCCAAACATATCCTCAAGATTATCCAAGATCTGTTGCGCAGTCTCATAATCCTAATGTTGAGCCTGTAGCACGTTATTCATGTTGGCCATAACATAGCAGTAGGCCTGATCATTAGCATCTTTCCAGCGATCATACGCTTGGAATTGCTCATTACTTGAGTCTCCCGTAGGCTTAGGAAGACAAGGGGTTGTCAGTACATATTTTAGTTTCTTAAAAGACAAGACGATATCCAGGTGCTGTTTCCAATCATTATAGTTCTCACCGGTTAAAAGGTTTTGTCAAGTATCAATGATAAAGCATTTTTAGATATTTTTAATCTACAATAAAGAATCATATACCAAATATAAGCAAACATATAATAATTTAGTAAGATAACACAATCATGTAAAAATATACAAATGCGTTTATGTGTCAAAACCTTGAAAATATCACAACGTTACAACGATAATTCCCAACTCAGAATTCAACAAGCTCCTAGGGTAGTCATGCCAAATTCAATCAGGAACACGGATCCCCTCCTGATTAATGTGTGCCATCCAGGACCCGTATGATCCAGCATATATTAATAATTGTTTCTTTGGCCATTAATTTTATTAACAAAGCTCCTATGGGAGGTTAATAATAAAATTAACATGACTGTATAACTATCATTTAAATTTTTTATTCATGATTTATAATCACCACCTAGGGGTGTGCAACCATAAATCATGCTAAAATACCTTATCCTTTTAGAGATCCAATCTGGTACATGATAGAAATCTCTTCCTAGGGGTCGGGACCACCATGTTCTGCCTATGGACCAACGATGGAGGCCTTAGGTTCTCTCTTTGAAAACCTTCTCCCACTCAATCTTTTGAAATCAAGGTTTTATTTTAAGAATATGTATGAACAATTTTTAATATGAGCGACACTTCCTATTGTATATGACATGTTATCAATATACATGGCAAATCATATTATAATGCAGACAAGTAAAGCAATCAAGCAAAGCTACAAGCAAAATAATATATAACCGTAATATTATGGCTCCACCCTAGAGAATAGAAAACTAAGATTACAAGAGAATAATCGAGACATATTATCGATTCTTCATCCTTGAATCCTCAAGTTGTATCCTTCTTCATGTAATTCCATCTTTATGTCTTCAATCCCGTATAAATCGAATACTTCATATTTTCGGTCATATCCAAATTTAATGTTTCTCAAAATTGTCCCAAAAATAAAATTAAAACTACACTGGAAAATTGCACCTATTTTGAAAATTTTCTAACTCTCGGTCGGCAAGCCAATCTGGGTGATCGGCTTGCCGGTCATGCTTCATCGTCCTGCCGACCCATGAAAGTTTGGCCTGCCAAACTGGAAGTTTGGCCTGCCAAACTGGAAGTTTGGCTTGCTGGCAAAGTCAATCAATTTCTGCCCCACTGACGGCCTGTCGAACCACAAGTCCGGCCTACCAATCTACAACCTTCACAGTTCGGCATGCTGACCGAGCAGAAATCTCCATTCTAGAAAATACAATTTTTTAATGCAATTCAACAATTTTATTTTCAACAATTCAAAAACATAAAATTAGAGACTGAGGAAATACCTATGAGCAACATCATCAATCTTCTATATTCGTCTTCTCTGAATAATTATTTAATTACAAAATTCTTACAAATTTAAAACTAAATAATAATTCCTAGATGGAGATGATAGTCCGCCATCTAATTACATGAAAAAACTTAGATACACATTCTAACCTCTAAGGAACCATAACCGGTATAAATTAATTAATTAATAATAATTAAATAACGATTTAATCAACCATAATTAATTAATAAACATTCACCACATAATCCATGACAACATATATAATATATAGAAACCTAGAGTGCCAACTCTCTATAAAATTAAATTCAAGCATAGGAAAGATTAAGATCATAAAATTTATACATATAATATGATCACAAACTCAAAAATTTATGTAAAAAACCGGACCTCTGATACCAATTGTTGGAAAAAGAGTGTGTAGCGAAATTTTAAAATTTTATATCATAGTAATTTCCAAAACATAAGTTTGACATGCTATATATATAAATTAACCAGATCTTACTAACCTTTGTTTGTCGAAGAACCTCTGCAATCTGTGAAGAGAAATAACGTTTCAGAAGAGCCTCAATCAACTAGTCTTCTTTGCTATTCTCTATCCATGACTGGAGTGAGTGTGGGCTCACACGTACAGCTCTTCCACCGATGACTCTCCTTCCAACCAATTGAGAGAACCCAAAGCAAGTGTTCGTGATTTGTGAACAAAAGCTCTCAGGGAGTTTTTCAGATTCTCACTTAGCAGAGTATCACTCTTAATCTCTCAATTGATCTAAGTAACTTGTAAGAATGACTCCCAATTTATAGAGGTTGGTCCTTGGGTCAATCCTTATCAAATTAAGTCTCAAAACTCGGATCAGAATCAAATTCGGATCAATATCTAATAAGATCCACGTGAAAACGCGGGATCTTATCCTTTGCTGATCGACAGGGCGAACCACCTGATCGACAGGCCGAACAGGTCCCATCGACAGGCCAAACACGTCTATCAGTAGGTCAAACTGTCGAATAAAAAATTTGCGAATCTTTTATTTTCCACCCAAGATTCTATAGGATAAAGTCTCAGTTTTAATTTAAATAACCCAATAGAGAAGTTATCTTGTCAAAACAACTTTATCTAGATAATCTATAAGAAAATAAATCAATTTTCAATAATTCTACAAGTTTATCTTGATCTAATTTATCCAAAATTAAATCAACCGATAAACAAACAAGAATTATCCGTTCCTAATAATTCAATAAGTTTATCTTGAATTAATTTTATTACAAAATTAATTCAACCGATAAACAGATATGAATTATTTAATTCTTCCAAATTTTAACCAATCTAATAAATCCAACATAAGTCACCAATTATTAGAAAAACACGCCGTGTGGTTACAGGATGTTATGAGCTAGCAAAGGGGACCAAATGGACCTATATAGTTCAAGCTCCCAATAATTATGAAACCCAATATCCCAGATATACATTTCATAATTATCAACTCCAATGCTACTCCACTAAAAGCTTGGAGCTGCACTCTCGAACTACATAGAATTACGAAGTTCATATAGCAAAGTCTCCATGACATATCATAGTGTATCGTATCCCCATATGATAGTCCATAATTGGCTTAAGGACAAGTTCTGTCTTACCTTCCTGATTATTTTTATCTTACGTTCCATTATCTCACCATCAGAAAACTTTACATCCAAAGACAGTATACCAATTGGTTACACTTATGTATCCAAATGGTTGAGCGCTCTAGTTTTTCAATTACAGGATAACGCATAGAAGAGGATATCATTACTCCTAAAGATGAGTTATAGATTCCATATCTATGAATAACAAGTCTACGCCATCAAGAGTCATGCCTCCAATGTATCGGCATGCATACCACTATTAAGATGTGGGTGTCACCCTTTGGTACATCAAAAGACCAAGTCAAGACAATGGGCCCAACTATTCATCTCAGGATTAAGATACAACGCAAATGATTGTCTAAAGTGAATCGATTTGTCGAGACAAAATTATTAATCTAAATTAATTCACTTTATGTCCCGATCCAATACATCGTCACCTATGACAACGTGTCAATGTTTCTATTCTCAGAGTCCACCTCCGATGGTCAAGACAAACCATCTCCCTAAAGGGATATAGGCAACATAACAATATTTACATGAATAAAGCGCCCAACTTTATTCCCTCGATTGCAGATCGTATGATTTAGACCATCACCTTAAGAATCGTGTCTTTCGCATAATTCGTCTATTATATGCCCAATTCTTAAGGTTTAGGCCGACAGTCTTAGACTATTGTTTGCTTAACATACATTCAACAAATATGAGCGTAAAGAGGACAAGATTTGGCATATAAATAATGAATAAATTCTTTATTGATAAAAATGTCTCCAAAAACTTATTACATTTTTACTCCTTAGGGCATACATGTCTAACAAAATCGATCTTCAAAAATACTGTTGATCCCTTCAATTGATCAAATAGATCATCAATTCTCAAAAGTGGATACTTATTCTTAATCATGACTTTGTTCAATTCTCAGCAATCGATGCACATCCGTAACATTACATCTTTCTTCTTGATAAATAATATAGGCGCTACCCATGGGGAATGACTCGGTCGAATAAACCCTTTGTCCAGTAATTCTTGTAATTGCACCTGAAGCTCTTTGAGTTCCCCTGGAGCCATACGATATGGAACCTTTGAAATTTGGGATATTGACCTCAATTCAATTTCGAATGAAATCTCCCGCTCTGGCGGTAAGCCTGGTAACTAGTCCGAAAACACGTCAATGAATTCTTTTACTATGGGGACATTCTCTGGTCCTAACTGAGCCTCTTATTCCTTGTTTACTAGATTCACCAGATAACCGGTGCATCCACTTTCCAACATATTTCTTGCCTTCAATGCCAAAATAGCACCTTTGGAGCCTTAGGAATCTTCCCCAAATACACGAATTTCTCACTTCCAAAAGGCCAAAACATAACCTTGCGATGTCGGCAATTAATCTTGGCAGTGTACTTTCCCAGGAAATCTATTCCCAAGAGAACCTCATAATCTTGTATATCGATTATTATTAAATCGATATACAATTCTCTTCCACAAACCATAATGGGTATATGACATAACCGAAAATCAGAACTTAACACCTCCCTAGAGGGAAGTGCAGTCCTAAAAGTTTGTTCTATCCTATCCCCTTCATTTCCTATCTGTTTAGCAAACTTAAGCGATGCAAACGAATGCATTACTCTAGAATCAAATAAAACATAAGCATCAGTATTGGCCATAGAAAACTAACCTGTCACCACTGTTAGGGTTCCCACATCATCCTCATTCTTTGTGTGGGCATAAATCCGTCCACTGGATTTTGGAGCTTCCAAGCGTCCCTGACTGATGGTAGGGCCTTCAATCTATGCTTGGACTACATGAAGTTGAGTTCCTAGGGCCTTTGTTGACTCTGAGTATTCTGATCCTGGGAATTGGAGAAATAATTTTTGGCATAGTGTCCTTCTTTGCCACAGATGAAACACTTATTGGCGCCAGCTTTGCACTCTCCTGCATGCCTCTTACCGCACTGACCACAAAGAGGTTTGTTATTTCCTCCATTAGTTATCCTCTTCTAAGGTTGTCCTTTCTAGTTCTTTATACTATTCACGTTCCATTTTCTCTTATTATTGGCATTACGGTTGCATCCAACTGGATGACTCTTGGAGTGCCCTTGACTCGTAATACTTCCTTGTCCTTTTACTTGTATGGCTTGACTCTGTTTAGGTAAAGCTTTTTCTTCCTTTTGAGCTTTAAAAATTCTTGCTCTCTCCTCCTTACCACAAGCAATTCTAAACTCAGCTCTAGTAACCCGTTCGATGCAATCCTCTACATCTTTAGGGGCTTGCCCTCCACTATCAACTACAAGGGCTATGTCGGTTCAAAACATCTGCATTAATCTTCTTATCCGCTCCTAATTAGTAGGTACTAGTTTGGGACATAGATGCACCAACAGATTGAATCTCTTTACAGCGTCAGCCACTGACATATTGCATTGTTTAAAGTTTTTGAATTCTTCTTACTAGGCTGCCATTGTTTCCACATTGAAATAAGCCCTTCTGAATTCTTCTATGAAATCTGGCCACAACATTTTGTCTACGTTCCTTCTACGTTCTATCAACTCCCACCATCTCCTAGCATCCTTGGTGAGAGAAAATGAGGCACATAAGACTTTCTCACGATCATTGAGCCCCATAAATTTCAAAACTCTCTCTATTCCAGTAAGCCAATCATCGGCTTCTAGTGGATCATTAGATCTATCAAATTTTGAGGCTTTCATCTATCGAAATCTTTCATAAAATTTAGTAGCAGATGCTATTGGAGCAGCTGGAACAACTGATATAGCTGGTTCCACTTGCTAAGGCGGCGGCACTAGGGGTGGCGAGTTCGTGTGTGCCTGTGGTTTAGGATTTTGGTTCGCTAACTGTTCTCTTAACTCTTGCATTTCTAACTCCTGAGCTTAGAGTTTCTGTTGTAATTCTATAATCATAGCCATCAGGTCCTGATTCGCAGGTCCATCGGGCGCATCAGCCATCGATAGTAAAGTTTGTTTATAGGCCTACTGTACAATTTCATTATTACGTCAACATATACTTTTAACTTAATAGTATTTCAGAGAAATATTTTCCAAATAGTATAAATACATGCAAACATGAACAATAACATAGACTTAATATTTCATTTCTCACATTTCATTTCATTAACTTCTTCCTTTTCTTTTACATTCTCCATTCCCAAAACATTACATAAGTGACTATCATACATACTTACTTTCTTTTCTTACATAAACTGTTCATATCTTTCCGAGAGCAGTTATCTCTTCCGGCTACATATACCCTATCGCCATGAAGGATTCCACTTGCCGGAG
Source organism: Artocarpus heterophyllus (assembly GCA_025403435.1). Lineage (NCBI taxonomy): Eukaryota > Viridiplantae > Streptophyta > Magnoliopsida > Rosales > Moraceae > Artocarpus > Artocarpus heterophyllus. Next base: position 29,134,568 of record CM046345.1, on the reverse strand, counting down.
TACATTCATATACAAAAGCAACATGGCCAAAACAGTACTAATCATACATCTACATACATCTTAATACATACAGATCTTCATAGGCCCATTTCTTTCTAATCTGACTCTACACCAGACATATCACTATTTTTGGGATCCTCCTGAGGGTCCTCCTCCTCCTCCTCCTCTTCATCCAAATCGGTAGACTCGTCGTCACTTGCAACTATAGGTTCAGGAGGTACTGGAACAAATTTGAGCTCATCATCATCGTCGTCGTCATCGTCTTCATCATCTTCTTCCATTTTTATTGGGGGATCCTCTAAGGGCGCGGCTACATTTTGCTCCGTATGCAATACTTCCATAGTGAAATCATTGAGACTAAGAAAATCTCTAAGATACCGTATCTGGTGCTGGACTGCTTCAGGAAGTTCTCTCCAAATAAGGTCACAAATTCGTCACAGTGGGATTTTCGATGGGATCAACGGTACCATAGTACGATGAAACCTTAGGATATAATGATCCACTGGCTCACCTACGTACCTACCCCATAACGGTTCTATGCATAAATACAACCTACGACGCCAATCTGCCCATAACATTGGAATCACTTGAACTTGCATGTTATCAACAGGTGGGAATGGTGCTAATGCTTCTGAGATCTGTGCTTTAAATCCTTCCCAATTATGTTGTCGCTCTTCTGGTTCAAGCCCGATCCACCATTCCAGGGCTACTCCTACTAGTCGCCCTGAGGCTAGTAGAACTTGCAAATGCTGTGGGGTATGGCAAGTCCCGAAAATTACTTCTATCTCATGAAACCATTCTGTCAAAATCATCGGTCGTTGACTGCCATAGTAGCGCAGAGATATCATCTCTTGGAAGGCAATACTCACTCTCCGCCCTGCCTCCACGTCATGGTTATTATACGGCTCTGCCATATACTATATTTAATATCTCAATTGGCATTACATTCTCACATAGAATCACAATTTAGTATTTCTATATTAAAAATTAAACTATCTTACTTGAGCTATGGCAGTGGAGTAAACGGTAAGTGCAGTAGGGTGGCAGGATTTTCGCTCTGATACTAACTATCACAACCTGCCTTGCCGGGCTGTGATAAACGTTTTTCTTACTTACGTATAGGGTAAAACTTAGGGAATTTTTTTTTTATAACTATTTCACATATATTGGTTTTAATTGTTAGACATGTATGCCCTAAGGAGTAAAAATGTAATAAGTTTTTAGAGACATTTTTATCAATAAAGAATTTATTTATTATTTATATACCAAATCTTGTCCTCTTTACGTTCATAATTGTTGAATGCATGTTAAGCAAACAAAAGTCTAAGACTGTCGGTCTAAACCTTAAGAATTAGGCATATGATGGACGGATTATGCGGAAGACACGATTCTTAAGGTGATAGTCTAAATCATAAGATCCGCAATCAAGGGAATAAAGTTGGGCGCTTTATTCATGCAAAGATTGCTATGTTGTCTATATCCCTTTTGGGAGATGGTTTGTCTTGACCATCGGAGGTGGACTCCGTGAATAGAAACATTGGCACGTTGTCATAGGTGACGATGTGTTGGATCAGGACATAAAGTGAATTGATTTGGATTAATATTTCTGTCTTGGCAAATCGATTCACTTTAGACAATCATTTGTGTTGTACCTTAATCCTAAGATGAATAGTGGGCCCATTGTCTTGGCTTGTGTCTTTTGATGTACCAAAGGGTGACACCCACATCTTAATAATGGTATGCATGCCGGTACGTTGGAGGCATGACTCTTAATAGTGTAGACCTGTTATTCATAAATATAGAATCCATAGCTCCTTTTTAAGAGTAATGATATCCTCTTATATGCGTTATCCTGTAATTGGAAAACTAGAGCGCTTAACTATTTGGATACATAAGTGTAACTGAATGGTATACTATCATTCGATAGTAAGTTTTCTGATGGTGAGATAATGGAACGTAAGATAAAAATAATCGAGAAGGTAAGACAGAACTTGTCCTTAAGCCAATTGTGGATTATCATATAGGGATACGATACACTATGATATGTCATGGAGACTTAGCTATACGAGCTTCGTAATTCTATGTAGTTCGAGAGTGCAGCTCCAAGCTTTTAGTGGAGTAGTGTAACGTCCCGAAATTTATTTAATGTTAATGTAATGTAAATGATGAATTAGTGTGCCATAATTAACGTTTTAACCTTAATTAGATTATTTGGTTGGGTTCTGAATTTTTGGTTGTTTTGTTAAATTAATGAATTCGAAGGATTTCTTATTGTTTTAAGATGATGTTTTGAGTTTTAAAACACCACAAATTGTAAAATGTTAAAAATACTCTGTTTTGTAAAACCGTGGGCGGCACATGGTTTTCGCATAGTAAAACCGCCCACCGATTTTCTCTTTTTATTTCCCTCTTCTCTCTCTCTCTCCTCACTCTCCCGCAACCTCTCTCTCTCTTCCTCTTGATATCTCTCGGCAGCTCTCTCTCTCTACATCTCTCTCTCAAATTTTTGAAACCACATTCGAATCCAAGCTTTGGGATAGCAAGGAGGAAGCTCGGGGACGTGATTCGGCAACCGAGAACGCGGATTGAACCTTCGATTCGAGGTTAGATTCGAAATTTCTAAACTTTTTACAAAATTTTCAATTTTGTGTGTTTTTGAAATCTAGGTTTGTTTAAGCTTAGAAAACCGTGGATTTGTGCTAAATGAACTTAGAACAACTAGAATCTAAGCTTAGATTGAAGAAAAACGGATTGGATTCAAGATTTTTCATTTTTCTCCTCTTTTTCTCATTTTTGGATTTTTGAGGATTTTGAGTTTAAATGTTGTTTAAATGAGTTCAAACATGTTCTAGTATGTTTTTCTATCAACTATGGTTGTTTTTCATGCCTGGGATTTGAGAAAAACAGGTTGGAATCCGGATTTGGATTTTAGGGATCGAGAAACCCGTGGCTGGAAATTTCTGGGTTTTCCCAGTTCGGCAGGCCGAAGTTCATGTTCGGCAGGCCGGAGTGATGATCGGCAGGCCGGTGTTCTTCCGACCGGCAGGCCGAATCTGGGGAAATGTTCGGCCGACCGAACTTTGCTTCCGGCAGGCCGAACTGTACAGTTTGGCAGGCCGAAGCAGGACGTCCGGCAGGCCGACCGAGGCATGAAAAATTTTGTGATTTTTACCCGTTTTCACTGTTTTGAACCCAGATTTAAATCCCAACCTTATAGGATGATTTTAAAGGTACAAATGGCACACTAGGACATCATGAAATGATTTAGTAACATAGAATGTCTCGAACTAGATATTGATCGACTTAGTTTGTATCTAGGATCGTTCGTGGTTCCGTGGAGCTAACGTATAGCGGACCGGGATTACGGTGTGGGGCACCGGCACGAGTATTGAGGTAGGACTTCTATCCTATTTCTTTGGTAGCCTGGTTTTGAAATGATTTGGCTTTGAAAATGATTTCTATCAAAATGTTTTCAACGGTTGTTTGAAAAATGAATTTATCGGTTATATTTTGATATACCGTGAACTAAAATGAATTTCATAATAAATGTAATTGACAACACTCGGTAATTGGGTTTTGAATGATAATGATAATAAACACATGGGCATGATGCCATATCAGAGATCGGGTCATGTAGCGATCGACCTTGGGGGCAGGTCCCGAAACCCAGCTGGGCCACTACAGTGGTCATTTCATGGTTTGCCTAGGTAAAGGTAAATTGGTGTTTTGATTTGACGAGTAGACTGTTCTGTGTCAGGACGGTTTTACTCAAATTGTTTATTTATTTATTTATTTAAGTTTTCTTTGAATAACTTCTAATAATGCTATGTTCCTTTGCGTTAAACTATTTTTATAAAACATAGTCCTACTGAGCCTTTCGCTCACGTTTTATTGTTTTAAATTTCCCCCATCTAGGTGGTCTTCCATTTAGGTTTGGACAAGATTCTTCGGACCGAACTCAGGAGCAATAGGAGAGTTTATTTATATTTTGTATTATTTAATCAAGGCATGTAAGACTTAACTTTATTTGTACTTGGACTGTAATTGTATTTATGATATTGTCATAACCATGTGTGTGCACAAGTTGTGGGTTGTGGAACCCATATTCGCGGTTTTTATTTGATTTTTATTACCTGCTTAATTTTTATAAATCCTTTTATAAAATGTGGTGGAAAATCTTCTTAATTTTTATTTAATTTGATTCTCAAACTCTCGATTTTTAATTAAATTCTCTTTTAATAAATCTAAATATTCCGCCACGTCACCTCCCGTACTCCGGGGCGTGACAAGTAGCATTGGAGTTGATAATTATGAAATGTATATCTTGGATGTTGGGCTTCATAATTATCAAGAGCTTGAACTATATAGGTCCATTTGGTCCCCTTTGCTAGCTCACAATATCCTGTAACGACACAGCGTCCTTTTCCAATAATTGGTAACTTATATCAGATTTATTAGATTGGTTGAACTTTGGAAGAATCAAATAATTCATGTCTGTTTATCGGTTGAATTAATTTTGTGATAAAAATTAATTCATGATAAACTTGTTAAATTATAAGGATCTGATAATTCTTGTATGTTTATCGGTTGATTTAATTTTATATAAATTAGATCAAGACAAACTTGTAGAATTATTGGGAATTGATTTATTTTCTCAGAGATTATCTAGATAAAATTGTTTTGATCAAATAACTTATCTATTGGGTTATTTGAATTAAAACTGAGACTTTATCCCATAGAATCTCGAGTGAAAAATAAAAGATTCGCGAGATTTTTATTCGACAGTTTGGCCTACCGATGGACGTGTCTGGCCTGCTGATGGGGCCTGTTTGGCCTACCGATCAGGTGGTTTGGCCTACCGATCAACGAAGGATAAGATCACACGTTTCCAAGCGGATCTTATCAGATATTGATCCAAACTTGATTCAGTTTCGAGTTTTTGAGACCGAATCTAATAAGGACTAACCCAGGACCAATCTCTATATAAAGGGAGTAAGTCTTAAGAGTTACTCAGATTAATTGAGAGATTAAGAGTGATACTCTGCTAGTGAGAATCTGAAACTCCCTGAGAGCTTTTGTTCACAAATTATGAACACTTGCTTTGGTTTTTCTCGATTGGTTGGAAGGAGTGTCACCTGGTGGAAGAGCTGTACGTGTGAGCCCACACTCACTCGGGTCGTGGATAGAGAATAGCAAAGAAGACCAGTTAGTTAAGGCTCTTCTGGAATGTTACTTCTCTTCATGTTTTGTGAGGGTTCTTTGACACACAAAGGTTAGTAAGATCTAGTTAATTTATGCATATAGCATGTCAAACTTGTGTTTTGAAAATTACTCTAATGTAAAATTTTTAAAATTCCGCTACGTACTATTTTTCCAACGTTAACAACCTTCAGAATACAAACATATACATATATTTATATAAGCAATCTTTATATTACAATACTATTTGCTAAACATTTCGTTTCAAAATAACATAACATATGTTATAGTGGAAATAAAACTTGTGGCAGTATCCATACCCATTCTGCACATTACTCATCCCTCCGCCAGCTGAACTATGAATTTATTCTGGCCTTCTTATCGGAATACCTAAAGCATGAAAAACTTAGTGAGCTTACGCCCAATAAGTCCCAATACAACCCCCATGCACATTCAATAAAATGCATGATCTAGTTATGTTTTCTTATAAACATTCTTTATCATTGTCATATCTTATCATTAGCTAAGGCCCAAGTGTTCGTATCATTGGACATATAGGTCACGTAATACTGTGACCATTCTATATCCTTAAACTCCTCTTGAGTCAGGAGTTGGTATGACACTTTCCTTAATTTTTGGCGATATATTTACCAGTCCAATTATTATGGTTGTCATACCATACATGAAGTGATAATCACATATTATACACGAAACATAAATTCTCGTGTACGGCATAGTACACACAGGTACATACTTTATATACACATAGGTACACATTAATATACACACAGGTACATAACATAATATACACACAGGTATTTATTCTGTATACTCACAGGTATACACTAATGTACTTATAGGTATTCATATTATAGCATACATACAGGTATACACCTTGATATACACACAGGTATATATATATATATATATTTCACATTCTATACCTACAATTTCATACTATAGGTGGGATGGAAACTTACTTGATTCAATTGCTAGGCAAGTCAACTTTAGTTCCCTCTCTCCTAGACTTCTAGGATCCTTTTGGCCAATTACAAAGCTAGTAGCTAAATTTCACTATTTTCTCTATGTTTCAATATAAAATGTTCGTTAGTTAATAAATCAAGTTGTATAACTATACACAACTCCGATAACCACCGGTTTTCTTATTCTTATCTTATTCTACCCTATCGTCTCTAACGAAGGATGGAAAACTTCCTAATCATTTCTTATCCTTTTTTTGAAATGTTCCAGAGTAATTCGAATCACTAGGGAAAAACGATAGGTTTGCCCCTGGCGGGCCTACTAAACTTCCCAAGTTCAACCTCTCTATTCTAATAAAAATAGCCACGTATCAACCTTAGAATAATACCCTGAGGTGTCGGGTCTCCTTATTTTACGTCTATATCCCCTTTTATAAAACTTTGCAATTTTGTCCCTTAACTGAAAATTTTGACGATTTTACCCTCGAAACTAAAATTAATCTCTTTAAACCAAAATTTTCCATTTTTCACAAGGATCGTTTTTATTCAAAGCACCATACCACAAATCCTTTTAAAAAATGATGATTTTGCCCCTATAAAATTTTTTCTAATTTTAATAAATTCTTGTAAAATGAAAAGGTCATAAATGGTTGAGATTTTCGACTAATTGTTCGCGATGTCTAACACTTTCGTCGTGATCTACAACTTTTATGTTTTAACTTTTTCAAAATTCTCACTGCACAAGGGTTTTTGGGCATTTTTCAAATCTGCCAAGGGAAAACCTTTTCTTACAGTTTAGCCCTTGGGTTATTTTTGTAAAAATCTATTTCAAAACTGCCTTCCAGCCACAGTATAAGTAGATTAAACCTTTGCCTAGGTCATTTTCAATCCCCATCATCATTTTTAAAAAACTAGCATTAAAATTTCAAAAATAGTATATTTTGCAAAAATTAAAATTTCAACATTCAACCCTAAATTTCACAACATCAACATACCATAAATCATTTTTCTATGGAATTTAACTAAAAATTTGCTTAAAAACCCACATGCTTTTTGAGATAACAAAAATAAAAAAAAAATCACTAAACTTTAAATTTAAGAAAATAAAACTTACCCAAATAACACTTTGTGCTTTTAGCCTTCCAAGGCTCCTTTGGAACTCCTTTCTAGACATCATTTTCATGCAAGAACACCTTGAATTAACTTTCCTTTCTTCACCCATGAAACACCCAAGAAAGCTTGGCAAAAGTTTAGGTTTTTACCTTAAACCTTAATGAAATTCCTTGAATTTTGCTTCTTAAACTTGATTGGGGGTAATTTTGCAAAGAGTTGGATTTGAGAAAATTCTTGGGATGGTTCTCCAATGGTGGCCGTGGGGTTGGTGGAAGATGGAATGAAAATTTTGGCTAAAATCACATTTATTTCATGCTTATCCAATGGGGTGACTCGCCAAGTAATCCTTAAGGTTACTAATGTGGTTCAATTTGATTGGGCCACCTTTCATGACATGTGGCCTAATGAAATCCTAATGAGTGTCCACTTGGTGGGCCCAAAAATTTACACTGTGTAATTTTTTACTAAACAGTATTTTTCTTATACTGCAATAGTAAAATCAGTGCAAAACATATCCTTAGACTGTATAAAATATTTTACTTGCCTTTGGTGCATTTTTAGAGGCCAAACATAACATTTTTTATATCTGCGCTTTCACTTAGCAGTGTACCTATACTACTTCGGCCTCCTTTTTACACTGGTTTAGGGTTTTTGTGAACTCTATACCTCATTCATACCATAATTATCCATCTATGTATATCACAATTTTGCAATTAATTGCAATATAAAATTTATTTTATGGATATTATTTATAAATTCTTGAGTATTTAAACTCATAAATATGTATTAACAATATTCAGCATTGCGTCATGTTCACAGTGAAATATCCATTTAATACTGCTTATTTATACATTATCGTAATTTTTATACAAAATACAATTTTCAAGGGTAAATTCATTAATTAAACACAATTAAATATTAGATTTTATTAATAAACTTCCCTGGTCATTACAGGAGCTGGGTTCATTAAACCAATGTTATGTTTCACATCACAATCACACAAAAGCCTCACTGCAACTTTGTCATAAGTTCTCCCCTTGGTTAAAAATTTAAGATAATTATGAATTAAGATTTCTAACCTAGCTTTAAGTAATTTTCAGGTTTTACTGAGTTGTGCACCTAAATGACACTATAAAAATCAACTATGAACAATAAACACGGTGAAACATAAGCAGTTTCAGCAAGAAATTTAAAGAATAATCTGTACAATCAACTACATAAACATGTCTAAGGTTTTGAATTTACCTTTAACTATAAATAACTTAGCTAAACATAATTAAAATTGACAACGAAAACACAAAAATTAACAACATTACAGATCACACATATGAACTAGAAGAAGAGGTTGTGAAGATCTCCAAGACTCCTTAAGTAGCAAGCCCTTTGGATCTCCTCCTTTGTCTCCTTCTTTTCTCTCTTTTCTTGTTGTGTTGTTCTAAGTTTTTTGAGGCCAAAAACATTGGCTTAGAATTCCATAATGATTCTTATATACTAGTAGGGTTTCTAAATAGTAAAATGAGTTTTTGAGGTCAAAAATCCTCAAAAACGTGTTTAGCGGTGTGGACTGCACGTTGGGCATTGGCGTAGCCTACAGTAGCCATGGTTGGGCACGTGAGTTACGCTGGTAGGCACACAGGACTCATTGGCAACAAGTTGGCATGTGGCGTGCTGGGTGCTATGCAGGCGCATAATGCAAGCAGGTGGGGAGTCTTTGGGCTGCATGGAGCACGCGGATGGGTTGCACAGGCAAGCACTGGGTGCTCCAAACTAGGCTACAGCGTGAGGATGGAATTTTTTGCCCTTTTTGCTGTTTTCGCTTGTTTAAACTCCGATTTGCAATCTACGACTTCCATTGGACTCAAAATTGAATGCTTGATATTTTTCACTCTAAAAATCTTCATTTTTCTCCCTCTTTTTTATCGTCAATATTAAAATACCTAAAATCACAAAATAAAATTAAAACATAAGTATTACTCAAAAACTTAGACAATAAATGCAAGGAAAAATGATGGAAATATGATGAATTATGCACTTATTAGATATCATTCCCACAACGATTGTGTTTAATTCTAGCAACTACCAAAATTAGATTAGACTTTAGAATCATTTGGATAATCAATTAAAAAGAAATAAACAAAAATAAGAAAATTAAAATAAAGTGAAAATAAAGTAAATGAAAATGTAAACTAAAACTAAAATAAAAATAAATGATAACAAAACGGGCCAAGAGGAACTATTTCACCAACTCTCCATTGCTATTGGTAATTGCCTAGACTAGTGACAAATTAATTCCCCCAATTTATTGGCATAGAACACTAATGTATCTCAATTTTTCCTCTCCCAAGTACTCAATTGAAGAATACCCAAATTAACCAAATCCAATATTCCTATACAAAGTCAATTGCTAAGGGTTCATTAAGCACGTTCTACAGTTAACCACAAAAAAAAATTGTAAGTCTTCCAACTCTACAATTTTCTTGGTTGTATTTCCTAAACCCACATCTAAAATCCTCCTTTACCAAGGACTAATCCTAAATGCATAATCAACTAATTAGTGATCAAGCAATTAGAGACATTAAGCTCAAAAAAACACGAATAAAGAGAAAATAAAAATCAACTTGCAATGATCCAAGAAAATAATCCAATCATAATTTCAACTTAGGTCCATAACCTCTAGACTGAGAAACTTTAGCAACTCATAATCACAAAAAAAATTAAGCAACACCAATAATCAAGCATTTTAAGATTATACAAAGATATAGAAAATTAAATCGGAAAGAAATCGCCAAATGGAGGTGTCACAAGCTCCAAAACTTCCTCCTCAAATCTTCTTTTTCCTCTTCTTTGAAGCTCCAAAATGCCTTTTTGAATGGTGTTTTATTAGAAATAAAACCTAAATCTAAAACTAGAAATAAAATCCTAAAACTAGAAAGAAAAACTACTTTAAATATTTTTTTTTCTCTTCATTGCATTCTTTGGAATCAACTCTCCATCCCCAAAAATGGGGGCCTTGGTTTTTGTGTATTCATCTCCAAAATGGGTTTTTTTTTTTTAAGAGCTTTAGCTCTTTTTTTCTTTTCTTTCTTCCCACGCCAGCCAAAGGGAATTGTAGCCCAAAAACTAGTCTTGATGCACTCACCACGTGCCAGTGCTTCATTAGGGGTAGGTGTAGTGCAATCTAGGTGGCGAAAAACGAATGGAAGTTGAAACGAGAACATGGAAAAGACGTTAAGTTACGTTTTATGGGATCAGGCTCAGGCTGAGGTAGTAAGGGACAGGTACGACACGTGGCACGCTAGTGGCACGTGCTAGCGGGGTTCGGCCTGTTATGAGTCTATGCTTCAAGCGCCCCTATCAGCATTGAAAACACGCTTCCATCTTTCCATTGTGCTGTTGATCTGACCATCCCAAGAACAGGTTTGGCAAGTATTTTAGTTGCACAACTTGTTAGACATGCATGCCCTAAGGAGTAAAAATGTAATAAGTTTTTGGAGACATTTTTATCAATAAAGAATTTATTTATTGTTTATATACCAAATCTTGTCCTCTTTGCATTCATATTTGTTGAATGTATGTTAAGCAAATAATAGTCTGAGACTGTCGGTCTAAATCTTTAAGAATTGGGCATATGATTGACAGATTATGTGGAAGACATGATTCTTAAGGTGACGGTCTAAATCATAAGATCCGTAATCGAGGGAATAAAGTTGGGCACTTTATTCATGTAAAGATTGTTATGTTATCTATATCCCTTTTGGGAGATGGTTTATTTTGACCATCGGAGATGGACTCCATGAATAAAAACATTGGCACGTTGTCATAGGTGACAATGTGTGGGATCGGGATATAAAGTGAATTGATTTGAATTAATAATTTTGTCTCGACAAATCGATTCACTTTAGATAATCATCTGTATTGTATCTTAATCTTGAGATGAATAGTGGGCCCATTGTCTTGACTTGTGCCTTTTGATGTACCAAAGGGTGACACCCACATTTTAATAGTGGTATGCATGCTAGTACGTTGGAGGCATGACTCTTGATAGCGTAGACCTGTTATTCATAAATATGTAATCTATAGCTCCTCTTCAGGAGTAGTGATATCCTCTTATATGCATTATCCTATAATTGAAAAACTAGAGCGCTCAACCATTTGGATACATAGGTGTAACTGAATGGTATACTGTCCTTGGATAGTAAGTTTTTCCATGGTGAGATAATGGAACGTAAGATAAAAATAATCGGGAAGGCAAGAAAAAACTTGTCCTTAAACCAATTATGGATGATCCTATGGGGATACGATATACTATGATATGTCATGGAGACTTAGCTATACGGGCTTCGTAATTCTATGTAGTTCGAGAGTGCAGCTCTAAGCTTTTAGTGGAGTAGCGTTGGAGTTGATAATTATGAAATGTATATCTGGGATATTGGGTTTCATAATTATTAAGAGCTTGAATTATATAGGTCCATTTGGTCCCCTTTACTAGCTCATAAAATCCTGTAACGATACAGTGTACTTTTCCAATAATTGGTGACCTATGTTAGATTTATTAGATTGGTTAAAATTTGGAAGAATCAGATAATTCATGTCTGTTTATCGGTTGAATTAGTTTTGTGATAAAATTAATTCAAGATAAACTTGTTGAATTATTAGGATCGGATAATTCTTGTATGTTTATCGGTTGATTTAATTTTAAATAAATTAAATCAAGATGAACTTATAGAATTATTAGGAATCCATTTATTTTCCTAGAGATTATCTAGATAAAGTTGTTTTAATTAGATAACTTTTCTATTGGGTTATTTGAATTAAAACTAAGACTTTATCCTCTAGAATCTCGGGTGGAAAATAAAAGATTCGCTGAGATATTTTTTTGGTAGTTCGGCATGCCAATCCTCAAGTTCGGCCTGCCGATGGGCAAGTTTGGCCTGTCGATGTGCGAAGAATAAGATTATGCGTTTTCACACGGATTTTATCAAATATTGATCCAAATTTGATTCTTATTCAAATTTTTGAGACCTAATCTGATAAGGACTGACCCCAGACCCCACCTCTATAAATAGGTAGTAAGTCATATGAGTTATTTAGATCAATTGAGATATTAAGAGTGATACTCTACTGGTAAGAATCTGAAACTCCCTGAGAGCTTTTGTTCACAAATCACGAACACTTGCTTTGGGTTCTCTCAATTGGTTGGAAGGAGAGTCACCTGGTGGAAGAGCTGTACGTGTAAGCCCACACTCACTCCGATCGTGGATAGAGAATAGCAAAGAAGACCAGTTGGTTGAGGCTCTTCTGGAACATTACTTCTCTTCACTGATTTCAGGAGCTTTTCGGCACACAAAGGTTAGTAAGATCTGGTTAATTTATACATATGGCATGTCAAGCTTGTGTTTTAGAAAATACTCTGAGACTAATTGTTGGAAAAATAGTACGCAGCGGAAAGCTGAAAATTTTTCCAAAAAAGGTACAGTTTTTCAATGCAGTTTTAATTTTATTTTTGGGACAATACTAAGAAACATTAAATTTTGGATATGATTAGAAATATGAGGTATTCGATTCATACGGGATTGAAGACTTGAAGATGGACATTACATAATGAAAGATACAACCTGAGAATTCGAGGATGAAGAATCCATAATATGTTTCGATTATTCTCTTGTAATTTTTTATTTCTATTCTCTAGGGTGAAACCATAATATTACAGTTATTATTATTTTGCTTGTAGCTTTGCTTGATAGCTTTGCTTGTCTGCATTATAATATAATTTGCCATGTATATTGATAACATGTTATATAAAATAGGAAGTACCGCTCATATTAAAATTGTTCATGCATGTCTCTTAAAATAAAACCTTCATTTCAAAAGATTAAGTGGGAGAAGGTTTTCGAAAAGAGGACCTACGGCCTCCATCGTTGGTCCATAGGAAGAACATGGTGGTCCCAACCCCTCGAAAGGGATTTCTATCAAGTACTAGATTGGATCTCTAAGAGGATAAGGTATTTTAGCATGATTTATAGTTGCACACCCCTAGGTGGTGATTATAAATCATCAAAAAAATATTGAAACGATGGTTATACGCTCAAGTTAATTTTATTATTAACCTCCCCTAGGAGCTCTGCTAATAAAATTTATGGCCATAGAAACGATTATTAATATATGCTGGACCATATGAGTCCTGGATGGCATATATTAATCAAGAGGGGATCTGTGTTCCTGATTGAATTTGGCATGACTCCCCTAGGAGCTTGTTGAATCCTGAGTTGGGAATTATAGTTATAAGGTTGTAATATTTTTAATGTTTTGACACATAGACACATTTGTGTGTTATTACATGATTGTTATCTTACTAAATAATTATTATATGTTTGCTTATGTTTGGTATATGATTCTTTATTGCAGATTAAAAATGTCTAAAAATGCTTTATCATCGATACTTGACAAAAATCTATTAACCGGAGAGAATTATAATGATTGAAAATGGAACCTAGATATCGTCCTCTCATTTGAGAAACTGAAATTTTTCCTGACAACCCCTTGTCCTCCTGAGCCTATGGGAGATTCCACCAATGAGCAATTCTAAGCGTACGATCGCTGGAAAGATACTAATGATTAGGCCCGTTGCTATGTTATGGCTAGCATGAATAACATGCTGCAGGCTCAACATTAGGATTATGAGACTGCGAAGCAGATCTTGGATAATCTTGAGGATATGTTTGGAGGCCAGGCTATAACAAAGCGGCAAGGGGCGCTTCAGAAACTTCTTAACTGTAAGCAGAGACTAGGGACATTTGTAAAAGCGCACATGATGTTGGTCATGAGCTACCTCGTTGAGGCTCAAACCAATGGAGCTGACATCGATGCTAAAACTCATATGACTATGGTCTTTGAGACTCTATCAAAGGAATATATTCTGTTTAGAGCTATTTTTAATTTGAGCAATAGGCAAGATATGACCTTAACAGAATTAATAAAATAGTTACAGAAGCTCAAACTGTTGATCAAGGAGTCTCCTGCGGGTGGAGAGGCCAATAAGGTAGCTGCTTCTGGTTCCAATCCCAACTCTGGGAATAGAAAGAAGCAACGGAGAAGTCTTTTATTCCTGCTAGCATCAAGAGCAAGAAAAAGAAGAAGAAGAACCTAAAAAAGCTTAAGTGCTTCTTCTACAGAAAGGTCGGGTACATCAAGAAGCATTGCAAGGACTTCCTTTTCAAAGGAAGTAGGTGTGATCTTCTGTATTTAGAAACTTCTTTGGTTGAGGAATCCAGTGACATTTGGGTCATAGATTCTAGTGCAAATAATCATGTTTGTATTTCTCTACAAGGGTTCAAAGAAACGAGAAGTCTGCTACATGAAGACTTCATACTTCGAATAGGCGATGGATCCTTGGTCTTAGTGGAAGTAGTGGGAGACGTCCATCTTCATTTTGATAATTATAGGAATTTAATTTTGCAAGATTGTTTTTATGTTCCTAAATTTAAAAGGAATTTAATTTTTGTAGCTTATTTATTTAAAGACTCCTATTTGGTTTCTTTTAATGATAAAGTGGTGATTCGTAAAAACAAATCTTTTATTTGTTTTGGATGGATGCAAAATAATCTATATTTTATCAAACCTAACATGGACTTACTACTTAATGCTAAGATGAATGATAATAACTCTAAAAGACTTAAAACTTCTCACTTTAATAAGACTTATCTTTGGCATTTGTGCCTTGGTCATATTAACCTGAATAGGATTCAAAGGTTGGTAAGGGATGGACCTTTAAGTTAGTTAAAAGTGGAATCTATACCTCAATGTGAATCTTGTTTGGAGGGTAAAATGACCAAAAGACCATTCGGGTCTAAGGGCAATAGGGCCGAAGGGGTTCTAGAACTTGTGCATAGTGATGTTTGCGGACCGATGAACATCTGGGCATGAGGAGGGTATGAGTACTTTGTCACTTTCATTGACGATTACACAAGGTATGAGTATGTGTACCTGATGCACCACAAAAGTGAAACTTTTGACAAGTTCAGGGAGTTTCGGGTTGAAGTGGAAAAGCAATTGGGCAAACCCATAAAGGCACTTCGATCCGATCGAGGTGGAGAATACATTTCTGATGAGTTCTTGGGACACTTATTAGAGAATGGGATTTTATCCCATTTGACTGCGCTGGGCACTCCGTAGTAGAATGGCGTAGCGGAGAGAAGAAATAGGACTTTATTGGACATGATTAGGTCCATAATGAGTTATTCATCATTGCCATTAACCTTTTGGGGATATGCACTACAAACTGCATGTTATCTTTTGAACAATGTGCCTTCAAAATCGGTCCCTAAAACTCCTCATGAGTTGTGGATGAGCAAGAAGACATCCTCAAACCATATTCGCATATGGGGATGTCCGACTCATGTCTTGTTTAAGGATGCGAATAAGTTGGAAGCACATTCGAAAGTTTACGTGTTTGTAGGATATCCAAAAGAGACTAAAGGGGGTTATTTCTATAACCCAACAGAAAATAAAGTTGTGATTTCAACTAATGCAACTTTACTTGAGGAGAGTTACATCGATGACTTTAAGCCTCGAAGCAAAGTGGTGCTTGAGGAGTTAAGGAGTGATCCGATCACTCTGGAGGTTCCGAATGAAACCGTTTCAATCAGTGTAGAAAAACCAAACAAACCTGAACAACAACCTGAGGGACTTCGGCATGGTGGGAAGATCGGGCATCAACCTGAGAGGTATATGTTCAATGGGGAGGTCTTTTTGGCTGAACCGAAAGAACATGACAGGGATCCTTATACTTTCACAGAGGCTATGGAGGATGTTGATTCAAAACTCTGGATAAAGGCCATGAGCACAGAGATGAAGTGTATGGAGACTAATCAGGTCTGAGAGCTTGTGGATCTTCCTGAAGGGGTAAAACCCATAGGGTGTAAGTGGATCTACAAAAGGAAAAGAGGAGAAAATGGAAAGGTCGAAACCTTTAAGGCTAGACTGGTAGCTAAGGGTTATACACAAAAGGAAAGAATCGATTATAAGGAAACCTTTTCGCCTGTAGCCATGCTTAAGTCCATCTAGATTCTCTTGTCCATAGCTATCACTCTTTACTATGAGATTTGGCAGATGGATGTCAAGACGGCTTTTCTAAATGGTTATCTTGATGAGTCCAGTTATATGGAACAACCAGACGGGTTCAAGGTTAAGGGTCAAGAGGGTAAGGTTTGTAAGTTGCTAAAGTCAATTTATGGACTTAAGCAGGCTTCTCATTCTTGGAACATAAGATTTGATCAGGTGATCAAGCCTTATGGGTTCTCACAAAATGTGGATGAACCATGTGTTTACAAACACATTAAGGATGGGAATGTGGTTTTTCTACTGCTCTATGTAGATGATATTCTGCTAATTGGCAATGACATTGGGGCATTATCATCGGTCAAATTATGGTTGACCAAGCAGTTTGACATGAAGGACTTGGGTGAGGCTAATTTTGTTCTCGGTATCCAGATCTTTCAAGATATGAAGAACAAAATGATAGCTTTGTCCCAAGCTGGCTACATAGATAAAATTCTCAAGAGGTTTGCAATGCAGGATTTTAAGAAAGGTGGGCAACTATCTAGTCTGGAATTACTCTATCTAAGAAAGACTCTCCAAAGTCTTATGAAGAAAGAGAATACATGAAGAAGGTGCCTTATGCTTCAGCAGTGAGTAGTCTCATGTATGTCATGCTTTGCACACGACCGGATATTAGTTATGTAGTTGGGATTGTAAGTCGATTTCAGGCGGATCTAGGACCAAATCATTGGGTTGCAGTAAAGCATAATTTCAAGCACCTGAGAAGGACTCAAGGGTATATGCTTGTGTATTCGGGTGAGGATTTGACTCCTCTAGGATATACTGACTCAAATTTTCAATCCTACCTGAATTCTAGGAAATTGACTTCGGGTTTTGTGTTTACTCTTGGCGGCGATGCCATCAGTTGGAGCAGTGCTAAGCAAGATTGCACTTCGGATTCAACGATGGAGGCCGAATATGTAACAGCCAGTGATGCTTTGAAAGAAGCAGTGTGGCCTTGCAAGTTCCTTGGGGATCTTGAGGTAGTTCTTCTTGTGGATAAGGCGGTGTCACTGTACTATGATAACAGTGCAGCGGTAGCTAATGCTAAGAAACCAAGATTTCACAAGAAGAGTAAGCATATTGATCGAAAGTATCATGTGATAAAGGACTTCGTTGAGGGCGGGCATGTCACGATGTGCAAGATCGCGTCAGAGGACAATTTAGCTAATCCATTTACGAAGACACTTACTGGGAGAGTCTCCAGTAAGTGTCTTCGAGAGGCATGTGGAAGCTATGGGGATGCAAGATTTGTCATATTTACTCACTTAGTGCAAGTGGGAGATTGTTAGACACGTATGCCCTAAGGAGTAAAAATGTAATAAGTTTTTGGAGACATTTTTATCAATAAAGAATTTATTTATTGTTTATATACCAAATCTTGTCCTCTTTACATTCATATTTGTTGAATGTATATTAAGCAAACAATAATTTGAGACTGTCAGTCTAAACCTTTAAGAATTGGGCTTATGATCGACAGATTATATGGAAGACACGATTCTTAAGGTGACGGTCTAAATCATAAGATCCGCAATTGAGGAAATAAAGTTGGGCGCTTTATTCATGTAAAGATTGTTATGTTGTCTATATCCATTTTGGGAGATGGTTTGTCTTGACCATTGGAGATGGACTCCATGAATAGAAACATTGGCACGTTGTCATAGGTGACGATGTGTGGGATCAGGACATAAAGTGAATTGATTTGGATTAATAATTCTGTCTCGATAAATCGATTCACTTTAGATAATCATTTGTATTGTATCTTAATCCTGAGATGAATAGTGGGCCCGTTGTCTTGACTTGTGCCTTTTGATGTACCAAAGAGTGACACCCACATCTTAATAGTGGTATGCATGCCGGTACGTTGGAGGCATGCCTCTTGATAGCGTAGACCTATTATTCATAGATATGGAATCCATAGCTCCTCTTCAGGAGTAGTGATATCCTCTTTATGCGTCATCCTGTAATTGAAAAATTGAAACGCTCAACCATTTGGATACATAGGTGCAACCGAATGGTATACTGTCCTTGGGTAGTAAGTTTTCTGATGGTGAAATAATGGAACGTAAGATAAAAATAATTAGGAAGGTAAGACAAAACTTGTCCCCTAGCCGATTATGGATAATTCTATGGGGATACAATACACTATGATATGTCATGGAGACTTAGCTATACGGGCTTCGTAATTCTTTGTAGTTCAAGAGTGTAGCTCCAAGCTTTTAGTAGAGTAACATTAGAGTTGATAATTATAAAATGTATATCTGGGATATTGGGTTTCATAATTATCAAGAGCTTGAACTATATAGGTCCATTTGGTCCCCTTTGCTAGCTCTTGATATGGCGTGCTTTTCCAATAATTGGTGACTTATGTCAGATTTATTAGATTGGTTAAAATTTAGAAGAATCAGATAATTCATGTCTGTTTTTTCGGTTGAATTAGTTTTGTGATAAAATTAATTCAAGATAAACTTGTTGAATTATTGAGATCGGATAATTCTTGTCTGTTTATCGGTTGATTTAATTTTGAATAAATTAAATCAAGATGAGCTTGTAGAATTATTAGGAATTCATTTATTCTCCTAGAGATTATCTAAATAAAGTTTTTTTAATTAGATAACTTTTCTATTGGGTTATTTGAGTTAAAACTGAGACTTTATCCTATAGAATCTCGAGTGGACAATAAAAGATTCGCTGACATATTTTTTCGACAGTTCGGCTTACAGATCCTCAAGTTCGGCCTGCCGATGGGCGAGTTCGGCTTGCCGATGTGCGAAGAATAAGATTACGCATTTTCACATGAATTTTATCAAATATTGATCCGAATTTGATTCTGATTCAAATTTTTGAGACCTAATCTGATAAGAACTGACCCCAGACCCCACCTCTATAAATAGAGAGTAAGTCACATAAGTTATTTAGATCAATTGAGAGATTAAGAGTGATACTCTGCTGGTGAGAATTTGAAACTCCCTGAAAGCTCTTGTTCACAAATCATGAACACTTGCTTTGGGTTCTCTCAATTGGTTGGAAGGATAGTCACTTGGTGGAAGAGCTGTAAGTGTAAGCCCACACTCACTCCGATCGTGAATAGAGAATAGCAAAGAAGACCAGTTGGTTGAGGCTCTTCTGGAACGTTACTTCTCTTCACTGATTGCAGGAGCTTTTCGACACACAAAGGTTAGTAAGATCTTGTCAATTTATATATATAGCATGTCAAACTTGTGTTTTGGAAAATACTCTGATATAAAATTTTTAAAATTTCACTAAGTACTATTTTTCCAACACAACTGGCCTTTGCCTCACCATTGTGCTAAATTTGACTTTCTACTCTCATTTTGACCCCAAATTGCTCCAAATGTCATTTTAGCCCATATCACCTATAATAATAATAATAATAATGGTAATGGTTATCAAATTCAATTAAAATAAAAGTAAATAAAATAAAAACAAATTAATAAAAATTAAAATAAAAATGTAAAATATATAAAAATAAACATAATTAAACAAAATTAAATAAAAATATCAATAACATATTAAAAATATATGCATTCAAGGATATAAAAAAACTCTATTTTTATAGAGTTATCAACACCCTTAAACTTAATATTTTGCTTGTCCTCAAGGAAAAGAAAAAGAAAATAAAACCAAGAAATAACATAAAAGTAAAATAAAAGAAAAAGGGAAAAAAAGAAAAAATAACATAAAAATAAAAATAAAAATCTCAGGGGCTAAGCACACTTTAAATGCATAAAAGAAGTGAAGCAACTCTATTTTCATAGAGTTCTCACACCCTTAAACTTAAGATTTTCTTGTCCTCAAGCAAAAACAAGAAAAGAAACAAAACTAAAAGTGAAACAAGCTAGAGGCAAATTGTGTTAAATTGGTGATCTCCAACAAATTCCTCAAAGGTTGACTAAGAACATAACTTAAAGAAAAATTCAAACATTGCCCAAGCATTGTAATTAATTCTAGAATGTATGCCATTCCAATTAGATTCTCTAAGTGTGTGCGTATGTAGCCTTTTCACTCTTTGTTGTATGCAAAGTTGGATAAGTTTATACAAATATGAAATTAACAACAGTGTCAAAAACACAAACAACTCCCATAAGTTTGCTTTTAATGTCTCTCTCTACTAATATAGACTAACACCATACTAACAACCTTTAGGACTTCATTAAGCTTGTAGTGTTTAGCTTAGATAAAGGGTAGGATGAGGGGAAATTTATAGCTCAAAACATCCCAAGCACATAAATCAATCTAGGACTCTCATAGATCTCAATTCTATACTTACAAGTAACACCCTCAAACTTTGTTTCAATTTCCTTTATAAACAACATTATTTTCTTTTATTTTTGTTTTTTTTTTTTTTTTGCTACTACACCCCTAAACTTATTTCTTTCTTTCGTTGCATGAATCAAGGGTATAGCATCTTTTTTTTATTTCTTTTCTCTTTTTTTTCTTTTTTTTTTATAGACATAAACATATAACACAAATAAAAGTTTTTAACTCCACCCTTCCTCCCATAATTTAGCATAGCTCAAATACTTCCTAGATTGCTCATGTACATAGAATAAGGTAAAATAATGGAAATTATTAAATAGCTAGGCTAAAAATATGGCTAACAAAGAAAGGTAAGTATTGGCTCACTGGGGTATATTAGGGTTTCAAATATGTAAAGGTAGGCTCAAAAAGGCTCAAACGGTTCAAGGATGACCTAAGTCATTTCCTTATTGAGGTGAGGTCTAGGATTTCGCCTTGAGAGCAAATCAAATAAATTCTAGCACTTAGGAGATAAATGAAAATAACATAATCACACAAACATCCTTAAAAATGCACAGAACTCGAAGATCAAGATATGATGCCCAATATGGAACAATCAAAATCAAAATGAAACAAACTCAAGCACTAAGCACAAAACTAAATAATGGTCACACTTTTTTACAAGCAATGCATAATTTCTAACCATAGTTCTCATCATTAGTCTGGGAGAATTCATCAAAGAAAGCACAAAAATCTCTAATTATTTAAAACTTTTCATTTTTTTTCAAAAAGTAAAAACAAAAATGAAAAAAGAAAAATTTAATTTTACATCCAAACTCAATATGCAAAAAATCTAGTGTGTACAAAAGCCTGAAAAAAGTAGCAAAAGTTTAAGAAAACTCCTCTCGTTGATGCTTGTTGCTGCTTATGCTAGGTTTGATATCCTTGAAGTCCATAAGGTGACACCCGTAACTCCAACTTCCTTTTGGCTCCCTCGATTGCACCTACAAAAGGAAAGAGAGAAAGGCAAAGTAAAAAGTTCCTAAAAATTAAAGTTTATTAAAACTCAAATAAAAAAAAGAAAAAGTATTAGAAAGCTTGGATTGCCTCCCAAGAAGCTCTGGATTTGAAATTTTGGCTTGGCTTTTCGAGAAGCGCTTATCAAAAAGCGGCTTCCACCCATAGTAGGTGTCGTAAAACACTACAAATGGGTCTTGGGAAGAGATGCCCTCAAACTTGGAAAGTTGTGGAAGTATGCCATACATGGCACCAACAAGATTCAGCTTCAGAAGATGTGCTTGGTAAGTTTGAAGAAATAGTGCTAACTTTGGTGGAGGAGGTGTAGGCCCCATTGGATTCTTATAAATGTAATCTTCAATTATCGGTGTGGACACAATCGGTTGGGCCTCAAAGACTTTTTCTTGTGATTCTTCTTCAATAAACAAGTCTTCCACCTGTTTCTCACTTGAAGAATCTTCAAGCTTTAGAGAATCGTCATAGAACATCTTCAAGTACTCCTCACATTGGGTAGACTCCTCAAGGTGGCAATCTTTCTTATATCCAATGAGAATATCCATATTAAGAATGGATGCTACCAATTCTTCTGTTATTTTTTTCCATTGCCTCTACCTTTCTAAGGCTTCAAATGACTCCTCTACCATTGCATTCGATCTTATCAACTTCTTATCCGATCTCTCCATATATTGACAGGTCTCCACAATAAAATCTGCAAATATGGCTCAAAGTTTCGAAGATACAATAGTCGACCTTATCAACTTCACATCCAACCTCTCCATATATTGACGAGTATCCTCCACAAAATCCACGAATACGACCCGAAGTTCTAGAGATACATCCATTTTTTAAGGTTGAGTTTCAAACCATGGCTCAAAATTGTTAGAATTGTTCCAACACCAATGATCACAATCTACCATCTCTTCCAACATACAATAGGCACCATCCTCCGATAGTTGGTAGAAAGAGGTGGAACCATTTTTGCTATCGACCCACTTTCTTGTTATGGCACATAACCCATTGAGAAAATTTTAAAGTTGACACTCCCTTAAGAACCGATGGTGAGGAAATCGAATTAGCAACTCTTTATATCTCCACCAAGCACTATGCATTCGTTCCATCTCATATTGGGCAAAACTCAAGAGGACGTGGTGATGAGATATCACAAAGTACCTCACCAAATGAACAAAATAACAAAAACAAAACTAAAAGCAAAGGAAACTAAAAACAAATAAAAGCAAAGAAAATATGCAAATTAATATTAGAGCTAACTAGTATTGATATTAACAAAAAATAATCAACAATCCCTGGCAACGGTGCCAAAAAATTGTTACGCTTCCAAGCTTACAAGGTGACAAGTAGTAAAGTGTACCAGAATACGGATATCGTTCCCACGAGGATTGTGTTTAATTCTAGTTGATTACTGAAATTAAATTAGACTCTAGAATTATTTATATAAATGATTCAAAAGAAATAAAATGAAACTAATAAAACTAAAATAAAATGGAAATAAAATAAATAAAAATGAAAATAAAATAAAAATAAACGATAACAAAATAGATCTAGAGGAACTATTTCACTAAGTCTCCATTGCTGTTGGTAATTGCCTTGACTAATGACAAATTGACTCACTCGATTTATTGCCATAGAACACTAATGTATCTCAATTTTTTCCTTTCCCAAGTACTCAATTAAAGAATACCTAAAGTAACCAACTCCAATATCCCTATTTAAAATCAATTGCCAAGGGTTCATTATGCACGTTCTATAATTAGTTACAAAGAAAATTATAAGTCTCCCAACTCTACAATTTTCTACATAGTATTTTCTAAACCCACATTTAGAATCCTCCTTTTTCCCACGTACTAATCCTAAATGCATAATCTACTAATTGGTGATCAAGCAATTAGAGGCATTAAACTCAAGAATACACAAATAAATAGAAAATAAAACAAGCAATAATCTAAGAAAATAATCCAATCATAATTTCAACTTAGGTCCATAGCCCTCTTGACTAAGAAACTTAGCCACTTATAATCACAAATAAAATTAAGCAACACAAATAATCAAGCATTTTTAGATTATACAAAGATTTAGAAAATAAAAATGAGAAAGAATTTGCCATAATGGAGGTTTTCACAGGCTCCAAAACTTCTTCCTTAAATCTTCTTTGTCCTCCTCTTTAAAGCTCTAAATACCCTCTTGAATGGTGTTTTATTAGAAATAAAACCTAAATATAGAACTAGAAAATAAAATCCTAAAACTAAAAATAAAAAGTAATTTAAATATTTATTGCTTTTTTTCTTTTCATTGCACTCTTTGGAATCCGCTCTCCATTCCTAAAAATGAGGGCCTCGGTTGTTGTGTCTTTAGCTCCAAAATGAGTGTCTTTTCTTTCTAAGAGCTTTAGCTCTTTTTTTCTTTTCTTCTCTTTCTTCCCATGCCAGCCAAAGGGAATTGTAGCCCAAAAACTAGTTCTAGTGTGCTAGCCACATGTCAGCCTTCATTGGGTGTAGGTGTAGTGCGGTCCAAGTGGTAGAAAACAGATGGAAGTTGAAACGGGAACATGGAAACGATCCCGAGTTGCATTGTATGGGATCGGACTCGGGCTGAGGTAGTGGGGGATAGGTGCGACATATGGTGCACACTGGCTGGCTTCGGCATGTCGCTAGTCTACGCTTCATGCAGCCCTATGGCATTAAAAACATGCTCCCATCTCATCCGTTGTGCTGTTGATCCGATGATCCTCAGAATGAGTTTGGGGAGAATTTTAGCCACACGACTTGCCATTGCTTCACAATTGTGCTGAATTTAAATTTCTACTCTCATTTTGACCCTAAATTACTCTAAATTGTCATTTTAGCCCATATCCCCTATTCAACATGCACGAATGAGGTAAAACAAACAAACAAACAAACAAACAACAACAACAATAATAATAATAATAATATTCAAATTCAATCAAAATTAAATTAAATTAAATAAAAAAAATTAACAAAAATTAAAATAAAAATGTAAGATATATAAAAAATAAACATAATTAGACAAAATTAAATAAAAATATCAAAAACATAGCAAACATATATGCATTTAAGGACATAAATAACTCTATTTTAATAGAGTTATCAGAGCGACTGGCAAGGTGCTTACTGCATTCAACTCAAAGAAAGAGCCTAAGAAAAAGCCTGATTTGATGGAACTATTTCTTTTTTTTTTCTTTTCTTTTTTTTAGCTTCCTTGGCATTACCTTCCAAAGGCTAAGACAATATTTTGAACAATCGTGGTGACTTTGGGCTGTTTTGTTATAACTTTTGGGATTGTTTGCTTCCATATTTTGCTTTCTCTTAATGCACTTGACATTCTATGTTTTATGCTGTAACGTCCCGAAATTTATTTAATATTAATGTAATGTAAATGATGAATTAGTGTGCCATAATTAAAGTTTTAACTTTAATTAGATTATTTGGTTGGATTTTTAGTTTTTGGTTGTTTTGTTAAATTGATGTGTTCAAAAGATTCCTTGTTGATTTAAAATGATGTTTTGAGTTTTAAAACACAACAATTTGTAAAATGTTAAAAATACTCTGTTTTACAAAACTGTGGGCGGCACATGGTTTTCGCACAGTAAAACCGCCCACCGATTTTCTCTATTTATTTTCCTTTCCTCTCTCTCTCTCCTCACTCTCACGAGCTCTCTCTCTCTCTCTTCTCTGGACTCTCTCGGCAGCCCCTCTCTCTCAATCTCTCTCTCAAATTTTTGAACTCCATTTCGAATCCAAGCTTCGGGATAGCAAGGAGGAAGCTCGGGGACGTGATTCGGCGACCGAGAACGCGGATTGAAGCTTCGATTCGAGGTTAGATTCGAAATTTCTAAACTTTTTACAAAATTTTCAATTTTGTGTGTTTTTGAAATCTAAGTTTGTTTTAGCTTAGAAAACCGTGGATTTGTGTTAAATGAGCTTAAAACAACTAGAATCTAAGCCTAGATTGAAGAAAAACGGATTGGATTCAAGATTTTCATTTTTCTCCTCTTTTTCTCATTTTCGGATTTTTGAGGATTTCGAGTTCAAATGTTGTTTAAATGATTCCAAACATGTTTTAGAATGTTTTTCTATCAACTATAGTTGTTTTTCATGCCTGGGATTTGAGAAAAACAGGTTAGAAACAAGATTTGGATTTTGGGGATCGAGAAACCCGTGGCTGGGATTTCTGGATTTTCCCAGTTCGACAGGCCGAAGTTCATGTTCGGCAGGCCGGAGTGATGATCGGCAGGCCGGTGTTCTTCCGACCGGCAGGCCGAATCTGGAGAAATGTTCGGCAGGCCGAACCTTGTTTCCGGCAGGCCGAATTGTACAGTTCGGCAGGCCGAAGCAGGGCGTCCAGCAGGCCGACCGAGGCATGGAAAATTTTGTGATTTTTACCCGATTTCATTGTTTTGAACCCTGATTTAAATCCCAACCTTATAGGATGATTTTAATGATACAAATGGCACACTAGGACATCATGAAATGATTTAGTAACATAGGATGTTTCGAACTAGATATTAATTGATTTAGTTGGTGTCTAGGATTGTTCGTGGTTCCGTGGAGCTAACGTATAGCGGATCGGGATTACGGTGTGGGGTACCGGCACGAGTACTGAGGTAGGACTTCTATCCTATTTCTTTGGTAGCCTGGTTTTGAAATGATTTGGCTTTGAAAAGGATTTCTATCAAAATGTTTTCAACGGTTGTTTGAAAATGATTTTATCGGTTATATTTTTATATACCGTGACATGAAATGAATTTCATAATGAATGTAATTGACAATACTCGGTAATTGGGTTTTGAATGATAATGATAATAAACACATGGGCATGATGCCATATCAGAGATCGGGTCGTGATCGACCTTGGGGGCAGGTCCCGAAACCCAGCTGGGCCACTACGGTGGTGATTTCATGGTTTGCCTAGGTAAATGTAAACTGGTGTTTTGATTTGACGAGTAGACTGTTCTGTGTCAGAACGGTTCTACTCAATTTATTTATTTATTTATTCAAGTTTCTTTCTGTATAACTCCTGATAATGTTATGTTTCTTTGTATTAAATTATTTTATAAAACTTAGTCCTACTGAGCCTTTCGCTCATGTTTTATCTGTTTTAAATCCCCCCCCTCTAGGTGGTTTCCTATTTAGGTTTGGAGAAGATTCTTCGGACCGAACTCAGGAGCAATAGGAGAATTTGTTTACATTCTGTATTTGTTAATCAAGGCATGTAAGACTTAACTTTATTTGTACTTGGACTGTAATTGTATTTGTGATATTGTCAGAACCATGTGTGTGCACAAGTTGTGGGTTGTGGAACCCATATTCGCGGTTTTTATTCAATTATTGTTATTTGTTTAATGATTTTAAATTCTTTATCAAATGTGGTGAAAAAATCTCTTTATTTCTTGCTTAATTGGATTTTTAAACCCTTAATTTCAAATAAACTCTCATTTAATTAACCTAAATATTCTGCCACGTCACCTCCCGTACTCCGGGGCGTGACAGAATGGTATCAGAGCTCAAGGTTATGAACCTTGGGAATTGTGCACACATAGGTTTGACAATGAAATACCTCTGACAGTCCAAATTTTGTTTTCAGAAGTGAGAGAATGGCACCTAGACGTCGTTCGACAGCTGACGCCGAGTTCGGAAATGATGAGGGCCTGATGAGGTCTATGATTGCGGCTTTCCGACAGATGGCAGCCAGGACTAGACCGGAAGACTCCAGTGTTGGTAGTCGGCATGCTTTCTTTAAGGAATTTCGACGGGCGTCTATTCCGACTTTTGATGGCAATGGGGATCCGCAGTTAGCAGAGTATTGGTTGGATTCGATCTTGAAGCATCTTGATACTCTTGGTGTGCCTGAGGAGTATCGTGTGGAGTTTGCGGCGTATAAGCTCGAGGGTGGCGCTAACACCTGGTGGAAACAAACTAAGCGTCTGGAGCGCGGTGGCGATATCGGTTGGGACAAGTTCGAGGATCTGTTCTATGATCGGTATTTTCCGCAGGGATATAGAGATCAGAAAGCAGCTGAGTTTTATAGATTGCAGCAGGGTGATCTATCAGTTCGGGAGTACGAGGCAAAGTTTAGCGAGTTGGCTAGGTTTGCTCCATCACCTGTGGCATCAGAGCGCGAGAAATGCATCAAGTTCCAGGAAGGACTCAAGGCTCCTATTCGACGGCAGTTGGTTGCTCTACGGCTTAGAAGTTTCGGAGAGCTTGTGTCGTCGGCGATCTCCGTGGAGAATGATTATGTGCAGTATTGTGAGGACCGAGCCAAGGCTTCAGGAGGACCGCAGAGGAGTGGCAGGAAGAGCACCAGTAGTCGTCCAGCTCCGGGGAAAGGCAAGCAAGGCGGTGCGACCAGTGGCAGTAGCAGTTCGTCTGGCAGCGGGCGCAGCAACCCCTACAGCTTTCATTGTCATTTCTGTCAGCAGCCCGGACACATCAAGAGGAATTGCCCGATCAGGAGTGCTCGTCTTGGATCGCAGACCGGGGAGGATGCCAGTCGTTCATCTCAGCCTCAGCCTCAGACCCTACCTCTGCCTCCGCAGTACCCGCAGTTGCAGTATCCGCAGTTTTCTCCTCAGCAATTCTCATATCCGGCACGGGGACAGCAGCCGCAGTATTTTCAGCGTAGTGTTCCTCAATATAGAGCTCCGAGTACAGGTAGTGTGCAGTCATCTCCATCTCAGCAGCATCGGCCGAGTAATGCAGGACCCAGCAATGTCGGTAGAGGAAAAGGGAAGGCGCCAGTGTAGGTTCATGCAATGGCATCTGGAGGGTCAGATTCTCAGATTGGTAACGCGGTTGTCGATGGTATGGTTTTGGTTTCTAGATCTCTAGCTCGCGTTTTATTTGATACCGGTGCCTCTCATTCTCTCATTTCGAGTTCTTTTGTACATGCCTTGGGATTAGAAGTAGAAGAGTTTAAGGAACCCCTAGTTATAACTTCTCCCTTGGGGCGGGTGTGTGTAAATTGTGTGTGTAAATCTTGTAAAATAAAGATTGGGGATGAGATTTTGAAAAGTGATTTGATTATACTCCCCATGAGTTCCTATGATGTGATTTTAGGGATGGACTGGTTGTCCAGATATAGTGCAGTTGTGGACTGCCAACTTAGAAAAGTGACCCTAGTGTCTGAAAGTGGGACGGTAATCACTTACCAGGGTGGTGGTGATTGGCTAATGAGTGAGCGTCTCATGAAGTCATGTCTAGGAGGGCGAAGGAATCTAGATTGTTTTGCTTTTCTTGCCAATCTAGATTGCGAGCCCTATGTTTCGAGTAGTGGTGTAGCGATTCCGGTGGTTGGTGAGTTCGAGGATGTCTTCCCCGACGAGTTATCAGGATTACCACCGCATCGGGAGATTGAGTTTGGTATCGAGTTGTTTCCAGGGACATCACCGATTTCTATGGCACCTTATCGAATGGCGCCGGCAGAAATGAAGGAATTGAGGAAGCAACTTCAGGAGCTTGCTGATAAAGGATATATTCGGAATAGCACATCTCCGTGGGGAGCACCAGTTTTGTTCGCTAAGAAGCACGATGGGACTCTCAGGTTATGTGTGGATTATCGGCAGCTGAATCGTGTTACGGTGAAGAACAAGTATCCTTTGCCTAGGATTGATGAGCTATTTGATCAGTTGGGAGGTTCGCGATACTTCTCGAAGATTGATTTGCGGTCAGGTTATCATCAGCTCAGAATCAAGGAAGAGGATATTCCCAAGACAGCTTTTAGGACTCGGTATGGGCACTTCGAGTTTCTGGTTATGTCTTTCGGGTTGACGAATGCTCCAGCAGCTTTTATGGATATGATGAACAGGATTTTTAGGCCGTATCTGGATCAGTTTGTGATCGTGTTCATCGATGATATTCTTGTGTATTCTAAGACATGGGAGGAGCATGAGCAGCATCTTCGGATCGTGCTTCAGACTTTGCGGGAGCACCAGTTGTATGCTAAGAGGGAAAAGTGTGAGTTCTGGTTGACTGAGGTCAAGTTTCTGGGTCATGTCATATCGGAGCATGGTATTTCAGTGGATCCGTCCAAGATTGAAGCTATATTGGAGTGGGAACGACCAAGGAATGTAGCGGAGATTCGCAGCTTCTTAGGTCTTGCTGGATATTATAGGAAATTTGTAAAGGACTTTTCGAAGATTGCAGCTCCGTTGACGAGGTTGATCAGGAAAAACGTCAGGTTTGAGTGGGATGAAGACTGTGAGTCTGCTTTTCAGGAATTGAAGAACCGGTTGACTTCAGCTCCAGTATTAGTTATTCCTAGTAGTGACGAGCCGTATGAGGTTTATGCGGATGCTTCAGGGCGCGGACTTGGATGCGTGTTGATGCAGCATGGACGTGTGGTTGCGTACGGATCGAGACAGCTACGACCTCACGAGCGAAATTATCCTACTCACGATTTAGAGCTTGCAGCGGTGATCTACGCGCTGAAGATTTGGAGATGTTACTTGTATGGAGCATCGTTTCAGGTCTTCTCCGATCACAAGAGTTTGAGGTATTTGTTCACTCAGAGGGATCTCAACTTGAGGCAGCGCAGATGGGTGGAGTACATGGAGGATTATGATTTCGCGTTGCAGTATCATCCCGGGAAAGCTAATGTGGTAGCGGATGCGCTTAGCAGGAAGTCTTCAGGGATTCTCGCTTGTTTGATTTTTGAGGACTGGAGCAGGGATGCGACAGTGAGTGAGTATCGGCTACAGTATCATGACGACGGTGATCGAGTTTTGTTGTATCATGTGGAAGCGACTCCAGCTCTTGTTCGGATGGTGAAGCAAGGTCAGTGGCAGGATCGACATTTGCAGGGGATTTGGTCGCGGATTCAGAACGGGGAGCAGTTTGAAGAATGGAGCGTGCATGCAGATGGATCGTTGTACTTCCGGGAGCGTCTTGCAGTTCCAGTTATCGCCGAGGTGACGAAAGCCGTTCTAGATGAAGCTCATAGGTCTCAGTTTGCTATTCATCCGGGGAGCACCAAGATGTATCGTGATTTGAAGAGGCACTATTGGTGGAGAGGCATGAAGAAAGATGTTCGCGAGTACGTGGCCAAGTGTTCGACGTGTCTTCAGGTGAAAGCCGAGCACCAGAAGCCTGCAGGTCAGCTTCAGCCGCTTCCTATTCCAGGGTGGAAATGGGAGCATGTGACGATGGATTTCCTCACAGGTTTGCCGAGGACGGAGCAGCGGCATGATGCAGTTTGGGTTGTGGTCGACAGGTTGACGAAATCGGTGCATTTCATTCCGTTTAGGTCGACGTGTTCTAGGAAGATTCTCGGGGAGTTGTATATGCAGAACATTGTGAGGTTGCATGGAGTTCCTTTGTCCATCACCTCTGATCGAGACACCAGGTTTAATGCTAAGTACTGGAGGAGTTTTCAGGAGGCTTTGGGTACGGATTTGAACTTCAGTACGGCGTTTCATCCTCAGACTGATGGGCAGTCTGAGCGGGTTATTCAGGTTCTCGAGGATATGTTGCATGCTTGTGCGTTGGACTTCGGCGGGAATTGGAAGCAATATTTGCATTTGGCGGAGTTCGCGTACAACAACAGTTATCAGGCGAGTATCGGTATGGCACCATTTGAGGCGTTGTATGGGCGACCGTGTCGGTCACCTGTGTGTTGGGCCGAGCCGGAAGATAGAGTTATTCTTGGGCCAGATGAGATTCGTGACAGCAACGAGAAAGTCGCGGTGATTCGGGATCGATTAAGAGCAGCTCAGAGTCGGCAGAAGAGCTACGCGGATAGGAGACGTAGACCCTTAGAGTTCGCGGTTGGAGATTTTGTTCTCTTGAGGGTGTCACCTCGTAAGGGAACTATGCGGTTCGGGGTGAGTGGGAAACTCGCGCCGAGGTATATTGGGCCGTTCGAGATCACTCAGCGTGTTGGTGTGGTCACTTATCGGCTTGATCTTCCGCCCGAACTTTCTCATGTGCACGATGTGTTTCATGTGTCTATGCTTAGGAAGTGTCCACCTGGGCAGGATAAGATAGTATCGTTTCGCGATGTGCAGGTTCAGGAGGATACGACGTACGAAGAAGTGCCGATTCAGATCATCGACCGGAAAGTGATTAGCTTGCGTCGTCGTGAGATACCGTTGGTAAAGGTCGTGTGGCAGCATCACGGGGTTGATGAAGCCACTTGGGAACGAGAGTCTGGTATGCGGGAGTTATATCCGCATTTGTTTTGTTTTTGAGATGAGTTTTAAATTTCGTGGACGAAATTTCTTTTAGGGGTAGAGAGCTGTAACGTCCCGAAATTTATTTAATATTAATGTAATGTAAATGATGAATTAGTGTGCCATAATTAAAGTTTTAACTTTAATTAGATTATTTGGTTGGATTTTTAGTTTTTGGTTGTTTTGTTAAATTGATGTGTTCAAAAGATTCCTTGTTGATTTAAAATGATGTTTTGAGTTTTAAAACACAACAATTTGTAAAATGTTAAAAATACTCCGTTTTACAAAACTGTGGGCGGCACATGGTTTTCGCACAGTAAAACCGCCCACCGATTTTCTCTATTTATTTTCCTTTCCTCTCTCTCTCTCCTCACTCTCACGAGCTCTCTCTCTCTCTCTTCTCTGGACTCTCTCGGCAGCCCCTCTCTCTCAATCTCTCTCTCAAATTTTTGAACTCCATTTCGAATCCAAGCTTCGGGATAGCAAGGAGGAAGCTCGGGGACGTGATTCGGTGACCGAGAACGCGGATTGAAGCTTCGATTCGAGGTTAGATTCGAAATTTCTAAACTTTTTACAAAATTTTCAATTTTGTGTGTTTTTGAAATCTAAGTTTGTTTTAGCTTAGAAAACCGTGGATTTGTGTTAAATGAGCTTAAAACAACTAGAATCTAAGCCTAGATTGAAGAAAAACGGATTGGATTCAAGATTTTCATTTTTCTCCTCTTTTTCTCATTTTCGGATTTTTGAGGATTTCGAGTTCAAATGTTGTTTAAATGATTCCAAACATGTTTTAGAATGTTTTTCTATCAACTATAGTTGTTTTTCATGCCTGGGATTTGAGAAAAACAGGTTAGAAACAAGATTTGGATTTTGGGGATCGAGAAACCCGTGGCTGGGATTTCTGGATTTTCCCAGTTCGGCAGGCCGAAGTTCATGTTCGGCAGGCCGGAGTGATGATCGGCAGGCCGGTGTTCTTCCGACCGGCAGGCCGAATCTGGAGAAATGTTCGGCAGGCCGAACCTTGTTTCCGGCAGGCCGAACTGTACAGTTCGGCAGGCCGAAGCAGGGCGTCCGGCAGGCCGACCGAGGCATGGAAAATTTTGTGATTTTTACCCGATTTCATTGTTTTGAACCCTGATTTAAATCCCAACCTTATAGGATGATTTTAATGATACAAATGGCACACTAGGACATCATGAAATGATTTAGTAACATAGGATGTTTCGAACTAGATATTAATTGACTTAGTTGGTATCTAGGATTGTTCGTGGTTCCGTGGAGCTAACGTATAGCGGATCGGGATTACGGTGTGGGGTACCGGCACGAGTACTGAGGTAGGACTTCTATCCTATTTCTTTGGTAGCCTGGTTTTGAAATGATTTGGCTTTGAAAAGGATTTCTATCAAAATGTTTTCAACGGTTGTTTGAAAATGATTTTATCGGTTATATTTTTATATACCGTGACATGAAATGAATTTCATAATGAATGTAATTGACAATACTCGGTAATTGGGTTTTGAATGATAATGATAATAAACACATGGGCATGATGCCATATCAGAGATCGGGTCGTGATCGACCTTGGGGGCAGGTCCCGAAACCCAGCTGGGCCACTACGGTGGTGATATCATGGTTTGCCTAGGTAAATGTAAATTGGTGTTTTGATTTGACGAGTAGACTGTTCTGTGTCAGAACGGTTCTACTCAATTTATTTATTTATTTATTCAAGTTTCTTTCTGTATAACTCCTGATAATGTTATGTTTCTTTGCATTAAATTATTTTATAAAACTTAGTCCTACTGAGCCTTTCGCTCACGTTTTATCTGTTTTAAATTCCCCCCCCTCTAGGTGGTTTCCCATTTAGGTTTGGAGAAGATTCTTCGGACCGAACTCAGGAGCAATAGGAGAATTTGTTTACATTCTGTATTTGTTAATCAAGGCATGTAAGACTTAACTTTATTTGTACTTGGACTGTAATTGTATTTGTGATATTGTCAGAACCATGTGTGTGCACAAGTTGTGGGTTGTGGAACCCATATTCGCGGTTTTTATTCAATTATTGTTATTTGTTTAATGATTTTAAATTCTTTATCAAATGTGGTGGAAAAATCTCTTTATTTCTTGCTTAATTGGATTTTTAAACCCTTAATTTCAATTAAACTCTCCTTTAATTAACCTAAATATTCCGCCACGTCACCTCCCGTACTCCGGGGCGTGACAGAATGGTATCAGAGCTCAAGGTTATGAACCTTGGGAATTGTGCACACATAGGTTTGACAATGAAATACCTCTGACAGTCCAAATTTTGTTTTCAGAAGTGAGAGAATGGCACCTAGACGTCGTTCGACAGCTGACGCCGAGTTCGGAAATGATGAGGGCCTGATGAGGTCTATGATTGCGGCTTTCCGGCAGATGGCAGCCAGGACTAGACCGGAAGACTCCAGTGTTGGTAGTCGGCATGCCTTTTTTTTAAGGAATTTCGGCGGGCGTCTATTCCGACTTTTGATGGCAATGGGGATCCGCAGTTAGCAGAGTATTGGTTGGATTCGATCTTGAAGCATCTTGATACCCTTGGTGTGCCTGAGGAGTATCGTGTGGAGTTTGCGGCGTATAAGCTCGAGGGTGGCGCTAACACCTGGTGGAAACAAACTAAGCGTCTGGAGCGCGGTGGCGATATCGGTTGGGACAAGTTCGAGGATCTGTTCTATGATCGGTATTTTCCGCAGGGATATAGAGATCAGAAGGCAGCTGAGTTTTATAGATTGCAGCAGGGTGATATGTCAGTTCGGGAGTACGAGGCAAAGTTTAGCGAGTTGGCTAGGTTTGCTCCATCAGCTGTGGCATCGGAGCGCGAGAAATGCATCAAGTTCCAGGAAGGACTCAAGGCTCCTATTCGGCGGCAGTTGGTTGCTCTACGGCTTAGGAGTTTCGGAGAGCTTGTGTCGTCGGCGATCTCCGTGGAGAATGATTACGTGCAGTATTGTGAGGACCGAGCCTAGGCTTCAGGAGGACCGCAGAGGAGTGGCAGGAAGAGCACCAGTAGTCGTCCAGCTCCGGGGAAAGGCAAGCAAGGCGGTGCGACCAGTGGCAGTAGCAGTTCGTCTGGCAGCGGGCGCAGCAACCCCTACAGCTTTCATTGTCATTTCTGTCAGCAGCCCGGACACATCAAGAGGAATTGCCCGATCAGGAGTGCTCGTCTTGGATCGCAGACCGGGGAGGATGCCAGTCGTTCAGTCTCAGCCTCAGCCTCAGACCCTACCTCCGCCTCCGCAGTACCCGCAGTTGCAGTATCCGCAGTTTTCTCCTCAGCAATTCTCATATCCGGCACGGGGACAGCAGCCGCAGTATTTTCAGCGTAGTGTTCCTCAGTATAGAGCTCCGAGTACAGGTAGTGTGCAGTCAGTCTCCATCTCAGCAGTATCGGCCGAGTAATGCAGGACCCAGCAATGTCGGTAGAGGAAAAGGGAAGGCGCCAGTGCAGGTTCATGCAATGGCATCTGGAGGGTCAGATTCTCAGATTGGTAACGCGGTTGTCGATGGTATGGTTTTGGTTTCTAGATCTCTAGCTCGCGTTTTATTTGATACCGGTGCCTCTCATTCTCTCATTTCGAGTTCCTTTTGTACATGCCTTGGGATTAGAAGTAGAAGAGTTTAAGGAACCCCTAGTTATAACTTCTCCCTTGGGGCGGGTGTGTGTGAATTGTATGTGTAAATCTTGTAAAATAAAGATTGGGGATGAGATTTTGAAAAGTGATTTGATTATACTCCCCATGAGTTCCTATGATGTGATTTTAGGGATGGACTGGTTGTCCAGGTATAGTGCAGTTGTGGACTGCCAACTTAGAAAAGTGACCCTAGTGTCTGATAGGGGGACGGTAATCACTTACCAGGGTGGTGGTGATTGGCTAATGAGTGAGCGTCTCATGAAGTCATGTCTAGGAGGGCGAAGGAATCTAGATTGTTTTGCTTTTCTTGCCAATCTAGATTGCGAGCCCTATGTTTCGAGTAGTAGTGTAGCGATTCCGGTGGTTGGTGAGTTCGAGGATGTCTTCCCCGACGAGTTATCAGGATTACCACCGCATCGGGAGATTGAGTTTGGTATCGAGTTGTTTCCAGGGACATCACCGATTTCTATGGCACCTTATCGGATGGCGCCGGCAGAAATGAAGGAATTGAGGAAGCAACTTCAGGAGCTTGCTGATAAAGGATATATTCGGAATAGCACATCTCCGTGGGGAGCACCAGTTTTGTTCGCTAAGAAGCACGATGGGACTCTCAGGTTATGTGTGGATTATCGGCAGCTGAATCGTGTTACGGTGAAGAACAAGTATCCTTCGCCTAGGATTGATGAGCTATTTGATCAGTTGGGAGGTTCGCGATACTTCTCGAAGATTGATTTGCGGTCAGGTTATCATCAGCTCAGAATCAAGGAAGAGGATATTCCCAAGACAGCTTTTAGGACTCGGTATGGGCACTTCGAGTTTCTGGTTATGTCTTTCGGGTTGACGAATGCTCCAGCAGCTTTTATGGATTTGATGAACAGGATATTTAGGCCGTATCTGGATCAGTTTGTGATCGTGTTCATCGATGATATTCTTGTGTATTCTAAGACATGGGAGGAGCATGAGCAGCATCTTCGGATCGTGCTTCAGACTCTGCGGGAGCACCAGTTGTATGCTAAGAGGGAAAAGTGTGAGTTCTGGTTGACTGAGGTCAAATTTCTGGGTCATGTCATTTCGGAGCATGGTATTTCAGTGGATCCGTCCAAGATTGAAGCTATATTGGAGTGGGAACGACCAAGGAATGTAGCGGAGATTCGCAGCTTCTTAGGTCTTGCTGGATATTACAGGAAATTTGTAAAGGACTTTTCGAAGATTGCAGCTCCGTTGACGAGGTTGATCAGGAAAAACGTCAGGTTTGAGTGGGATGAAGACTGTGAGTCTGCTTTTCAGGAATTGAAGAACCGGTTGACTTCAGCTCCAGTGTTGATTATTCTAGTAGTGACGAGCCGTATGAGGTTTATGCTGATGCTTCAGGGCGCGGACTTGGATGCGTGTTGATGCAGCATGGACGTGTGGTTGCGTACGGATCGAGACAGCTACGACCTCACGAGCGGAATTATCCTACTCACGATTTAGAGCTTGCAGCGGTGGTTTACGCGCTGAAGATTTGGAGATGTTACTTGTATGGAGCATCGTTTCAGGTCTTCTCCGATCACAAGAGTTTGAGGCATTTGTTCACTCAGAGGGATCTCAACTTGAGGCAGCGCAGATGGGTGGAGTACATGGAGGATTATGATTTCGCGTTGCAGTATCATCCTGGAAAAGCTAATGTGGTAGCGGACGCGCTTAACAGGAAGTCTTCAGGGATTCTCGCTTGTTTGATTTTTGAGGACTGGAGCAGGGATGCGACAGTGAGTGAGTATCGGCTACAGTATCATGAAGACGGTGATCGAGTTTTGTTGTATCATGTGGAAGCGACTCCAGCTCTTGTTCGGATGGTGAAGCAAAGTTAGTGGCAGGATCAGCATTTGCAGGGGATTTGGTCGCGGATTCAGAACGGGGAGCAGTTTCAAGAATGGAGCGTGCATGCAGATGGATCGTTGTACTTCTGGGAGCGTCTTGCAGTTCCAGTTATCGCCGAGGTGACGAAAGCCGTTCTAGATGAAGCTCATAGGTCTCAGTTTGCTATTCATCCGGGGAGCACCAAGATGTATCGTGATTTGAAGAGGCACTATTGGTGGAGAGGCATGAAGAAAGATGTTCGCGAGTACGTAGCCAAGTGTTCGACGTGTCTTCAGGTGAAAGCTGAGCATCAGAAGCCTGCAGGTCAGCTTCAGCCGCTTCCTATTCCAGGGTGGAAATGGGAGCATGTGACGATGGATTTCCTCACAGGTTTGCCGAGGACAGAGCAGCGGCATGATGCAGTTTGGGTTGTGGTCGATAGGTTGACGAAATCGGCGCATTTCATTCCGTTTAGGTCGACGTGTTCTAGGAAGATTCTCGGGGAGTTGTATATGCAGAACATTGTGAGGTTGCATGGAGTTCCTTTGTCCATCACCTCTGATCGAGATACCAGGTTTAATGCTAAGTACTGGAGGAGTTTTCAGGAGGCTTTGGGTACGGATTTGAACTTCAGTACGGCGTTTCATCCTCAGACTGATGGGCAGTCTGAGCGGGTTATCCAGGTTCTCGAGGATATGTTGCGTGCTTGTGCGTTGGACTTCGGCGGGAATTGGAAGCAATGTTTGCATTTGGCGGAGTTCGCGTACAACAACAGTTATCAGGCGAGTATCGGTATGGCACCATTTGAGGCGTTGTATGGGCGACCGTGTCGGTCACCTGTGTGTTGGGCCGAGCCGGAAGATAGAGTTATTCTTGGGCCGGATGAGATTCGTGACAGCAACGAGAAAGTCATGGTGATTCGGGATCGGTTGAGAGCAGCTCAGAGTCGGCAGAAGAGCTACGCAGATAGGAGACGTAGACCTTTGGAGTTCGCGGTTGGAGATTTTGTTCTCTTGAGGGTGTCACCTCGTAAGGGAACTATGCGGTTCGGAGTGAGTGGGAAACTCGCGCCGAGGTATATTGGGCCGTTCGAGATCACTCAGCGTGTTGGTGTGGTCGCTTATCGGCTTGATCTTCCGCCCGAACTTTCTCATGTGCACGATGTGTTTCATGTGTCTATGCTTAGGAAGTGTCCACCTGAGCAGGGTAAGATAGTATCGTTTCGCGATGTGCAGGTTCAGGAGGATACGACGTACGAAGAAGTGCCGATTCAGATTATCGACCGGAAAGTGATTAGCTTGCGTCGTCGTGAGATACCGTTGGTAAAGGTCGTGTGGCAGCATCACGGGGTTGATGAAGCCACTTGGGAATTAGAGTCGAGTATGCGGGAATTGTATCCGCATTTGTTTTGTTTTTGAGATGAGTTGTAAATTTCGAGGACGAAATTTCTTTTAGGGGTGGAGAGCTGTAACGTCCCGAAATTTATTTAATATTAATGTAATGTAAATGATGAATTAGTGTGCCATAATTAAAGTTTTAACTTTAATTAGATTATTTGGTTGGATTTTTAGTTTTTGGTTGTTTTGTTAAATTGATGTGTTCAAAAGATTCCTTGTTGATTTAAAATGATGTTTTGAGTTTTAAAACACAACAATTTGTAAAATGTTAAAAATACTCCGTTTTACAAAACCGTGGGCGGCACATGGTTTTCGCACAGTAAAACCGCCCACCGATTTTCTCTATTTATTTTCCTTTCCTCTCTCTCTCTCCTCACTCTCACGAGCTCTCTCTCTCTCTTCACTCTCCCTCTCGGCAGCCTCTCTCTCTCTCTAATTTCTTCAAAAAATTTTGGTTTCCATTCGAATCCAAGCTTCGGAACAGCACGGAGGAAGCTCGGGGACGTGATTCGGCAACCGAGAACGCGGATTGAAGCTTCGATTCGAGGTTAGATTCGAAATTTCTAAACTTTTTCAAAATTTTCGATTTTGTGTGTTTTTGAAATCTAAGTTTGTTTAAGCTTAGAAAACCGTGGATTTGTGTTAAATGAGCTTAGAACAACTAGAATCTAAACCTAGATTGAAGAAAAACGGATTGGATTCAAGATTTTCATTTTTCTCCTCTTTTTCTCATTTTCGGATTTTTGAAGATTTTGAGTTCAAATGTTGTTTAAATGATTCCAAATATGTTTTAGAATGTTTTTCTATCAACTATAGTTGTTTTTCATGCCTGGGATTTGAGAAAAACAGGTTGGAATTCAGATTTGGATTTTGGGGATCGAGAAACCCGTGGCTGGGATTTCTGGATTTTCCCAGTTCGGCAGGCCGAAGTTCATGTTCGGCAGGCCGAAGTGATGATCGGCAGGCCGGTGTTCTTCCGATCGGCAGG
Organism: Artocarpus heterophyllus; assembly: GCA_025403435.1. Lineage (NCBI taxonomy): Eukaryota > Viridiplantae > Streptophyta > Magnoliopsida > Rosales > Moraceae > Artocarpus > Artocarpus heterophyllus. The sequence continues at coordinate 29,094,810 of CM046345.1, read as the reverse complement.
CCGAATCTGGGGACATGTTCGGCAGGCCGAACTTTGCTTCCGGCAGGCCGAACTGTACAGTTCGGCAGGCCGAAGCAGGGCGTCCGGCAGGCCGACCGAGGCATGGAAAATTTTGTGATTTTTACCCGATTTCATTGTTTTGAACCCTGATTTAAATCCCAACCTTATAGGATGATTTTAATGATACAAATGGCACACTAGGACATCATGAGATGATTTAGTAACATAGAGTGTCTCGAACTAGATATTGATTGACTTAGTTTGTATCTAGGACTGTTCGTGGTTCCGTGGAGCTAACGTATAGCGGATCGGGATTACGGTGTGGGGTACCGGCACGAGTACTGAGGTAGGACTTCTATCCTATTTCTTTGGTAGCCTGGTTTTGAAATGATTTGGCTTTGAAAATGACTTCTATCAAAATGTTTTCAACGGATGTTTGAAAATGGTTTTATCGGTTATATTTTTATATACCGTGACATGAAATGAATTTCATAATGAATGTAATTGACAATACTCGGTAATTGGGTTTTGAATGATAATGATAATAAACACATGGGCATGATGCCATATCAGAGATCGGGTCGTGATCGACCTTGGGGGCAGGTCCCGAAACCCAGCTGGGCCACTACGGTGGTGATATCATGGTTTGCCTAGGTAAATGTAAATTGGTGTTTTGATTTGACGAGTAGACTGTTCTGTGTCAGAACGGTTCTACTCAATTTATTTATTTATTTATTCAAGTTTCTTTCTGTATAACTTCTGATAATGTTATGTTTCTTTGCATTAAATTATTTTATAAAACTTAGTCCTACTGAGCCTTTCGCTCACGTTTTATCTGTTTTAAATTCCCCCCCTCTAGGTGGTTTCCCATTTAGGTTTGGAGAAGATTCTTCGGACCGAACCCAGGAGCACTAGGAGAATTTGTTTACATTCTGTATTTGTTAATCAAGGCATGTAAGACTTAACTTTATTTGTACTTGGACTGTAATTGTATTTGTGATATTGTCAGATCCATGTGTGTGCACAAGTTGTGGGTTGTGGAACCCATATTCGCGGTTTTTATTCAATTATTGTTATTTGTTTAATGATTTTAAATTCTTTATCAAATGTGGTGGAAAAATCTCTTTATTTCTTGCTTAATTGGATTTTTAAACCCTTAATTTCAATTAAACTCTCCTTTAATTAACCTAAATATTCCGCCACGTCACCTCCCGTACTCCGAGGCGTGACAGAACAGCTCCTCGAACCTGTCCCAACTGATATCACCATCGCGCTCCAAACAATTAGCTTGTTTCAACCAAGTGTTAGCGCCACCCTTGAGCTTATACGCAACAAACTCCACACGATACTCCTCAGGCACACCAAGGGTATCCAAATGCTTCAAGATCGAATCCAGCCAATACTCTGCTAACTACGGATCCCCATTACCATCAAAAGTTGAAACTAACATACGCCAAAATTCCTTAAAGTACGCATGCCGACTACCAACATCAGAACCTTCTGGTCTAGCCCTGGCTGCCATCTGTCGAAAAGCCGCAAACATAGACCTCATCATGCCCTCATCATTTCTGAACTCAGCGTCAACTGTCGAGCGACGTTTAGGTGCCATTCTCTCACTTTTGAAAACAAAATTTGGACTGTTAGAGGTATTTCATTGTCAAACCTATGCGTGCATAATTCCCAAGGTTTATAACCTTGAGCTCTGATACCATTTTGTCATGTCGCGGAGTACGGGAGGTGACGTGACTGATTGTTTAAAATTGATTAAAGAGAATTTAATTGAAAATCAAGAGTTTAGGGGTTGGATTAAATATAAAATGCGAGGTTCTTTAAAAACAACACCTTATAAAAGAGTTCATATACATTAAGCAATTAGAATCATTAAACGAATAATAATAAAACAATAAAGTCACAAGTATGGGTCCCACAGACCCATAACTTGTGCACACACATGGTACTGACAATATCATAAATACAATCACAATCCAAGTATAAGTAAAGTTAAAATCTTACATGCCTTGATTTAAATAATCCCAATAAATTTACTAATCCCTCTATTGCTCCTGGGTCTTGTCCGTTGAATCTTCTCCAAACCTAAATGGAAAACCACCTAGAAAGGGAGAAATTTAAAACAAATAAAACGTGAGCGAAAGGCTCAGTAGGACTATGTTTTATAAAATAATTTAATTTAAAGAAACATTTCATTATTCAGGAATTATTTAAAAGAAACCTTAAATAAATAAATTTGAGTAAAACCGTTCTTACCCAGAATCAGTTTACTCGTATAACCAGTAATATCATTTTCCTTTCCTGGGCAAATCATAATAATATCTCCACCGTAGTGGCCCAGCTGGGTTTCGGGGCCTGCCCCCAAGGTCGATCGCTACACTACCTGATCTCTGATATGGCATCATGCCTATATGTTTATTATCATCATCATTCAAAACCCAATTACGAAGTGTTGTCAATTTCATTCATTATGAAGTTCATTTCAGTTCACGGTATATTAAAATATAATTGATAAATTCACTTTCAAACAACCGTTGAAAACATTTTAATAGAAATCCTTTTCAAAGCCAAATCATTTTGAAACTAGGCTATCAAAGAATGGGGTAGAAGTCCTACCTCAATACTCGTGCCAATGCCTCACACCGTAATCCCGGTCTGCTATACGTTAGCTCCGCGAAACCACAAACGATTCCTATATACAAACTAAGTCGATCAATATCTAGTTTGAGACATTCTATGTTACTAAACCATTTCATGATGTCCTAGTGTGCCATTTCTATCTTTAATATCATTCTATAAGGTTGGAATTTAAATCAGGGTGTAAAACAGTGAAAACGGGTGAAAATCACAAAATTTTCCACGCTTCTGCCGGCCTGTCGGACTCCCTGTTTCGGCCGACCGAACTGCACAATTTGGCTTGCCGAAAACCAGGTCCGGTCGGTCGGTCATTTCCCTAGGTTCGGCCTGCCAGACGGAAGAACACTGGCCTGCCAATCCCTTGTTTCGGCCTGCCGAACACACAGTTTGGCATGCCGAATTGGGAAACCAAGAAATCCAGCCACGGGTTTTTCGATCCCCAAAACCCAAATCTTGATTTTAACCTGTTTTTCTCAAATCCCAGGCATGAAAAACAATCATAGTTGCTAGAAAAACATACTAGAACATATTTGGACTCATTTAAACAAGATTTAAACTCAAAAATCTAAAAAATCCGAAATTGAGAAAATAGGGAGAAAAATAAAAAATCTTGAATCCAATCCATTTTTCTTTAATCTAAGCTTAGATTCTAGTTGTTCTAATTCATTTAACTTAAATCCAAGGTTTTCTAAGCTCAAACAAACCTAGATTTCAAAAAACCACAAAATTGAAAATTTTGTAAAAAGTTTAGAAATTTCAAAACTAAGCTCGAATCGAAGCTTCAATCCTCGTTCTCGGTTACCAAATCACATCCCCGAGCCTCCTCCTTGCCAACCCGAAGCTTGGATTTGAATTTGATTCAAAAATTTGAGGGAGAAGTAGAGAGAGAAGAGAGGAGCCGAGAGAGAGACAGAGAGGAGAGAGAGTGAGATCACAGAGAGTGAGGAGAGAGGAGGAAGAGAGAGAATAAATAGAGAGAAGCGGTGGACGGTTTTATTGTGCGAAAACCATGTGCCGCCCACGGTTTTGTAAAACGAAATATTTTTAACATTTTACAAATCGTTGTCTTTTAAAACTCAAAATATCATTTTAAAACAATATGAAATCATTTGAATTTACGAAGTTAACAAAACAACCAAAAATTCAAAATCCAACTAAGTAATCAAATTAGTGTTGAAACATTAATTATGGCACACTAATTCATCATTTATAATACGATAAAATTAAATAAATTTTGGGGCGTTACAACTCTCCACCCCTAAAAGAAATTTCACCCTCGAAATTTACATCTCATTTCAGAAACAAAACAAATGCGGATACAATTCCCGCATACTCGACTCTAGTTCCCAAGTGGCTTCATCAACCCCATGATGCTGCCACACGACCTTTACCAACGGAATCTCACGACGACGCAAACTAATTACTTACCGGTCGATGATTTGAATCGACACTTCTTCATACGTCGTATCCTCCTGAACCTGCACATCGCGAAATGAAATTATCTTACCCGGCTCAGGCGGACACTTCCTAAGCTTCGACACATGAAACACATCGTGAATATGAGAAAGTTCGGGCGGAAGATCAAGCCGATATGCGACCACACCAACACGCTGAGTGATCTTGAACGGCCCGATATACCTCGACGTGATCTTCCCACACACCCCGAACCGCATAGTTCCCTTACGAGGCGATACCCCCAAGAGAACAAAATCTCCAACCGCGAACTCTAAGGGTCTACGTCTCCTATCCGCATAACTCTTCTATCGACTCTGAGCTGCCCTCAACCGATTTTGAATCACTGCGACTTTCTCGTTACTATCACGGATCTCATCTGGCCCAAGAATAACCCTATCTTTCAACTCAGCCCAACACACAGGTGACCGACACGGTCGCCCATACAATGCCTCAAACGGCGCCATACCAATACTCGCCTGATAGCTATTGTTATATGCGAACTCCGCCAGAAGCAAACATTGCTTCCAATTCCCGCCGAAGTCCAACGCACAGGCACGTAACATATCCTCGAGAATCTGAATATCCCGCTCAGACTGCCCATCGGTCTGAGGATGAAACGCCGTACTGAAGTTCAAATCCGTACCCAAAGCCTCCTAAAAACTCCTCCAGTACTTAGCATTAAACCTGGTGTCTCGATCAGAGGTGATGGACAAAGGGACTCCATGCAACCTCACAATATTCTACAGATACAAATCCCCGAGAACCTTCCTCGAACACGTCGACCTGAACGGAATGAAATGCATCAATTTTGTCAACCTGTTGACCACGACCCAAACTGCATCATGCCGCTGCTCCATCCTCGACAAACTTGTGAGAAAATCCATCTTCACGTGCTCCCATTTCCACCCTAGAATAGGAAGCGACTGAAGCTGACCTGCAGGCTTCTGATGCTTAGCTTTCACTTGAAGACACGTTGAACACTTGGCCATGTACTCTTGAACATCTTTCTTCATGCCTCTCCACCAATACTGCCTCTTCAAATCGCAATACATCTTTGTGATTCCTGAATGAATAGCGAACTGAGACCTATGAGCTTCGTCCAAAACGGTTTTCGTCACCTCGGTGATAGCTGGAACTGCAAGACGCTCTCGAAAATACAACGATCCATCTGCATGCATGCTCCATTCTTCAAGCTGCTCCCCGTTCTGAATCCACGACCAAATCCCCTGCAAATGCTAATCCTGCCACTAACTTTGCTTCACCATCCGAACAAGAGTTGGGGTCACTTCCACATGATATACCAAAACTTGATCACAGTCTTCATGATACCGTAGCCTATACTCACTCACTGTCGCATCCCTGCTCCAGTCCTCAAAAGCCAAACAAGCGAGAATCCCTGAAGACTTCTTGTTAAAAGCATCTGCGACCACATTAGCTTTCCCGGGATGATACTGCAACGCAAAATCATAATCCTCCATATACTCTATCCATCTACGCTGCCTCAAATTAAGATCCCTCTGAGTGAATAGATACCTCAAACTCTTGTGATCGAAGAAGGCCTGAAATGATGCTCCATACAAGTAACACCTCCAAATCTTCAACGCGTGAATCACAGCTGCGAGCTCTAAATCGTGAGTAGGATAATTCCGCTCGTGAGGTTGTAGCTGTATCGATCCTTATGCAACCACACATCCATGCTGCATCAACATGCATCCAAGTCCACGTCTTGAAGCATCCGCAAAAGCCTCATACGGCTCGTCACTGCTAGGAATAACTAACACTAGAGCTGAAGTGAACCGGTTGTTCAATTCCTGAAAAGCATGCTCACAATCTTCATTCCACTCAAACCTGACATTTTTCTTGATCAATCTCATCAACGGAGCTGCAATCTTCAAAAAATCCTTTACAAATTTCCTATAATAACTTGCAAGACCTAAGAAACTATGAATCTCCGCTACATTCCTTGGTTGTTCCCACTCCACTATGGCTTCAATCTTGGACGGATCCATAGAAATACCATGCTTTGAGATGACATGACCAAGAAACTTGACCTCAGTCAGCCAAAACTCACACTTTTCCCTCTTAGCATACAACTGGTGCTCCCGCAGAGTCTAAAGCACGATCCGAAGATGCTGCTCATGCTCCTCCCAAGTCTTAGAATACACAAGAATATCATCGATGAACACGATCATGAACTGATCCAAACACGGCCTAATTATCCTGTTCATCAAATCCATGAAAGCTACCGGAGCGTTCGACAACCCAAACGACATAACTAGGAACTCAAAATGCCCATACCGAGTCCTAAAAGCTGTCTTGGGAATATCCTCTTCCTTAATCCTGAGGTGATGATAACCCGACCGCAAATCAATCTTTGAGAAGTACCGCGAACCTCCCAATTGATCAAACAACTGATCAATCCTAGGTAAAGGATAATTGTTCTTTACTGTAACGTGATTCAGCTGCCGATAATCCATACACAACCTGAGAGTCCCATCATGCTTCTTAGCAAACAAAACTGGTGCTCTCCACAGAGATGTGCTATTCTGAATATACCCTTTATCAGCAAGCTCTTGAAGTTGCTTCCTCAATTCCTTCATTTATGCCGGTGCCATCCGATAAGGTGCCATAGAAATCGGTGCTGTCCCTGGAAACAACTCGATGCCAAACTCAATTTCCTGATACGGTGGTAATCCTGACAACTCATCGGGGAAGACATCCTCGAACTCATCCACCACCAGAATCGCTACACTGCCACTCAAAGTATAGGGCTTGCAATCTAGATTGGCAAGAAAAGCACAACAACCTAGATTCCTTCGCCCTCCTAGACACGACTTCATGAGACGCTCACTCATCAACCAATCACCACCACCCTGGTAAGTGATTATCATCCCCCTATCAGACACTAGGGTCACTTTTCTAAGTTGGCAGTGTGTGTAAATTGTATGTGTAAATCTTGTAAAATAAAGATTGGGGATGAGATTTTGACAAGTGATTTGGTTATACTCCCCATGAGCTCCTATGATGTAATTCTAGGGTCACTTTTCTAAGTTGGCAGAAGACAACTGCATTATACTAGGACAACCAGTCCATCCCTAGAATTACATCATAGGAGCTCATGGGGAGTATAATCAAATCACTTTTCAAACTCTCATCCCCAATCTTTATTTTACAAGATTTACACATACAATTTACACACACCTGCCCCAAGGGAGAAGTTATGACTAGGGGTTCATTAAACTCTTCTATCTCTAATCCCAAGGCATGTACAAAAGAACTCGAAATGAGAGAATGAGAGGCACCGGTATCAAATAAAACACGAGCTAAAGATCTAGAAACCAAGATCGTACCATCGACAACCGCGTTACCAGTCTGAGAATCTGAACCTCCAGATGCCATTGCATGAACCTGCACTGGCGCCTTCCCTTTTCCTCTACCAACATTGCTGGGTCCTGGATTATTCTGCCGATGCTGCTGGGATGGAGACGACTGCACACTACCCACACTCGGCGCTCGATACTGAGGGACACTGCTCTGGAAATACTGCGGCTGCTGCCCCCGTGCCGGATATGAGAACTACTGAGGAGAGAACTGAGGATACTACAACTGCAGGTACTGCTGAGGCCGAGGTAGGGTCTGAGGCTGAGACTAACGACTGGCATCCTCCCCGGTCTGAGATCCAAGACGGGCACTCTTGATCGGGCAATTCCTCTTGATGTGTCCGGGCTGCTGACAGAAATGACAATGAAAGCTGTAGGGATTGCTGCGCCCGCTGCCAGATGAATTACTGCTACCACTGGTCGCGCCACCTTGCTTGTTCTTCCCCGGAGTCAGACGGCTACTGGTGCTCTTCCTACCGCTCCTTTGATGTCCTCCTGAAGCCTTGGCTCGGTCCTCACAATACTGCACATAATCACTTTCCACGGATATTGCCGACGACACAAGCTCTCCAAAACTCCTAAGCCGTAGAGCAACCAATTGTTGCCGAATAGGAGCCTTGAGCCCTTCCTGAAACTTAATACATTTCTCATGCTCCGATGCCATCGCTGATGGAGCAAACCTAGCCAACTCATTAAACCTTGCCTCATATTCCTGAACTGACAGATCACCCTACTACAACCTGTAGAACTCAGCTGCCTTCTGATCTCTATACCCCTGCGAAAAATATTGATCATAGAACAGCTCCTCGAACCTGTCCCAACTGATATCACCACCGCGCTCCAAACGCTTAGCTTGTTTCCACCAAGTGTTAGCGCCACCCATGAGCTTATACGCAGCAAACTCCACACGATACTCCTCAGGCACACCAAGGGTATCCAAATGCTTCAAGATCGAATCCAGCCAATACTCTGCTAACTGCGGTTCCCCATTACCATCAAAAGTTGGAACTGATGCACGCCAAAATTCCTTAAAGTGCACATGCCGACTACCAACATCAGAACCTTCTGGTCTAGCCCTGGCTGCCATCTTCCGGAAAGCCACAAACATAGACCTCATCATGCCCTCGTCATTCCTGAACTCAGCGTTAGCAGTCGAGCGACGTCTAGGTGCCATTCTCTCACTTTTGAAAACAAAATTCAGACTGTTAGAGGTATTTCAATGTCAAACCTATGTGTGCACAGTTCCCAAGGTTCATAACCTTGAGCTCTGATACCATTCTGTCATGCCGCGCAGTACGGGAGGTGATGTGGCGCATTGTTTAAAATTGATTAAAGAAAATTTAATTGAAAATCAAGAGTTTAGGGGTTGGATTAAATATAAAATGTGAGGTTCTTTAAAAACAACACCTTATAAAAGAGTTCATATACATTAAGCAATTAGAATCATTAAACGAATAATAATAAAACAATAAAGTCGCGAGCATGGGTCCCACAGACCCACAACTTGTGCACACACATGGTACTGACAATATCATAAATACAACCACAGTCCAAGTACAAATAAAGTTAAAATCTTACATGCCTTGATTTAAATAATACAAATAAGTTTACTAATTCCTCTATTGCTCCTGGGTCCTGTCCATTGAATCTTCTCCAAACCTAAATGGAAAACCACCTAGAGGGGGAAATTTAAAACAAATAAAACGTGAGCGAAAGGCTCAGTAGGACTATGTTTTATAAAATAATTTAATTTAAAGAAACATTTCATTATTCAGGAATTATTTAAAAGAAACCTTAAATAAATAAATAAATAAATAAATTTGAGTAAAACCGTTCTTACCCAGAATCAGTTTACTCGTATAACCAGTAATATCATTTTCCTTTCCTAGGCAAACCATAATAATATCACCACCGTAGTGGCCCAGCTGGGTTTCGGGACCTGCCCCCAAGGTCGATCGCTACACGACCCGATCTTTGATATGGCATCATGCCTATATGTTTATTATCATCATCATTCAAAACCCAATTACCGAGTGTTGTCATTTACATTCATTGTGAAGTTCATTTCAGTTCACGATATATTAAATTATAACCGAAAAATTCACTTTCAAACAACCGTTGAAAACATTTTAATAGAAATCCTTTTCAAAGCCAAATCATTTTGAAACTAGGCTATCAAAGAATGGGGTAGAAGTCCTACCTCAATACTCGTACCGGTGCCTCACACCGTAATCCTGGACCGCTATACGTTTGCTCCGCGAAACCACAAACGATTCCTATATACAAACTAAGTCGATCAATATCTAGTTTGAGACATTCTATGTTACTAAACCATTTCATGATGTCCTAGTGTGCCATTTGTATCTTTAATATCATTCTATAAGGTTGGAATTTAAATCAGGGTGCAAAACAGTGAAAACGGGTGAAAATCACAAAATTTTCCATGCTTCGGCCGGCCTGTCGGACTCCCTGCTTCGGCCGACCGAACTGCACAGTTTGGCCTGCCGGAAGCCAGGTTCGGTCGGCCGGTCATTTCCCTAGGTTCGGCCTGTCGGACGGAAGAACACCGGCCTGCCGATCCCTTATTCCGGCCTGCCGAACTGGGAAAACCCAGAAATCCAGCCACGGGTTTTTCGATCCCCAAAACCCAAATCTTGATTTTAACCTGTTTTTCTCAAATCCCAGGCATGGAAAACAATCATAGTTGATAGAAAAACATACTAGAACACATTTGAACTCATTTAAACAAGATTTAAACTCAAAAATCTCAAAAATCCGAAAATGAGAAAATGGGGAGAAAAATGAAAAATCTTGAATCCAATCCATTTTTCTTCAATCTAAGCTTAGATTCTAGTTGTTCTAAGTTCATTTAACTTAAATCCAAGGTTTTCTAAGCTCAAACAAACCTAGATTTCAAAAATGCACAAAATTGAAAATTTTAGAAAAAGTTTAGAAATTTCAAACTACCCTCAAATCGAAGCTTCAATCCGCGTTCTCGGTTACCAAATCACGTCGCCGAGCCTCCTCCTTGCTAACTCGAAGCTTGGATTCGAATTTGATTCAAAAGTTTGAGAGAGAAGTAGAGAGAGAAGAAAGGAGCCGAGAGAGAGACAGAGAGGAGAGAGAGTGAGATCAGGGAGAGTGAGGAGAGAGGAGGAAGAGAGAGAATAAATAGAGAGAAGCGGTGGACGGTTTTACTGTACAAAAACCAAGTGCCACCCACGGTTTTGTAAAATGAAATATTTTTAACATTTTACAAATCATTGTCTTTTAAAACTCAAAATATCATTTTAAAACAATAAGAAATCATTTGAATTTACCAAGTTAACAAATCAACCAAAAATTCAAAATCCAACTACGTAATCGAATTAATGTTGAAACATTAATTATGGTACACTAATTCATCATTTATATTACGATAACATTAAATAAATTCTGGGGCGTTACACGAGGACACATGGAATCCACTGCTGAGACGTGGCTAATGCAGCTGATGGCACATTGACATGTGGTTCTTAGTTAGACGACCTGGATTGATTTGACAGCGAATCCAACAAATAAAATTGTGCCACGTGACTCCTAGATAAATTCAGATTTTTGTTGGGTTTTTATGTATTTGATATCCAATTTTGTTTGTTTTGGTGTCGTTTTACTCCGTTTTTCCTCCACATTTCAAATCTAAAATAACATAAACAAACAAAAATTAATTATTTTACAAACATAATTTTCACAATAATTAAAAATATTTATTTTGCAATAAAACACATAAAAATTACTAAAAATAGATAAAAAATCTTCTAAAATTAACAAACCTTAACATATATGCTATTAAGACTCGAAATTTTTTTTCTTTAGAAATTACTAGAAATAAAACGTATTTACAAACTTAGAACTTATTAACAAACATTTTAAGATTTCAAATAAAATCACTCAATATTATTTTTACAGTTTTGACTATTTACAAACTAAACACATATTTAGTTGATTCTTTACTGCATGGTAGCATTGCTATGCTACCATGCTAATTCTTTACCTAAGCTTAATGATCGCGACCTCTCCCATTGCTCCGCTAGGGTCCTCTTGATGTTCTCACCCGATCCTCGCAGTAGTGAGCATTATCTACTCCTATCCATAAGGCTGAAAACTGTAACCTCCTAGAATTCTCAAGTCACAAGACCACTAATTGCCGTTGAATGATTGCCTTAAGCCTTTCTTGGAATATGATACGCTTTTCACATTCAGATTGTTAGACATGTATGCCCTAAGAGTAAAAATGTAATAAGTTTTTGGAGACTTTTTTATCAATAAAGAATATATTCATTATTTATGTACCAAAATCTTGTCCTCTTTACTTTCATATTTGTTGAATGTATGTTAAGCAAACAATAGTCTGATGGTCATATGATGGACGGATTATGTGGAAGACACGACTCTTAAGGTGATGGTCTAAATCATACGATCCGCAATCGAGGGAATAAAGTTGGACGCTTTATTTATGCAAAGATTGTTATGTTATCTATATCCCTTTTAGGAGATGGTTTGTCTTGACCATCAAAGCTGGACTCCGTGAATAGAAACATTGGCACGTTGTCATAAGTGACGATGTGTTAGATCGGGACATAAAGTGAATTGATTTAGATTGATTATTCTATCTCGGCAAATTGATTCACTTTAGACAATCATTTGTGTTGTATCTTAATCTTGAGATGAATAGTGGGCCCATTGTCTTGACTTGTGTCTTTTGATGTACCAAAGGGTGACACCCACATCTTAATAGTGGTATGCATGCTGGTATATTGGAGGCATGACTCTTGATAGCATAGACTTGTTATTTATAGATATGGAATCCATAGCTCCTCTTTAGGAGTAATGATATCCTCTTATATGCGTTGTCCTATAATTGGAAAACTGGAGTGCTCAACCATTTAGATATATAGGTGTAACGAATCGTATACTGTCTTTGGATGGTAAGTTTTCTGATGGTAAGGTAATGGAACGTAAGATAAAAATAATCGGGAAGGTAAGACAACACTTGTCCTTAAGCCGATTATGGAGTATCATATGGGGATACGATACACTATGATTTGTCATGGGGACTTAGCTATACAAGCTTCGTAATTCTATGTAGTATGAGAGTGCAGCTCCAAGCTTTTAGTAGAGTAGCGTTAGAGTTGATAATTATGAAATGTATATATGGGATATTGGGTTTCATAATTATCAGGAGCTTGAACTATATAGGTCCATATGGTCCCCTTTGCTAGCTCACAACATCCTGTAACAACACGGCGTGTTTTTTCAATAATTGATGACTTGTGTCGGATTTATCAGATTGGTTAAAATTTGGAAGAATTAAATAATTCATGTCTATTTATCGGTTGAATTAATTTTGTAAGAAATTAATTCAAGATAAACTTGTTGAATTATTGAGATAAGATAATTCTTGTCTGTTTATCGGTTGATTTAATTTTGGATAAATTAGATCAAGATAAACTTGTAGAATTATTGAGAATTGATTTATTTTCTTAGAGATTATCTAGATAAAGTTGTTTTGATCAGATAACTTTTCTACTGGGTTATTTGAATTAAAACTGAAACTTTATCCTATAGAATCTTGGGTGAAAAATAAAAGATTCGCAAGATTTTTTATTCGACAGTTTGGCCTACAGATGGACGTGTTTGGCCTATCAATGGGACCTTTTTGGCTTGCCGATCAGGTGGTTCGGCCTGCCAATCAACGAAGGATCACGTGTATCCATGCGGGTCTTATCAGATATTGATCTGAATTTGATTCTGATCTGAATTTTGAGACCTAATCTGATGAGGACTGACCCTAGGACCAACCTCTATAAACAGGGAATGATTCTCACAAGTTACTTAGATCAATTGACAGATTAAGAGTGATACTCTGCTAAGTGAGAATCAAAAACTCCCTGAGAGCTTTTGTTCACAAATCACAAACACTTGCTTTAGGTTTTCTCGAATGAGAGAACCTAAAGCAAGTGTTCATGATTTGTGAACAAAAGCTCTCAGGGGGTTTTCAGATGCTTAGTAGCAGAGTATCACTCTTAATCTCTGAATTGATCTGAGTAACTCATAAGGCTTACTCTCTTTATATAGAGATTGGTCCTAGGATCAGTCCTCATCAGAATAGGTCTCAAAATTCAGATCAGAATCAAATTCAGATCTATATCTGAGAAAGATCTATATGAAAATGCTTAATCTTATCGCTCGTTGATCGGCAGGCCGAACTATCGCGTCAAAATGCGTAATCTTATCGCTCGTAATCTTATGCTACTCCACTAAAAGCTTGAAGCTGCAGTCTCGAACTACATAGAATTACGAAGCTCGTATAGCTAAGTCTCCATGACATATCATAGTGTATCGTATCCCCGTATGATAATCCATAATTGGCTTAAGGACAAGTTCTGTCTTACCTTCTCGATTATTTTTATCTTACATTCCATTATCTCACTATCAGAAAACTTACTATCCAAAGATAGTATACCATTAGGTTACACCTATGTATCCAAATAGTTGAGCGCTTCAGTTTATCCAATTATAGGATAACGCATATAAGAGGATATCATTACTCCTAAAGAGGAGCTATGGATTCCATATCGATGAATAAAAAGTATACGCCATCAAGAGTCATGCCTCCAACGTACCGGCATGCATACCACTATTAAGATGTGGGTGTCACCCTTTGGTACATCAAAAGACACAAGCCAAGACAATGGGCCCACAATCCATCTCAGGATTAAGATACAACACAAATGATTGTCTAAAGTAAATCGATTTGCCGAGACAGAATTATTAATCCAAATCAATTCACTTTATGTCTCGATCCAACACATTGTCACCTATGACAACATGCCAATGTTTCTATTCACGTAGTCCACCTCTGATGGTCAAGACAAACCATCTCCCAAAAAGGATATAGACAACATAACAATCTTTGCTCGAATAAAACGCCCAACTTTATTCCCTCGATTGCGGATCATATGATTTGGACCATCACCTTAAGAATCGTGTCTTTCGCATAATCACAATTCTTAAGAATCCGTCCATCATATGCACAATTCTTAAGGCTTAGGTTGACAGTCTCAGACTATTGTTTGCTTAACATACATTCAGCAAATATGAACATAAAGAGGACAAGATTTAATATATAAATAATGAACAAATTCTTTATTGATAAAAATGTCTACAAAAACTTATTACATTTTTACTCCTTAGGGAATACACGTCTAACAATCTTCCACTTGCTCTAAGTGAGTAAATATGACAAATCTTGCATCCCCATAGCTTCCACATGCCTCTCGAAGACTCTCCCATAAGTGTCTTCGTGAATGGGTCCACTAAATTATCCACTAAAGCGATTTTGCACACCGTGACATGCCCGCCTTCAGTGAAGTCCTTTATCACATGATACTTTCGATCAATATGCTTACTCTTCTTGTGAAATCTTGGTTCCTTAGCATTAGCTACCGCCGCACTGTTATCACAGTACAGTGATACCGCCTTATCCATGCCAGGAACTACCTCAAGATCCCCAAAGAACTTGCGGAGCCACACTACTTCTTTCGAAGCATCACTAGCTGCCACATACTCGGCCTCCATCGTTGAATCTAAAGTGTAATCTTACTTAGCACTTCTCCAACTGATGGCACCGCCACCTAGAGTAAACACAAAACCCAAAGTCGATTTCCTAGAATCCAGACAGGATTGAAAATCCAAGTCAGTATATCCTAAAGGAGTCAAGTCCTCACCCTAATATACAAGCATATACCCACGAGTCTTTCTTAGGTATTTGAAAATATGCTTTACCGCAACCCAATGGTTCGGTCCTAGATCCACTTGAAATCGACTTACAATCCCGATCGCATAACTAATATCCGATCGTGTGCAAAGCATGGCATCCATGAGACTACCCGCTACTGAAGCATAAGGCACCTTCTTCATGTATTCTTTTTCTTCATAAGACTTTGGAGAGTCTTTCTTAGAAAGAGTAATTCCGAACCTAGATGGTTGCCCACCTTTCTTGGAATCCTGCATCGCAAACCTCCTGAGAATTTTATCTATGTAGCCGGCCTGGGACAAAGCTATCATTTTGTTCTTCCTATCCTGAAAGATCTGGATACCGAGAACAAAATTAGCCTCACCCAAGTCCTTCATGTCAAACTGCTTTGTCAACCATAATTTGACCGATGACAACGCCCCTACGTCATTGCCAATTAGCAGAATGTCATCTACATAGAGCAGTAGAAAAACCAACTTCCCATCCTTAACGTGTTTATAAACACATGGTTCATTCACATTTTGTGAGAACCGATAAGTCTTGATCACCTAATCAAATCTTATCTTCCAAGAACGACAAGCCTGCTTAAGTCCATAAATTGACTTTAGCAGCTTACAAACCTTATCCTCTTGACCCGGGACCTTGAACCCGTCTGGCTGTTCCACATAAATGGACTCATCAAGATAGCCATTTAGAAAAGCATCTTGACATTCATCTGCCAAATCTCGTAGTCAAGAGCGGCAGCTATGAACAAGGGAATCCGGATGGACTTGAGCATGGCTATAGGCGAAAAGGTTTCCTCATAATCGATTCCTTCCTTTTGCGTTTAACCCATAGCTACCAGTCTAGCCTTAAAGGTTTCGACCTTTCCATCCACTCCTCTTTTCCACTTCTAGATCCACTTGCACCCTATGGGTTTTAACCCTTTGGGAAGATCCACAAGCTCCTAGACGTGATTAGTCGCCATAGACTTCATCTCAATGTTCATGGCCTCTGTCCAGAGTTTTGAATCAATATCCTCCATAGCTTCTGTGTAAGTATAAGGATCCCTATCATGTTCATCCGGTTCAGCCTAGAAGACCTCCCCATTGAACATATACCTCTTAGGTTGACGCTCGATCGTCCCACTACGCTGAAGCCCCTCAGGTTGTTGTTCAGGTTTGTTTGGTTTTTCTACACTAATCGGAATGGTTTCGCTCGAAACCTCCAGAGTGATCTGATCACTCCTTAACTCCTCAAGCACCACTTTGCTTCGAGGTTTAAAGTTGTCCATGTAACTCTCCTCAAGGAAAGTTGCATTAGTTGAAACCATGACTTTATTTTCCTTTGGGTTATAAAAATAACCCCCTTTAGTCCCTTTTGAATATCCTACAAACACGCAAACTTTTGAACGTGCTTCCAACTTATTCGGATCCTTAAACAGGACATGAGCCAGACATCCCCATATGCGAATATGGTTTAAGGATGTCTTCCTACCCGTCCACAACTCGTGAGGAGTTTTAGGGACCGATTTTGAAGGCACATTGTTCAAAAGATAACATGCGGTTTGTGGTGCATATCCCCAAAAAGATAAAGGCAATGATGAATAACTCATCATGGACCTAATCATGTCCAACAAAGTCCTATTCCTTCTCTCCGCTACGCCATTCTGCTGTGGAGTGCCTGGCGTAGTCAAATGGGATAAAATCCCATTCTCTAATAAGTGTTCCAAGAACTTATCAAAAAGGTATTCCCCACCTCGATCTGATCAAAGTGCCTTTATGGATCTACCCAATTGATTTTCCACTTCAGCCCAAAACTCCCTAAACTTGTCAAAAGTTTCACTTTTGTGGTGCATCAGGTACACATACCCATATCTTAATTAATCATCAATAAAAGTGACAAAGTACTCTTACCCTCCTCGTGCCTGATGTTCATTGGTCCGCAAACATCACTGTGCACAAGTTTTAGAACCCCTTCGGCCCTATTACCCTTAGACCTAAATGGTATTTTGGTCATTTTACCCTCCAAACAAGATTCACATTGAGGTATAGATTCCACCTTTAAGTGACTTAAAGGTCCATCCCTTACCAACCTTTGAATCCTATTCAGGTTAATATGACCAAGGCACAAATGCCAAAGATAAGTCTTATTGGAGTGAGAAGTTTTAAGTGTTTTAGAGTTATTATCATTCATCTCAGCATTAAGCAATATGTCCATCTTACGTTTGATAAAATATAGATTATTTTGTATCCATCTAGAACAGATAAAAGATTTATTTTTATGAATCACCACTTTTTCATTAAAAGAAACCAAGTAGTAGTCTTTAAATAAGCAAGATACATAAATTAAATTCCTTTTAAATTTAAGAACATAAAAACAATCTTGCAAAAATAAATTCCTATAATTATCAAAGTAAAGATGGACGTCTCCCACTACTTCCGCTAAGACCAAGGATCCATCGCCCATCTGAAGCGTGAAGTCTTCATGCAGCAGACTTCTCGTTTCTTTAAACCCCTACAGAGAAACACAAACATGATTAGTTGCACCAGAATCTATGACCCAAATGTCACTGGATTCCTTAACCAAACAAGTTTCTAAATACAGAAGATCACACCTACCTCCTTTGGAAAGGAAGTCTTTGCAATGCTTCTTAATATGTCCGACCTTTCCACAAAAGAAGCACTTAAGCTTCTTTAGGTTCTTCTTCTTCTTTTTCTTGCTCTTGGTAGTAGCAGGAATAGAAGACTTCCCGTTCTTGGCCCGTTGCTTTTTTCCATTCCCAGAATTAGGATTGGAACGAAAAGCAGCTACCATGTTGGCCTCACCACCAGCAGGAGACTCCTTGATCAGATCAGTAATTTGAACTCCTATAACTGTTTCATCAGTTCTGTTAAGGTCATATCCCGTCTGTTGCTTAAATTAAAAGTTGTTGTAAATAGAATAAATTCCTTACACAGAGTCTCAAAGACCATAGTCATTTGATTTTCAGCATCGATGTCAGCTCCATTGGTTTGAGCCTTAGCGAGGTAACCCATGACCAACGTCATGTGCTCCTTTATAGATGTCCCCAGCCTCTGTCTACAGTTTAAGAGTTTTTGAAGCACCCCTTGCCGCTTTGTTATGGCCTGGCCTCAAAACATATCCTCAAGATTGTCCAAGATCTGCTTTTCAGTCTCATAATCTTGATGTTGAGCCTGCAGCACGTTGTTCATGGTAGCCATAACATAGCAGCAGGCCTGATCATTAGCATCTTTCCAGCGATCATATGCTTAGAATTGCTCATTACTTGAGTCTCCTGTAGGCTCGGGAGGACATGGGGTTGTCAGTATAAATTTTAGTTTCTCAAAAGACAGGACAATATCCAGGTTTTGTTTCCAATCATTATAGTTCTCACCGGTTAATAGGTTTTTGTCAAGTATCGATGATAAAGCATTTTTAGACAATTTTAATCTACAATAAAGAATCATATACCAAATATCAACAAACATATAATAATTTAGTAAGATAACACAATCATGTAAAATCATACAAATGTGTTTAAGTGTCAAAACCTTGAAAATATCACAACCTTACGACGATAATTCCCAACTAAGAATTCAACAAGCTCCTAGGGGAGTCATGCCAAATTCAATCAGGAACACGGATCCCCTCCTGATTAATATATGCCATCTAGGACCCGTATGATCCAGCATATATTAATAATCATTTCTTTGGCATTAATTTTATTAACAGAGCTCCTAGGGGAGGTTAATAATAAAATTAACGTGAGTGTATAACCATCGTTTTAATATTTTATCCATGATTTATAATGACCACCTAGGGGTGTGCAACCATAAATCATACTAAAATACCTTATCTTCTTAGAGATCCAATCTGGTACATGATAAAAATCCCTTCCTAGGGGTCAGGACCACCATGTTCTGCCTATGGACCAATGATGGAGGCCTTAGGTCCTCTCTTCGAAAACCTTCTCCCACTCAATCTTTTGAAATCAAGGTTTTATTTTAAGAATATGCATGAACAATTTTAATAAGAGCAGCACTCCCTATTCTATATGGCATGTTATCAATATACATGGCAAATCATATTATAATGCAGACAAGCAAAGCAATCAAGCAAAGCTACAAGCAAAATAATAATAGCCGTAATATTATAGCTCCACCCTAGAGAATAGAAAACTAAGATTACAAGAGAATAATCGAGACATATTATCGATTCTTCATCCTTGAATCCTCAAGCTGTATCCTTCTTCATGCAATTCCAACTTCAAGTCTTCAATATCGTATGAATTGAATACTTCATATTTTCGGTCATATCCAAATTTAATGCTTCTTAGAATTGTCCCAAAAATAAAATTACAACTACACCGAAAAAATTGCACCTTTTTTGAAAAATTTTCAACTCTCGGTCAGCAGGCCGATCTGGGTGATCGCCTGCCGATCATGTTCCTGTTAGACATGTATGCCCTAAGGAGTAAAAAATGTAATACGTTTTTAGAGGCATTTTTATCCGTAAAGAATTTATTCATTTATATATACCAAATCTTGTCCTCTTTACGTTCATATTTGTTGAATGTATGATAAGCAAACAGTAGTCTAAGACTGTCAGCCTAAACCTTAAGAATTGGGCATATGATGGGATGATTATGCGAAAGACACGATTCTTAAGGTGACGGTCTAAAACGTATAATCCGCAATCAAGGGAATAAAGTTGGGCGCTTTATTCATGTAAAGATTGTTATGTTGTCTATATCCCTTTTGGAAGATGGTTTGTCTTGGCCATCGGAGATGGACTCCGTGAATAGAAACAGTGGCAGGTTGTCATAGGTGATGATGTGTTGGATCGGGACATAAAGTGAATTGATTTGGATTAATAATTCTGTCTTGGCAAATTGATTCACTTTAGACAGTCATTTGTATTGTATCTTAATCCTGAGATGAATAGTGAGCCCGTTGTCTCGACTTGTGTCTTTTGATGTACCAATGGGTGACTCCCACATCTCTATAGTGGTATGCATGCCGGTACGTTGGAGGCATGACTCTTGATAGCGTAGACTTGTTATTCATAGATATGGAATCCATAGCTCCTCTTTAGGAGTAATGATATCCTCTTATATGCGTTGTCCTATAATTGGAAAACTGGAGCGCTCAACCATTTGGATACATAGGTGTAATCGAATGGTATACTATCTTTAGATGGTAAGTTTTCTAATGGTGAGACAATGGAACGTAAGATAAAAATAATCGGGAAGGTAAGACAGAACTTGTCCTTAAGCCGATTATGGATTATCATATGGGGATACGATACACTATGATATGTCATGGAGACTTAGCTACACGAGCTTCGTAATTCTATAAAGTTCGAGAGTGCAGCTCCAAGCTTTTAGTGGAGTAGCGTTGGAGTTGATAATTGTGAAATGTATATCTAGGATATTGGGTTTCATAATTATCATGAGCTTGAACTTTATAGGTCCATTTTGGTCCCCTTTGCTAGCTCACAAAGTCCTATAACGACACGGCGTGCTTTTTCAATAATTGGTGACTTATGTCGGATTTATCAGATTGGTTTAAAATTTGTAAGAATCAAATAATTCATGTCTGTTTATCGGTTGAATTAATTTTGTAAGAAATTAGTTCAAGATAAACTTGTTGAATTATTGCGATCAGATAATTTTTGTCTGTTTATCGATTGATTTAATTTTGGATAAATTAGATCAAGATAAACTGGTAGAATTATTGTGAATTGATTTATTTTCTTAGAGATTAACTTGATAAAGTTTGTTTTGATCAGATAACTTCTCTATTGGGTTATTTGAATCAAAACTGGGACTTTATCCTTTAGAATCTCGGGTGGAAAATAAAAGATTCACGGAGATTTTTTCTCGGGACATCGGCCTGCCGGATGACGTGTTTGGCCTGCCAAGCTGGCCTGTTCGGCATGCCGATCAGAATGTTCAGCCTGCCGATCAGCAGAGATAAGGTTACGCGTTTTCGCATGGATCTTATCAGATATTGATCCGAACTTGATTTTGTTTCAAGTTTTTGAGACCTAATCTGATATGGACTGACCCCAAGACCAATAGGTATAAAAAGGGAGTGAGTCTCATGATTTACTTAGATCAATCTAAGAGATTAAGAGTGATACTCTTCTAGTGAGCATCTGAAAACTCCCTGAGAGCTTTTGTTCAGAGTCTCATGAACACTAACTTTGGGTTCTCTCTATTGGTTGGAAGGAGAGTCACCAGTGGAAGAGCAGTACGTGTGAGCCCACACTCACTCCGGTTGTGGATAGAGAATAGTAAAGAAGACTAATTGGTTGAGGCTCTTCTGGAACGTTACTTCTCTGCACGGATTGCGGAGGTTCTTCGGCACACTGAGGTTAGTAAGATCTGTCTAATTTATATATATAACATGTCAAACTTGTGTTTTGGAAATTACTATGATGGAAAATTTTTAAAAATTCCGCTGCGCACTTTGTTTCCAACAATTGGTATTAGAGACGAGGTTTTTTCATAAATTTACAAGTTTGTGATCATGTTATATGCATAAATTTTTTGATCTTAATCTCTCCTATGCTTGAATTGAATTTTATAGAGAGATGGCACTTTAGGTTTCTATATAATATGTATGTTGTCATGGATTATGTGGTGAATGTTTATTAATTAATTATGGTTGATTAAATCATTGTTTAATTATTTATTAATTAATTAATGCCGGTTACGTTTCCTTATAGTTCAGAATGTGTATCTAGGTTTTTCATGTAATTAGATGATAGACTATCATCTCCGTCTAGGAATTGTTATTTAATTTTTAATTTGTATGAATTTTGTAATTAAATAATTATTCGGAGAAGACGAATCTAGAAGACGGATCTAGAAGATTGATGATGGTGCCTCCAGGTATTTCCTGAGTCTCTAATTTTATGTTTTTGAATTGTTGAAAATAAAATTGATGAATTGCATTAAAATTGTATTTTTTGGATTGAGGATTTTCTGCTCGGTCGGCAGATTGGCAAACCGGACGTGTGGTCCGGTAGGCCGACATTGGGGCAGAAAATTTGGTGCTCTGCCGGCAGGCCGAAGTTTTAGTTCGGCAGGCCGAACCTGCATAGATCGGCAGGCCGATGTATCAGATCGGCAGGCCGATGGAGCAAGACCGGCAGGCCGATCACCCAGATCGGCCTGCCGACTGAGAGATGCCAGGTGTCCAGAAAAGGTGCAATTTTTTTGATGCAGTTTTAATTTTATTTTTGGAACGATTCTGAGAAACATTAAATTTGGATATGACCGGAAATATGAAGTATTTGATTCATACGGGATTGAAGACTTGAAGATGGATATTACACGAAGATGGATACAGTTTGAGGATTCAAGGATGAAGAATCGATAAATGTCTCGATTATTCCCTTGTAATCTTAGTTTTCTATTCTCTAGGGTGGAACCATAATATTACAGTTACTATTATTTTGCCTGTAGCTTTGCTTGATTGCTTTGCTTGTCTGCATTATAATATGATTTACCATGTATATTGATAACATGTCATATAGAATAGGGAGTCCCACTCATATTAAAATTGTTCATGCATAATTTTAAATAAAACCTTGACTTCAAAAGATTGAGTGGGAGAAGGTTTTCGAAGAGAGGACCTAAGGCCTCCATCGTTAGTCCATAGGAAGAATATGGTGGTCCCGACCCCTAGGAAGGGATTTCTATCATGTACCAGATTGGATCTCTGAAAGGATAAGGTATTTTAGTATGATTTATGGTTGCACACCCCTAGGTGGTGATTATAAATCATGGATAAAATATTGAAACAATGGTTATACACTCACGTTAATTATATTACTAACCTCCCCTAGGAGCTCTGTTAATAAAATTAATGGCCAAAGAAACTATTATTAGTATATGCTGGATCATACGGGTCCTGGATGGCATATATTAATCAGGAGGGGATCCGTGTTCCTGATTGAATTTGGCATGACTCCCCAAGGAGCTTGTTAAATTATGAGTTGGGAATTATCGTTGTAAGGTTGTGATATTTTCAAGGTTTTGACACATAAACACATTTGTATTATTTTACATGATTGTGTTATCTTACTAAATCATTATATATGTTTGCTTATGTTTGGTATATGATTCTTCATTGTAGATTAAAAGTGTCTAAAAATGCTTTATCATCGATACTTGACGAAAACCAATTAACCGGTGAGAACTATAATGATTGGAAACGAAACTTGGACATCGTCCTTTCCTTTGAGAAACTGAAATATGTTCAGACAACTCCTTGTCCTCCCGAGCCTACGGGAGACTCAAGTAATGAGCAATTCCAAGCGTACGACTGCTGGAAAGATGCTAATGATCAGGCCCGCTGCTATGTTATGGCAAGCATGAACAACGTGCTGTAGGCTCAACATTAGGATTATGAGACTGCGAAGTAGATCTTGGATAATCTTGAGGATATGTTTGGAGGCCAGGCCATAACGAAGCAGCAAGGGGCGCTTCAGAAACTCTTAAACTGTAGATAGAGACCGGGGACATCTGTAAAGGAGCACATGATGTTGGTCATGGGTTACCTCGCTGAGGCTCAAACCAATGGAGCCGACATCGATGCTGAAACTCAGATCACTATGGTCTTCGAGACTCTGTCTAAGGAATTTATTCCATTTAGAGCTACTTTTAATTTAAGCAATAGACGGGATATGACCTTAACAGAACTGATGAAATAGTTACAGGAGTTTGAACTGCTGATCAGGGAGTCTCCTGCTGGTGGTGAGGCCAATATGGTAGCTACTTCTGGTTCCAATCCTAACTCTGGGAATGGAAAGAAGCAACGGGCCAAGAGTGGCAAGTCTTCTATTCCTGCTACAACCAAGAACAAGAAGAAGAAGAAGAAGAACCCAAAGAAGCTTAAGTGCTTCTTCTGTGGTAAGGTCGGGCATATAAAGAAGCATTGCAAGGACTTCCTTTCCAAGGGAGGTAGGTGTGATCTTCTATATTTAGAAACTTGTTTGCTTGAGGAATCAAGTGACATCTGGGTCATAGATTTCGGTGCAACTAATCATGTTTGTGTTTCTCTATAGGGATTCAAAGAAACGAGAAGTCTACTTCGTGAAGACTTAACGCTTCGGATGGGCGATGGATCCTTGGTCTCAGCGGAAGCAGTGGGAAGTGTCCATCTTTATTTTGATAATTATAGGAATTTAATTTTGTGAGATTGTTTTTATGTTCCTAAATTTAAAAGGAATTTAATTTTTGTATCTTATTTATTTAAAGACTCCTACGTGGTATCTTTTAATGAAAAAGTGGTGATTCGTAAAAACAAATCTTTTATCTGTTCTGGATGGATGCAAAATAATCTATATTTTATCAAACCAAAGTTGGACTTATTGCTTAATGCTGAGATAAATGATAATGACTCAAAAAGACTGAAAACTTCTCACTCTAATAAGACTTATCTTTGGCATTTGCGCCTTGGCCATATTAACCTGAATAGGATTCAAAGGTTGGTAAGGGATGGACCTTTAAGTCACTTAAAGGTGGAATCTATACCTCAATGTGAATCTTGTTTGGAGGGAAAAATGACCAAAAGACCATACGGGTCTAAGG
Organism: Artocarpus heterophyllus; assembly: GCA_025403435.1. Taxonomy (NCBI): domain Eukaryota; kingdom Viridiplantae; phylum Streptophyta; class Magnoliopsida; order Rosales; family Moraceae; genus Artocarpus; species Artocarpus heterophyllus. Next base: position 29,069,945 of record CM046345.1, on the reverse strand, counting down.
GCAATAGGGCCGAAGGGGTTCTAGAACTTGTGTATAGTGATGTTTGCGGACCAATGAACAACCGGGCACGAGGAGGGTATGAGTACTTCGTCACTTTTATTGACGATTACTCAAGATATGGGTATGTGTACCTAATGCACCACAAAGGCACTTCGATCTGATCGAGGTGGGGAATACCTTTTTGATGAGTTCTTGGGACACTTGTTAGAGAATGGGATTTTATCCCATTTGACTACGCCAGGCACTCCGCAGCAGAATGGCGTAGCGGAGAGAAGGAATAGGATTTTGTTGGACATGATTCGGTCCATGATGAGTTATTCATCATTGCCATTATCCTTTTGGGGATATGCACTACAAACCGCATGTTATCTTTTGAACAATGTGCCTTCAAAATCGGTCCCTAAAACTCCTCACGAGTTATGGACAAGACAGAAGACATCCTTAAACCATATTCGCATATGGGGATGTCCAGCTCATGTCTTGTTTAAGGATCCGAATAAGTTGGAGGCACGTTCAGAAGTTTGCGTGTTTATAGGATATCCAAAAGGGACTAAAGGGGGTTATTTTTATAACCCTAAGGAAAATAAAGTCGTGGTTTCAACTAATGCAACTTTCCTTGAGGAAAGTTACATGGTCGACTTTAAACCTCGAAGCAAAGTGGTGCTTGAGGAGTTAAGGGGTGATCCGTTCACTCCGAAGGTTCTGAATGAAACCATTCTGATCGGTGTAGAAAAACCAAACAAACCTGAACAACAACCTCAGGGGCTTCAGCGTAGTGGGAGGATCGGGCGTCAACCTGAAAGGTATATGTTCAATGGGGAGGTCTTTTTGGCTGAATCGGATGAACATGACAGGGATCCTTATACTTACGCAGAAGCTATGGAGGATGTTGATTCAAGACTTTGGATAGAGGCCATGAACATAGAGATGAAGTCTATGGAGACTAATCAGGTCTGGGAGCTTATGGATCTTCCCGAAGGGGTAAAACCCATAGGGTGTAAGTGGATCTACAAGAGGAAAAGAGGAGTGCATGGAAATGTCGAAACCTTTAAGGCTAGACTGGTAGCTAAGGGTTATACGCAAAAGGAAGGAATCGATTATGAGGAAACCTTTTCTCCTGTAGCCATGCTTAAGTCCATCCGGATTCTCTTGTCCATAGCTGCCGCTCTCGATTACGAGATTTGGCAGATGTATGTCAAGACGGCTTTTTTGAATGGCTATCTTGATGAGTCCATTTATATGGAACAACCAGACGGGTTCAAGGTCGCGGGTCAAGAGGGTAAGGTTTGTAAGCTGCGAAAGTCTATTTATGGACTTAAGCAGGCTTCTCATTCTTGGAACATAAGATTTGATCAAGTGATCAAGACTTATGGGTTCTCACAAAATGTGGATGAACCATGTGTTTACAAACACATTAAGGATGGGAAGGTGGTTTTTCTACTGCTCTATGTAGATGACATTCTGCTTATTGGCAATGACGTTGGGGCGTTGTCATCTGTCAAATTATGGTTGACCAAGCAGTTTGACATGAAGGACTAAGGTGAGGCTAATTTTGTTCTCGGTATCCAAATCTTTGAAGATCGGAAGAACAAAATGATAGCTTTGTCTCAGGTCGGCTACATAGATAAAATTCTCAGGAGGTTTGCAACGCAGGATTCCAAGAAAGGTGGGCAACCATCTAGGTTTGGAATTACTCTTTTTAAGAAAGACTCTCCAAAGTCTTATGAAGAAAGAGAATACATGAAGAAGGTGCCTTATGCTTTGGCAGTAGGTAGTCTCATGTATGCCATGCTTTGCACACGACCGGATATTAGCTATGCGGTCGGGATTGTAAGTCAATTTCAGGCAGATCCAGGACCGAACCATTGGGTTGCGGTAAAGCATATTTTCAAGTACCTGAGAAGGACTCGAGGGTATATGCTTGTGTATTCGTGTGAGGACTTGACTCCTCTAGGATACACTGATTCGGATTTTCAATCCTGTCTAGATTCTAGGAAATCGACTTCGGGGTTTGTGTTTACTCTGGGTGGTGGTGCCATCAGTTGGAGAAGTGCGAAGCAAGATTGCACTGCAGATTCAACGATGGAGGCCGAGTATGTGGCGGCTAGTGATGCTTCAAAAGAAGCAGTGTGGCTCCGCAAGTTCCTTGGGGATCTTGAGGTAGTTCCTGGTATGGATAAAGCGGTATCACTGTACTGTAATAACAATACGGCGGTAGCTAATGCTAAGGAACCAAGATTTCACAAGAAGAGTAAGCATATTGATCGAAAGTATCATGTGATAAAGGACTTCGTTGAGGGCGGGCATGTCACGGTGTGCAAGGTCGCGTCAAAGGACAATTTAGCTGATCCATTTACGAAGACACTTACTGGGAGAGTCTTCGAGAGGCATGTGGAAGCTATTGGGATGCAAAATTTGCTGTATTTACTCACTTAGTGCAAGTCGGAGATTGTTAGACATGTATGCCCTAAGGAGTAAAAAATATAATACGTTTTTGGAGACATTTTTATCAATAAAGAATTTATTCATTTATATATACCAAATCTTGTCCTCTTTACATTCATATTTGTTGAATGTATGATAAGCAAACAGTAGACTGAGACTATCAGTCTAAACCTTAAGAATTGGGCATATGATGGGATGATTATGCGGTAGACACGATTCTTAAGGTGATGGTCTAAAATGTATGATCCGCAATCAAGGGAATAAAGTTGGGCGCTTTATTCATGTAAAGATTGTTATGTTGTCTATATCCCTTTTGGGAGATGGTTTGTCTTGGCCATCGGAGTTGGACTCCGTGAATAGAAACATTGGCACGTTGTCATAGGTGACGATGTGTTGGATCGGGACATAAAGTGAATTGATTTGATTAATAATTTTTTCTTGGCAGATCGATTCACTTTAGACAGTCATTTGTATTGTATCTTAATCCTGAGATGAATAGTAGGCCCGTTGTCTCGACTTGTGTCTTTTGATGTACCAATGGGTGACTCCCACATCTCTATAGTGGTATGCATGCCGGTACGTTGGAGGCATGACTCTTGATAGTGTAGACTTGTTATTCATAGATATGGAATCCATAGCTCCTCTTTAGGAGTAATGATATCCTCTTATATGCGTTGTCCTGTAATTGGAAAACTGGAGCGCTCAACCATTTGGATACATAGGTGTAATCGAATGGTATACTATCTTTGGATGGTAAGTTTTCTAATGGTGAGACAATGGAACGTAAGATAAAAATAATCGGGAAGGTAAGACAGAACTTGTCCTTAACCCGATTATGAATTATCATATGGGGATACGATACACTATGATATGTCATGGAGACTTAGCTACACGAGCTTCGTAATTCTATAAAGTTCGAGAATGCAGCTCCAAGCTTTTAGTGGAGTAGCATTGGAGTTGATAATTGTGAAATGTATATCTGGGATATTGGGTTTCATAATTATCATGAGCTTGAACTTTATAGGTCCATTTTGGTCCCCTTTGCTAGCTCACAAAGTCCTGTAACGACACGGCGTGCTTTTTCAATAATTGGTGACTTATGTCGGATTTATCAGATTGGTTTAAAATTTGTAAGAATCAAATAATTCATGTCTGTTTATCGGTTGAATTAATTTTGTAAGAAATTAATTCAAGATAAACTTGTTGAATTATTGCGATCAGATAATTCTTGTCTGTTTATCAGTTGATTTAATTTTGGATAAATTAGATCAAGATAAACTTGTAGAATTATTGTGAATTGATTTATTTTTTTAGAGATTAACTTGATAAAGTTTGTTTTGATCAGATAACTTCTCTATTGGGTTATTTGAATCAAAACTGAGACTTTATCCTTTAGAATCTCGGGTGGAAAATAAAAGATTCGAGGAGATTTTTTCTCAGGAGATCGGCCTGCCAGATGACGTGTTCGGCCTGCCGAACTGGCTTGTTCGTCATGCCGATCAGAATGTTCAGCCTGCCGATAAGTGGAAATAAGATTACGCGTTTTCATGTGGATCTTATCAGATATTGATCCGAACTTGATTCTGTTTTGAGTTTTTGAGACCTAATCTGATCTGGACTGACCCTAGGACCAGTAGGTATAAAAAGGGAGTGAGTCTCATGATTTACTTAGATCAATCTGAGAGATTAAGAGTGATACTCTTCTAGTGAACATCTGAAAAATCCCTGAGAGCTTTTGTTCACAAATCACGAACGCTAGCTTTGGGTTCTCTCTATTGGTTGGAAGGAGAGTCACCGGTGGTAGAGCTATACATGTGAGCCCACACTCACTCCAGTTGTGGATAGAGAATAGCAAAGAAGACCAGTTGGTTGAGGGTCTTCTGGAACGTTACTTCTCTACACGGATTGCGGAGGTTCTTCGGCACACTGAGGTTAGTAAGATCTGTCTAATTTATACATATAACATGTCAAACTTGTGGTTTGGAAATTACTCTGATGGAAAATTTTTAAAAATTCCGCTGCGCACTTTGTTTCCAACAGTTCCATCGGCCTGCTGATCAGTAAGATCAGCCTGCTGACTCATGAAAGTTTGGCCTATCGACAGAGCTAGAAAATTTCTGCCCCACTGACGGCCTGTCAAACCGTACATCTGGCCTACCGATTTGTGACCCTCGGCTTGCCGAACTGAGGGTTCGGCATGCCGACTGAGCAGAAATCTCCCATTCTAGAAAATACAATTTTAATATAAATCATCAATTTTATTTTCAACAATTCAAAAACATAAAATTAGAGACTCATGAAATACCTGGGTGCGCCATCATCCATCTTCTAGATTCGTCTTCTCTGAATAATTATTTAATTTCAAAATTTTACAAATTTAAAATTAAATAATAATTCCTAGACGGAGATGATAGTCCGCCATCTAATTACATGAAAAACTTAGATACAAATTCTAACCTCTAAGGAACCATAACCGGTATTAATAAATCAATTAAAAAATAATTAAATAACCATTTAATCAACCATAATTAATTAATGAACATTTACCACATAATCCATAACAACATATAATTATACAGAAACCTAGAGTGCCATCTCTCCATAAAATGAAATTCAAGCATAGGAGAGATTAAGATCACAAATTTACGCATACAACATGATCACCAACTCGTAAATTTATATAAAAACCATGTCTTTGATACCAATTGTTGGAAAAATGGTGCGCAGTGAAATTTAAAAAAAAACAAAATTTATATCAGAGTAATTTCTAAAACACAAGTTTGACATGCTATATGCATAAATTAACCAGATCTTACTAACCTTTGTGTACCGAAGAACCTCTGCAACCTGTGAAGAGAAGTAACGTTCCAGAAGAGCCTTAACCATTTGGTCTTCTTTGCTATTCTCTATCCATAACCAGAGTGAGTGTGGGCTCACACGTACAGCTCTTCCACCGGTGACTCTCCTTCCAACCAATCGAGAGAACCCAAAGCAAGTGTTCGTGATTTGTGAACAAAAGCTCTCAGGGAGTTTTTAGATGCTCAGTAGTAGAGTATCACTCTTAATCTCTCAATTGATCTAAGTAACTCATAAGGCTTACTCCCTTTATATAGAGATTGGTCCTAGGGTCAGTCCTCATCATATTAGGTCTCAAAATTCAGATCAGAATCAAATTCGGTTCTATATCTGATAAGATCTGCATGAAAATGCGTAATCTTATCGCTCGTTGACCGGCAGGCCGAACAGTCTGATCTGCAGGCCGAACAGGCCCCATCGACAGGCCAAACACGTCTATCGGTAGGCCAAACTATTGCATAAATATCTCCACGAATATTTTATTTTCCACCCGAGATTCTATAGGATAAAGTCAGTTTTAATTCAAATAACCCAATAGAGAAGTTATCTGATCAAAACAACTTTATCTAGATCATCTCTAAGAAAATAAATCAATTCTCAATAATTCTACAAGTTTATCTTGGTCTAATTTATCCAAAATTAAATCAACCGATAAACAGACAAGAATTATCTGATCTCAATAATTCAACAAGTTTATCTTGAATTAATTTATTACAAATTAATTCAACCGATAAACAGACATAAATTATTTGATTCTTCCAAATTTCAACCAACCTAATAAATCTGACATAAGTTACTAATTATTGGAAAAGCACGCCGTGTCATTACAGGATGTTGTGAGCTAGCAAAGGGGACCAAAAAGACCTATATAGTTTAAGCTCTCGATAATTATGAAACCCAATATCCTAGATATACATTTCATAATTATCAACTCCAACGCTACTCTACTAAAAGCTTGGAGCTGCACTCTCGAACTGCATAGAATTACGAAGCTCGTATAGCTAAGTCTCCATGACATATCATAGTGTATCGTATCCCCAAATGATAATCCATAATTGGCTTAAGGACAAGTTCTGTCTTACCTTCCCAATTATTTTTATCCTACGTTCCATTATCTCACCAATAGAAAACTTACTATCCAAAAATAGTATACCATTCGGTTACACCTATATATCCAAATGGTTGAGCGCTCCAGTTTTTTCAATTGCAGGATAATGCATATAAGAGGATATCATTACTCTAAAAGAGGAGCTATGGATTCCATATCTATGAATAACAAGTCTACACCATCAAGAGTCATGCCTCTAACGTACTGGCATGCATACCACTATTAAGATGTGGGTGTCACCCTTTAGTACATCAAAAGACACAAGCCAAGACAACGGGCCCACTATCCATCTCAGGATTAAGATACAACACAAATGATTGTCTAAAGTAAATTGATTTGCCGAAACAGAATTATTAATCCAAATCAATTCTCTTTCTATCCTGATCCAACACATTGTCACCTATGACAACATGCCAATGTTTCTATTCACGGAGTCCACCTCTGATGGTCAAGACAAATCATCTCCCAAAAAAGATATAGACAACATAACAATCTTTGCATGAATAAAGTGCCCAACTTTATTCCCTCGATTACGGATCATATGATTTAGACCATCACCTTAAGAATCGTGTCTTCTGCATAATCCGTCCATCATATGCCCAATTCTTAAGGTTTAGACCGACAGTCTCAGACTATTGTTTGCTTAACATACATTCAACAAATTTGAATGTAAAGAGGACAAGATTTGGTATATAAATAATGAAAAAAATCCTTTATTGATAAAAATGTCTCCAAAAACTTATTACATTTTTACTCCTTAGGGCATACATGTCTAACACATTAAGATAAAGTCTATGGAGACAAATTGGGTCTAGGAACTTGTGGATCTTCCTAAAGGGTAAAACTCATAGGGTGTCAGTGGATCTATAAGAGAAAGAGAGGAGCAGATGGGAAAGTCAAAACTTATAAGGCTAGACTGGTAGCTATGGCATTCATGCAAAAGGAAGGAATCGATTACAAGAAAATATTTTTGCCTGTAGCCATGCTTAAGTGCATCCGCATTCTCTTATCCATAGCTGTCGCTCTCAACTACAAGGTTTGGCAGATAGATATCAAGACAACCTTTTTTAATAGCTATCTTGATGAGTCCATATATATGGCACAACCAAACGAGTTCAAGGCTAAAGGTCAAGAGGGTAAGGTGTGTAAGTTGCTTAAGTTAATTTATGGACTTAAGTAGGCTTCTTGTTCTTGGAACATAAGATTTGATTAGGCAATCAAGACTTATGAGTTCGAAAAAAATGTAGACAAACCATATGTTTACAAACACATTAAGGATGGGAAAGTGGTTTTTCTAATGCTTTATGTAGATGACATTATGTTAATTGGCAATGACGTTGGGATGTTGTCATCGGTCAAATTATGGTTGACTAAGCAGTTTGACATAAAAGACTTAATTAAAGCCAATTATGTTCTCGATATCCAAATCTTTCAAGATAGGAATAACAAAATGATAGGCTTATCCCAAGCAGCCTACATAGATAAAATTCTCGAGAAGTATGCAATACAAAATTTCAAGAAAGGTGGGCAACCATATAGGTCTGGAATTACTCTTTCTAAGAAAGACTCGCTAAAGTCTGATGAAGAAAAAGAATACATGAAGAAGGTATTTTATGCTTCGACAGTGGGTAATTTCATGTATGCTATGCTTTGTGGATGACTGAACATTTGTTATACGGTTGGGATAGTAAGTCGATTTTAGTTGGATCCAAAGCCGAACCATTGTGTTGTGGTTAAGCATATTTTCAAGTACCTGAGAAGGACTCAAGGATATATGCTTGTGTATTCGGGTAAGGATCTAATATCTCTAAGATATACTGATTCTGATTTTCAATCCTATCTGGATTTGAGAAGATCAACTTCTAGTTCTGTGTTTACTCTAGGCAACGATGCCATTATTTGGAGAAGTATCAAGCAAGATTGCACTTTAAATTCAATGATAAAGGCCGAGTAAGTGTTAGCTAGTGATGCTTTGAAAGAAGTAGCATGGCCCTGCAAGTTCCTTAGGGATCTTAAGGTAGTTCTTGGTATAGATAAGGTGATATGCTATATTGTGATAATAGTATAGCGATAGCTAATGCTAAGAAACCAAGATTTTACAAGAAGAGTAAGCACATTCATCGAAAATATCATGTGATAAAGGACTTCGCTGAGGGTGGGCATGTTGCAGTATGCAAATTCACGTCTGAGGATAATTTTGTTGATCTATATGAAGACACTAACTGTAGGGTTTTTGAGAGGCATGTAGAGGCTATGGCAATGTGAGATATGTGATATTTACTCACTTAGTGCAAGTGGGAGATTTTTAGAGATGATGCCCTAAGAAGTAAAATGTTGTAATATGTTTTTGGAGATATTTAATCAATAAAGAGTTATTTATTGCTCATGTATCAAATGTTGTCCTCTTTATGTTCATTTTTATTGAATATATGATAAGCAAATAAAAGTCTGAGACTTTTAGTCTAAACCTTTAAGAGTCATGCATATGATGGATAGATTATGCAGAAGACATGATTCTTAAAGGTGATGGTTTAAATCATAAGATCCGTAATCAAGGGAATAAAGTTGGATGCTTTATTCATGCTAAGATTGTTATGTTGTCCATATCCCTAACAGGAGATGGCTTGTCTTGGTCTTTTGAGTGGGACTCTACGAGTAGAAATATTGATGCATTGACATAGGTGACGATGTATTAGATCAAGACATAAAGTTGAATTGATTTGAGTTAATAATTTTGTTTATGCAAATCAATTCACTTTAGGCAATCATATGTGATGTGTCTTAATCTTGAAATGACTAATGAGCCTGTATACTTGACTTATATCTTTTGATGTTCCAAAGGGTGACATCCTGACTTTATGATAGTACACATACTGGTACGCTAGAAACATGATTCTTGATTGCATGGACTTGTTATTCATAGATATGGAATCCATAGCTCTTTTTTTAGAGAAATGATATTCTCTTATATGTGTTATCCGTTAATTTGAATATTGGAGTGCTTAAATATTTGGATATATAGGTGTAACTAAATGGTATACTATCTATGGATAGTAAATATTCTAATGGTATAATAATGGAACATAAATAAAAATAATCAGGAAGGTAAAATAGAATTTATCCTGAAGCCGATTATGAATATCCTATGAGGATGTGATACATTATGATATGTCATGGATGGTTAGCTTATTGAAGTTTCGTAATTTTAAATAGTTCAAGAGTGCAGCTTTAAGCTTTTAGTAGAGTAGCATTAGAGTTGATAATTATAAAATATATATCTAGGATATTGTATTTTATGATTATAGGAGCTTGAACTGTATATATCCATCGGGTCCCCATGCTAGCTCATAATAAATCCTATAACGATACGATATGTTTTTCTTACATATTGGTGACTTACGTAAAATTATTAGATTGGCTGAAATTTGATAAGATCAGATTTAATAATCATGTTAGTTTATCGGTTGAATTAATTTTGTAAATTGATTCAAGATAAACATGTTGAATTATTTGGATAATATTTTATTTTCAAGGAGATTATCCAGATATGACTATTTTGGTCAGATAACTTTTCTATTAGGTTATTTAAATTAAAACTGAGACTCTATCTAAGAATCTCAGGTGGTAAATAAGATATTCTCAAGGATCAAATTATCACAAGTTTAGTAGGCCGATGCGTTAGTTCAGCTTGCCGATAGAGTAAGTTCGGCAGGCCAATCTCCTAATATGGCCTACCGATCCTAGATAATCTGTATACACATTTTAGACGCATTTTTCATTAAAATTTTATTCAGATTTGCATTTTGAAGCCTTATCTGATAAGGATTAACCCCAAATTCGACCAATATGAATAGGGGTGAATTTTCTTAATTATTTAGATCAGTTGAGAAGCATAGAGGGAGTACTCTAGTTTGAGAAACTCTGAAACTCCTTGAAAGCTATTTTTTAGAATCAAGAACCTTAGCTCTAGTTCTTTTCAAGTGGTTGGAAGGAGAGTCATCAGAGGAAGAGCTGTATGACATGTGACCACCTACACTCTGACCATGGATAGAGAATAGCAAAAGAAGACCAGTTAGTTGAGGCTCTTCTAGAACATTCTTCTCTACACGGATTCGAGCTCACTTTGGTATACAAAAGAGGTTAGTAAGATCTATCATTAATTTATTTATTTAGCATGTCAAACTTATGTTTTAGAAAATACTTTGATGCAAAAACATTTTTAAATTCTGTTGCGTACTCGTTTTCCAACACAAAGAGCAAGACCCCCTATGCCCATAAGCTCCACATAGTGTACGATTCGAAGAAAACTCAAAGCAAAGTCTTTTAGCACACCACAATGTCGGGTTAATGGCGTGGCTTTACGTATTGGCAAGCTAGACGTCCTGCATTGTGTTTTTGTGGTCTTTGTTACCTTTTATTTCTAAACGTATAAATAGATAGCTTAGGTTCTTTCTTTTTAAGAGTTTGTTAGACATTTGAGAGGGCTAAAAACACATTGAGGAAGATTATGGGAGTGAGGAATATATAATTTGAGTGTGTGAGAATTCACTGGTAATCTATATTCATCATCTTCATCATAGTGAATTTCTACAGTGGTTGAAAGTGGACGTAACTCTCACTTTGAGGGTAAAACACTATAAATTTTGTGTGTGTTCTTATTTATTTTCTATTTTGCATATTTTTGGCTCGTAATAGAACTAGAGATTTTAATTCGTAACATTAATCAATCTCATTTGTGTCTCTAAACTTTAAAACTATTTTACCACTTGGTCCTATAAGTTTTAAAAACTCATGTTATTTTATATTTTGAATTGGTCCAACTTAATTTTTTTATTAAATTTTTTTTAAGAACTAATGAAAAATAGGAAATTTATTCTCACTGGATCCCTTTTGTTAGAGTTCATCAAAAACGAACAAAAAAGGATCATATTATCTCAATTAATTTTCATTTTGTATTTGTTTTGATGAAAATTCTAATAGAAAAAATTTAGTGTGATTAATTCAAAATTTAGACATCATGTAGAAAAATAAGTTTGAACCAAAGGTTTAAACATAAAAACATTGTACCAATTTTAATTTTGGAAAGAAAACAATGTAATAAAATTTGCTTAAAAAAAATTGTACCAATTCAAATTTCGAGAGAAAACACTATAATAAATTTGGTTTAAACAAAACCTTTTAGTTCAAGCTTTCTTTTGGAGCTCCTAGAGGATAAAATAAGAGTTTTTAAATTCATAAGACGAAGTAAAAAGGACCCTAATTTAAGGGACATAAGTGAGAATAAATCTTTTTTTTTTCATTTAAGGTTTTTGTTGTTTTGGTACCTTATATTTTGACATAACATCATATTAGTAACTTATTATTTAAAAAATATATAAAAAGTACCTTACAGTTTTTGAAATTATCAATATGGTACCCCTAAACATATTTTTTACATAGTAAAATAGTTGTTTTACTGCCTAAAAACTAAGTTAAGGGTACTGAAAAGATTTAAAAACTATAAGGTACAATTTTTATATTTTTTTTCAAACAATAAGCAACCAATATAATGTTATGTCAAAACACGAGATGCTAAAATGGTCCTTGTGCTACTGGGTTTTATCCTTCAATCTATTGGAAAAATCCATCTATTGTAGGCGCTTTGTCAACAAGAGCTTTATATGCGCTCAATTGGCCTCTAGCACCACCATTAGAATTTATTGATGGATCTAGCCTTATTAGAGGGTTTTATCTCATCTATTATGGGGTCTTTTATCATTTGCATTGCTTTTGTAACTGTAGTTTGTGTTTAATGAAAGAGTGGTTCTATTCACACCTTCCACTTGGCTATTTACACTCCCCTTAATAATAAATTTTCATATTATTAAAAGGCCCTTCAATACAATGACAAAAAAGAACAAATATAATTGACCTAATTACATAAGTAAATGTTTTTGAATAAATTGAAACTAACCATACATTTTACCTATACGTAAAGACAAAATCCTAATTTTCACCATTCAATGTCTATTCTTAAAAAATCATATGGAGGTATCATCAATTTTTTATTAATTTGCTCTTTTTTGGTTAATATTCAATGATTTTATTCAATTACTTGCTTCTTTTTTTTTGGAGGATTATTTGCTTTTACGTATCGTCAATTGGAGGAGTAATATATTTTTTAATAATAAATAAATAATATATATTTTTAAAATATATATAATTAGAAAATATAATCTTTTTTTAATAAATTGTAGTGAGCACATAAAATTTTTAATTTAAAAATATTCGTTATGTGCCAAAAGAGCTTCATATAAAAAAGGAGAGAGATAGAAAAATAAGAATACTAAAATCATAAAAAATGGTGGATGTGAAAAGAAAAATAAAGTAAAAGAAAGCAATAATTATAAGGGTAATTTTAGGACTATTAGGGTGCAATAAGTAAATTTAATTATTTTAAAATTATAGGGCATGTAGGAGCTTTACATATATGCTATCTTTTTTAACTGTGATTGAAATATGCCACTTGTAAAAAAAACCCTTTGAAAAAAAATCACAAACCACTTGTTTTTTTTAATAATTTTACTCTTGTATTGATTATTGTGAATGACATATAGTGTTAATTTTTTTTTTTGCAAGTGATAAAATTTAATCCACTTTTTAATAACGTGACAGTAAGCATAAATATCTCGAATTGAAAGGGGGTATAAATAGAACAACCCTTAATGAAATTTCTCCTCTGAAAAAATCATAGGGTAAATAGTTAAGTTGGTCCCTAACCTTTTTAAAAAGTTGTAATTTGGTCATTAACATTTTTTTATATAATGGGGTATGATCTTTAAAAAAATGTGCGATTTGGTTCCCAACCATTTATTTTGACCATTAAAAAATGTTTCGACCACTTTAGTGGGGATATTTTAGTAAAATATCTAATATGCTTTAAAGAAAATAAAATTAAAGCATAGAAAATAAAAAATAATGAATATATATTATTAGATTCAAATTTTTTCACTTAAAAAAATTTCAATCAGATCAAATTCTTAAGAAGAAAAAAAAATAGATCTAATTCCCTTAACATATTTCTTAAAAAAATCAACAAATGAAATGAAAAACAAAAATAAAAACTACAACTTCTCTCTTCCAGATCCCAAATGTTAGACATGTATGCCCTAAGGAGTAAAAATGTAATAAGTTTTTGGGAACACTTTTATCAATAAAGAATTTATTCATTGTTTATATACCAAATCTTGTCCTCTTTACATTCAAATTTGTTGAATGTATGTTAAGCAAACAATAGTCTGAGACTGTTGGTCTAAACCTTAAGAATTGAGCATATGATGGACAGATTATGCGGAAGACACGATTCTTAAGGTGATGGTCTAAATCATAAGATCCGTAATCGAGGGAATAAAGTTGGGTGCTTTATTCATGTAAAGATTGTTATGTTCTCTATATCCCTTTTGGGAGATGGCTTGTCTTGACTATCGGAGGTGGACTCCATGAATAGAAACATTGGCACGTTGTCATAGGTGACGATGTGTTGGATCAAGACATAAAGTGAATTGATTTCGATTAATAATTCTGTCTCGGCAAATCGATTCACTTTAGACAATCATTTGTGTTGTATCTTAATCCTAAGATGAATAGTGGGCCCGTTGTCTTGACTTGTGTCTTTTGATGTACTAAAGGGTGACACCCATATCTTAATAGTGGTATGCATGCCGGTACATTAGAGACATGACTCTTGATAGTGTAGACCTGATATTCATAGATATGGAATCCATAGCTCCTCTTTAGGAGTAATGATATCCTCTTATATACGTTATCTTGTGATTGGAAAACTGGAGCGCTCAACCATTTAGATACATAGGTGTAACCGAATGGTATACTGTCTTTGGATAGTAAGTTTTTCGATGGTGAGATAATCGAATGTAAGATAAAAATAAACGGGAAGGTAAGACAGAACTTGTCCTTAAGCCGATTATAGATAATCATATAGAGATACGATACACTATGATATGTCATGGAGACTTCGCTATGCGGGCTTTGTAATTCTATGTAGTTCGATAGTGTAGCTCCAAGCTTTTAGTAGAGTAGTATTAGAGTTGATAATTGTAAAATATATATCTGGGATATTGGGTTTCATAATTATTGGGAGCTTGAACTATATAGGTCCATTTGGTCCCCTTGACTAGCTCACAACATCCTGTAACGACACGACATGCTTTTCTAATAATTGGTGACTTATGTCAAATTTATCAAATTGGTTGAAATTTGAAAGAATCAAATAATTCATGTCGTTTATCAGTTGAATTAATTTTGTGATAAAATTAATTTAAGATAAACTTGTTGAATTATTGGGATTGGATAATTCTTGTTTGTTTATCGGTTGATTTAATTTTGGATAAGTTAGATGAAGATAAACTTGTAGAATTATTAGGAATTGATTTATTTTCCTAGAGATAATCTAGATAAAGTTATTTTGATCAGATAACTTCTCTATTGGGTTATTTGAACTAAAAGTGAGACTTTATCTTATAGAATCTTGGGTGAAAAATAAAAGATTCGTGGAGATTTTTCATCAACAGTTTGGCCTATCGATCCACATGTTTGGCCTACCGATGGAGCTTGTTCGGCTTACCGATTAGGCTATTCAGCCTACCGATAAGCAAAGGATAAGATTACAGGTTTTTACACGGATTTTATCAAATATTGATCTGAACTTGATTCTGTTTTGAGTTTTTGAGGCCAAATCTGATAAGGACTAACCCTAGGGCCAACCTCTGTAAAAAGGGAGTAAGTCTTAAGAGTTACTTAGATCAATTGAGAGATTAAGAGTGATACTCTACTAGTGAGAATCTAAAAACTCCCTGAGAGCTTTTGTTCATAAATCACGAACACTTGCTTTGGGTTCTCTCGATTGGTTGGAAGGAGAGTCACCTTGGTGGATGAGTTGTACGTGTGAGCCCATACTCACTCAGGTCATGGATAGAGAATAGCAAAGAAGAGCACTTGGTTGAGGCTCTTTTGGAACGTTACTTGGCTTCACGTTTTGCGAGGGTTCTTTGGCATACATAGTAAGATTTGATTAATTTATACATATAACATGTCAAACTTGTGTTTTGAAATATACTCTAATATAATTTTTTTAAAATTCCACTACGTACTATTTTTTCAACAATTGGTATCAGAGCCATTGTTTTTGCATAAATTTACGAGTTTGTGATCATATTATATGTATAAATTTTGTGATCTTGATCTCTCCTATGCTTGAATTTAATTTTATAGAGAGTTGGCACTCTAGGTTTCTATATATTATATATGTTGTCATGGATTATATGGTGAATGTTTATTAATTAATTATGGTAGATTAAATTGTTATTTAATTATTAATTAATGCCGGTTATGGTTCCTTAGAGGTTAGAATGTGTATCTAGGTTTTTCATATAATTAGATGGCAGACTATCATCTCCATCTAGGAATTGTTATTTAATTTTAAATCTGTAAGAATTTTGTAATTAAATAATAATTCAGAGAAGACGGATCTAGAAGGCGGATCTAGAAGAACGATGATGGCACTCCCAGGTATTTCTTGTGTCTCTAATTTTTTTGTTTTTGAATTGTTGAAAATAAAATAGATGAATTACATTAACAATTGTATTTTCTAGAATGGTAGATTTCTGCTCGGTCGGCATGCCAAACCTTCCAATTCGGCAGGCCGATAGTCACAGATCGGCAGGCCAGACGTATGGTTCGGCAGGCCGTCAGTGGGGTAGGAATCAGGTAGCTCTGGAGGTAGGCTGAACTTTCGGTTCGGCTGGCCAAACTTTCATGTGTCGGTAGGCCAATCTTCCAGATCAGTAGGCCAATGGAGCAAGACCGGCAGGCCGATCACCTAGATCGGCTTGCCGATCGAGAGATGGAAAATTTCTCAAAAAGGTGCAATTTTTCCAATTCAGTTTTAATTTTATTTTCGGGACAATTCTGGAAAATTTGGATATGACCGGAAATATGAAGTGTTCAATTCATACGGGATTGAAAACTTAAAGATGGGCATTACATGAAGAAGGATACAGCTTGAGGATTCAAGAATAAAGAATCGATTATATGTCTCGATTATTCTCTTGTAATCTTAGTTTTCTATTCTCTAGGGTGGAGCCATAATATTACGGTTATTTATTATTTTGCTTGTAGCTTTGCTTGATTGCTTTGCTTGTCTGCATTATAATATGATTTGCCATGTATATTGATAACATGTCATATAGAATAGGGAGTGCCACTTATATTAAAATTGTTCATGCATTTTCTTAAAATAAAACCTTGATTTCAAAAAGATTGAGTGGGAGAAGGTTTTCGAAGAGAGAACCTAAGGCCTCCATCATTTGTCCATAGGTAGAACATGGTGGTCCCGACACCTAGGAAGGGATTTCTATCATATACCAGATTGGATCTCTAAGAGGCTAAGGTATTTTAGCATTGATAAAATATTGAAAATCATGGATAAAATATTGAAATGATGGCTATACACTTACGTTAATTTTATTATTAACCTCCCCTAGGAGCTCTGTTAATAAACTTAATGGCCAAAGAAACGATTATTAATATATGCTGGATCATACGGGTCCTAGATGACATATATTAATCAAGAGGGGATCCATGTTCTTGATTGAATTTGGCATGACTCTCCTAGGAGCTTGTTGAATTCTGAGTTGGGAATTATCGTTGTAAGGATGTGATATTTTCAAGGTTTTGACACATAAACACATTTGTATATTTTTACATGATTGTGTTATCTTACTAAATTATTATTACATGTTTGCTTATGTTTGGTATATGATTTTTTATTGTAGATTAAAAATGTCTAAAAACGTTTTATCATTGATACTTGGCAAAAACCTATTAACCGGTGAGAACTATAATGATTGAAAACGGAACCTGGATATCGTCCTGTCCTTTGAGAAACTGAAATATGTACTGACAACCCCTTGTCCTCATGAGCCTACGAGAGACTCAACTAATGAGCAATTCTAAGCATATGATCGCTGGAAAGATGATAATGATCAGGCTTGTTGCTATGTTATGGCCAGCATGAATAATCTACTGCAGGCTCAACATTAGTATTATGAGACTACGAAGCAGATCTTGGATAATCTTGAGGATATGTTTGGAGGCCAGGCCATAACAAAGCGGCAAGGGGTACTTTGAAAACTTCTAAACCGTAGACAGAGGCCGGGGACATCTGTAAAGGAGCATATGATGTTGGTCATGGGTTACCTCGTTGAGGCTCAAACCAATGGAGCCAACATCGATGCTGAAACTTAGATGACTATGGTCTTTGAGACTCTGTCAAAGGAATTTATTCTGTTTAGAGCTGCATTAAATTTAAGCACTAGACAGGATATGACCTTAACAGAACTTATAAAACAGTTACAAGAGTTTGAACTACTGATCAAGGAGTGTCCTACGGGTGGTCAGGCCAACATGGTAGCTACTTCTGGTTCCAATCCTAACTCTGGGAATGGAAAGAAGCAACGGGTGTAGAACGGAAAGTCTTTTATTCCTGCTGGCACCAAGAGCAATAAGAAGAAGAAGAAGAAGAACCCGAAGAAGCTTAAGTGCTTCTTCTATGGGAAGGTCGGGCATATCAAGAAGCATTGCAAGGACTTCCTTTCCAAAGGAGGTAGGTGTAATCTTCTATATTTAGAAACTTGTTTGGTTGAGGAATCTAGTGACATTTGAGTCATAGATTCCAGTGCAACTAATCATGTTTGTGTTTCTCTACAAGGGTTCAAAGAAACTAGAAGTCTGCTGCATGAGGACTTCATGCTTTGAATGAGGGATGGATCCTTGGTCTCAGCAGAAGCAGTGGGAGTTGTCCATCTTTATTATGATAATTATAGGAATTTATTTTTGTAAGATTGTTTTTATGTTCCTAAATTTAAAAGGAATTTAATTTCTGTAGCTTGTTTATTCAAAGACTCCTATTTGGTTTCTTTTAATGATAAAGTGGTGATTCATAAAAATAAATCTTTTATCTGCTTTGGATGGATGAAAAATAATCTATATTTTATCAAACCTAAGATGGACTTATTGCTTAATACTGAGATGAATGATAATAACTCTAAAAGACTTAAAACTTCTCACTCTAATAAGACTTATCTTTGGCATTTGCGCCTTGGTTATATTAACCTGAATAGGATTCAAAGGTTCGTAAGAGATGGACATTTAAGTCACTTAAAGGTGGAATCTATACCTTAATGTGAATCTTGTTTGGAGAGTAAAATGACCAAAAGACCATTTGGGTCTAAGGGCAATAGGGCTAAAGGGATTCTAGAACTTGTGCATAGTGATGTTTGCGGACCGATGAACATTCGGGCACGAGGAGGGTATGAGTACTTCATCACTTTTATTGACGATTACTCAAGGTATGGGTATGTGTACTTGATGCACCACAAAAGCGAAACTTTTGGCAAGTTTAGGGAGTTTTGGGCTAAAGTGGAAAAGCAATTGGGTAGACCCATAAAGGTACTTCGATCTGATTGAGGTGGAGAATACCTTTCTGATGAGTTCTTAGGACACTTATTAGAGAATGGGATTTTAGCCTATTTGACTGCACTGGGCACTCTGTAGAAGAATGGCGTAGCGGAGAGAAGAAATAGGACTTTGTTGGACATGGTCAGGTTCATGATGAGTTATTCGTCATTGCCTTTATCCTTTTGGGGATATGCACTACAAACCGCATGTTATCTTTTAAACAATGTGCCTTCAAAATCGGTCCCTAATACTCCTCACGAGTTGTGGACAAGTAAGAAGACATCCTTAAACCATATTTGCATATGGGGATGTCCGGCTCATGTCTTGCTTAAGGATCCAAATAAGTTGGAAGCATGTTCAGAAGTTTGCATGTTTATAGGAAATCTAAAAGGGACTAAAGGGGGTTATTTTTATAACCCAAAGGAAAATAAAGTCGCCATTTCAACTAATGCAACTTTCCTTGAGGAGAGTTACATGGATGACTTTAAACCTCGAAGCAAAGTGGTGCTTGAGGAGTTAAGGAGTGATCCGATCACTCTGGAGGTTCCAAATGAAACCATTCTAATCAGTGTAGAAAAACCAAACAAACCTGAACAACAACCTCAGGGGCTTCAGCGTAGTGGGAGGATCTAGCGTCAACCTGAGAGGTATATGTTCAATAGGGAGGTCTTTTTGGCTGAACTGGATGAACATGATAGGGATCCTTATACTTACGCAGAAGCTATGGAGGATGTTGATTCAAAACTCCGGACGGAGGCCATGAATGTTGAGATGAAGTCTATGCAGACTAATTAGGTCTGGGAGCTAGTGGATCTTCCCGAAGGGGTAAAACCCATAGGGTGTAAGTGGATCTACAAGAGGAAAAGAGGAGTGAATGGAAAGGTCAAAACCTTTAAGGCTAGACTGGTAGCTAAGGGTTGTACGCAAAAAGAAGGAATCGATTTATGAGGAAACCTTTTTGCCTGTAGCCATGCTTAAGTCCATCTGGATTCTCTTGTCCATAGCTACTGCTCTTGACTACGAGATTTGGTAGATGGATGTCAAGATGGCTTTTCTAAATGGCTATCTTGATGAGTACATTTATATAGAACAACCATACGGGTTCAAGGTCACGGGTCAAGAGGGTAAGGTTTGTAAGCTGCTGAAGTCTATTTATGGACTTAAGCAGGCTTCTCGTTCTTGGAACATAAGATTTGATCAGGTGATTAAGACTTATGGGTTCTCACAAAATGTGGATAAACCATGTGTTTACAAACACATAAAGGATGGGAAGGTGGTTTTTCTACTGCTCTATGTAGATGACATTCTATTAATTGGCAATGGCATTCGGGCATTGTCATCGGTCAAATTATGGTTGACCAAGCAGTTTGACATGAAGGACTTGGGTGAGACTAATTTTGTTCTTGGTATCCAGATCGTTCAGGATAGGGAGAACAAAATGATAGCTTTGTCCCAGGCCGGCTACATAGATAAAATTCTCAAGAGGTTTGCAATGTAGGTTCCAAGAAACATGGGCAACCATCTAGGTCTGGAATTACTCTTTATAAGGAAGACTCTCCAAAGTCTTATGAAGAAAGAGAATACATGAAGAAGGGGCCTTATGCTTCAACAGTGGGTAGTCTCATATATGCCACGCTTTGCACACGATCGCATATTAGTTATGCGATTGGGATTGTAAGTCGATTTTAGGCAGATCCAGGACCGAACCATTGGGTTGCGGTTAAGCATATTATCAAGTACCTGAGAAGGACTCGAGGGTATATGCTTGTATATTCGGGTGAGGGCCTGACTCCTCTAGGATATACTTACTCAGATTTTTAATCTTGTCTGGATTCTAGGAAATTGACTTCGGGTATTGTGTTTACTTTGGGCAGCGGTGCCATTAGTTGGAGAAGTGCCAAGCAAGATTACACTTTAGATTCTACGATGGAGGCCGAGTATGTGGTAGCTAGTGATGCTTCGAAAGAAGCAGTGTGGCTCCACAAGTTCCTTGGGGATCTTGAGGTAGTTCCTGGTATGGATAAAGCAGTATCACTATACTGTGATAATAGTGTGGCGGTAGCTAATGCTAAGGAATCAAGATTTCACAAGAAGAGTAAGCATATTGGTCGGAAGTATCATGTGATAAAGGACTTCGTTGAGGGTGGGCGTGTCACGGTGTGCAAGATCGCTTCAGAGGACAATTTAGCTGATCCATTTGCGACAACACATACTAGGAGAGTCTTCGAGAGGCTTGTGGAAGCTATGAGGATGTGACATTTCTCATATTTACTCACTTAGTGCAAGTGGGAGATTGTTAGACATGTATGCCCTAAGGAGTAAAAATGTAATAAGTTTTTGGAGACATTTTTATCAATAAAGAATTTATTCATAGTTTATATACCAAATCTTGTCCTCTTTATGTTCATATTTATTGAATGTATGTGAAGCAAACAATAGTCTGAGACTGTTGATCTAAACCTTAAGAATTGGGCATATGATGGACGAATTATGCAGAAGACACGATTCTTAAGGTGATGGTCTAAATCATAAGATCCACAATCGAGGGAATAAAGTTGGGCGCTTTATTCGTGTAAAGATTGTTATGTTGTCTATATCCTTTTGGGAGATGGTTTGTCTTGACCATAGGAGGTGGACTTCATGAATAGAAACATTGGCATGTTGTCATAGGTGACGATGTGTTGGATCGGGACATAAAGTGAATTATTTTGGATTACTAATTCTGCCTCGGCAAATCGATTCACTTTAGACAATCATTTGTGTTGTATCTTAATCCTGAGATGAATAGTGGGCCTGTTGTCTTGACTTGTGTCTATTGATGTACCAAAGGGTGACACCCGCATCTTAATAGTGGTATGCATGTCGGTACATTGGAGGCATGACTCTTGATAGCGTGGACCTGTTATTCATAGATATGGAATCCATACTTCCTTTTTAGGAGTAATGATATCCTCTTATATACATTATCCTGTAATTGAAAACTAGAGCGTCAACCATTTGGATACATAGGTGTAACGGAATGGTATACTATCTTTGGATAGTAAGTTTTTCGATGGTGAGATAATAGAACGTAAGATAAAAATAATCGAGAAGGTAAGACAGAACTTGTCCTTAAGCCGATTATGGATAATGATATGGGGATACGATACACTATGATGTGTCATGGAGACTTAGCTATACAGGCTTCGTAATTCTATGTAGTTCAAGAGTGCAGCTCCAAGCTTTTAGTGGAGCAGCGTTAGAGTTGATAATTGTGAAATGTATATCTGGGATATTGGGTTTTGTAATTATTGGGAGCTTGAGCTATATAGGTCCATTTGGTCTCCTTTGCTAGCCCATAACATCCTGTAACGACACGGTGTGCTTTTCCAATAATCGATGACTTATGTCAGATTTATCAGATTGGTTGAAATTTGAAAGAATCAAATAATTCATGTCTGTTTATCGGTTGAATTAATTTTGTGATAAAATTAATTTAAGATAAACTTGTTGAATTATTAGGATTGGATAATTCTTGTCTGTTTATCGGTTGATTTAATTTTGGATAAGTTACATCAAGATAAACTTGTAGAATTATTGGGAATTGATTTATTTTCCTAGAGATAATCTAGTTAAAGTTGCTTTGATCAGAGAACTTCTCTATTGGGTTATTTGAACAAAAACTGAGACTTTATCCTATAGAATCTCGAGTGGAAAACAAAAGATTCATGGAGATTTTTTATCGATAGTTTGGCCTACCAATCCACGTGTTCGGCCTGCCGATGGGGCCTATTAGGCTTGCCGATGGGGCTAGTCGGCCTGCTGATGAGTGAAGAAAAGATTATGCATTTTTATGTGGATCTTATTAGATATTGATCCGAACTTGATTCTATTTTGAGTTTTTGAGACCTAATCTAATAAGGACTGACCCAAGGCCCAACCTCTATAAAAAGGAAGTAAGTCTTAAGAGTTACTTAGATCAATTGAGAGATTAAGAGTGATACTCTTCTAGTGAGAATCTGAAAACTCCATGAGAGCTTTTGTTCACAAATCACGAACACTTGTTTTGGGTTCTCACAATTGGTTGGAAGGAGAGTCACCTTGGTGGAAGAGTTGTACATGTGAGCCCACACTCACTCCAGTCGTGGATAGAGAATAGCAAAGAAGACCAGTTGGTTGAGGCTCTTCTGGAACGTTACTTCTCTTCACGTTTTGTGAGGGTTCTTTGGCATACAAAGGGTAGTAAGATCTGATTAATTTATATATATAGCATGTCAAACTTGTATTTTGAAAAATACTCTAATATAAATTTTTTAAAATTTCACTGCGTACTATTTTTCCAACACCAAACCTAGCTAAACTTCCTTTCTATGGTAGGCCCACCACGGGCCCTAAGCAGCAACAGCTCCGACACCGCCACTGCCTCTACCACCACTACAGCTACCGCCATTCCTTCGGCTCCTCTCCCTCTTAGCCCCGTTCCTTCCATTGGAGTCTTCCCTGACAATGCCTGGATTTGCGATAAGACACCGTTGCCTAGGGGTCTCCGTCATTAGAGGATTTTGGCATAATGGGTGGGCCGACAGAGATTCAAATCAGAGGAGAAGCTCACAAATGCTGATCTCATAAGTTTGTAAACTCCTGTGGGTCGCGATCTTTTGCAGTGGGTTGTGAAGGGGTTTAGGCCCAACGACGCGACTAGGTCGTGATCGTTTGTTGTGGGTCATGATGAGGGTTTAGGGCCGACGAGGTGATTAGGTTTGGGGGTCGATGTGGTTCTGGAGAGGGGCTAATGGGGTTTATGTTGGAAAAGTAGTACATAGTAGAATTTTAAAAATTTTATAGTAGAGTATTTTTCAAAACACAAGTTTGACACGCTATAGACATAAATTAACTAGAACTTAATAACTTTGTTTGCCAAAAAGCTCTTGCAATTTATGAAGAGAAAGGCATCCAAAAAGAGCCTCAACCAACTGGTCTTTTTTGTTATTCTTTATCCATGATCTAAGAACGTGCACAATGTATAGTTTTTCCCAGGTGACTCTCCTTCCAACCAATTGAGGAAACCTAGAACTTGTTGGAAAAAAGAGTGCGTAGTGGAATTTTAAAAATTTTACATAAGAGAATTTTCCAAAACACAAGTTTGACATGCTATATGCATAAATTAACCATATCTTACTAACTTTTGTGTGCCGAAGAACCCTCGCAAAACGTGAAGAGAAGTAACATTCCAGAAGAGCCTCAATCAGCTAGTCTTCTTTGCTGTTCTCTTTCCACGACCGGAGTGAGTGTGGGCTCACACGTACAGCTCTTCCACCGGTGACTCTCCTTCCAACCAATCGAGAGAACCCAAAGCAAGTGTTCGTGATTTGTGAACAAAAGCTCTCAGGTAGTTTTCTAGATTCTAACCAATAGAGTATCACTTTTAATCTCTCAACTGATCTGAGTAACTCTTAAGACTTACTCCCTTTAGATAGAGATTGGTCCTAGGGTTAGTCCTTATCAGATTAGGTCTCAAAAAACTCAAAATAGAATCAAGTTTGGATCAATATCTGATAAGATCCGCGTGGAAACGCATGATCTTATCCTTCGTTGATCGACAGGCCAAACCACCTGATCGGCAGGCCAAACAGGTCCCATCGGCAGGCCGAACATGTCCATTGGCAAGCCGAACATGTCCATCGGCAGGCCGAACTGCCAAATAAAACATCTCACAAATCTTTTATTTTCCACCCGAGATTCTATAGGATAAAATCACAGTTTTAATTCAAATAACCCAATAGAGAAGTTATCTGATCGAAACAACTTTATTTAGATAATCTCTAAGAAAATAAATCAATTTCCAATAATTCTACAAGTTTATCTTGATCTAAGTTATCTCAGATTAAATCAACCGATAAATAGACAAGAATTATCGGATCCTTATAATTCAACAAGTTTATCTTGAATTAATTTTTTATCAGAAAATTAATTTAACCGATAAACATACATGAATTATTTGATTCTTCCAATTTCAACCAATCTAATAAATCCGACATAAGTCATCAATTATTGAAAAAGCACACCGTGTCGTTATAGGATGTTGTGAGCTAGCAAAGGGGACCAAATGGACCTTTATAGTTCAAGCTCCTAATAATTATGAAAACCAATATCCCAGATATACATTTCATAATTATCAACTCCAACGCTACTCCACTAAAAGCTTGGAGCTACACTCTCGAACTACATTGAATTACGAAGCTCTTATAGTTAAGTCTCTATGACATATCATAGTGTATCGTATCCCTATATGATAATCCATAATCAGCTTAAGGACAAGTTCTGTCTTACCTTCTCGATTATTTTTATCTTACGTTCCATTATCTCACCATCAGAAAACTTACCATCCAATGACAGTATACCATTCGGTTACACCTATGTATCCAAATGGTTGAGCGCTCTAGTTTTCCAATTACAGGATAACACATATAAGAGGATATCATTACTCCTAAAAAGGAGCTATGGATTTTATATCTATGAACAACAGGTCTACACTATCAAGAGTCATGCCTCCAACGTACCAACATACATACCACTATTAAGACGTGGGTGTCACCCTTTGGTACATCAAAAGATACAGGCCAAGATAACAGGCCCACTATTCATCTCAGGATTAAGATATAACACAAATGATTGTCTAAAGTGAATCAATTTGCCGAGACATAATTATTAATCCAAATCAATTCACTTTATGTCCCGATCCAACACATCGTCACCTATGACAATGTGCTAATGTTTCTATTCACGGAGTCCACCTCCGATGGTCAAGACAAACCATCTCCCAAAAGGGATATACACAACATAACAATCTTTGCATAAATAAAGCACCTAACTTTATTCCCTCGATTGCGGATTATATGATTTAGACTATCACCTTAAGAATTATGTCTTCTGCATAATCCGTCCATCATATGCCCAATTCTTAAGGTTTAGACTGACAGTCGCAGACTATTTTTTGCTTAACATACATTCAAAAAATATGAACATAAAGAGGACAAGATTTGGTATATAAATAATGAATAAATTCTTTATTAATAAAAATGTCTCCAAAAACTTATTACAGTTTTACTCCTTAGGGCATACATGTCTAACAATCTCCCACTTGCACTAAGTGAGTAAATATGACAAATTTTGCATCCCCATAGCTTCCATATGCCTCTCGAAGGCTCTTCCAATAAGTGTCTTCGTAAATGGATCAACGAAATTGTCCTCTGACACGATCTTGCAACCTGTGACATGCCCGCCCTCAACGAAGTCCTTTATCACATGATACTTCCAATCAATATACTTACTCTTCTTGTGATATCTTGGTTCCTTAGCATTTGCTACCGCCACACTATTATCATAGTACAGTGATACCGCTTTATCTATACCAGGAACTACCTCAAGATCCCCAAGGAACTTGTAGAGCCACACTGCTTCTTTTGAAGCATCACTAGCTACCACATACTCAGCCTCCATCGTTGAATCTGAAGTGCAATCTTGCTTAGCACTTCTCCAACTGATGGCACCGTCGCCCAGAGTAAACACAAAATCCGAAGTCGATTTCCTAGAATGTAGACAAGATTGAAAATCTAAGTAAGTATATCCTAGAGGAGTCAGGTCCCCACTCGAATATACAAGCATATACCCTCGAGTCCTTCTCAGGTACTTGAAAATATGCTTTACCGTAACCCAATGGTTCGGTCCTGGATCCGCTTGAAATCGACTTACAATCCCAATCGCATAACTAATATGCGATCGTGTGCAAAGCTTGGCATATATGAGACTACCCACTGTCGATAAGTCTTGATCCACATTTTGTGAGAACCCATAAGTCTTGATCACCTGATCAAATCTTATGTTCCAAGAACGAGAAGCCTGCTTAAGTCCATAAATAGACTTCAGCAGCTTACAAACCTTGCCCTCTTAACCCATGAACTTGAACCCGTCTAGCTGTTCCCTATAAATGGACTCATCAAGATAGCCATTCAGAAAAGCTGTCTTGACATCCATCTGCCAAATCTCGTACTCGAAAGCGGCAACTATGGACAAGAGAATCCAGATGAACTTAAGCATGGCTATAGGCGAAAAGGTTTCCTCATAATCAATTCCTTCCTTTTGTGCATAACCCTTCGCTACCAGTCTAGCCTTAAAAGGTTTCAATCTTTCCATCCACTCCTCTTTTCCTTTTGTAGATCCACTTACACCCTATGGTTTTTACCCCTTCGGGAAGATCCACAAGCTCCCAGACCTCATTAGTCTCCATAGACTTCATCTCTGTGTTCACGGCCTCTACTAGAGTTTTGAATCAACATCCTCCATAGCTTCTGCGTAAGTATAAGGATCCCTATCATGTTCATCTGGTTCAGCCAAGAAGACCTCCCTATTGAACATATACCTCTCAGGTTGACGCCTGATCCTCGCACTACGCTGAAGCCCCTGAGGTTGTTGTTCAAGTTTGCTTTGGTTTTTCTACACTGATCAGAATGGTTTCATTCGAAACTTCCAAAGTGATCGAATCACTCCTTAACTCCTCAAGCACTACTTTGCTTCGAGGTTTAAAGTTGTTTATGTAACTCTCCTCAAGGAAAGCTGCATTAGTTGAAACCACGACTTTATTTTTCTTTGGGTTATAAAAATAACCCCCTTTAGTCCCTTTTGGATATCTTACAAACACAGAAACTTTTGTACGTGCTTCCAACTTTTTTGGATCCTTAAACAGGACATGAGCCAGACATCCCCATATGTGAATATGGTTTAAGGATCTCTTCCTACCCATCCACAACTCGTGAGGAGTTTTAGGGACCGATTTTGGAGGCACATTGTTCAAAAGATAACATGCGGTTTGCAGTGCATATCCCTGAAAGGATAAAGGCAATAATGAATAACTCATCATAGACCTAATCATGTCCAACAAAGTCCAATCTCTTCTCTCCGCTACACCATTCTACTACGGAGTGCCCGGTGCAGTCAAATGGGATAAAATCCCATTCTCTAATAAGTGTTCCAAGAACTCATCAGAAAGGTATTCCACACCTCGATCCAATCAAAGTGCCTTTATGGGTCTTCCTAATTGCTTTTCCACTTCAGCCTGAAACTTCCTGAACTTGTCAAAAGTTTCACTTTTGTGGTGCATCAGGTACACATACCTATATCTTAAGTAATCGTCAATAAAAGTGACGAAGTACTCATACCCTCCTCGTGCCCAGATGTTCATCGGTCTACAAACATCACTATGCACAAGTTCTAGAACCCCTTCGGCCCTATTGCCCTTAGACCTGAATGGTCTTTTGGTCATTTTGCCCTCCAAACAAGACTCACATTGAGGTATAGATTCTGCCTTTAAGTGACTTAAAGGTCCATCCCTTGCTAGCCTTTGAATCCTATTCAGGTTAATATGACCAAGGCACAAATGCCAAAGATAAGTCTTATTAGAGTGAGAAGTTTTAAGTCTTTTAGAGTTATTATCATTCATCTCAGCATTAAGCAATAAGTGCATCTTCGGTTTGATAAAATATAGATTATTTTGCATACATCCAGAACAGATAAAAGATTTGTTTTTACGAATCACCACTTTATCATTAAAAGAAATCAAGTAGGAGTCTTTAAATAAACAAGCTACAGAAATTAAATTCCTTTTAAATTTAGGAACATAAAAACAATCTTGCAAACATAAATTCCTATAATTATCAAAATAAAGATGGACGTCTCCTACTGCTTCTGCTGATACCAAGGATCCATCGCCCATCCGAAGCATGAAGTCCTCATGTAGCAGACTTCTCGTTTCTTTGAACCCCCTATAGAGAAACACAAACATGATTAGTTGTACCAGAACCTATGACCCAAATTTCACTAGATTCCTTAACCAAACAAGTTTCTAAATATAGTATATCACACCTAACTCCTTTGGAAAGGAAGTCCTTGTAATGCTTCTTGATATGTCTGACCTTTCCATAGAAGAAGCAGTTAAGCTTCTTCGGGTTCTTCTTCTTGTTCTTCTTGCTTTTGGTGGTAGCAGGAATAGAAGACTTCCCGTTCTTGGCCTGTTGCTTCTTTCCATTTCCAGAGTTAGGATTGGAACCAGAAGCAGCTTCTATGTTGGCCTCACCACCCGCAAGAGACTCCCTGATCAGCAGTTTGAACTCCTGTAACTGTTTCATCAGTTCTGTTAAGGTCATATCCCGTCTATTGCTTAAATTAAAAGTAACTCTAAATGGAATAAATTCCTTAGACAGAGTCTTAAAGACCATAGTCATCTGAGTTTTAGCATCGATGTCAACTCCATTGGTTTGAGCCTCAGTGAGGTAACCCATGACCAACATCATATGCTCCTTTACAAATGTCCTCGGCCTCTGTCTATAGTTTAGAAGTTTCCAAAGCACCCCTTTCCACTTTGTTATAGCTTGGCCTCCAAACATATCTTCAAGATTATCCAATATCTACTTTGCAGTCTCATAATCCTAATGTTGAGCCTGCAGCATGTTGTTCATGTTAGCCATAACATAGCAGCGGACCTGATCATTAGCATCTTTTCAACAATCATACACTTGGAATTGCTCATTAGTTGAGTCTCCCGTAGGCTCGGGAGGACAAGGGGTTGTCAGTACATATTTTAGTTTCTCAAAGTACAAGACGATATCCAGGTTCCATTTCCAATCATTATAGTTTTAACCGGTTAATAGGTTTTTGTCAAGTATCGATGATAAAACATTTTTAGACATTTTTAATCTACAATAAATAATCATATACCAAACATAAGCAAACATATAATAATAATTTAGTAAGATAACACAATCATGTAAAAATATACAAATGCGTTTATGTGTCAAAACCTTGAAAATATCACAACTTTACAATGATAATTCTCAACTCAGAATTCAACAAGCTCTTAGGGGAGTCATGCCAAATTCAATCAAGAACACAAATCCCCTCCTAATTAATATATGCCATCCAGGACCCATATTGCGACGACCCGCCTTTCCAGGCAGTAATTTTACTTACTTAAACGTCATTACTTAAACCGTAATCTTACTTACTTAGTTAGAAAAATACTAAAATAATTTTTTTTTAAATCATATTCTTTTAACGTACTTAAAACTATTGTGACATCTGTCGTCATTCATGTCGAGACCTCACTCAACACTTGACTTTAAAACCATTTCAAATCGTTTCTTAAAACTTAATAAGAAACATTTACTAAAACATCGCTTAAAACTTAACTTTATAATTATATTAAACAGTTCATAAACTGTATCTTAAAACTTGGAAACATTTCTTCAAACTTTTTTTTTCTTAAAACTTTGAAAACACTATATTAAATAGTGGAAAATATTTCTTTTAAATAGCAAAAACATTATTGTAGTGGCATCCATACTCAAATCCTCGTATCCGTCCTCCACAGCACCCAGCTCTTCTAACGGGTCCTATTGGTTGTCCATAAAACTACCTACAGCATGAAGAAACTTTTTATGAGCTTTTGCTCAGTAAGTTCAAACAAAATCTCACAAAGCATTTAAACATGCTTTAAAAACTTTTCTCATGAAAGCCTTTCTCTTAAAACATATATCATTACTATTTTCCATAGACATTTATAAAAACGACTTTCATAAACATTCTTCATAAAACTTTTCTAGAACGTTTCTCATAAACGTTTTCTATAAAACACTTAACATGTAGCAATCCTTGGAATGCTTTTTGTAAAACGTCATTTATAAAGTTTTTCTTAAAACTTTTACCATAAACACTTTTCATAAACATTTTTCATAAAATATTACTAAAACGTTTCTTACAAACATTTTTCTAAAGCAATCTCTCTAACGTTTTTCAAAAATGCTTTTCATAGAATATTTAACATAAAACAATCTTTAGATTGCTCTTCATAACGTCATTTATGTTTTCATAAACATTTAATATAAAACATTCCTCAGAATGTTTTTAATAGCATATAAATGTTTCATAACAAACAAATCAAATACAATCACAATACATGTTTTTATTTATGCTCAATTATGAACTTTCGATTATGAGCATCTTATGAACATTCTTTCTTACTTTGACTTTCTATCATTGTTCCTTATCTTTTCTTATCTTACACTTTAACTTTCCTTATTTGACTTTAACTTTCCACCTTTTGTTCTTAAACTTTCCTTATCTTACAACTTTTAGTGTTGGTACCAACATCTTTAATCATGAGATCATAAACGTGATGCTTCCCTTGTGGAAGACTTAAGACCACTGAACTTCGAGGTCGTGTACCTCACATCTGGGAGGTCAAACTTTAGCTTTACTTTCATTACCTCACAATGAGGAGGCTGGTACGATACTTTCTTTTCACTTTACGTTACCTTCTTATTAACTTTAGTGAGCACATCAAATGCAACCACATCATATGCAAATACACTTGCAAATCATAGCTTGTACTTTAAAATCTATTGCATAACAAATGCAACATAAAATGTAAACACATTTTGCTAATCATAATTGGTACTCTGAAACTTATTGCATAACAAATGCATCATATAACGCAATTATATTTTGCAAATCATAACTTATATTCTGAATTATATTGTATACAAATGCAATATATATCGGAATCACATATTACAAATCATAACTTTTATTTTGAATCATATTGCATACAAATGCAATATATATCGCAATCATATATTGCAAATCATAACTTTTATTCGGAATCATATTGCATACAAATGCAATATATATCGCAATCACATATTGCAAATCATAACTTTTATTCTAAATCATATTGCATACAAATGCAATATATTACATAACAAATACTTCATAAAACTTATAACTTAAATTATAAAACATTATGCATTATCGAAATGCAGGACTTATACTAATCCTATTTCGTATCTAGGTTGCACATCCGCATCTAGATCATAATCTGGTACATAAAGGCTGGCCAGTAAGTTCATCTTTTTATTGTTCAGTCTATAGGTCTTTTATCATCTAGTCGTTCTAGACTAGGGATAATGATTATCTAAAACATATTTACGTACTTGTCTAAAAACTTCTAAAGGTCATAATAGAGCTTAACTTTTCATATCTCTCTCTTGGCTCTGCTCTTGTGACCTCTCTGTTGGTCACAAGAAATTTTTCAAATTCTATTTAATTATCTAAATCGTTCTCATGATTTCTAATCGAACCTAGGATGTCCTATAGTAATTTTTCTAGTTTGTTATAGGCAAATTGGAGATTATTTCCTTAATGGGTTTCTTATGGACCTTATTGTGCATGTTCATTATGCACTACATCGTATTGCACTTATATACTATATCTTGTTATATTCTTACTAACAAGCATCAATCATAACATTTATATCCATATCATTCGCTCGTACAAGTATCATACTTACTTATCATATTCATAAACATATCATACATATACATATCATTCATATCATACTTTCTCATTTCATGCTTTCACATTTTACTCATACTCATGTCGTTCATTTCATACTTTCATGCTTTTACATGTTACTCGTACTCATGTCGTTCATATCATACTTTCACATTTCATGCTTTCACATATTACTCATACTCATGTCATTCATATCATACTTTCACATTTCATGTTTTTACATATTACTCATACTCATGTCATTTATACTTTCATATCATAAAGTTGCTATACATTTTTCTTCTTTGGATAGCAACTATTTCATGTTATATTCATATAATACTTTAAGTCATGGCACATTTATAATAAACACACCAATCATAGTTCATAACATTCATGCATATCAATATGCAAATAGGCTTGAAACATAACGGTTGCAAATTCATTGCAAATCTTATTTTGTACTTTAGAACTTTTTTGCATAATAAATGCACATATACTTTAAAGATAACTAGCATAACATCGCAAACTCATTTACAATTGCATATGTAAGCATTTAAAAATTATTTATTTCATGTTATAGGTGAAGTCTAAACTTACCCGGACTATGCTCTAACGTTCTTTATTTCGTTCATGTCTTATTCCTTTTCCGTCCATTAGTTGGCTTCTGTGTCCTAATTATACGACAACCGACTCATTAATTAACTTTCTTTTTATAAATCTACTTGATTGATAATAAAACGTAAACATTAACCATTCTTTCCTTTTAACTTGACTAGTATACATTCGTTTACCGTTGTCTTTACTTAACCTTATAAACCATCGGTTTACCTCACTTAGCTTTTTAACCCACCGGGGTTACTTTTTCTTTTAACCTCGTAACCCATCGGTTTACCTTTTGTTAACTTAAACATCCCTTATTAAATCTTTTGTCTTATTAGCGATTTCATTACTTAACATATTACGGAACATTTTTCATCTAATAACGTTATGCTAAGTCAGAGTGTTCGACTCTGTTCTAGCCGTTTCCTTAATAATGACGATTACCCTTAACGGGTTTTTCGTCAACCTTGTAACATTATAAAACCCATTCTCGCATAAAACAGTGTAACAATCATTAATCATGCATTTTCATAAATTTTCATGAAAGCATCTAAAATTATTTTAAAACGGTTCATACTGTAGGTGAGATTCCTACTTACTTGGACTTCGAGCTAAGCGGAGCCAATTGCATCTCGCTGCATCTACAGTATGCGAAGCATCCTCTACAGTGCTCCTCGAGCAACCATGAATAGCTAGGAATGCTTCCTAGAGATCATACATTCTTGAAAATGCCATTCTGGACTCCGTTACTGCTGTTTGAATTGCCTCAATCTATGTGCAATGGCTCTGATCTCGGTTTCATGCGGTCGTTTGGCCAAATTAGCTTAGGGGTTTTGTTCCCTGAGTCACTCTGAGCATTTCCCCCCCATTGTCACCCCTCAACGTCGTCGAAATTGGCAGAATCGACAAGGCTCATGGCAGCCCACAGCGGTGTTGGCTGTTCTCAAACAAAACGGGCTCCTTCAATGCAATTGATTGAGGGGTTTTATTCCCCTTGATCCTCTGAATCCATTAGGAGGGGTGGTGTCGGCCACCTCCTTCGGCAAGGCAGAGTTCCACCGTGGTATGGTGGCACATGGTGGAGGTAGATGGGTGGAGCAATCCAGTCGTTGTTGAGCTGCCACTAAGGGTGGGTTTTGTTCCTCTCATCATGGTGGTCGTGTAGGAACAAGAATCACGTCGATCAGATGTCGGACGACGGAGAAATCACATCGGGAAAAATGGGTTTCACCGACACTTTGGGCGGCGCGTGTGGCCTCATCCGGTGGCATTTTGGGTGGCACGACACCTCGTTGGACTAAGCTCAACAAGAGCTTTCCATTGGTGTAGAAGGTGTCAAAAACGGACTCTGAAATCTTGGACTGATTTTTGAGGAGAGAGAGAAAATCTAGAGAGAGAAAGTAGAGAGAGAAAGAGCCAAATTTTGTGTGAGATTTTTTTTTCTCTTCTTTTTACACTTTTATAAAAAAATTATGGTCCACACAGTCTAATTTTGTACTGCATGACCTTAAACAGTTTAATTCCTATACTGCTTTACTCTTGCAATGTAATAACTTTATTAGTGTACTTTTTTACACTGTTTTATTCTAATACTGTATAATTTTTTGTGTTATTATACAGTATTTTCCTTAAATTGTACTTTTTGTCTTAATATAATCCTCAACTTAATGCATTTTTAATGCATTAGAAATTCTCAAGTGTTACAATGTACCCTCCTTAAAAATTTTTGTCCTCAAAAATTAACACCTTCATAGGTAGTTCATCTCCCTTATCCTCTTTTTCGTTCTTAACATACTTCCTTAATCACTACTTTCTCACTAAAACTATGCCTCCCTCTTGGAACTCCAACAATTTTCATCATATTACTGACATATTTCTTTAAATTGTACACTACACATCTGCTGCTCAACTCTAATCTTTCAACATTTGAGCGCAGTTTCCATTCATTTAATGGTTTAACATTCTACCATTGAATGCTATTCTTGAAAATAGGGTTTATTTCCATTTTAATTTCATCATTTCTATCTAAAGATCAAGGTCATCCGACCACAAAATCCATAAATTTTGGTTCTATATCCATCCTAAAATGATATTTTGCCGTAATTTTTCTCATAACATATAAATTTCTAGATCCCATCCTCCAATCTGTGAGATTTCTGTTGCCAGATTGGGCATCGTTGTCTTGATCATATTTCCAATTCGGGCAGTTACGAGCTCATTCACATGTCTCAGCTCAGCTAAGGAGTGCTTAAGCTTGATCAAATCACATAATTAGTCATTTAACGTCTGGTTGCTCTCAGGCACTCTTGTTCCATAGAGCACTGAGAATCACTTTAGACCTTCATTATTCCATTATCTTGATCCACTTTTCCTCGTTATACATGCAGGCAATACAGAATAACTCCAACAGAGTAATATTTGCTCCTACGGAGACACCATTGTGCGCCTAAACATCATAACGTGTCACAAGCTCATCTTCTTGATTTTGAGCCGTCGGCCATCTGTTGACCATCATTGACCATGTTTTGTCATCGTTGACTTGACATCGCTAATAGACGATGACTACTGTCGACTTGCGAGGACATTCTAGCATATATCATCACGTTCATCCTTTGACTTTTGCCTTCTTGTCGCTCATCTAGGTGTGCCGATATCAAAGGCTACGCTCAACATAAACACGTATTCATTAAATTCAAACTTTTCTTCCTACTTAACTTAACTTACTTACTTGAGCTATGGTGTAGTGGACATGTGACAGCGCGAGATGGGATGGCAGGATACCACTCTGATACCACCTGTGATGACCTGCCTTTTTGGGCAGTATTTTTCTTACTAAGTAAGATTACTGTTTAAGTAATAACGTTTAAGTAAGTAAAATGACTGCCCAAAAAGGCAAGTCGTCACACGTATGATCTAGTATATATTAATAATTGTTTATTTGGCCATTAAATTTATTAACAGAGATCCTAGGGGAGGTTAATAATAAAATTAACATGAGTGTATAACCATCGTTGCAATATTTTATCCATGATTTATAATCACCACCTAGGGGTGTGCAACCATAAATCATGCTAAAATACCTTATCCTCTCAGAGATACAATCTGGTACATTATAGAAATCCCTTCCTACGGGTCGGGACCACCATGTTCTGTCTATGGACCAACGATGGCGGCCTTAGGTTCTCTTTTCTAAAACCTTCTCCCACTCAATCTTTTGAAATCAAGGTTTTATTTTAAGATCATGCATGAACAATTTTAATATGAGTGTGTCATGCCCCGGAGTACGGGTGGTGATGTGGCGGATTATTTAAATTAATTAAAAGAGAATTTAATTAAAATAAAGAATTTTAGGGGTTCAATTAAATAATAAAAATGTGGAAGTTTTAAAACAACATTTTATAAAAGAATTCGTAAACATTAAACAGGTGAAATCATTAAGCGAATAATAAAATAATAAAGAACCGCGAGTATGGGTCCCACCGACCCACAACTTGTGCATACACATTGTACTGACAATATAATAATACATCTACAGTCCAAGTACAAAGAAAGTTAAAAACATTACATGCCTTGTTTAATTTAGACAAATGATCTACTAGTCCTTCTACTGCTCCTGAGTTCTGTCCATTAAATCCTCTCTAAACCTAAATAGAAATCCACCTAGAGGGAAAAGTTAAAAAAAAACAAATAACATGTGAGCGAAAGGCTCAATAGGACTATATTTTAATAAATAGTTTAATTTAAAGAAAAATCTCACTATTTAGAGAATTATTTCAAAGAGACCTTGAATAAATAAATAAATTTAAATAACATCGTTCTTACCCAAAACAGTTTATTCGGTGGACCAAAAATACATTATTTTCTTTTCCTAGGTGATGAGACTGTAAAAGTGTACATTTTCTAAGGCTTAAATCATTTATTTATGCTTTTATTTCTCATTAAATCCTCTAATTATTAGCATTTTGTCTTAATAAGTATTTTTGTGTCTTAGTATGTAAATATGTTTAAAAATGCGTTTTTAGTGTGTTTTTATGTTTTTAGAAATTTTTAGAGTCATTTTGGAGTGTTAAATAAGTGTCTAGTCTGTAAATAGTTAAAGCCGTAAAAATAATGCGGTTATTTTATTTTGAGTTTTAGAGTGTTTGATAGTATGTTTTAAGTTTGTAAATATGTTCTATTATATTTTTAGTAATTTCTAAAAATATTTCCAAGTCATAAAAATTATATCTGTGTCAAACCGTACGAGACTGGAAATTTTAGGAGTTTTTATTTATTTTTGTGTGTTTTAATGTAAAATAAAAATTTTTAATATTTTTTGTAAATATTATTTTTGTAAAATAATGTGTTTGTGATTTTTAGATTTGAAATCTGGAGGAAAAAGGAAGCAAAACGACACAAAAAGGGACAAAATCGGACATCAAATGCATAAAAAAATCCTTAAAATATTCAGAGGGACACGTGGCGTAAGAAGGACCGCCGGATCAACTGACAGATTGATCTCAGCCGTCTGAGAAAGAGACGCGTGTCAATGCGTCATGCGGTGCGTCAGCGGAATCTCAGGGTACATTCCACGTGTCAACCTGCAAAGCTGCAGAGAGAGTCAGAGGGAATCTCGGCCTGCGTGGAATCTCGTGCGGTCATGTCTACGTGTAGCCACTCTCTTAGCCATTCGATACGAATACCAAGACTGATCTAACGGTCCTAAATCTCGGCCCACTGGTCCCACTTGGGCCCATTCTCGAACGCCTCTGTCAGCCATTGGATCACGCGTTCAATGGGTCAGATTGCGCTTGTTTTGTGCTGCCATGACCTGCGAAGCACAGGATTCCAAACTAAAATTCGCATATCAAAGAACGCGGATCAGCACAGAAGCGAAGAAAATTTTCATGTTCACGTGAATCTCAGTGCAAGTTGGGCCTGCTCCTGCCGAAGAAAAGAGAAGAAAAGAAAAAAATAATAATAAAAAAATCTAAAATAGTGAAATTTTTTCACTATAAATAGGGGGCTTTCCCCCCTCATTCACAACACCACCTTAAGGCCTTCGGGCCTTCCTTTCCCCTTCTCCCATTTTTTATCTCTTAGGTAAAAAAAAATATGTATAATAAAATAATGCTTAAATTAGTATAGAGAGTCTGGTGAGGCAGAGAGATGATCTTGTATACGTAGTACTCTAGTATGGGTTTTAACTCTATATCTGTGTTATAATGCTTATATTTTTGTGGAATAAATTATATCTTTATGTTTTTAATAATTATTGTTATTGTTGTTATGCTGCCAATTTTTGCATAAATTCAGTCATGCTTTTTTTATGTAATTTAATTGTGTTGCATAATTAATATTAATAATACTAAAGTCATGCTCGTTTATTAAGTTGAGTTTTTGCTGCATTATAGACATAGACTGGCACAGTAAATGCTTAGTAATTCTTGATTTATTGTAGACAGAGGATAGCATAGTGTATTCTTAGACCATTTAATAAGTCGAGGTGTTGCCAAATTTAACGTAATAATTTATTCCATGAAAATATATTAATTTTGA
The DNA here is from genome assembly GCA_025403435.1 of Artocarpus heterophyllus. Classification (NCBI taxonomy): domain Eukaryota; kingdom Viridiplantae; phylum Streptophyta; class Magnoliopsida; order Rosales; family Moraceae; genus Artocarpus; species Artocarpus heterophyllus. The sequence continues at coordinate 29,031,520 of CM046345.1, read as the reverse complement.
TTTGTTATTATTTTTTATATCTTAAAATTATGTTGGTTATAATTGAGTGGTAGCGGTTATAATTTTCATAATTAGTGTACCAAATCATTAGTGACAGATGATTATTTTGCTAGTTTTTATAGGAAAACCCTTACTGCATTATGGCTTGCTATATTGTCGCTTTAGGTTGACCAATATAATTAGTAAAAAGTGCTCGCAATTAATGAGAAAAGATATAATAAATCAAATACTTTAGATAATTATTATTTAGAGTTAAAATTCTATATCAGTTGCGAAACATACAAGGGATTCTCAAAGCTTCACCGTTTTAATTTTATGCTTTAAATTTTGAATTAAATAAAATAAAAACCACAAAAATATTTCTTTCATTTTAAACTTTGCTTTTAAAAAAGTGCTTGCCTTTTTGAATGTTTATTTTTATCAATCTCCTGAGTTACAAATTTTCACCTCCCTGTGGATACGACAACTTTTCTATACTACAAACGTCCGCCATTTACAAAGAAGATAAACATCATTTGGGGCGTTACCACCAAACACTAGGCAAACCACATGAATATCACCACCGTAGTGGCTGAACTGGGTTTCGGGACCTGCCCCCAAGGTCGATCGCTACAGGACCGGATCTCTGATATGGCATCATGCCCTTATATTCATTTCTATTATAATACAAAATCCATTTACCAGATATTCTAATTAACATTCATTATGAAGTTCATTATCAAGTTCACTTCAATTCACGGTTTATAAAAATAACCGATAAAATCTCATTTTTCAATCAATCGTTGAAAACATTTTTAGAGAAACCCTTTTCAAAGCCAAATCATTTTGAAACTGGGTTACCAAAGAAAGGGTAGAAGTCCTACCTCGATATTCATGTGGGTGCCCCACACCGTAATCCCAGTCCGCTATACGTCAGCTTCGCGAAACCACGAACGATCCTAGATACACACTAAGTTGATCAATATCTAGTTCGAGACATTCTAAGTTACTAAACCATCTCATGATGCCCTAGTGTGCCATTTGTATCTTTAAAATCATTTTACAAGGTTAGAATTTCAATCGGGGTTCAAAAAAGTGAAAACGGGGAAAAATCACAAATTTTTTTTCTAGGCCCTGCTGGCTTGCCGGACGCCCTGCTTTGGCCCGCCGAACTGTGCAGTTTGGCCTGCCAAAAATCAGGTCCTATCGGTCAGACATCTCCTAGGTTCAGCCTGCCGAACGGATGAGTCTGGCCTGCTGATCCTTTGAATCTGGCCTGCCAAACACGTAGTTTGGCTTGTCGAACTGGAAAAACCCAGAAATCCCAGCCACGAGTTTCATTCCTCCCAAAATCCAAATCTTGATTCTAACCTATTTTTCTCAAATCTCAGGCATGGAAAACATTCATAGATGATAGAAAAACGTGTTTGGACACTTTTGAACTCATTTAAATAAGATTTAAACACAAAAATCTCAAAAATCTGAAAATGGGGAAAAATGAGGAAAAATGAAAAATCTTGAATCCAATCCGTTTTTCTTCAATCCGAGCTTAGATTCTAGTTGTTCTAGGTTCATTTAACTCAAACCAAGAGTTTCATTTAACTCAAACTTAGATTTCAAAATGCACAAAAATTGAAAATTTTGAAAAAGTTTAGAAATTTCAAAACTAACCTCGAATCGAAGCTTCAATCCACGTTCTTGGTTGCCAAATCACGTTCCTGAGCTTCCTCCTTGCTAACCTGAAGCTTGGACTCAAATTTTGATTCAAAAATTTGAAAGAGAAATGAGGGAGATTAAGAGAAACCGAGAGAGGGAGTGAGAGTGAGAGAGTCACGGGAAGAGAGAGAGAGATTAGAGAGAGTGAGAGGAAGGAAGTGAGAGAGGGAATAAATAGAGACAAATGGTGGGCAGTTTTACTGAGCGAAAGCCATGTGCTACCCATGGTTTTTATAAAATGGAATATGTTTAACATTTTACAAACTGTTGTGTCTTTAAAAACTCAAAACAATATTTTAAAACAATAAGAAATCATTAGAATTTATTAATTTGACAAAACAACCTAAAATTCAAAATTTAACCAAATGATCAAATTAATGTGGGAACATTAATTATGGCACACTAATTCATTATTTTATATTACATTATCATTAAATTAATTTTGGGGCTTTATAACTCTCCACCCCTAAAAGAAATTTCGCCCTCGAAATTTACAACTCAATTTAGAAACAAAACAAATGCGGATACAACTCCCGCATACTCGACTCTAGTTCCCAAGTGGCTTCATCAACCCTATGATGCTGCCACATGACCTTTACCAACGGTATCTCATGACGACGTAAACTGATCACTTTCCAATCGATGATCTAAATCGGCACTTCCTCGAATGTCGTATCTTCTCGAACCTGCACATCACAAAATGAAACTATCTTACCCTGCTCAGGCGGACACTTCCTAAGCAATTACACGTGAAACACATCGTGAACATGAGAGAGTTTGGGCGGAAGGTCAAGCCAATAAGCAACCACACCAATAAGCTGAGTGATCTCAAACGGTCTAATATACCTCGGTGCAAGCTTTCCACTCACTCCGAACCGCATAGTTCCTTTACGAGGCCATACCTTCAAGAGAACGAAATCTCCTACCGTGAACTCTAAGGGTCTACGTCTTCTATCCGCGTAACTCTTCTGTCGACTCTGAGCTGCCCTCAATTGATCTCGAATCACGACGACTTTCTCATTACTATCACGGATCTCATCCGGCCCAAAAATAACCCTGTCTTCCAGCTCTGCCCAACACACCAGTGACCGACACGTTCGCCCATACAACGCCTCAAACGGTGCCATACCAATACTCGCTTGATAGCTATTGTTGTGCACGAACTCCACCAGATGCAAATATTTCTTCCAATTCCCGCTGGAGTCTAACGTACAAGCACGTAACATATCCTCGAGAATCTGAATAACCCGCTAAGACTGCCCATCAGTCTGAGGATGAAATGCCGTACTGAAGTTTAAATCTGTACCTAAATCCTCCTGAAAACTCCTCCAATACTTAGCATTAAACCTGGTGTCTCGATCAGAAGTGATGGACAAAGGAACTCCATGCAATCTCACTATGTTCTGCAGATACAAATCCCCAAGAATCCTCCTCGAACATGTCGACCTAAACGGAATGAAATTCGCCAATTTCATCAACCTGTCGACCACAACCCAAACTGCATCATGCCGCCGCTCTGTCCTTGGTAAACCTATGAGAAAATCCATCATCACATGCTCCCATTTCCACCCTGGAATAGGAAGCGGCTGAAGCTGACTGCAGGCTTCTGATGCTCGGCTTTCACTTGAAGACACGTCGTACACTTGGCCACATACTCTCGAACATCTTTCTTCATGCCTCAACACCAATATTACCTCTTCAAATCGCGATACATCTTTGTGCTCCCCAGATGAATGACGAACTGAGACCTATGAGCTTCGTCCAAAATGGCTTTCGTCACCTCGGCAATAGCTGGAACTATGAGACGCTCCTGAAAATACAACGATCCATCTGCATGCACACTCCATTCTTCAAACCGCTCTCCGTTCTAAATCCGCGTCCAAATCCCCTGCAAATGCTGATCCTGTCACTGATTTTGCTTCACCATCTGAACAAGAGCTGGGATCGTCTTCACATGATATAATGAAACTCGATCATAGTCTTCATGATACCGTAGCCCATACTCGCTCACTGTCGCATCCCTGCTCCAGTCCTCGAAAGCCAAACAAGCGAGAATCCCTAATTGTATTAGCTTTCCCGGGATGATACTGCAATGCAAAATCATAATCCTCCATATACTCTATCCATCTCTACTGCCTCAAATTAAGATCCCTTTGACTAAACAGATACCTCAAACTCTTTTGGTCAGAGAAGACCTGAAATGATGCTCCATACAAATAACACCTCCAAATCTTCAGCGCGTAAATCACTGCCGCAAGCTCCAAGTCGTGAGTAGGATAATTCTACTCATGAGGCCGTAGCTGTCTCGATCCGTACGCAACCACGCATCCATGCTTGCATCAACACGTATCCAAGTCTGCGTCCTGAAGCATCTGCGTAAACCTCATACGGCTCGTCACTGCTAGGAATAACCAATACTAGGGCTGAAGTCAACCGGTTCTTCAATTCTTGAAAAGCAAGCTCAAATTCTTCACCCCACTCAAACCTGACATTTTTCTTGATCAATCTCGTCAACGGAGCTGCAATCTTCGAAAAATCCTTTACAAATTTCCTGTAATAACCAGCAAGATCCAAGAAGCTGCGAATCTCCGCTACATTCCTTGGTCATTCCCACTCCACTATGGTTTCAATCTTGGACGGATCCACAGAAATACCATGCTCAGAGATGACATGACCTAGAAATTTGACCTCAGTCAACCAAAACTCACACTTTTCCCTCTTAGCATAAACTGGTGCTCCCGTAGAGTCTGAAGCATGATCCGGAGATGCTGCTCGTGGTCCTCCTAAGTCTTAGAATACACTAGAATGTCATCGATGAACTGGATCACGAACTGATCCAAATACGGCCTAAATATCCTGTTCATCAAATCCATGAAAGCTACCAGAGCATTCGTCATCCCAAATGACATAACTAGAAACTCAAAGTGCCTATACCGAGTCCTAAAAGCTGTCTTGGGAATATCCTCTTTCTTAATCCTAAGCTGATGGTAACCCGACCGCAAATCAATCTTTGAGAAGTACCACAAACCTCCCAACTGATCAAACAACTCGTCGATCCTAGGCAAGAGATACTTATTCTTCACTGTGACACTATTTAGCTGTCGATAATCTACACACAACCTGAGAGTCCCATCATGTTTCTTAGCAAACAAAACTAGTGCTCCCACGGAGATGTGCTATTCCAAATATACCCTTTATCAGCAAGCTCCTGAAGTTACTTCCTTAATTCTTTCATTTCTGCCAGCGCCATCCGATAAGGTGCTATAGAAATTGTTGCTGTCCCCGGAAATAACTCAATACCAAACTCGATTTCTTGATGCAGTGGTAATCCTAGCAACTCATCGGGGAAGACATCTTTGAATTCATCAACCACCGGAATCGCTACACTTCCTCTCAAAGCATAGGGCTCAAAATCTAGATTTGCAAGAAAAGCACAACAACCCAGATTTCTTCGCCCTCCTAAACATGACTTCATGAGACGCTCACTCATTAACCAATCACCACCACCCTTGTAAGTGATCATCGTCCCCCTATCAGACACTAGGGTTACTTTTCAAAGTTGGTAGTCCAGAACTGCATTATACCTGGACAACCAGTCCATCCCTAGAATTACATCATATGAGCTCATGGGGAGTATAATCAAATCACTTTTCAAAACCTCATCCCCAATTTTTATTTTACAAGATTTACATACACAATTCACACACACCCGCCCCAAGGGAGAAGTTATGACTAGGGGTTCATTAAAACGCGAGCTAAGGATTGAGAAACTAAGGTCGTACCATCGACAACTGTGTTACTGGTCTGAGAATCTGAACCTCTAGATGCCATTGCATGAACCTGTACTGGTGCCTTCCCTTTTCCTCTACCAACATTGCTGGGTCCTGGATTATTCTGTCGATATTGCTGAGATGGAGACGACTGTACACTAGCTGCACTCGACGCTCGATACTAAAGGATGCTATGCTGGAAATACTACAGCTGCTGCCCTCATGCCGGATACGAGAACCACTGAGGAGAGAACTGAGGATACTACAACTGCGGATACTGTTGAGCCAGAGGTAGGGTCTGAGGCTAAGACTGACAACTGGCATCCTCTCTGGTCTGAGATCCAAGACAGGCACTCCTGATCGGGCAATTCCTCTTGTTGTGTCTGGGCTGCTGACAGAAATGACAATGGAAGCTGTAGGGATTGTTGCGCCCGCTACCAGATGAACTGCTACTACTACTGTTCGCGCCACTCTGCTTGCTCTTCCCTGGAGTTGGATGGCTACTGGTGCTCTTCTTACTGCTCCTTTGCGATCCTCCTAAAGTCTTTGCTCGATCCTCACAATACTGCGCATAATCATTTTCCACCGATATTGCTGACGACACAAGCTCTCCAAAACTCCTAAGTCGCAGAGCAACCACCTATCGCCGAATAGGAGCCTTGAGCCCTTCTTGAAACTTAATGCACTTCTCACGCTCCGATGCCACTACCAATGGTCAAACCTGGCCAACTCATTAAATCTTGCCTCATACTCCTGAACTGAAAAATCACCCTGCTGCAACCTGTAGAACTCAGCTACCTTCTGATCTCTATAACCCTGCGAAAAATACCGATCATAGAACAGCTCCTCAAATTTGTCCCAACTGATATCGCCACTGCGTTCCAAACGCTTAGCTTGTTTCCACAAAGTGTTAGTACCACCCTCGAGCTTATATGCAGTAAACTCCACATGATACTCATCAGGCACACCAAGGGTATCCAAACGCTTCATGATCGAGTCTAACCAATATTCTACCAACTACGGATCCCCATTACCATCAAAAGTCAGAATAGATGCACACTAAAATTCCTTAAAATACGTATGCCGACGACCAACATCAGAATCCTCCAGTCTAGCCCTGGCTGCCATCTGCCGAGAAGCCGCAAACATAGACCTCATCATGCCCTCATCATTTTTGAACTCGACGTCCGCTGTCGAACGACATCTAGGCGCCATTCTCTCACTTCTGAAAACAAAATTTGGGCTGTCAGAGGTATTTCATTGTCATACCTATGTGTGCACAATTCCCATAGTTCATAACCTTGAGCTCTGATACCATTCTATCATGCCCCAGAGTAAGGGTGGTGACGTGGCAGATTATTTAAATTAATTAAAAGGGAATTTAATTAAAATAAAGAATTTTAGGGGTTCAATTAAATAATAAAAATGTGAAAGTCTCAAAACATCATTTTATAAAAGAATTCATAAACATTAAACAGGTGAAATCATTAAGCGAATAATAAAATAATAAAGAGCCGTGAGTATGGGTCCCACCGACCCACAACTTGTGCACACACATTGTACTGACAATATGATAATACATCTACAGTCCAAGTACAAAGAAAGTTAAAAACATTACATGCCTTGTTTAATTTATACAAATGATCTACTAGTCCTTCTACTGCTCCTGAGTTCTGTCAGTTGAATCCTCTCTGAACCTAAATGAAAATCCACCTAGAGGGGAAAGTTTTAAAAAAACAAATAACATGTGAGCGAAAAGCTCAGTAGGACTATATTTTAATAAATAGTTTAATTTCAAGAAAACTCTCACTATTCAGGGAATTATTTCAAAGAGACCTTGAATAAATAAATAAATTTAAATAAAATTGTTCTTACCCAAAATAGTTTATTCGGTCGACCAGAAATACATTATTTTCTTTTCCTAGACAAACCACATGAATATCACCATCGTAGTGGCCCGGTTGGGTTTCAAGACCTACCCCCAAGGTCGATCGCTACACGACCCGATCTCTAATATGGCATCATGCCCTTATATTCATTTCTGTTATAATACAAAATCCATTTACCAGATATTCTCATTAACATTCATTATGAAGTTCACTTTAATTCACGGTTTATAAAAATAACTGATAAAATCTCATTTTCCAATCAATCGTTGAAAACATTTTTAGAGAAACCCTTTTCAAAGCCAAATCATTTTTAAACTAGGTTACCAAAGAAAGGGTAGAAGTCCTACCTCGATACTTGTGTCGATTGTTAGACATGTATGCCCTAAGGAGTAAAACTGTAATACGTTTTTGGAGACATTTTTATCAATAAAGAATTTATTCATTTATATATACCAAATCTTGTCCTCTTTACGTTCATATTTGTTGAATGCATGATAAGCAAACAGTAGTCTGAGACTGTCAGTCTAAACCTTTAAGAATTGGGCATATGATGGACTGATTATGCGGAAGACATGATTCTTAAGGTGACGGTCTAAAACATATGATCCGCAATCGAGGGAATAAAGTTGGGTGCTTTATTCATGTAAAGATTGTTATATTGTCTATATCCCTTTTGGGAGATGGTTTGTCTTGGCCATCGGAGTTGGACTCCGTGAATCGAAACATTGGCATGTTGTCATGGGTGACGATGTGTTGGATCGGGACATAAAGTGAATTGATTTGGATTAATAATTCTGTCTTGGCAAATAGATTCACTTTAGACAGTCATTTGTATTGTATCTTAATCCTGAGATGAATAGTGGGCCCGTTGTCTCGACTTGTGTCTTTTGATGTACCAAGGGGTGACTCCCACATCTCTATAGTGGTATGCATGCTGGTACGTTGGAGGCATGACTCTTGATAGTGTAGACTTGTTATTCATAGATATGGAATCCATAGCTCCTCTTTAGGAGTAATGATATCCTCTTATATGCGTTGTCCTGTAATTGGAAAACTAGAGCGCTCAACCATTTGGATACATAGGTGTAACCGAATGGTATACTATCTTTGGATGGTAAGTTTTCTAATGGTGAGACAATGGAACGTAAGATAAAAATAATCGGGAAGGTAAGACAGAACTTGTCCTTAAGCTGATTATGGATTATCATATGGGGATACGATACACTATGATATGTCATGGAGACTTAGCTACACGAGCTTCGTAATTCTATAAAGTTTGAGAGTGCAGCTCTAAGCTTTTAGTAGAGTAGCGTTGGAGTTGATAATTGTGAAATGTATATCTGGGATATTGGGTTTCATAATTATCATGAGCTTGAACTTTATAGGTCCATTTTGGTCCCCTTTGCTAGCTCACAAAGTCCTGTAACGACACGACGTGCTTTTTCAATAATTGGTGACTTATGTTGGATTTATCAGATTGGTTTAAAACTTGTAAGAATCAAATAATTCATGTCTGTGTATCGGTTGAATTAATTTTGTAGGAAATTAGTTCAAGATAAACTTGTTGAATTATTGCGATCAGATAATTCTTGTCTGTTTATCGGTTGTTTTAATTTTGGACAAATTAGAACAAGATAAACTTGTAGAATTATTGTGAATTGATTTATTTTCTTATAGATTATCTTGATAAAGTTTGTTTTGATCAGATAACTTCTCTATTAGGTTATTTGAATCAAAACTGATACTTTATCCTTTAGAATCTCAGGTGGAAAATAAAAGATTCGTGGAGATTTTTTTTCTCGGGAGTTCGGCCTGCCGTACTGACCTGTTCGGCCTGCCGATCTGAATGTTCGGCCTGCCTATCAGCAGAGATAAGATTACGCATTTTTACGTGGATCTTATCAGATATTGATCCGAACTTGATTCTGTTTTGAGTTTTTGAGACCTAATCTGATATGGACTGACTCCAGGACCAATAGGTATAAAAAGGGAGTGAGTCTCATGATTTACTTAGATCAATTTGAGAGATTAAGAGTGATACTCTTCTAGTGAGCATCTAAAAACTCCCTGAGAGCTTTTGTTCACAAATCACGAACACTAGCTTTGGGTTCTCTCTATTGGTTGGAAGGAGAGTCACCAGTGGAAGAGCTGTACGTGTGAGCCCACACTCACTTCGGTTGTGGATAGAGAATAGCAAAGAAGACCAGTTGGTTGAGGCTCTTCTAGAATGTTACTTCTCTACACAGGTTACGGAGGTTCTTCGGCACACTGAGGTTAGTAAGATCTGTCTAATTTATACACATAACATGTCATACTTGTGTTTTGGAAATTACTCTGATGAAAAATTTTTAAAATTTCGCTGTGCACTTTGTTTCCAACAATTGGCATCAGAGCCCAGGTTTTTACATAAATTTGCAAGTTTGTGGTCCTGTTATATGCATAAATTTTGTGATCTTAATCTCTCTTATGCTTGAATCGAATTTTATAGAGAGATGGCACTCTAGGTTTTTATATAATATATATGTTGTCGTGGATTATGTGTTGAATGTTTATTAATTAATTATGGTTGATTAAATCGTTGTTTAATTATTTATTAATTAATTTATATCGGTTATGGTTCCTTAGAGGTTAGAATGTGTATCTAGGTTTTTCATGTAATTAGGTGGTGGACTATCATCTCCGTCTAGGAATTGTTATTTAAATTTTAATTTGTAAGAATTTTGTAATTAAATAATTTTTCGGAGAAGACGAAACGAGAAGTCGGATCTTAAAGATTGATGATGGCGCCTCCAGGTATTTCCTGAGTCTCTAATTTATGTTTTTGAATTGTTGAAAATAAAATTGATGAATTGCATTAAAATTGTATTTTCTGGATTGAGAGTTTTCTGCTCGGTCGGCATGCCGAACCTCACAGTTTGGCAGATCGGCAGGCCGACAGTGGGGCAAAAAATTTTGGTGCTCTACCGGCAGGCCGAACCTGCATGGATCGGCAGGCCGATGTATCAGATCGGTAGGCCGATGAAGCAAGACCAGCCTGCCGACCGAGAGCTGCCAGGTATCCAAAAAAGGTGCAATTTTTTCGATGCAGTTTTAATTTCATTTTTGGGACGATTCTGAGAAACATTAAATTTGGATATGACCAGAAATATGAAGTATTCGATTCATACAGGATTGAAGACTTGAAGATGGATTTTACATGAAGAAGGATACAGCTTGAGGATTCAAGGATGAAGAATCGATAAATGTCTCGATTATTCTCTTATAATCTTAGTTTTCTATTCTCTAGGGTGGAACCATAATATTACGGTTATTATTATTTTGCTTGTAGCTTTGCTTGATTGCTTTGCTTGTCTGCATTATAATATGATTTACCATGTATATTGATAACATGTCATATAGGATAGGGAGTGCCGCTCATATTAAAATTGTTCATGCATGTTTTTAAAATAAAACCTTGACTTTGAAAGATTGAGTGGGAGAAGGTTTTCGAAGAGAGGACCTAAGGCCTCCATCGTTGGTCCATAGGAAGAACATGATGGTCCCGACCCCTAGGAAGGGATTTCTAACATGTACTAGATTGGATCTCTGAAAAGATAAGGTATTTTAGTATGATTTATGGTTGCACACCCCTAGGTGGTGATTATAAATCATAGATAAAATATTGAAACAGTGGTTATATACTCACGTTAATTTTATTATTAACCTCTCCTAGGAGCTCTGTTAATAAAATTAATGGCCAAAGAAACGATTATTAGTATATGCTGGATCATACGGGTCCTGGATGGCATATATTAATTAGGAGGGGATCCGTGTTACTGATTGAATTTGGCATGACTCCCCTAGGAGCTTGTTGAATTCTGAGTTGGGAATTATCATTGTAAGGTTGTGATATTTTCAAGGTTTTGACACATAAACACATTTGTATGATTTTACATGATTGTGTTATCTCACTAAATTATTATATATGTTTACTTATGTTTGGTATATGATTCTTTATTATAGATTGAAAATGTCTAAAAATGCTTTATCATCGATACTTGACAAAAACCAATTAACCGGTGAGAATTATAACAATTGGAAACGAAACTTGGACATCGTCCTATTCTTTGAGAAACTGAAATATGTACTGACAACTCCTTGTCCTCCTGAGCCTACGGGAGACTCAAGTAATGAGCAATTCCAAGCGTACGACCACTAGAAAGATGCTAATGATCAGGCCCGCTGCTATGTTATGGCTAGTATGAACAACTTGCTGCAGGCTCAACATCAGGATTATGAGACTGCGAAGCAGATCTTGAATAATCTTGAGGACATGTTTGGAGGCCAAGCCATAACAAAGCAGTAAGGGGTGCTTCAGAAACTCTTAAACTATAGACAGAGACTGGGGATATCTGTAAAGGAGCACATGATGTTGGTCATGGGTTACCTCGCTGAGGCTCAACCAATGGAGCCGACATCGATGCTGAAACTCAAATGACTATGGTCTTTAAGACTCTGTCTAAGGAATTTATTCCGTTTAGAGCTACTTTTAATTTAAACAATAGATGGGATATGACCTTGACAGAACTGATGAAACAGTTACAGGAGTTTGAACTACTGATCAAGGAGTCTCCTGTTGGTGGTGAGGCCAATATGGTAGCTGCTTCTAGTTCCAATCCCAACTCTGGGAATGGAAAGAAGCAACAGGCCAAGAGTGGGAAGTCTTCTTTCCCTCCTGCTACCAAGAGCAAGAAGAAGAAGAAGAAGAACCCAAAGAAGCTTAAGTGCTTCTTCTGTGGTAAGGTCAGGCATATAAAGAAGCATTGCAAGGACTTCCTTTCCAAGGGAGGTAGGTGTGATCTTCTATATTTAGAAACTTGTTTGGTTGAGGAATCCAGTGACATCTGGGTCATAGATTCTGGTGCAACTAATCATGTTTGTGTTTCTCTGCAGGGATTCAAAGAAACGAGAAGTCTACTTCGTGAAGACTTAACACTTCGGATGGGCGATGGATCCTTGGTCTCAACAGAAGTAGTGGGAGATGTCCATCTTTATTTTGATAATTATAGGAATTTAATTTTGTGAGATTGTTTTTATGCTCCTAAATTTAAAAGGAATTTAATTTCTGTATCTTTTTTATTTAAAGACTCCTACGTTGTATCTTTTAATGAAAAAGTGGTGATTCGTAAAAACAAATCTTTTATCTGTTCTGGATGGATGCAAAATAATCTATATTTTATCAAACCTAAGATGGACTTATTACTTAATGCTGAGATAAATGATAATAACTCAAAAAGACTTAAAACTTCTCACTCTAATAAGACTTATCTTTGGCATTTGTGTCTTGGCCATATTAACCTGAATAGGATTCAAAGGTTGGTAAGGGATGGACCTTTAAGTCACTTAAAGGTGGAATCTATACCTCAATGTGAATCTTGTTTGGAGGGTAAAATGACCAAAAGACCATACGGGTCTAAGGGCAATAGGGCCGAAGGGGTTCTAGAACTTGTGCATAGTGATGTTTGAGGACCGATGAACATCCAAGCATGAGGAGGGTATGAGTTCTTTGTCACTTTTATTGACGATTACTCAAGATATAGGTATGTGTACCTGATGCACCACAAAAGTGAAACTTATGATAAGTTCAGGGAGTTTCGGGCTGAAGTGGAAAAGCAATTGCGTAGACCCATAAAGGCACTTCGATCTGATCGAGGAGGGGAATACCTTTCTGATGAGTTCTTGGGACACTTGTTAGAGAATGGGATTTTATCCCATTTGACTACGTCGGGCACTCCGCAGCAGAATGGCGTAGCGGAGAGAAGAAATAAGACTTTATTGGACATGATTCGGTCCATGATGAGTTATTCATCATTGCCTTTGTCCTTTTGAGGATATGCACTACAAACCGCATGTTATCTTTTGAACAATGTGCCTTTAAAATCGGTCCCTAAAACTCCTCACGAGTTGTGGACAAGACGAAAGACATCCTTAAACCATATTCGCATATGGGGATGTCCAGCTCATGTCCTGTTTAAGGATCCGAATAAGTTGGAAGTACGTTCGGAAGTTTGCGTGTTTGTAGGATATCCAAAAGGGACTAAAGGGGGTTATTTTTATAACCCAAAGGAAAATAAAGTCGTGGTTTCAACTAATGCAACTTTCCTTGAGGAGAGTTACATGGACGACTTTAAACCTCGAAGCAAAGTGGTGCTTGAGGAGTTAAGGGGTGATTCGTTCACTCCGGAGGTTCTGAACGAAACCATTCCTATTAGTGTAGAAAAACCAAACAAACCTGAACAACAACCTCAGGGGCTTCGGCGTAGTGGGAGGATCGGGCGTTAACCTAAAAGGTATATGTTCAATGGGGAGGTCTTTTTGGCTGAACCGGATGAACATGACAGGGATCCTTATACTTACACAGAAGCCATGGAGGATGTTGATTCAAGACTTTGGACAGAGGCCATGAACATAGAGATGAAGTCTATGGAGACTAACCGGGTCTGGGAGCTTGTGGATCTTCCCGAAGGGGTAAAACCCATAGGGTGTAAGTGGATCTACAAGAGGAAAAGAGGAGTGGATGGAAAGGTCGAAACCTTTAAGGCTAGATTGGTAGCTAAGGGTTATACGCAAAAGGAAGGAATCGATTATGAGGAAACCTTTTCGCTTGTAGCCATGCTTAAGTCCATCCGGATTCTCTTGTCCATAGCTGCCGCTCTCGACTACGAGATTTGACAAATGGATGTCAAGACGGCTTTTCTGAATGGCTATCTTGATGAGTCCATCTATATGGAACAACCAGACGGGTTCAAGGTCACGGGTCAAGAGGGTAAGGTTTGTAAGCTGCTAAGGTCTATTTATGGACTTAAGTAGGCTTCTCGTTCTTGGAACATAAGATTTGATCAAGTGATCAAGACTTATGGGTTCTCATAAAATGTGGATGAACCATGTGTTTACAAACACATTATGGTTGACCAAGCAGTTTGACATGAAGGACTTGGGTGAGGCTAATTTTGTTCTAGGTATCCAGATCTTTCGGGATAGGAAGAACAAAATGATAGCTTTGTCATAGGCCGGCTACGTAGATAAAATTCTTAGGAGGTTTGCAATGCAGGATTCCAAGAAAGGTGGGCAACCATCTAGGTCTGGAATTACTCTTTCTAAGAAAGACTCTCCAAAGTCTTATGAAGAAAGAGAATACATAAAGAAGGTGCCTTATGCTTCGGCAGTGGGTAGTCTCATGTATGCCATGCTTTGCACACGACCGGATATTTGCTATGCAGTTAGGATTGTAAGTCGATTTCAGGCAGATCCAGGACCGAACCATTGGGTTGCGGTAAAGCATATTTTCAAGTACCTGAGAAAGACTTGAGGGTATATGCTTGTGTATTCGGGTGAGGATTTAACTCCTAAGGATACACTGATTCGGATTTTTAATCCTGTTTGGATTCTAGGAAATTGACTTCGGGGTTTGTGTTTACTCTGGGTGGCGGTGCCATCAGTTGGAGAAGTGCGAAGCAAGATTGCACTTCGGATTCAACGATGGAGGCCGAGTATGTGGCGTCTAGTGATGCTTCGAAAGAAGCAGTGTGGCTCCGCAAGTTCCTTGGGGATCTTGAGGTAGTTCCTGGTATGGATAAGGCGGTATCACTGTACTGTGATAACAGCACGGCTGTAGCTAATGCTAAGGAACCAAGATTTCACAAGAAGAGTAAGCATATTGATCGGAAGTATCATGTGATAAAGGACTTCGTTGAGGGCGGGCATGTCACGGTGTGCAAGATCGCGTCAGAGGACAATTTAGCTGATCCATTTACGAAGACACTTACTGGGAGAGTCTTCGAGAGGCATGTGGAAGCTATGGGGATGCGAAATTTGCAGTATTTACTCACTTAGTGCAAGTGGGAGATTGTTAGACATGTATGCCCTAAGGAGTAAAAATGTAATATGTTTTTGGAGACATTTTTATCAATAAAGAATTTATTCATTTATATATAATCTTGTCCTCTTTACCTTCATATTTGTTGAATGTATGATAAGCAAACAGTAGTCTAAGACTGTCAGTCTAAACCTTTAAGAATTGGGCATATGATGGGCTGATTATGCAGAAGACACGATTCTTAAGGTGACGGTCTAAAACATATGATCCGCAATGGAGGGAATAAAGTTGGGTGCTTTATTCATGTAAAGATTGTTCTGTTGTCTATATCCCTTTTGGGAGATGGTTTGTCTTGGCCATCGGAGTTGGACTCCGTGAATAGAAACATTGGCACGTTGTCATGGGTGACGATGTGTTGGATCGGGACATAAGGTGAATTGATTTGGATTAATAATTTTGTCTTGGCAAATCGATTCACTTTAGACAGTCATTTGTATTGTATCTTAATCCTGAGATGAATAGTGGGCCCGTTGTCTCGACTAGTGTCTTTTGATGTACCAATGGGTGACTCTCACATCTCTATAGTGGTATGCATGCCGGTACGTTGGAGGCATGACTCTTGATAGCGTAGACTTGTTATTCATAGATATGGAATCCATAGCTCATCTTTAGGAGTAATGATATCCTCTTATATGCGTTGTCCTGTAATTGGAAAACTGGAGCGCTCAACCATTTGGATACATAGGTGTAACCGAATGGTATACCATCTTTGGATCGTAAGTTTTCTAAGGGTGAGACAATGGAACGTAAGATAAAAATAATCGTGAAGGTAAGACAGAACTTGTCCTTAAGCCGATTATGGATGATCATATGGGGATACAATACACTATGATATGTTATGGAGACTTAGCTACACGAGCTTCGTAATTCTATAAAGTTCGAGAGTGCAGCTCCAAGCTTTTAGTGGAGTAGCGTTGGAGTTGATAATTGTGAAATGTATATCTGGGATATTGGGTTTCATAATTATCATGAGCTTGAACTTTATAGGTCCATTTTGGTCCCCTTTGCTAGCTCACAAAGTCCTGTAACGACACGGCGTGCTTTTTCAATAATTGGTGACTTATGTCGGATTTATCAGATTGGTTTAAAACTTGTAAGAATCAAATAATTCATGTCTGTTTATCGGTTGAATTAATTTTGTAAGAAATTAGTTCAAGATAAACTTGTTAAATTATTACGATCAGATAATTCTTCTCTGTTTATCGGTTGTTTTAATTTTGGACAAATTAAAACAAGATAAACTTGTAGAATTATTATGAATTGATTTATTTTCTTACAGATTATCTTGATAAAGTTTGTTTTGATCAGATAACTTCTCTATTGGGTTATTTGAATCAAAACTGAGACTTTATGCTTTACAATCTCGGGTGGAAAAAAAAAGATTCGCGGAGATTTTTTTTATCGGGAGTTCGGCCTGCCGAATGACGTGTTCGGCCTGCCGAACTGACCTATTCGGCCTGTCGATCAACGGAGATAAGATTACGCATTTTTACGCGGATCTTATCAGATATTGATCCGAACTTGATTTTGTTTCTTGTTTTTGAGACCTAGTTTGATATGGACTGACCCCAGGACCAATAGGTATAAAAAGGGAGTGTGTCTTATGATTTACTCATATCAATTTGAGAGATTAAGAGTGATACTCTTCTAGTGAGCATCTAAAAACTCCCTGAGAGCTTTGGTTCACAAATCACGAACACTAGCTTTGGGTTCTCTCTATTGGTTGGAAGGAGAGTCATCAGTGGAAGAGCTGTACGTGTGAGCCCACACTCACTCCGGTTGTGGATAGAGAATAGCAAAGAAGACCAGTTGGTTGAGGCTCTTCCAGAACGTTACTTCTCTACACAGGTTGCGGAGGTTCTTCGGCACACTGAGGTTAGTAAGATCTGTCTAATTTATACATATAACATGTCATACTTGTGTTTTGAAAAATACTCTGATGAAAAATTTTTAAAATTCCGTTACGTACTTTGTTTCCAACATCGATGCCCCACACCGTAATCTTGGTCCGCTATACGTCAGCTCCGTGAAACCACAAACGATCCTAGATGCACACTAAGTCGATCAATATCTAGTTCGAGACATTCTAAGTTACTAAACCATCTCATGATGTCCTAGTGTGCCATTTGTATCTTTAAAATCATTTTACAAGGTTAGAATTTCAATCGGGGTTCAAATAGTGAAAACGGGGAAAAATCACAAAAAAAAATTCTTGGCCTTGCCGGACGCCCTGCTTCGCCCGGTCGAACTGTGCAGTTTGACCAGCCGAAAATCAGGTCCAGTCGGCCAAAAATCTCCCAGGTTTAGCCCGCTGAACGGATGAGTTCGGCCTATCGATCCTTTGAATCCGGCCTACCGAACATGTAGTTCGGCCAACCGAACTAGAAAAACCCAGAAATCCCAGCCACGAGTTTCGTTCCTCTTAAAATCCAAATCTTGATTCTAACCTATTTTTCTCAAATCTCAGGCATGGAAAACATTGATAGATGATAGAAAAACGTGTTTGGACACTTTTGAACTCATTTAAATAAGATTTAAACACAAAAATCTCAAAAATCCAAAAATGGGGAAAAATTAGGAAAAATGAAAAATCTTGAATCCAATCCGTTTTTCTTCAATCCAAGCTTAGATTCTAGTTGTTCTAGGTTCATTTAGCTCAAACCAAGAGTTTTTTAAGCTCAAACAAACTTAGATTTCGAAACGCACAAAAATTGAAAATTTTGAAAAAGTTTAGAAATTTTAAAACTAACCTCGAATCGAAGCTTCAATCCGTGTTCTTGGTTGCCAAATCACGTTCCCGAGCTTCCTCCTTGCTAACCAGAAGCTTGGACTCAAATTTTGATTCAAAAATTTGAGAGAGAAATGAGAGAGATTGAGAGAAACCGAGAGAGGGAGTGAGAGTGAGAGAGTCACGGGAAGAGAGAGAGAGATCAGAGAGAGTGAGAGGAAGGGAGTGAGAGAGGGAATAAATAGAGAAAAATGGTGGGTGGTTTTACTGAGCGAAAACCATGTGCTGCCTACGATTTTTGTAAAACAGAATATTTTTAACATTTTACAAACTGTTGTGTTTTTAAAAACTCAGAACGACATTTTAAAACAATTAGAAATCATTAGAATTTATTAAATTGACAAAACAACCTAAAATTCAAAATTTAACCAAATCATCAAATTAATGTGGAAACATTAATTTTGGCACACTAATTCATCATTTTACATTACATTATCATTAAATTAATTTCAGGGCGTTATAGAGCGACACTCCCTATTCTATATGACATATTATCAATATACATGGCAAATCATATTATAATGTAGACAAGCAAAGCAATTAAGCAAAGCTACATGTAAAATACTAAATAACCGTATGGCTCCACCCTAGAGAATAAAAAACTAAGATTACAAGAGAATAATTGAGACATATTATCGATTCTTCATCCTTGAATCCTCAGGCTATATCCTTCTTCATCTAATGTCCATCTTCAAGTCTTCAACCCGTATGAATCGAATACTTCATATTTTCGGTCATATCCAAATTTAATGTTTATCAAAATTGTCCCAAAAATAAAATTAAAACTACATGTAAAATACTAAATAACCGTATGGCTCCACCCTAGAGAATAAAAAACTAAGATTACAAGAGAATAATCGAGACATATTATCGATTCTTCATCCTTGAATCCTCAAGCTATATCCTTCTTCATCTAATGTCCATCTTCAAGTCTTCAACCCGTATGAATCGAATACTTCATATTTTCGGTCATATCCAAATTTAATGTTTATCAAAATTGTCCCAAAAATAAAATTAAAACTACACTGGAAAAACTGCACCTTTTCTAGAAATTTTTCAGCTCTCGGTCGGCAGACCGATCTGGATGATCTACCTGCCGGTCATGCTTCATCGGCCTGCCGATCAAGAAGATTGGCTTGGCTACCCATGAAAGTTTGGCCTGTCGAACTGGAAGTTCGGCTTGTCGGCAGAGCCAGTCGATTTCTGCCCCACTAACAGCCTACCGAACCACACGTCCGGCTTGCCGATCTATGACCATTGACCTGCCGAACTATGATGTTTGGCATGCCGACCGTGCAAAAATCACCCATTCCAAAGAAAACAATTTTTAATGCAATTCATCAATTTAATTTTTAACAATTCAAAAACATAAAATTAGAGACTCAGGAAATACCTAGGAGCGCCATCATCATTCTTTTAGATCCGCCTTCTAGATTCGTCATCTTCGAATAATTATTTAATTACAAAATTTTTACAAATTTAAAATTAAACAATAATTCCTAGATGGAGATGATAGTCCACCATCCAATTACATGAAAAAAATAGATACAAATTCTAACCTCTAAGGAACCATAACCGGTATAAATTAATTAATTAATAATTAATTAAATAACATTTAATCAACCATAATTAATTAAATAACATTTAATCAACCATAATTAATTAATGAACATTCACCACATAATCCATGACAACATATATATTATATAGAAACCTAGAGTGCCAACTCTCTATAAAATTAAATTCAAGCATAGGAGAGATTAAGATCACAAAATTTATACATATAACATGATCACAAACTCATAAATTTATGTAAAAACCTGGCTCTGATAGCAATTGTTGGAAAAAAGAGTGCACAGTGGAATATTAAAAATTTTACATCAGAGTATTTTCCAAAACACAAGTTTGACATGCTATATGCATAAATTAGCCAGATCTTACTAACCTTTGTGTGCCGAAGAACCCTCGTAAAACGTAAAGAGAAGTAAAGTTTCAGAAAAGCCTCAACCAACTGGTCTTCTTTACTATTCTCTTTCCACAACCGAAGTGAGTGTGGGCTCATACGTACAGCTCTTCCACCGGTGACTCTCCTTTCAACCAATCGAGAGAACCCAAAGCAAGTGTTCGTGATTTGTGAACAAAAGCTCTTAGGGAGTTTTTCAGATTCTAACCAATAGAGGATCACTCTTAATCTCTCAATTGATCTGAGTAACTCTTAAGACTTACTCCCTGTACATAGAGATTAGTCCTGGGGTTAGTCCGTATCAGATTAGGTCTCAAAAAACTCAAAATAGAATCAAGTTTGGATCAATATCTGATAAGATCTGCGTGGAAACGCGTGATCTTATCCTTCGCTGATCGACAGGCTGAACCACCTGATCTGTAGGCCAAACAGGTCCCATCGGCCAGCTGAACACATCCATCGGTAGGCCGAACTGTCGAATAAAAAATCTCGCGAATCTTTTATTTTCCACTCAAGATTCTATAGGATAAAGTCTCAGTTTTAATTCAAATAACACAATAGAGAAGTTATCTAATCAAAACAACTTTATGTAGATAATCTCTAAGAAAATAAATCAATTCCCAATAATTCTACAAGTTTATCTTGATCTAAGTTATCTAAGATTAAATCAACCGATAAACAAACAAGAATTAACTGATCCTTATAATTCAACAAGTTTATCTTGAATTAATTTTTTATCACAAAATTAATTCAACCGATAAACATACATGAATTATTTGATTCTTCCAAATTTCAACCAATCTAATAAATTCGACATAAGTCACCAATTATTGGGAAAGCACGCCGTGTCATTACAGGATGTTGTGAGCTAGCAAAGGGGATCAAATGGACCTATATAGTTCAAGATCTCGATAATTATGAAACCCAGTATCCCAGATATATATTTCATAATTATCAACTCCAACGCTACTCCACTAAAAGCTTGGAGCTGGACTCTCGAACTACATAGAATTACGACGCTCGTATAGGTTGTTGGAAACACGATGCGTAGCAGAATTTTAAAAATTTTCATCAGAGCAAATTCCAAAACACAAGTTTGACATGTTATATATATAAATTAGACAGATCTTACTAACCTTTGTGTGATGAACCTCCGCAGCCTGTGAAGAGAAGTAACGTTCCAGAAGAGCCTCAACCAACTGGTCTTCTTTGCTATTCTCTATCCACAACCGGAGTGAGTGTGGGCTTACACGTACAGCTCTTCCACCGGTAACTCTCCTTCCAACCAAGAGAGAGAACCCAAAGCTAGTGTTTGTGATTTGTGAACAAAAGATCTCAGGGAGTTTTTCAGATGCTCACTAGAAGAGTATCACTCTTAATCTCTCCATTGATCTGAGTAAATCATGAGACTCACTCCCTTTTTATATCCATTGGTCCTGGGGTTAGTCCTTATCAGATTTGGTCTCAAAAACTCAAAACAAAATCAAGTTCGGATCAATATCTGATAAGATCCGCATGAAAACGTGTAATCTTATCTCCCACTGATCGGCAGGCCAAACATCCTGATTGGCAGGCCGAACAGGCCCATTTGACAGGCCGAACACGTCATTCGACAGGCCAAACTCCCGAGAAAAAATCACCGCGAATCTTTTATTTTCCAACTGAGATTCTAAAGGATAAAGTCTCAATTTTGATTCAAATAACCGAATAGAGAAGATATCTGATCAAAACAAACTTTATCAAGATAATCTCTAAGAAAATAAATCAATTCACAATAATTCTACAAGTTTATCTTGATCTAATTTATCCAAAATTAAATCAACCGATAAACAGACAAGAATTATCTGATCCAATAATTCAACAAGTTTATCTTAAATTAATTTTATTACAAAAATAATTCAACCAATAAACAGACATGAATTATTTGATTCTTACAAATTTTAAACCAATCTGATAAATCCGACATAAGTCACCAATTATTGGAAAAGCACGCCGTGTCGTTACAGGATTTTATGAGCTAGCAAAAGGGACCAAAATGGACCTATAAAGTTCAAGCTCATGATAATTACGAAACCAAATATCCCAGATATACATTTCACAATTATCAACTCCACACTAGTCCACTAAAAGCTTGGAGCTGCACTCTTAAACTTTACAGAATTACGAAGCTCGTGTAGCTAAGTCTCTATGACATATCAAAGTGTATCGTATCCCCATATGATAATCCATAATCGGCTTAAAGACAAGTTCTGTCTTACCTTCCTGATTATTTTTATCTTACGTTCCAATGTCTCACCATTAGAAAACTTACCATCCAAAGATAGTATACCATTCGGTTACACCTATGTATCCAAATGGTTGAGCGCTCCAGTTTTCCAATTACAGGACAATGCATATAAGAGGATATCATTACTCCTAAAGAGGAGCTATGGATTCCATATCTATGAATAACAAGTTTACGCCATCAAGAGTCATGCCTCCAACGTATCGATCATGCGTACCACTATTGAGATGTGGGAGTCAGCCATTGGCACATCAAAAGACACAATTCGAGACAACGGGCCCACTATTTATCTCAGGATTAAGATACAATACAAGTGATTGTCTAAAGTGAATCGATTTGCCAAGACAGAATTATTAATCCAAATCGATTCACTTTGTGTCCTGATCCAACACACTGTCACCTACGACAAAGCTCCAATGTTTATATTCACGGAGTCCAACTCCAATGGTCAAGACAAACTATCTCCCAAAAGGGATATAGACAACATAACAATCTTTACATGAATAAAGCACCCAACTTTATTCCCTCGATTGCGGATCATATGTTTTAGACCGTCACCTTAAGAATCGTGTCTTCCGCATAATCAGTCCATCATATGCCCAATTCTTAAGGTTTAGACTGATAGTCTCAGACTATTGTTTGCTTATCATACATTCAACAAACATGAACGTAAAGAGGACAAGACTTGGTATATATAAATGAATAAATTCTTTATTCATAAAAATGTCTCCAAAAACGTATTACATTTTTACTCCTTAGGGCATACATGTCTAACAATCTCCCACTTGCACTAAGTGAGTAAATATAGCAAATTTTGCATCCCCATAGCTTCCACATGCCTCTCGAAGACTCTCCCTGTAAGTGTCTTCGTAAATGGGTCAGTTAAATTGTCCTCTCACGCGATCTTGCACACCGTGACATGCCCTTCCTCAATGAAGGCCTTTATCACATGATACTTTCGATCAATATGCTTACTTTTCTTGTGAAATCTTGGTTCCTTAGCATTAGCTACCGCTGCACTATTATCACAGTACAGTGATACCGCTTTATCCATACTAGGAACTACTTCAAGATCCCCAAGGAACTTGCAGAGCCACACAGCTTCTTTTGAAGAATCACTGGCCGCCACATACTCGGCCTCCGTCATTGAATCCGAAGTGCAATCTTGCTTAGCACTTCTCCAACTGATGGCACCCCCACCCAGAGTAAACACAAACCCCGAAGTCGATTTCCTAGAATCCAGACAGGATTGAAAATCCGAATCAGTGTATCCTAGAGGAGTTAAGTCCTCACCCAAATACACAAGCATATACCCTCGTGTCCTTCTCAGGTACTTGAAAATATGCTTTACCACAACCTAATGGTTCGGTCCTAGATCCGCCTGAAATCGACTTACAATCCCGACCGCATAGCTAATATCCGATCGTGTGCAAAGCATGGCATACATGAGACTACCCACTGCCGAAGCATAAGGCACCTTCTTCATGTATTCTCTTTCTTCATAAGACTTTGGAGAGTCTTTCTTAGAAAGAGTAATTCCAGACCTAGATGGTTGCCCACCTTTCTTGGAATCCTGCATCGTAAACCTCTTGAGAATTTTATCTATGTAGCCGGCCTATGACAAAGCTATCATTTTGTTCTTCCTATCCCAAAAGATCTGGATACTGAGAACAAAATTAGCCTCACCCAAGTCCTTCATGTCAAACTGTTTGATCAACCATAATTTGACCGATGACAATGCCCTAACGTCATTGCCAATTAGCAGAATGTCATCCACATAAAGCAGTAGAAAAACCACCTTCCCATCCTTAATGTTTTTGTAAACACATGGTTCATCCACATTTTGTGAGAACCCATAAGTCTTGATCACTTGATCAAATCTTATGTTCCAAGAACGGGAAGCCTGCTTAAGTCCATAAATTGACTTCAGCAGCTTACAAACCTTACCCTCTTGACCCGCGACCTTGAACCCGTCTGGTTGTTCCATATAAATGGACTCATCAAGATAGCCATTCAAAAAAGCCGTCTTGACATCCATCTACCAAATCTCATAGTCGAGAGCAGCAGCTATGGATAAGAGAATCCGGATGGACTTAAGCATGGCTACAGGCGAGAAGGTTTCCTCATAATCGATTCCTTCCTTTTGCGTATAACCTTTAGCTACCAGTCTAGCCTTAAAGGTTTCGACCTTTCCATCCACTCCTCTTGTCCTCTTGTAGATCCACTTACACCCTATGGGTTTTACCCCTTCGGGAAGATCCATAAGCTCCCAGACCTGATTAGTCTCCATAGACTTCATCTCTATGTTCATGGCCTCTGTCCAGAGTCTTAAATCAACATCCTCCATAGCTTCTGCGTAAGTATAAGGATCTCTATCATGTTCATCTGGTTCAGCCAAGAAGACCTCTCCATTGAACATATACCTCTCAAGTTGACGCCCGATCCTCCCACTACGCCGAAGCCCCTGAGGTTGTTGTTCAGGTTTGTTTGGTTTTTCTACATCGATCGAAATGGTTTCGTTTGGAACCTCTGGAGTGAACGGATCACCCCTTAACTCCTCAAGCACCACTTTGCTTCGAGGTTTAAATTCGTTCATGTAACTCTCCTCAAGGAAAGTCGCATTAGTTGAAACCACGACTTTATTTTCCTTTGGGTTATAAAAATAACCCCCTTTAGTCCCTTTTGGATATCCTACAAACACGCAAACTTCTGAACGTGCTTCCAACTTATTCGGATCCTTAAACAGGACATGAGCGAGACATCCACATATGTGAATATGGTTTAAGGATGTCTTCCGTCTAGTCCACAACTCGTGAGGAGTTTTAGGGACCGATTTTGAAGGCACATTGTTCAAAAGATAACATGCGGTTTGTAGTGCATATCCCCAAAAGGATAAAGGCAATGATGAATAACTCATCATGGACCGAATAATGTCCAACAAAGTCCTATTCCTTCTCTCTGCTACGCCATTCTACTGCGGAGTGCCCGACGCAGTCAAATGGGATAAAATCCCATTCTCTAACAAGTGTCCCAAAAACTCATCAGAAAGGTATTCCCCACCTCGATCAGATCGAAGTGCCTTTATGGGTCTACCCAATTGCTTTTCCACTCCAGCCCGAAACTCCCTGAACTTATCATAAGTTTCGCTTTTGTGGTGCATTAGGTACACATACCCATATCTTGAGTAATTGTCAATAAAAGTGACGAAGTACTCATACCCTCCTCGTGCCCGGATGTTCATTGGTCCGCAAACATCACTATGCACAAGTTCTAGAATCCCTTCGGCCCTATTGCCCTTAGACCCGTATGGTCTTTTGGTCATTTTACCCTCCAAACAAGATTCACATTGAGGTATAGATTCCACCTTTAAGTGACTTAAAGGTCCATCCCTTACCAGCCTTTGAATCCTATTCAGGTTAATATGGCCAAGGCGCAAATGCCAAAGATAAGTCTTATTAGAGTGAGAAGTTTTAAGTCTTTTTGAGTCATTATCATTTATCTCAGCATTAAGAAATAAGTCCATCTTAGGTTTGATAAAGTATAGATTATTTTGCATCCATCCAGAACAGATAAAAGATTTGTTTTTACGAATCACCACTTTTTCATTGAAAGATACCACGTCGGAGTCTTTAAATAAAGAAGATACAGAAATTAAATTCCTTTTAAATTTAGGAACATAAAAACAATCTCGCAAAATTAAATTCCTATAATTATCAAAGTAAAGATGGACATCTCCCACTGCTTTCACTGAGACCAAGGATCCATCGCCCATCCGAAGCGTTAAGTCTTCACGAAGTAGACTTCTCGTTTCTTTGAATCCCTGCAGAGAAACACAAACATGATTAGTTGCACTGGAAGCTATGACCCAGATGTCACTGGATTCCTCAACCAAACAAGTTTCTAAATATAGAAGATCACACCTACCTCCCTTAGAAAGGAAGTCCTTGCAATGCTTCTTTATATGCCCGACATTACCACAGAAGAAGCACTTAAGCTTCTTTGGGTTCTTCTTCTTCTTCTTCTTGATCTTGGTAGCAGGAGGAATAGAAGACTTCCCACTCTTGGCCCATTGCTTCTTTCCATTCCCAGAGTTAGGATTGGAACCAGAAGCAGCTACCATGTTGGCCTCACCACCAGCAGGAGACCCCCTGATCAGCAGTTCAAACTCCTGTAACTATTTCATAAGTTCTGCCAAGGTCATATCACGTCTATTGCTTAGATTAAAAGTAGCTCTAAACGGAATAAATTCCTTAGATAGAGTCTCAAAGATCATAGTCATTTGAGTTTCAGCATCGATGTCAGCTCCATTGGTTTGAGCCTCAGCGAGGTAACCCATGACCAACATCATGTGCTCTTTTACAGATGTCCCCAGTCTCTGTCTATAGTTTAAGAGTTTTGGAAGTGCCCCTTGCCGCTTTGTTATGGCCTGGCCTCCGAACATATCTTCAAGATTATCCAAGATCTGCTTCGCAGTCTCATAATCCTGATGTTGAACCTACAGCATGTTGTTCATGCTAGCCATAACATAACAGCGGGCCTGATCATTAGCATCTTTCCAGCTATCGTATGCTTGGAATTGCTCATTGCTTGAGTCTCCCGTAGGCTTGGGAGGACAAGGGGTTGTCAGTACATATTTTAGTTTCTCAAAGGATAGGACGATGTCCAGGTTTCGTTTCCAATCATTATAATTCTCACCGGTTAATTGGTTTTTGTCAAGTATTAATGATAAAACATTTTTAGACATTTTCAATCTACAATAAAGAATCATATACCGAACATAAGCAAACATATATAATAATTTAGTAAGATAACACAATCATGCAAAATCATACAAATGTGTTTATGTGTCAAAACCTTGAAAATATCACAACCTTAAAACGATAATTCCCAACTCAGAATTCAACAAGCTCCTAGGGGAGCCATGCCAAATTCAATCAGGAACACGGATCCCCTCCTGATTAATATATGCCATCTAGGACCCGTATGATCCAGCATATACTAATAATCGTTTCTTTGGCCATTAATTTTATTAACAGAGCTCCTAGGGGAGGTTAATAATAAAATTAATGTGAGTGTATAACCATCGTTTCAATATTTTATCCATGATTTATAATCACCACCTAGGGGTGTGCAACCATAAATCATACTAAAATACCTTATCCTTTCAGAGATCCAATCTGGTACATGATAGAAATCACATCCTAGGGGTCGGGACCACCATGTTCTTCCTATGGACCAACGATGGAGGCCTTAGGTCCTCTCTTCGAAAACCTTCTCCCACTCAATCTTTTGAAGTCAAGGTTTTATTTTAAAATTATGCATGAACAATTTTAATATGAGCGGCACTCTCTATCCTATATGACATGTTATCAATATACATGGTAAATCATATTATAATACAGACAAGCAAAGCAATCAAGCAAAGCTACAAGCAAAATAATAATAACCATAATATTATGATTCCACCCTAGAGAATAGAAAAAACTAAGATTACAAGAGAATAATCGAGACATTTATCGATTCTTCATCCTTGAATCCTCAAGCTGTATCCTTCTTCATGCAATACCCATCTTTAAGTCTTCAATCCCGTTATGAATCAAAAACTTCATATTGTCGGTCATATCCAAATTCAATGTTTCTCAGAATCGTCTCAAAAATAAAATTAAAACTGCACCGAAAAAATTGCACCTTTTCTGGACATTTGGCAGCTCTCGATCGGCTGGCTGATCTGGGTGATCGGCCTGCCGATCATGAAGGTTCGGCCTACCAAATTGAAAGTTCGGCCTGCCGATAGAGCTCCCAAATTTTTGCCCCACTGTCATCCTGCCGGTCCACACATCCGGCCTGCCGATCTGTGACCATCGGCCTGCCGAACTGTGACGTCTGGCATGCCGACCGAGCAGGAAAAATTATTCCAGAAAATACAACTTTAATGCAATTTATCAATTTTATTTTCAACAACTCAAAACATAAAATTAGAGACTCAGGAAATACCTGGGGGAGCCATCATCATTCTTCTAGATCTGTCTTCTCATTTCATCTTCTCCGAATAATCATTTAATTACAAAATTCTTACAAATTTAAAATTAAATAACAATTCCTAGATGGAGATGATAGTCCGCCATCTAATTACATGAAAAACCTAGATGCATATTCTTACCTCTAAGGAACCATAACCGGTATTAATTAATTAACAAATAATTAAACAATAATTTAATCAACCATAATTAATTAATAAACATTCACCACATAATCCATGACAACATATATATTATATAGAAACCTAAAGTGCCATCTCTCTATAAAATTCAATCCAAGCATAGGAGAGATAGAGAACACAAAATTTATGCATATAACATGATCACAAACTCGTAAATTTATGTAAAAAACATGGCACTAATACCAATTGTTAGAAACATGGTGCGCAGTGAAATTTTAAAATTTTCATCAAAGTAATTTCCAAAACACAAGTTTGACATGTTATATGTATAAATTAGACAGATCTTACTAATCTTTGTGTGAAGAACCTCCACAGCCTGTGAAGAGAAGTAACGTTCCAGAAGAGCCTCAACCAATTGGTCTTCTTTGCTATTCTCTATCCACAACTGGAGTGAGTGTGGGCTCACACGTGCAGCTCTTCCACCGGTGACTCTCCTTCCAACCAAGAGAGAGAACCCAAAGCTAGTGTTCATGATTTGTTAACAAAAGCTCTCAGGGAGTTTTTCAAATGCTCACTAGAAGAGTATCACTCTTAATCTCTCAATTGATCTGAGTAAATCATGAGACTTACTCCTTTTTTATATCCATTGGTCCTGGGGTCAATCCTTATCAGATTAGGTCTCACAAACTCGAAACAGAATCAAGTTCGGATCAGTATCTGATAAGATCCGCGTGAAAAAGTGTAATCTTATCTCCCGCTGATCGACAGGCCAAACAGGCCCACTCGGCAGGCCAAACATGTTATTCGGCAGGCCAAGCTCCCGAGAAAAAAATCTCCGCGAATCTTTTATTTTCCACCCGAGATTCTAAAGGATAAAGTCTCAATTTTGATTCAAATAACCCAATAGAGAAGATATCTGATCAAAACAAACTTTATCAAGATAATCTCTAAGAAAATAAATCAATTCACAATAATTCTACAAGTTTATCATGATCTAATTTATCCAAAATTAAATCAACCGATAAACAGACAAGAATTATCTGATCCAATAATTCAACAAGTTTATCTTAAATTAATTTTATTACAAAATTAATTCAACCAATAAACAGACATGAATTATTTGATTCTTACAAATTTTAAACCAATCCGATAAATCCAACGTAAGTCACCAATTATTGAAAAAGCACGCCGTGTCGTTACAGGATTTTATGAGCTAGCAAAGGGGACCAAAATGGACCTATAAAGTTCAAGCTCATGATAATTATGAAACCCAATATCCCAGATATACATTTCACAATTATCAACTCCAACGCTACTCCACTAAAAGCTTGGAGCTGCACTCTCAAACTTTACAGAATTACGAAGCTCATGTAGCTAAGTCTCCATGACATATCAAAGTGTATCATATCCCCATATGATAATCCATAATCGGCTTAAGGACAAGTTCTGTCTTACCTTCCCGATTATTTTTATCTTACGTTCCATTGTCTCACCATTAGAATACTTACCATCCAAAGATAGTATACCATTCGGTTACACCTATGTATCCAAATGGTTGAGCGCTCCAGTTTTCCAATTACAGGACAACGCATATAAGAGGATATCATTACTCCTAAAGAGGAGCTATGGATTCCATATCTATGAATAACGAGTCTACGCCATCAAGAGTCATGCCTCCAACGTACCGGTCATGCGTATCACTATTGGGATGTGGGAGTCAGCCATTGGCACATCAAAAGACACAAGTCGAGACAACGGGCCCACTATTCGTCTCAGGATTAAGATACAATACAAGTAATTGTCTAAAGTGAATCGATTTGCCAAGACATAATTATTAATCCAAAACAATTCACTTTATGTCCCGATCCAACACATTGTCACCTACGACAAAGCGCCAATGTTTCTATTCACGGAGTCCAACTCCAATGGTCAAGACACACTATCTCCCAAAAGGGATATAGACAACATAACAATCTTTACATGAATAAAGCGCCCAACTTTATTCCCTCGATTGCGGATCATATGTTTTAGACCGTCACCTTAAGAATCGTGTCTTCCGCATAATCAGTCCATCATATGCCCAATTCTTAAGGTTTAGACTGATAGTCTCAGACTATTGTTTGCTTATCATACATTCAACAAACATGAACGTAAAGAGGACAAGACTTGGTATATATAAATGAATAAATTCTTTATTGATAAAAATGTCTCCAAAAATGTATTATATTTTTACTCCTTAGGGCATACATGTCTAACATAGCTAAGTCTCCATGACATATCATAGTGTATCGTATTCCCATATGATAATCCATAATTGGCTTAAGGATAAGTTCTGTCTTACCTTCCCGATTATTTTTATGTTATGTTCCATTATCTCACCATCAGAAAACTTACCATCCTCTGATAGTATACCATTCGGTTACACCTATGTATCCAAATAGTTGAGCGCTCTAGTTTTTCAATTACAGGATAACGCATATAAGAGGATATCATTTCTCCTGAAGAAGAACTATGGATTCCATATCTATGAATAACAGGTCTACACTTTCAAGAGTCATGCCTCCAACGTACCGGCATGCATACCACTATTAAGATGTGGGTGTCACCCTTTGGTGCATCAAAAGACACAAGCCAAGACAATGGGCCCACTATTCATCTTAGGATTAAGATACAACACGAATGATTGTCTAAAGTGAATCGATTTACCGAGGCAGAATTATTAATCTAAATCAATTCGCTTTATGTCCCGATCCAGCACATCATCACCTATGACAATGTGCCAATGTTTCTATTCACAGAGTTACCTCCGATGGTCAAGACAAACCATATCCCAAAAGGGATATACACAACATAACAATCTTTGCATGAATAATGCGCCCAACTTTATTCCCTCGATTGCGGATCATATGATTTACACCATCACCTTGAGAATCGTGTCTTTCGCATAATTCATCCATCATATGCCCAATTCTTATGGTTTAGACCGACAGTCTTAGACTATTGTTTGCTTAACATACATTCAACAAATATAAATGTAAAGAGGACAAGATTTGGTATATAAAAAATGAATAAATTCTTTATTGATAAAAATGTCTCCAAAAACTTATTACATTTTTACTCCTTAAGGCATACATGTCTAACAGAACTAAGGTTAGTGATTTGTGAACAATACTCTCAAGGAGTTGTAGAGACCCTTACTCTTAATTCCTTAATTGATCTAAATAACTTATGAGTCTCACTACTTATTTATAGAGGTTGGGCCTAATAGTTAGTCCTTATCTAATAAGGCCTCAAATATTCAAATTAGGATCAATTTTTGATAAAATTGTGTCTAAAAATGCAGGATCATAAATTGTTAGCTTGGCAACTAGAACTGGCAGATCGGCCTATTGAACTTACTCCATCGGTAAGCAGAACCTGAAGATCGGCATGCCGAACTTACAATAAATGATCCTTGTGAATCTTTTATTTGCCACTCAAGATTCTTGGGATAGAGCCTTAGTCTTAATTCAAATAACCCAGTAAAGAATTTATTTAATTAAAAAAGTCATATCTAGATAATCTCTAGGAAAATAAATATTCCTGATAATTCAACAAGTTTATCTTGAATTAATTTACTCAAAATTAATTCAATCGATAAACAAACATGAATTATCTGGTCATGATAATTCAACAAGTTTATCTTGAATTAATTTTTCACAAAATTAATTCAACTGATAACATACATGAATGATCTAATCCTACTAAATTTTAGCCAATATGATAATTTGACATAAGTCATCAATTTATAAGAAAAGCACACCGTATCGTTACAGGATTTATTATAAATTAGCAAAGGGGACCTGATGGACCTATATAGTTCAAGCTCTCGATAATTATGAAACCCAATATCCCAAATATACATTTCATAATTATCAACTCTAACGTTACTCCACTAAAAGCTTAGAGCTATACCATCGAGCTATATAGAACTACGAAGCCTGAATAGCTAAGTCTCCAAGACATATCATAACGTATTGTATCCCTATAAGATTATCCATAATTGGCTTAAAG
This sequence comes from Artocarpus heterophyllus, assembly GCA_025403435.1. Taxonomy (NCBI): domain Eukaryota; kingdom Viridiplantae; phylum Streptophyta; class Magnoliopsida; order Rosales; family Moraceae; genus Artocarpus; species Artocarpus heterophyllus. The sequence continues at coordinate 28,999,003 of CM046345.1, read as the reverse complement.
ATAAATTCTATCTTATGTAACCCCCCGAAATTTATTTAATGTTAATGTAATATAAATGATGAATTAGTGTGCCATAATTAATGTTTTAATATTAATTAGATTATTTGGCTGGATCTTGAAATTTTGGTGGGCTTGTTAATTTGATGAATTCAAATGATTTCATATTGTTTTAAATATAATGTTTTGAGTTTTAAAACACAACAATTTGTAAAATGTTAAAAATACTCCGTTTTACAAAACCGTGGGCGGCACATGATTTTCGCACAGTAAAACTGCCCACCAATTTTCTCTATTTATTTCCTTTCTCTCCCTCTCTCTCTTCACTTTGCTCACTCACTCTCTCTCTCTTGATCACTCTCTCTCGGCTACTCTCCTCTCTCTCAAATTCTCTCACAAAATTTTTAAAACCAAATTCAAATCCAAGCTTCGGGTTAGCAAGGAGGAAGCTTGGGAACATGATTTGGCAACCGAGAACATGGATTGAAGCTTCGATTCGAGGTTAGTTTTGAAATTGTTAAACTTTTTCCAAAATTTTCAATTTTGTGCATTTCTGAAATCTAGGTTTGTTTAAGCTTAGAAAACCTTGGATTTGAGTTAAATGAACTTAGAACAACTAGAATCTAAGCTTAGATTGAAGAAAAATGGATTGGATTCAAGATTTTTCATTTTTCTCCCTATTTTCTCATTTTTAGATTTTTGAGATTTTTGAGTTTAAATCTTGTTTAAATGAGTCCAAATGTGTTCTAGTATGTTTTTCTATCAACTATGATTGTTTTCTATGCCTGGGATTTGAGAAAAATAGGTTAGAATCAAGATTTGTGTTTTGGGGGAATCAAAAACCCGTGGCTGAATTTCTGGGTTTTTCCAGTTCGGCAGGCCGGACCACGTGTTTGGCAGGCCAGAATAGGGATCGACAGGCCGGTGTTCTTTCGTCCGGTAGGCCAAACCTGGGGAAATGACCGGCCGACCGGACCTGGCTTCCGGTAGGCCGAACTGTATAGTTCGGCCGACCGAAGCAGGGAGTCTGGCAGGCCGACTGAGGCATAGAAAATTTTGTGATTTTTACCCGTTTTCACTGTTTTGAACCCAGATTTAAATTCCAACCTTATAGGATGATTTTAAAGGTACAAATGGCACACTAGGACATCATGAAATGGTTTACTAATATAGAATATCTCGAACTAGATATTGATCAACTTAGTTTGTATCTAGGATCGTTCGTGGTTTCGCAGAGCTAACGTATAGTGGAACGGGATTACAGTGTGGGGCACCGGCATGAGTATTGAGGTAGGACTTCTACCCCATTTCTTTGGTAGCCTGGTTTTGAAATGATTTGGCTTTGAAAAGGATTTCTATTAAAACACTTTCAACGGTTGTTTGAAAAAATTGGATTTTTCGGTTAGATTTTAATATACCGTGAACTGAAATAAACTTCTTAATGAATGTAAATGACAACACTCGGTAATTGGGTTTGAATGATAATGATATTAAACATATAGGCATGATGCCATATCGGAGATCAGGTCGTGTAGCGATCAACCTTGGGGGTAGGTCCCGAAACCCAACTGGGCCACTATGGTTGTGATATTATTATGGTTTGCCTAGGAAAAAGAAAATGATATTTCTGGTTGTCCAAGTAAACTGTTCTGGGTAAGAACGGCTTTACTCAAATTTATTCATTTATTTATTTATTTATTCAATCAAGGTTTCTTTAAATTAAATTATTTTTATAAAACATAGTCCTACTGAGCCTTTCGCCTACGTTTTATTTGTTTTTAATTTTCCCCCCCTCTAGGTGGTTTTCCATTTAGGTTTGGAGAGGATTCTTCGGACCAAACTCAGGAGCAATAGAAGAATTAATTTATATTTTGTATCATTTAATCAGGGCATGTAAGATTTTAACTTTATTTGTATCTTGGACTGTGATTGTATTTATGATATTGTCAGTACCATGTGTGTGCACAAGTTATGGGCCTGTGGGACCCATACTCACGGCTTTGCTATTTTATTATTATTCATTTAATGTTTTCAACTGTCTAATGTATATGGACTCTTTATAAAGTGTTTTAATGAATCCCACATTTTATACTTAACTCAACCCCTTAAACTCTGGATTTTAATTAGATTCTCTTTTAATTAATTTAAATAATCTACCACGTCACCTCCCGTACTCCGGGGCATGACAGAATGGTATCAGAGCTCAAGGTTATGAACCTTGGGAATTGTGCACACATAGGTTTGACAATGAAATACCTCTGACAGTCCAAATTTTGTTTTTAGAAGTGAGAGAATGGCACCTAGACATCGTTCGACAGCTGACGCCGAGTTCGAGAATGATGAGAGCATGATGAGGTCTATGTTTGTGGCTTTTCGGCAGATGGTAGCCAGGGCTAGACCGGGAGATTTTGATGTTGGTAGTCGGCATGCGTACTTTAAAGAATTTCGGTGGGCGTCTGTTCTGACTTTTGATGGTAATGGGGATCCGTAGTTAGCAGAGTATTGGTTGGATTCGATCTTAAAGCATTTGGATACTCTTGGTGTGCCTGAGGAGTATCGTGTGGAATTTGCTGCGTATAAGCTCGAGGGTGGTGCTAACACTTGGTGGAAACAAGCTAAGCGTTTGGAGCATGACGGTGATATCAGTTGGGACAGGTTCGAGGAGCTGTTCTATGATTGATATTTTTTGCAGGGGTATAGAGATCAGAAGGCAGCTGAGTTCTACAGGTTGCAGCAGGGTGATCTATCAGTTCAGGAGTATGAGGCAAAGTTTAATGAGTTGGCTAGGTTTGCTCCATCAGCGGTGGAATCGGAGCATGAAAAGTGTATTAAGTTTCAGGAAGGGCTCAAGGCTCCTATTCGGCGGCAGTTGGTTGCTCTGCGTCTTAGGAGTTTTGGAGAGCTTGTGTCATCGACGATCTCTGTGGAGAATGATTATGTGCAGTATTGTGAGGATCGAGCCAAGGCTTCAGGAGGACCGCAGAGGAGTGGCAAGAAGAGCACCAGTAGTCGTCCAGCTCCGGGGAAAGGCAAGCAAGGCGGCATGACCAGTGGTAGCAGCAGTTCGCCTGGTAGCGGGCGCATCAATCCCTATAGCTTCCATTGTCATTTCTATCAACAGCCCGGACACATCAAGAGGAATTGCCCGATCAGGAGTGCTCGTCTTGGATCTCAGACCGGGGAGGATGCCAGTCGTCAGTCTCAGCCTCAGACCCTACCTCCACCTCCACAGTACCCGCAGTTACAGTATCCCCAGTTCTCTCCTCAGTAATTCTCATATCCAGCACTGGGGCAGCAGCTGCAGCATTTTCAGCGCAGTGTTCCTTAGTATCGAGCGCCGAGTACTGGTAGTGTGCAGTCGTCTCCATCTTAGCAGCATCGGTCGAGTAATCTAGGACCTAGCAATGTCGGTAGAGGGAAAGGAAAGGCGCCAGTGCAGGTTCATGGGATGGCATCTGGAGGGTCAGATTCTCATGTTGGAACGCAGTTGTTGATGGTATGATCTTGGTTTCTAGATCTTTAGCTCATGTTTTATTCGATACCGGTGCCTCTCATTCTCTCATTTCGAGTTCTTTTGTACATGCCTTGGGATTAGAGATAGAAGAGTTTACTGAACCCCTAGTTATAACTTATCCCTTGGGGCGGGTGTGTGTAAATTGTATGTGTAAATCCTGTAAAATAAAGATTGGGGATGAGATTTTGAAAAGTGATTTGATTATACTCCCCATGAGCTCCTATGATGTGATTCTAGGAATGGACTGGTTGTCCAGGTATAATGCAGTTGTGGACTGCCAGCTTAGAAGAGTGACCTTAGTGTCTGATAGGGGGACGATGATCACTTACCAGGGTGGTGGTGATTGGTTAATGAGTGAGCGTCTCATGAAGTCGTGTCTAGGAGGGCGAAGGAATCTAGGTTGTTGTACTTTTCTTGCCAACCTAGATTGCAAGCCCTATATTTCGAGAGGAAGTGTAGCGATTTCGGTGGTTGATGAGTTCGAGGATGTCTTCCTCGATGAGTTGCCAGGATTACCACCGCATCAGGAAATTGAGTTTGGTATTGAGTTGTTTTCGGGGACAGCACCGATCTCTATGGCACCTTATCGGATGGCACCGGCGGAAATGAAAGAATTGAGGAAGCAACTTCAGGAGCTTGCTGATAAAGGGTATATTCGAAATAGCACATCTCTGTGGAGAGTGCCAGTTTTGTTTGCTAAGAAGCATGATGGGACTCTCAGGTTATGTGTGGATTATCGGCAGCTAAATCGTGTTACGGTGAAGAACAAGTATCCCTTGCCTAGGATTGATGAGTTGTTTGATCAGTTGGGAGGTTCGCGGTACTTCTCAAAGATTGATTTACGGTCGGGTTATCATCAGCTCAGGATTAAGGAAGAGGATATTCCCAAGACAGCTTTTAGGACTCGATATGGGCATTTTGAGTTTCTGGTTATGTCATTTGGGTTGACGAGATTGATCAAGAAAAATGTCAGGTTTGAGTGGAATGAAGATTGTGAGCTTGCTTTTTAGGAATTGAAGAACCGGTTGACTTTAGCTCCAGTGTTAGTTATTCCTAGCAGTGACGAGCCGTATGAGGTTTATGCGGATGCTTCAGGGCGCGGACTTGGATGCGTGTTGATGCAGTATGGATGTGTGGTTACGTACGGATCGAGACAGCTACGACCTCACGAGTGAAATTATCCTACTCATGATTTAGAGCTCACAGCGGTGATTTACGCGCTGAAGATTTGGAGGTGTTACTTGTATGGAGCATCGTTTCAGGTCTTCTCCGATCACAAGAGTTTAAGATATTTGTTCACTTAGAGGGATCTTAACTTGAGGCAGCGTAGATGGATCGAGTATATGGAGGATTATGATTTTGCATTGCAGTATCATCCCGGGAAAGCTAATGTGGTCACGGATGCACTTAGCAGGAAGTCTTCAGGGATTCTTGCTTGTTTGGCTTTTGAGGACTGGAACAGGGATGCGACAGTGAGCGAGTTTAGGCTATGGTATCATGAAGACTGTGATCGAGTTTCAGTGTATCATGTAGAAGCAACTCCAGCTCTTGTTCGGATGGTGAAACAAAGTCAGTGGCAGGATCGGCATTTGCAGGGGATTTGGCCGCGGATTTAGAACGGGAAGCAGTTTGAAGAATGGAGCGTGCATGCAGATGGATCGTTGTACTTCCGGGAACATCTTGCAATTCCAGCTATCGCCGAAGTGACGAAAGCCATTTTGGACAAAGCTCATAGGTCTCAGTTCGCTATTCATCCGGGGAGCACCAAGATGTATCATGATTTAAAGAGGCAGTATTGGTGGAGAGGCATGAAGAAAGATGTTCGAGAGTACGTGGCCAAGTGTTCGACGTGTCTTCAGGTGAAAGCTGAGCATCAAAAGCCTGCAGGTCAACTTTAGCCGCTTCCTATTCCAGGGTGGAAATGGGAGCATGTGAAGATGGATTTTCTCTCAGGTTTGCCGAGGACGAAGCAGCGGCATGATGCAGTTTGGGTCGTGGTCGACAGGTTGATGAAATTAGCGCATTTCTTTCCGTTTAGGTCGACGTGTTCTAGGAAGGTTCTCGGGGAGTTGTATATGCAGAACATTGTGAGCTTGCATGGAGTCCCTTTGTCCATCACCTTTGATCGAGACACCAGGTTTAATGCTAAGTACTGGAGGAGTTTTCAGGAGGCTTTAGGTACGGATTTGAACTTCAGTACGGCGTTTCATCCTCAGACTGATGGACAGTCTGAGCAGGTTATTCAGATTCTCAAGGATATGTTGCGTGCCTGTGCGTTGGACTTCGGCGGGAATTGGAAGCAATGTTTGCATCTGGCGGAGTTCGCATACAACAATAGTTATCAGGCGAGTATTGGTATGGCACCTTTTGAGGCGTTGTATGGGCGACCGTGTCGGTCACCTGTGTGTTGGGCCGAGCCGAAAGATAAGGTTATTCTTGGGCCGGATGAGATTCGTGATAGCAACAAGAAAATCGCGGTGATTCGAGATCGATTGAGGGCAGCTCAGAGTCGACAAAAGAGTTATGCAGATAGGAGATGTAGACCCTTAGAGTTCGCTGTTGGAGATTTCGTTCTCTTGAGGGTATCGCCTCGTAAGGGAACTATAAGGTTCGGAGTGAGTGGAAAGCTCGCGCCGAGGTATATTGGGCCGTTCGAGATCACTCAGCGTGTTGGTGTGGTCGCTTATCGGCTTGATCTTCCGCTCGAACTTTCTCATGTGCACGATGTGTTTCATGTGTCGATGCTTAGGAAGTGTCCACCTGAGCAGGGTAAGATAGTTTCATTCCACGATGTGCAGGTTCAAGAAGATACGACGTACGAAGAAGTGCCGATTCATATTATCGATCGAAAAGTGATTAGTTTGCGTCGTCGTGAGATACCGTTGGTAAAAGTCATGTGGCAGCATCATGGGGTTGATGAAGCCACTTGGGAGCTAGAGTCGAGTATGCGGGAATTGTATCCGTATTTGTTTTGTTTCTGAAATGAGTTGTAAATTTCGAGGGTGAAATTTCTTTTAGTGGTGGAGAGTTGTAACGCCCTGAAATTTATTTAATGTTAATGTAATATAAATGATGAATTAGTGTGCCATAATTAATGTTTTAACATTAATTAGATTATTTGGCTAGATCTTGAAATTTTGGTGGGTTTGTTAATTTGATGAATTCAAATGATTTCATATTGTTTTAAAAATAATGTTTTGAGTTTTAAAACACAACAATTTACAAAATGTTAAAAATACTCCGTTTTACAAAACTGTGGGCGGCACATGGTTTTCGCACAGTAAAACCACCCAACGATTTTCTCTATTTATTTCCTTTCTCTCCCTCTCTCTCTTCACTCTGCTCACTCACTCTCTCTCTCTTGGTCTCTCTCTCTCGGCTACTCTCCTCTCTCTCAAATTCTCTCTCAAAATTTTTGAAACCAAATTTGAATCGAAGCTTCAGGTTAGCAAGGAGGAAGCTCGGGAACGTGATTTGGCAACCGAGAACGCGGATTGAAGCTTCGATTTGAGGTTAGTTTTGAAATTTCTAAACTTTTTCCAAAATTTTCAATTTTGTGCATTTTTTAAATCTAGGTTTGTTTAAGCTTAGAAAACATTGGATTTGAGTTAAATGAACTTAGAACAACTAGAATCTAAGCTTAGATTGAAGAAAAACTGATTGGATTCAAGATTTTTCATTTTTCTCCCTATTTTCTCATTTTTGGATTTTTGAGATTTTTGAATTTAAATCTTGTTTAAATGAGTCCAAATGTGTTCTAGTATGTTTTTCTATCAACTATGATTGTTTTCTATGCCTGGGATTTGAGAAAAACAAGTTAGAATCAAGATTTGTGTTTTGGGGGAATTGAAAACCCGTGGCTGAATTTCTGGGTTTTCCCAGTTTGGCAGGCCGGACCACGTGTTCGGCAGGCCAAAATAGGGATCGGCATGCCAGTGTTCTTCCGTCCGGTAGGCCGAACCTGGGAAAATGACCGGCCGACCGGACTTGGCTTCTGGTAGGCCGAACTGTACAGTTCGGCCGGCCGAAGCAGGGAGTCCGGCAGGCCGACCGAGGCATAGAAAATTTTGTGATTTTTACCCGTTTTCACTGTTTTGAACCCTAATTTAAATTCCAACCTTATAGGACGATTTTAAAGGTACAAATGGCACACTAGGACATCATGAAATGGTTTAGTAATATAGAATATCTTGAACTAGATATTGATCGACTTAGTTTGTATCTAGGATCGTTCGTGTTTCCGCGGAGCTAACGTGTAGCGGATCGGGATTACAGTGTGGGGCACCGGCATGAGGATTGAGGTAGGACTTCTACCCCATTTCTTTGGTAGCCTGGTTTTGAAATGATCTGGCTTTGAAAAGGATTTCTATTAAAACACTTTCAACAGTTGTTTGAAAAAAATAGATTTTTTGGTTATATTTTAATATACCGTGAACTGAAATGAACTTCATAATGAATATAAATGGCAACACTCGGTAATTGGGTTTGAATGATAATGATATTAAACATATAGGCATGATGCCATATCATTGATCGGGTCGTGTAGCGATCGACCTTGGGGGTAGGTCCCGAAACCAAGTTGGGCCACTACGATGGTGATATTATTATGGTTTGCCTAGGAAAAAGAAAATGATATTTTTGGTTGTCCAAGTAAACTGTTCTGGGTAAGAACGGCTTTACTCAAATTTATTCATTTATTTATTTATTTATTCAATCAAGGTTTCTTTAAATTAAATTATTTTTATAAAACATAGTCCTACTGAGCCTTTCGCTCACGTTTTATTTGTTTTAAATTTTCCCCCCCTCTAGGTGGTTTTCCATTTAGGTTTGGAGAGGATTCTTCGGACCAAACTCAGGAGCAATAGAAGAATTAATTTATATTTTGTATCATTTAATCAGGGCATGTAAGATTTTAACTTTATTTGTATCTTGGACTGTGATTGTATTTATGATATTGTCAGTACCATGTGTGTGCACAAGTTATGGGTCTGTGGGACCCATACTCACGGCTTTGCTATTTTATTATTATTCGTTTAATGTTTTCAACTGTCTAATGTATATGGACTCTTTATAAAGTGTTTTAATGAATCTCACATTTTATACTTAACTCAACCCCTTAAACTCTGGATTTTAATTAGATTCTCTTTTAATTAATTTAAATAATCCACCACGTCACCTCCCGTACTCCGGGGCGTGACACTTACCTTCTCGATTATTTTTCTATTACGTTCTACTATCTCACCATCAGAAAACTTACTATCTAAGGACAGTATACTATTTGGTTACACCTATGTTTCCAAATGGTTGAGCGCTCTAGTTTTTCAATTATAGGATAACGCATATAAGAGGATATCATCGACTCCTAAAGAGGAGCTATAGATTCTGTATCTATAAATAATAAGTCTACGCTATCATGAGTCATGTCCCCAACGTACCGACATATGTACCAACATAAAAATATGGATGTCACCCTTTGGTACATCAAAAGATATAAGTTAAGACAACGAGTCTATTATTCATCTCAGGATTAAGATACAACACATATGATTGTGTAAAGTGAATTGATTTGCCAAGACAGAATTATTAATCCAAATCAATTACATGTTATGTCCCGATCTAATACATTGTCGCCTATGATAATTCACCAATGTTTCTATTCACAAAGTCCACCTTCGATGGCTAAGATAAACCATCTCCCGTTAGGGATATAGACTACATAACAATCTTTGTATGAATAAAGTGCCCAGCTTAATTCCCTCAATTGCAGATCTTATATTTTAGACCATCATCTTTAGAATCATGTCTTCCGTATAATCTGTCCATCATATGCCTGATTCCAAAGGTTTAGACTGATAGTCTCAGAATTTTGTTTTCTTATCATACATTCAACAAATATGAATGTAAAGAGGACAACAATTTGATATATGAATAATAAATAAACTCTTTATTGTAAAAATGTCTTTAAAAATAAATTACATTTTTACTCCTTAGGGTATACATGTCTAACAGTTTAGGGGGCTTTGGGAGGAGCGACAGGGTGGCGAGAGGGTCGCTAGTTGGGGTCAGGTGGTGGGGCAAGGAGGTGGGTTGCCAGCACATGAGGGGGATGGTAGGTAGGGTTGGTTTTTTTTTTTTTTCCCTAATTTTTTTAAAGCAATTTTTGACTTTTTTTATGATTTGTATTTTAATATTATTTATTTATTATTTTAGGGGTAATTTAGTGAATTTGATTAAAAATAGTTTTTTAAAAATTTTTCTATCTAAAATCAAACGGTTAGAACCAAATCATATTTTTTTAAAAAATTAGACCCAAGTAATAAAAAAAGAGACCTAATTATAAATTTTTAAAAAGATCGAAGGCCGAGTTATTTTTGTAAAATAATAAAATCCGGGTATTTTGAGCAAACCACCGACAATTCTGAAGCATCTGGATTCCGGTAGGGTCCACGTCTTCTAATCAGGACATAAAACAACTAACTACAAGCGACGGTTGGGCGGCATAGTTCATGACCGATACGTGTCATCATTTTCCGCTTTCATTGTCTTGTTCTAAGCCCCGGGAATCACGTAAATTCCCAGACTGATCCCACCCAGATATGAGTGATACGGCGCCGTATTTTCGTGCAAGCTCACGCACTTACTCACTCCAATTACAGTAAGGGGAGCGAGTAGGATTAGCTCGCCCACAGGTGATGGTTGGAAAAACAGACTTGAGGGTAATTCAGTAATTGAAGAAAGAGTCTCTGATCTTCTTCTTCGTTGTTGTCATTGAAATGCTGATGATATAATAAAAGCTGATGATATGGTGAGATAGTTTTTTTTTGGTTTGTTTACGTGTTCTCTAAGCGAAAGGCAAGTAAGCCCCACCTCTCTTTCTCATTCTCCTTCGCTCTCTAAATAAAGCTTAGAACAGTGGAGGCATTTCTGGAACCAGAGCTGAGCGGTTTGAGGATTGAAAATCTCTAATTTCTAGAAGGAAAAAAGAAAAAAAAAAGGAGAGAGAAGAGAGTGGTGCGTAGTGTTTGTGGATTTATTAGGTTTTTGATGAGAGAGAGAGAGAAAAAGAAGCAAAAAATGCGCAAGTCTTTCAAGGATTCGCTCAAGGCCCTCGAAGCTGATATTCAATTTGCCAATACCTTGTAAGATCTCTCTTTCTCTTTCTAAGTTTTCAGCTAAAATTGCATAAATTCGGTTGTTTTTCCAATTTTCATCCACTATTTAGAATTTTTGTTCAAATTTGTGGATCGTTTTAGTCAATTACTTGCTTCTTTATTTATTTACGTCTTTATTTTGGTTCTCTTTTGTTTGTTTTCCACGCACACGATATATATTTGTTACATGTTAGCTACTAGGCAGTGCTCACATTCTGTTATGTCATAATTGAATATTATGGGCTTGAAATTTGGATATTTGTGGTTCTTCTTTTAGATATAAGATATGCTATCTAATTCACCATTTTAACTTGCAAACAGTTTATTATTAGGTATGTCAAGGTGAATATATTATTTCCAGCTATAAGTAAATTGTTATTGGGGATCCATAATCTGGTTTCTTTTTCCCTTCCCAATTCTTTTTGTTCTTAAGCATGATCGCATGGATATTGTCTGTTTAGGACCTTTTAGCTGTATTAGAGTATTATGTTATGTGGGCATTTGTTGTCTGCGCCATAAAAGGTTATGTTGATCATGGGACAGAGTGCTATATATGTTGTAGAAGATCAGTTGATTCAACACATTACAAGTTTTTTTTTTTTTTTAAAAAAAAAGCGTTAATGCAATTACAACAAAGCTTTCCCATTGCAATGATCAGATTGTGTCGACAAAAAGCGGCGTGGTTTCCTTCCTTAATTAGAGAAACGAACAATTTGTACGGGCTTATACAGAAATGAAAAGAATGAAATATAAATTGTCACAATTTTAATGTTTCCTTATCTGCGGTGATTACACATTTATGCTTCTGAAAATAAAAATTATCCCCTGAATTTTAGATGGGAATCCTAACTGCTTCAGGAATTTCATTGCCTGATTGTCTGGTTTCTATAATATGTGCGCGTATGTGTGTGCGTACATACATGCAAATCAGTGTTACTTGGTAACTCTTTTTTTTTTTTTTTTTGTTCTTAAAAAGTAAAAGTGACTGAAGGGTGAAAATCTTTCGAACATGTTGCTTACAGAAGCTCCACTGTTCTTTTCACTTTCAAAAACAATATATATACGTATATGCATATCTATATGTGTGTGTGTGTGTGTACCGAAAGTGTTGCCAAATAGCCTTGTGGGGGAGGTCTGCATCTGTACGAACTGAATAGTGCCTTTCGTGGTTCATTTTGATTTTTTAAAAGATACACTGCATATTGCAATTCAGGGCTTCTGATTATCCCACGGAATATGATGGTGCCTGCCTTCAGATGAGGTTGTCGTACAGCCCTGCTGCTCAATTTTTTCCCTTTCTTGTTCAGTGGACTGATTGTCACCTTGCTGGTGCCTTGGGCTTGCTTAGGATTTTTATCTATAAGGTGAATTTCATTTTGTTCAACACGATGTGCATTACTTATTTGTGTGTGTTCTATCCGTTTAAGTCCCTCTATCTAACTTCTGCTTTGGTAGGACCATTACTTCCTTTATCTTCGCATCAGGCTGATCATATGAGCTTTATTACAGGCTTATGAGAATGGGACGACTACACTGTCTATTCATGAAAGGAAAGCTAGTCTGGAAGAGTTCTACAGTAAGTAAATATGAGGAAAACAAAGCATTCCTTCTGTTAGGCTCTTGAACAAAGTGTTCTCCTTCCCTGCTTGGATAATTTGATGAATTTGTTTCATGTCTTTCTTTTTCCTTTTTTGCTGACAAATAAGCTAACTGTTTTAGAAATCCTATTTGTAACGTGTTGTCTCTTCAAGAACAGGTGTCATATTTCCCTCCTTATTGCAACTTCAGGGAGGAATAACAGTGGTAGAAGACAGGAAACAGAGAGAAATTTGTGCCTCAAAGTACAAGAAAAAAGATGAATCATTTGATAAGGGAAAGGTTTCTGAAATTGAGATAGATATAGAAGAAGAATGCGGTATTTGCATGGAGATGAACAGCAATGTCGTCTTGCCCAATTGCAACCATTCAATGTGTATGAAGTGCTACCGAGATTGGTATGTGAGCTGTTAGCTTCTTTTGAGACCATATAATCTTCTCAGAAGCATGGCTTTTGGTATATACTATGCTTGTCCACTATAGTCTTTTAGATTATTGACTGTGCCAAAAAAAAAAAAAAAAAGGAAGAGGAGAAAAAAAGAAATGTTAATAAATAAATGAAACAAAGAACAGAGTTGTGGTTTTTTATTATTATTTTTTTTAATGAAAATGCAAATTGAATATGAACTACTAATTGTCTTTTTGCTTTATCTGTCATGTTTCCCCCAATGTTATGCCGAGTAAGAACCAGCTGATTTTTCTTTAACATTGGTGAAAATGCATAATGCAAGAGTGTGTTATCATCTTGGAAATTTTATTTTCGGGGGATTTATTGAGTTTTATATTGTATTATTATCCGTTGGTTTGGTTATCTCATGCATCTAGAAACTCACAATATCAAAGAGTGCCCTTTCTGATTAATGTAATAGGCATTCTTTCTGCTTTTTCTCTCAAACATGTACTTATTTAGCTTAGAATTGCGTAACGTTGATCTATAGGCGAGCACGCTCTCAATCATGCCCCTTCTGCCGGGACAGCCTCAAAAGAGTAAATTCATGTGACCTATGGATCTACACCAGCAGCACTGAGATTGTTAATTTGTCTGCAATCTCTAGGGAGAACTTGAAGAGACTTCTCATGTACATTGCTAAATTGCCTCTCATTGTTCCCAATCCAGCGTTTGTTTCATATGATCCTCAACGGTAAGAGACTTCATCAGTACACCCCCTATACTACCAAGATTTGCGTTCTCATTCTCTATGATGATTTAGATTTCAGCGTTGCTAGTTTGAAACTGTAATCAAATATAGCATGTAATCTGAATAAAATGAATAATATGAACATGTTACAATTGAAAAGAAAAAAAAATTAGAAAATAAGGAAAACAGATACAACAAAACCTTCAATTGAAGCAACGTAACGTGAAAATTAGATAGAAAAATGGTCGAGGCACGTGTAGGTCACGCTTTCCTTAAAACAGATTCGTCCCCTCCGGTTGTGCACGAGGATTTGATGGACGTCTGTCTCCCAGGATACAACGACTAACAACGGAATCTTCAGCACTATCGGATACCGTTTCCGGCGAACTTGAAACTTTTTTTTCCTTCTATCACCAAAAATGACTACAACAAAAATAGATGGAATTTGAAAAACAAAGGAAAGACTCTATGACTTGGTGAGTGCAAATTTTATGCAATTGTGTATATCTCAAACATGTGGAGGAGAGTTCATTATATAGGCTTAGAAAATAGATGTTACAATCCACATTATAATGAGCATTATTCAGAATTTATGTGCATAATGACATTGGTTGCAACCTTTCATTTTCCATGATAATGGTGCTCATTATCTCCCATTAAACCATTGGTTGTAACCCTCTATTTTCCATGATTATGAAGCTCATAATCACCTATTAATCCATACCTTTGGGTGTTACAACATGGGGTTTATGACCTCCATTAATCTCCACCAATGAGCATCAATTTCTCATTCATCCAATTGCCATTTTTCTAACAATCCCCCACATGAATGAAATTGACAAACTACAGAGGAAAAACAATGACACTACACGATGATAGAGTTCTACGGTTAATATCTGCATAGGATAGGTAGGCGTTAACCCTTGAACCTTCCCTTGTGAAAGTATGTTTACTTTACTGGCTGACTAGTAGACGCGATGTCCTTGAACTGTTCTGCTATTTGTGTAAACGATAACATACCTCACACAGATATTTTCCTAACACAGTTTCAGTTCTCATATTTATGTTCATTTTGGCCATGAACATCTCCTTGGTTCTGCAAGAGCTTCTAAAGAATTAAGCCCTAGCAATTCTCCTTTGAAGCGGCCCCACTTCTCTCTCACATAGGTGATTTCTTACTTATGAGTAACCCGTATTACTCCGCTCGAATTCTCAACGTATTCGACGCGTAAGAATCATTAAAAGCAAACTGCTTAACCTTTCCCTACGGGTATCACTGTTTTATTATAGGAATGGGTTGGGGTAACCCCCACAGTGATCTTACTCAGTCTATTCAGCTTAGTTATCCCATTGAACCTAGATCTTGGGATCTCCAGTCAACAAGGTTGGGTTTCCACTGTTTCGACCTATTCTTTATGGGCTTAAGTCCCATTCCTCTTGATGTTTTCTCAACTTGATCTCTATTCAGTCCTTTGGTTAACGGATCCGCAATATTTTCTTTAGACCTTACATAGTTTATTGTCATGACTCCAGTTGAGATTAGTTGTCTAACGGTATTATGTCGACGACGTATATGCCTCGACTTACCATTGTACATCACATTCTGTGCCCTGCCAATAGCAGACTGATTATCACAATGTATGCATATTGCAGGCATAGGTTTAGGCCATTTAGGGATATCATCCAAGAAATTCCTTAGCCATTCAGCTTCTTCACCGCTTTTATCCAAAGCAACAAATTCAGATTCCATAGTAGATCTGGTTATTACCGTCTGCTTTGAAGACTTCCATGAAACTGCTGCGCCTCCCAAAGTGAATACGTATCCACTTGTAGCTTTAGAATCCTGTATATCAGATATCCAACTTGCGTCAGAATACCCTTCAAGAACTGCAGGATCTCTTGTATAATGTAGCCCAAAACTACGTGTATACCGTAAGTATCTGAGTACTCTAACAATCGCTTTCCAGTGATCATCTCCTGGATTACTCGTGAATCTACTCAGACTACTTACAGCATAGGCAATATCTGGTCTTGTACAATTCATTAAGTACATTAAACTGCCTATCACTCTAGCATATTCCACCTGGGATATACTTTCTCCTCTATTTTTGGACAGATGTTGACTAGTATCAATTGGTGTTCTGGTCACACCAGTGTCATTTTTACTAAATTTGTCAAGTATCTTGTCCACATAGTGTGACTGGCTCAAGATGAGTCCATCAGGCGACCTTTTGATTTTGATTCCTAAAATCACATCGGCAAGTCCCATGTCTTTCATGTCAAACCTAGAGTTCAACATATCTTTAGTTGATTTGATCATCCGATCATTGCTACCCACGATTAGCATGTCATCTACATACAGACAAAGAATAACATATCCATCGTCTGTTCCTTTGACATAAACACACTTGTCACACTCATTAATTTTGAACCCATTTGACATCATAACATTGTCAAATTTCTCATGCCATTGCTTTGGTGCTTGTTTAAGCCCATACAAAGACTTCACCAATTTGCAGACTTTCTTTTCTTGTCCTGGAGCAATACAACCTTCTGGTTGTTCCATATAAATTTCCTCTTCAAGGTCTCCATTAAGAGAAGCAGTCTTTACATCCATCTGATGTACTTCAAGATTTCGCAAAGCGGCAATCGCTATGATCATTCTTATGGAGGTTATTCTCGTTACAGGAGAATAAGTATCAAAGTAATCAAGGCCTTCGTTTTGTCTATAACCTTTTATAACAAGTCTAGCCTTATACTTGTCAATTGTTCCATCAGCTTTCATTTTACGTTTGAAAATCCATTTAGAACCTAGCGGTTTACTTCCTGGAGGAAGGTCCACTAATTCCCAACTATGATTCTGCATGATGGAATCAATTTCACTCTTTATGGCTTCTTTCCATAAAGGACCCTCCGATGAGCTTACAGCTTCTTTAAAAGTTTGAGGTTCAGCCTCTAGCATGTAGGTCAGAAAGTCAGGTCTAAATGATTTTTCTGTTCATGCCCTTTTGCTTCGTCTAGGCTCTTCCTCTTCATATTCGGTTTCAACTTCTTGATGATCTTGACTATTCTCTTCAATAGTCTTAAACGTTCGTTTAGATAAACTTGGACCATCCTCTTTGGATTTGCAAGGAAATACATGTTCAAAAAATGATGCATTCCTAGATTCCATTATCGTGTTCTTGTGAATCTCAGGGTTTTTAGATTCATACACAAGAAACCGATAAGCACTACTGTTGTGGGCATAACCAATGAAGATGCAATCAACTGTTTTTGGACCTATTCTCATCTTCTTTGGTGTAGGTATCATTACCTTTGCAAGACACCCCCACACTCTTAAGTATTTGTAAGAAGGCTTTCTAGCTTTCCACAATTCATAAGGGGTCTTGTCTTCTTTCTTTCGGGGTACCTTATTTAAAAGGTAATTAGCCGATAAAATGGCTTCCCCCCACATGTTTTGTGGCAATCCAGAACTTATCAGCATCGCATTCATCATATCCTTTAAGGTACGATTTTTGCGTTCAGCCACACCATTTGACTGAGGTGAATAGGGTGGCGTAACTTTGTGGATAATACCATGTTGTGCACAAAATTCACTAAATGGTTCTACATATTCACCACCACGGTCACTTCTTACCATCTTAATTTTCTTATTAAGTTGGTTTTCAACTTCTTGCTTATAGAGAGCAAACTTCTCTATAACTTCATCTTTACTTTTAAGCAAATATACATAGCAATATTTTGTGCTATCATCTATGAATGTAACAAAATATTTATTCCCACCTCTAGTTTGAATAAATTTTAAATCACAAACATCGCTATGTATCAAATCAAGTGGCTCAGTATTTCTATCAATCATTTGGTATGAAGATCTCGTTAGTTTTGCCTCTACACATATTTCACATTTGTGTTTGGGATCAATATTAAATGTGGGTATGTGATTCAAGTTAATTAATCTACGTAAAGTATTATAATTAACATGACCTAGTCTACCATGCCATAAATTAGAAGACTCAAGCATATAAGTGGAAGACTTTTTAATTATATTGATGGAATTGGGCTTAACAGCCATTACATTCATTTTCCACATCCCATCTTTCACAAAACCCTTTCCCACATACATTCCATGTTTAGACAAAACCATTTTATCAGCTTCAAAAACCATCTTGAAGCCATGTGAACTCAGCAGAGTTCCAGAAATGAGATTCTTTCGAATATCAGGCACATACAACACATTTTGCAGCTTGACTTCCTTGCCTGATGTCATTTTTAGAACCACCATCCCTTGGCCCTTGATCTCAGATGTGGCAGAGTTGCCCATATATAGCTTCTCCCCAACTTCTGATAGTACGAGTTCAACAAAAGTAGCTCTATCACAGCAGACATGGCGTGCGGCCCCAGTGTCTAGCCACCACTCCTTTGGGTTGGAGTCCACCATGTTGACTTCAGAGACCACGGCAGAGAGACTGATGTCTGACACTTCTTGTGTGATGGTGTCCACCACATTAGCCTCTTTCTTCTTGTTTCTCTTTGGCAGCCTACAATCTGCCGACTTGTGACCCACCTTGTCACAGTTGAAACATTTTCCTTGGAATTTCTGCTTCTTTGAAATTCCACCCTTAGGCCCCAGCTTGAACCCCGACTTGGTTTTCTTGTTCTTGGAGCTTTTATCATGCTCCACCACATTTGCTTTGGCAACAGACTTGTTAAAAAGCTTTTTCTCAGATCTTCTATTGTCTTCCTCAATGCGAAGTCGAACAATAAGATCTTCAACGCTCATCTCTTTACGCTTGTGCTTCAGATAGTTCTTGAAGTCATTCCACGTCGGGGGTAGCATCTCTATGATTGCAGCTACCTGGAAAGACTCACTAATTACCATTCCTTCAGCATGAATTTCATGAATGAGTAATTGCAGTTCTTGTACTTGACTAATTACAGTCTTAGAATCCACCATTCTGTAGTTCATGAACCGTCCAACTATGAACTTCTTAGCACCAGCATCTTCTATTTTGTATTTATGGTCCAAAGACTCCCATACTTCTTTGGCCGTTTTTTTCGGACTGTACACATTATAAAGTGCATCAGTCAAGCCATTCAGAATATAATTCTTGCACAAGAAGTCAGAATGCTTCCATGCTTCAACAGCAAGCAAGGTCTGAGCATCTGTTTCATCCTCTCTAACAGTAGGAGGATCCTCTTTCAAGAATCTCGCAAGATTCAGTGTTGTCAAATAGAACAACATCTTTTGTTGCCAAGTTTTAAAATTTAGTCCATTAAATTTTTCAGGTTTTTCATTGTGGTTCACAGGAACTGTAACCGACAAAGGTTGCGTCGAGGTTGAAGCATGGACCCTAGGAGATGGCATCGGTGTCTCAGAAGTGCTCCCAGTTGGAACATTCTCAGTTGGAACAACATTCATGTTATCACCCATTTCTGAAAATAGAACCAAATATTAGTTTCCTTTAAAGACAAAACTGTTATAAACAGTAAACTATATATATATATATATATACATTAAATGTCTTGATTGAAAACACAACATAGCAAATTGATATAATGTAAACGTTTTTACAACGCTCATATATATACATAAACAATTAAGAAATAAAACCAGTTACATAACAAACAAAACATAAACTACCAATGAAGTAATGAATTAATAACAATGACCAAAACTCTAACATCCATTTGTAATATTCTATCGTAATAATACGTAATGTGTAAAAATACAATAAATGAACGTTATAATGTACCAAAACATATAACCTGAAGCATTCAACAAAATGTTAATGCATATAGCAAAACCAAAACGTATATAGAAAATAATGAGGCTTTTAACGAAAATGAATATGAACATAGTTATAGCAACAAAATACAACAAAATGCAATAAAACATATGACAACTTTATAATAACAATATAAAGTAAAATACGTAAAGATTTAGAGCCAGAGAAATTGTAGAGAATCAAAACACACAATCAAGCGATTAGAAAAACAAATATGATTAATACTTGTAAAACGTCCAATTTTAGGTAACCATGCACAAGGAAAAAAATTCAACTTAAAAAAAAAACGTAATTGAACACGAACAACTTTAAAGGATATGGATATGCACCATTGCTTCATATGAGGGACATAATATTTATATTAAAGTAACAAACAACCAGAATCAAACAAAACATTAATGCACATGCAATCACGACATATATTATATGAACAATTCCAAAACTATGAAGAGAACTAAAAGCCACGAGAGAAAACAATATTTCTTTATCCAAATGCAATAACCTGTCCGTTCTCAAGAGAAAGTCTGTTTTAAGATTGTAATCAAATATAGCATGTAATCTGAATAAAATGAATAATATGAACATGTTACAATTGAAAAGAAAAAAAAATTAGAAAATAAGGAAAACAGATACAACAAAACCTTCAATTGAAGCAACGTAACGTGAAAATTAGATAGAAAAATGGTCGAGGCACGTGTAGGTCACGCTTTCCTTAAAACAGATTCGTCCCCTCCGGTTGTGCACGAGGATTTGATGGACGTCTGTCTCCCAGGATACAACGACTAACAACAGAATCTTCAGCACTATCGGATACCGTTTCCGGCGAACTTGAAACTGTTTTTTCCTTCTATCACCAAAAATGACTACAACAAAAATAGATGGAATTTGAAAAACAAAGGAAAGACTCTATGACTTGGTGAGTGCAAATTTTATGCAATTGTGTGTATCTCAAACATGTGGAGGAGAGTTCATTATATAGGCTTAGAAAATAGATGTTACAATCCACATTATAATGAGCATTATTCAGAATTTATGTGCATAATGACATTGGTTGCAACCTTCCATTTTCCATGATAATGGTGCTCATTATCTCCCATTAAACCATTGGTTGTAACCCTCTATTTTCCATGATTATGAAGCTCATAATCACCTATTAATCCATACCTTTGGGTGTTACAACATGGGGTTTATGACCTCCATTAATCTCCACCAATGAGCATCAATTTCTCATTCATCCAATTGCCATTTTTCTAACAATCCCCCACATGAATGAAATTGACAAACTACAGAGGAAAAACAATGACACTACACGATGATAGAGTTCTACGGTTAATATCTGCATAGGATAGGTAGGCGTTAACCCTTGAACCTTCCCTTGTGAAAGTATGTTTACTTTACTGGCTGACTAGTAGACGCGATGTCCTTGAACTGTTCTGCTATTTGTGTAAACGATAACATACCTCACACAGATATTTTCCTAACACAGTTTCAGTTCTCATAGTTATGTTCATTTTGGCCATGAACATCTCCCTGGTTCTACAAGAGCTTCTAAAGAATTGAGCCCTAGCAATTCTCCTTTGAAGCGGCCCCACTTCTCTCTCACATAGGTGATTTCTTACTTATGAGTAACCCGTATTACTCCGCTCGAATTCTCAACGTATTCGACGCGTAAGAATCATTAAAAGCAAACTGCTTAACCTTTCCCTACGGGTATCACTGTTTTATTATAGGAATGGGTTGGGGTAACCCCCACAGTGATCTTACTCAGTCTATTCAGCTTAGTTATCCCATTGAACCTAGATCTTGGGATCTCCAGTAAACAAGGTTGGGTTTCCACTGTTTCGACCTATTCTTTATGGGCTTAAGTCCCATTCCTCTTGATGTTTTCTCAACTTGATCTCTATTCAGTCCTTTGGTTAACGGATCCGCAATATTTTCTTTAGACCTTACATAGTTTATTGTCATGACTCCAGTTGAGATTAGTTGTCTAACGGTATTATGTCGACGACGTATATGCCTCGACTTACCATTGTACATCACATTCTGTGCCCTGCCAATAGCAGACTGATTATCACAATGTATGCATATTGCAGGCATAGGTTTAGGCCATTTAGGGATATCATCCAAGAAATTCCTTAGCCATTCAGCTTCTTCACCGCTTTTATCCAAAGCAACAAATTCAGATTCCATAGTAGATCTGGTTATTACCGTCTGCTTTGAAGACTTCCATGAAACTGCTGCGCCTCCCAAAGTGAATACGTATCCACTTGTAGCTTTAGAATCCTGTATATCAGATATCCAACTTGCGTCAGAATACCCTTCAAGAACTGCAGGATCTCTTGTATAATGTAGCCCATAACTACGTGTATACCGTAAGTATCTGAGTACTCTAACAATCGCTTTCCAGTGATCATCTCCTGGATTACTCGTGAATCTACTCAGACTACTTACAGCATAGGCAATATCTGGTCTTGTACAATTCATTAAGTACATTAAACTGCCTATCACTCTAGCATATTCCACCTGGGATATACTTTCTCCTCTATTTTTGGACAGATGTTGACTAGTATCAATTGGTGTTCTGGTCACACCAGTGTCATTTTTACTAAATTTGTCAAGTATCTTGTCCACATAGTGTGACTGGCTCAAGATGAGTCCATCAGGCGACCTTTTGATTTTGATTCCTAAAATCACATCGGCAAGTCCCATGTCTTTCATGTCAAACCTAGAGTTCAACATATCTTTAGTTGATTTGATCATCCGATCATTGCTACCCACGATTAGCATGTCATCTACATACAGACAAAGAATAACATATCCATCGTCTGTTCCTTTGACATAAACACACTTGTCACACTCATTAATTTTGAACCCATTTGACATCATAACATTGTCAAATTTCTCATGCCATTGCTTTGGTGCTTGTTTAAGCCCATACAAAGACTTCACCAATTTGCAGACTTTCTTTTCTTGTCCTGGAGCAATACAACCTTCTGGTTGTTCCATATAAATTTCCTCTTCAAGGTCTCCATTAAGAAAAGCAGTCTTTACATCCATCTGATGTACTTCAAGATTTCGCAAAGCGGCAATCGCTATGATCATTCTTATGGAGGTTATTCTCGTTACAGGAGAATAAGTATCAAAGTAATCAAGGCCTTCTTTTTGTCTATAACCTTTTATAACAAGTCTAGCCTTATACTTGTCAATTGTTCCATCAGCTTTCATTTTACGTTTGAAAATCCATTTAGAACCTAGCGGTTTACTTCCTGGAGGAAGGTCCACTAATTCCCAACTATGATTCTGCATGATGGAATCAATTTCACTCTTTATGGCTTCTTTCCATAAAGGACCCTCCGATGAGCTTACAGCTTCTTTAAAAGTTTGAGGTTCAGCCTCTAGCATGTAGGTCAGAAAGTCAGGTCTAAATGATTTTTCTGTTCATGCCCTTTTGCTTCGTCTAGGCTCTTCCTCTTCATATTCGGTTTCAACTTCTTGATGATCTTGACTATTCTCTTCAATAGTCTTAAACGTTCGTTTAGATAAACTTGGACCATCCTCTTTGGATTTGCAAGGAAATACATGTTCAAAAAATGATGCATTCCTAGATTCCATTATCGTGTTCTTGTGAATCTCAGGGTTTTTAGATTCATACACAAGAAACCGATAAGCACTACTGTTGTGGGCATAACCAATGAAGATGCAATCAACTGTTTTTGGACCTATTCTCATCTTCTTTGGTGTAGGTATCATTACCTTTGCAAGACACCCCCACACTCTTAAGTATTTGTAAGAAGGCTTTCTAGCTTTCCACAATTCATAAGGGGTCTTGTCTTCTTTCTTTCGGGGTACCTTATTTAAAAGGTAATTAGCCGATAAAATGGCTTCCCCCCACATGTTTTGTGGCAATCCAGAACTTATCAGCATCGCATTCATCATATCCTTTAAGGTACGATTTTTGCGTTCAGCCACACCATTTGACTGAGGTGAATAGGGTGGCGTAACTTTGTGGATAATACCATGTTGTGCACAAAATTCACTAAATGGTTCTACATATTCACCACCACGGTCACTTCTTACCATCTTAATTTTCTTATTAAGTTGGTTTTCAACTTCTTGCTTATAGAGAGCAAACTTCTCTATAACTTCATCTTTACTTTTAAGCAAATATACATAGCAATATTTTGTGCTATCATCTATGAATGTAACAAAATATTTATTCCCACCTCTAGTTTGAATAAATTTTAAATCACAAACATCGCTATATATCAAATCAAGTGGCTCAGTATTTCTATCAATCATTTGGTATATAATAAAAGCTCAAGTTACATAAACTCTAGCTTCTTTAATATAACCACCCAAGCTACTATTTTAACTTAATTACTTAAATCGTCGTAGTACCATAAACAAGCTCATAAATAGATTTAGACAATTCATTAAACAATATATTAAAAGCTCACATTACATATAGACCAAACAACCTAAATATTATCAATTTCTTTATTGTGTCCTTTCATCATTCAGCTAACACGCACATATCCCTTTCTAAGTTTACACATTAAATCAAGAAAAGATATGCATGCAAGTCTCTATGGTAACATTCACAATAATTGAAAACTAAGATTCACAACTAAGTAGTCATTTGAGTTTTTAAATTCACAGTTGACCAAAATTTAACATGAATATACAAGTTTTCTATGGTATTCCATAATTTATGAACATGCAATAACTCAATAACATATGATCATGATGAAACAAATTCTAGGGGTTTATAAATTTTACTCACATGCCAAAACATTATCATAATAACATTACAACCAAGCCACAAAATCAAAGAGTAAACAATAAAACGATTTTAGTTTTCGAAATGAAAGAATAAAGAAGAAAATTTTATTTTAGAAGCATGTACAAGAGCAATTTTTGGTAAAATCTCTTAAGGACTTTTGAGATGGAGGTAATTATGAACACTTTGAGGTAAGCGGTGGCAAGCACTACCATAAAAAATGGTGGCTCCTGGCGTAGGCGGCAGTAGTGTTAGTGATATATCCTAGGCCAATTATGTAATGACCACATTTTGAGTTTGTTACATTTGTATTTTATTAATAAACAGGCATTTTCACTATTGTTTTTTATTCTAATTTCATGAATAGTTAATTCTGCCTAAGGTCATCAAGTATGTGACTTGTTAGTAAAACTCTTAGGTGAAAATTGAATTCTATTCTAAATTATCCCTAATTGGTCATATTATTGGGATAATAATGAATGAAGACAAGTATGAAGTTTGACTGATGATTAGGTTTTAGTTATCATACGTATGAGATACTAAGTCAACTCATAGATGCATATTTAAGAAATGATGTATTGGATCGACTCACTATGTGAATACTGCATGGATAATTGTCACAAGTGATTCTCATCACAATAGTATTATCCTAGTCCTCTGACATGGAATCACCATTGTTTCCTACATAACAAGTTCTATATTTTGACACATTCTAATATTATCTTTAACAAGATGATGGAATGGATTATTGTTGGATATAGAGTGAATCATGTGAGGAATATGGGTGATTAAGAAGGAATTTGTCCCTCATTTATTATGAGAAAGATATCTATGGGCCCCTCGATAAGTTAGACTGAAGAAAAATGTATGGGCATACTGGAATGAATTAATAAGGGTTATCAATATCAGTCTATTAAGATCGAGAAATAATATGATTAAATAATATAAGGTTGACATAAACCACGCCTTATGTTCAATCAAGGTATCTACTGACAAAAGGACTTTAATACTTATTGTGGATTAGGTTATGTTGGATTATTGACATTCGCATAACTTGGGTAATCATAGTGTCTTGCTAGAGGCCGCTAATGATTTGTGGGCCAGAAACAGAATTTCAAGCCTACTACCAACGTTATGTGAACTTACAGGGTCGCACACTTAGAACAGACCAAAAACAAATTTTTGGTTTATTGTGTCTAGGTTCAATGAACCTGATAATGTCAAGATTTGATGTACTAGATATGTCTAAGTTCATTGAATCTAACATTATCTAGATTCTCTGAATCATATTCAAATTACAGATATTGTCTAGATTCTTTGAATCATATTCGAATTACAAACATTGTCTAGATACTTTGAGACATATTTGAATTATAGTTTACCCTAGTTAAAATCTGATTCTATCTCGAAGTCAATAGATATATATATATCTGTTTTAGGGTTTCTGGCCAGATGAGATAAGAAAGGACGTTCTCTTATTCTAAAAGGCAGAAAACATTACAACCCTAAAAATTAAAGAGAGTTATTTAATGCAAGGAGAGGGTGCTAGCACACCATTATGTTTTTGACAGAGTCTGTTCATGTGGATGCCTGCAGAGGGCGTTGCTCTAAGTATCAACAACTGAATCTGATCCCGAATATGAAAAGCTCGAGTTGGGGTGTCATTGGAGTGAACCCGCTCTCTTTCTTCTAGAAATCTTACCTCTTTTGTCGTCCTGGTAAGATTCTATGACTTTCTTGTCAATCTAATCGAATTATATGGATCCTGTCAGAGTTTTGTGGGAATTAATTTTTTTTTTCTACTGCTTTTTTGAATCACAAAATCCAACAAAACCTAACAGTGGTATCAGAGCGACTTACGAATTCGATTAAATTGATTTTATATGGTTATGTGTATATGTGATATGCATGGATACAATTTATACATTAATTAGATTAATGTGTTTGAGGTTTTAATTAATTAAACATTTTTGCCATGTTAATTTGATTAATACGTTTATTGTTTCTTATAACCTGTTATTGTTAATTTGATTAATATTATAATTTAACAAGAATCTAGTAATCCGTTTTGAGATGATTAAATGATATACTGTAAATCAGGTTTCGGTTTTATTAAGGTGGCAAACTATTTAAATGTTAAACAGTGATAATCTATTTTGAATAGATTAATATATATCATAGGGTTTGTTTAATTGTTAAACAAGGATGATCGTTTTAAAATAGATCAATAAATTTCATGAATCCATTTAAGTGTTAAACATAGATTAATTAATTCTTTATGAACAGATTAGATAATCTGATTAATTAAAATTAATGAATTCTGGCAGCAACTCATCAAACGAGTAAGGTAAATCACTTACCTTTCACGGGTTCTGCCCCTTGACCCCCTCCCGCTAAGGGACTAGCAGGACTGCCACTAGGGGCGCTGCCCCTTGGACCCCGCAAGAGGCGATGCCCCTTGATCCCAAATAGATTTGTCACATATATCGTTTTGGTCATAATAAAAATTTAACTATAATGAAATTATATTATTATGTTTATGTGTTTAGTATGAATTGCATGGTGCATTACATGGCCCTTTTATACCAATGTGATTGGCAGGTTTTATTTAATTTTATTTTGTTTTTGTAATTTTAAAGACGGCCAGCGTGTTGTTTTTCAATTTGTTGTAATTTATTTATTTATTTAGTAGAAATAGAATAGTTTATATTGCAATTTGTAATGTAAAATCAAAGCTCTAGATGGAGGTTCAAGATGGAGGTCCAAGATGGAGGCTCAAGATGGAGTCCATTCGTGGCAATCTAAGGAAATCCATGGAGATAAAGATTACCTAGGATTAACCATGAACCTTCATATTGGCTTATGAAGATCAATCTAGATTTGGGCCATGCTGTGACACGCTTATTGTGTTATTATTATGCTATGTATATGATGATGTATATATGATGCTATGTATGTGATGCGACATAATAATAAACAATAAAATAAAAATAAAGTAGAACCCTCAGTTAATATTAAGTCATTAAAATGCCTCCCATAATTCAACACTTGTCAAGACTTGGATTACTAAACATAGGTTCTGCTAAAGCAAGGTATGTTAAGCCATCTAGGTAAGATAATGTTGGAAACAAAGTGCGCAGCGGAATTTTTAAAAAAAAATTTCATCAGAGTAATTTCCAAAACACAAGTTTGACATGTTATATGTATAAATTAAACATATCTTACTAACCTCAGTGTGCCAAAGAACCTCCGCAACCTGTGTAGAGAAGTAACGTTCCAAAAGAGCCTCAACCAACTGGTCTTCTTTGTTATTCTCTATCCACAACCGGAGTGAGTGTGGGCTCACACGTACAGCTCTTCCACCGATGACTCTCCTTCCAACCAACAGAGAATCATAGTGTATCGTATCATAGTGTATCGTATCCCCATATGATCATCCATAATCGGCTTAAGGACAAGTTCTGTCTTACCTTCCGGATTATTTTTATCTTACGTTCCATTGTCTCACTATTAGAAAACTTACCATCCAAAGATAGTATACCATTCGGTTACACCTATGTATCCAAATGGTTGAGCGCTCCAGTTTTTCAATTACAGGACAACGCATATAAGAGGATATCATTACTCCTAAAGAGGAGCTATGGATTCCATATCTATGAATAACAAGTCTATGCTATCAAGATTCATGTCTCCAACGTACCGGTATGCATACCACTATTGAGATGTGGGTGTCATCCTTTGGCACATCAAAAGACACAAGTCGAGACAACGGGCCCACTATTCATCTCAAGATTAAGATACAATACAAATGACTGTCTAAAGTGAATTGATTTGCCAAGATAGAATTATTAATCTAAATCAATTTACTTTATGTCCCGATCCAACACGTCGTCACCTATGACAACGCGTCAATGTTTCTATTCACGGAGTCCAACTCCGATGGTCAAGACAAACCATCTCCTAGAAGGGATATAGACAACATAAAAATCTTTACATGAATAAAGCGCCCAACTTTATTCCTTCGATTGCGGATCATATGTTTTAAACCGTCACCTTAAGAATCGTGTCTTCCGCATAATCAGTCCATCATATGCCCAATTCTTAAGGTTTAGACTGACAGTCTCAGACTACTGTTTGCTTATCATACATTCAACAAATATGAACGTAAAGAGGACAAGATTTGGTATATATATAAGAATAAATTCTCTATTGATAAAAATGTCTCCAAAAACGTATTACATTTTTACTCCTTAGGGCATACATATCTAACAAGCTCCCACTTGCACTAAGTGAGTAAATACATCAAATTTTGCATCCCCATAGCTTCCACATGCCTCTCGAAGACTCTCCCAGTAAGTGTCTTCGTAAATGGATCAGCTAAGTTGTCCACCGTGACATGCCTGCCCTCAACGAAGTCCTTTATCACATGATACTTCGGATCAATATGCTTACTCTTCTTGTGAAATCTTGGTTCCTTAGCATTAGCTACCGCCGCATTGCTATCACAGTACAGTGATACCGCTTTATCCATACCAGGAACTACCTCAAGATCCCCAAGGAACTTACGGAGCCACACTGCTTCTTTCGAAGCATCACTAGCCGCCACATACTCGGCCTCCATCATTGAATCCGAAGTGCAATCTTGCTTCGCACTTCTCCAACTGATAGCACCGCCACCCAGAGTTAACACAAACCCCAAAGTCGATTTCCTAGAATCCAGACAGGATTGAAAATCTGAATCAGTCTATCCTAGAGGAGTCAAGTCCTCACCCGAATACACAAGCATATTCCCTCGAGTCCTTCTCAGGTACTTGAAAATATGCTTTACCGCAACCCAATGGTTTGGTCCTGGATCTGCTTGAAATTGACTTATAATCCTGACCGCATAGCTAATATCCGGTCGTGTGCAAAGCATGGCATACATGAGACTACTCACTGCCGAAGCATAAGGCACCTTCTTCTTGTATTCTCTTTCTTCATAAGACTTTGGAGAGTCATTCTTAGAAAGAGTAATTCCAGACCTAGATGGTTTCCCACCTTTCTTGGAATCCTACATTGCAAACCTCCTGAGAATTTTATCTATGTAGCCGGCCTATGACAAAGCTATCATTTTGTTCTTCCTATCTCGAAAGATCTAGACACCGAGAACAAAATTAGCCTCACCTAAGTCCTTCATGTCAAACTGCTTGGTCAACCATAATTTGATCGATGACAACGCCCCAACGTCATTGCCAATCAGCAGAATGTCATCCACATAGAGCAGTAGAAAAACCACCTTCCCATCCTTAATGTGTTTGTAAACACAAGGTTCATCCACGTTTTGTGAGAACCCATAAGTCTTGATCACTTGATCAAATCTTATGTTCCAAGAACGAGAAGCCTGCTTAAGTCCATAAATAGACTTCAGCAGCTTACAAACCTTACCCTCTTGACCCGCGACCTTGAACCCGTCTGGATGTTCCATACAGATGGACTCATCAAGATAGCCATTCAGAAAAGCCGTCTTGACATCCATCTGCCAATCTTGTAGTCGAGAGCAGCAGCTATGGACAAGAGAATCCAGATGGACTTAAGCATGGCTACAGGCGAAAAGGTTTCCTCATAATCGATTCCTTCCTTTTGCGTATAACCCTTAGCTACCAGTCTAGCCTTAAAGGTTTCGACGTTTCCATCCACTCCTCTTTTCCTCTTGTAGATCCACTTACACCTTATGGGTTTTACCCCTTCAGGAAGATCCACAAGCTCCTAGACCTGATTAGTCTCCATAGACTTCATCTCTATGTTCATGGCCTCTGTCCAGAGTCTTGAATCAACATCCTCCATAGCTTCTGCGTAAGTTTAAGGATCCCTATCATATTCATCCGGTTCAGCCAAAAAGACCTCCCCATTGAACATATACCTCTCAGGTTGACGCCCGATCCTCCCACTACGCTGAAGCCCCTGAGGTTGTTGTTCAGGTTTGTTTGGTTTTTCTACACCAATCAAAATGGTTTCGTTCAGAACCTCCGCAGTGAACAGATCACCCCTTAACTCCTCAAGCACCACTTTGCTTCGAGGTTTAAAGTCGTCCATGTAACTCTCCTCAAGGAAAGTTGCATTAGATGAAACCACGACTTTATTTTCCTTTGGGTTATAAAAATAACCCCCTTTCGTCCCTTTTGGATATCCTACAAACATGCAAACTTCCGAACGTGCTTCCAACTTATTCAGATCCTTAAACAGGACATGAGCCGGGCATCCCCATATGCGAATATGGTTTAAGGATGTCTTCCGTCTTGTCCACAACTCGTGAGGAGTTTTAGGGACCGATCTTGAAGGCACATTGTTCAAAAGATAACATGCGGTTTGTAGTGCATATCCCCAAAAGGATAAAGGTGGTGATGAATAACTCATCATGGACCTAATCATGTCCAACAAAGTCCTATTCCTTCTCTCCGCTACGTCATTCTGCTGCGGAGTGCCCGACATAGTCAAATGGGATAAAATCCCATTCTCTAACATGTGTCCCAAGAACTCATCAGAAAGGTATTCCCCACCTCGATCAGATCAAAGTGCCTTTATGGGTCTATCCAATTGCTTTTCCACTTCAGCCCAAAACTCCCTGAACTTATCATAAGTTTCCCTTTTGTGGTGCGTTAGGTACACGTACCCATATCTTGAGTAATCGTCAATAAAAGTCACGAAGTACTCCTACCCTCCTCGTGCCCGGATGTTCATTGGTCCGCAAACATCACTATGCACAAGTTCTAGAATCCCTTCGGCCCTATTGCCCATAGACCCATATGGTCTTTTGGTCATTTTACCCTCCAAACAAGATTCACATTGAGGTATAGATTCCACCTTTAAGTGACTTAAAGGTCCATCCCTTACCAACCTTTGAATCCTATTCAGGTTAATATGGCCAAGGCGCAAATGCCAAAGATAAGTCTTATTAGAGTGAGAAGTTTTAAGTCTTTTTGAGTTATTATCATTTATCTCAGCATTAAGCAATAATTCCATCTTAGGTTTGATAAAATATAGATTATTTTGCATCCATCCAGAACAGATAAAAGATTTATTTTTACGAATCACCACTTTTTCATTAAAAGATACCACATAGGAGTCTTTAAATAAAGAAGATACAGAAATTAAATTCCTTTTAAATTTAGGAACATAAAAAAAATCTCGCAAAATTAAATTCCTATAATTATCAAAATAAAGATGGACATCTCCCACTGCTTCCGCTGAGACCAAGGATCCATTGCCCATCCAAAGCGTTAAGTCTTCACACAGCAGACTTCTCGTTTCTTTGAATCCCTGCAGTGAAACACAAACACGATTAGTTGCACTAGAATCTATGACCCATATGTCATTGGATTCCTCAACCAAACAAGTTTCTAAATATAGAAGATCACACCTACCTCCCTTGGAAAGGAAGTCCTTGCAATGCTTCTTTATATGCCCGACCTTACCCTAGAAGAAGCACTTAAGCTTCTTTGGGTTCTTCTTCTTCTTCTTCTTGCTCTTGGTAGCAGGAGGAATAGAAGACTTCCCACTCTTGGCCCGTTGCTTCTTTCATTCCCAGAGTTAGGATTGGAACCAGAAACAGCTACCATATTGGCCTCACCACTAGCAGGAGACTCCCTGATCAGCAGTTCAAACTCCTGTAACTGTTTCATCAGTTCTGTCAAGGTCATATCCCGTCTATTGCTTAAATTAAAAGTAGCTCTAAACGGAATAAATTCCTTAGACAGAGTCTCAAAGACCATAGTCATCTGAGTTTCAGCATCGATGTCGGCTCTATTGGTTTGAGCCTCAGCGAGGTAACCCATGACCAACATCATGTGCTCCTTTACAGATGTCCCCGGTCTTTGTCTACAGTTTAAGAGTTTCCGAAGCGCCCCTTGCTGCTTTGTTATGGCCTGACCTCCAAACATGTCCTCAAGATTATCCAAGATCTGCTTGGCAGTCTCATAATCCTGATGTTGAGCCTGCAGCATGTTGTTCATGCTAGCCATAACATAGTAGCGGGCCTGATCATTAGCATCTTTCCAGCGATCGTATGCTTGGAATTGCTCATTACTTGAGTCTCCCGTAGGCTCGGGAGGACAAGGAGTTGTCAGAACATATTTTAGTTTCTCAAAGGAAAGGACGATGTCCAGGTTCTGTTTCCAGTCGTTATAGTTCTCACCGGTTAATTGGTTTTTGTCAAGTATCGATGATAAAGCGTTTTTAGAAATTTTCAATCTACAATAAAGAATCATATACCAAACATAAGCAAACATATATAATAATTTAGTAAGATAACACAATCATGTAAAATCATACATATGTGTTTATGTGTCAAAACCTTGAAAATATCACAACCTTACAACGATAATTCCCAACTCAAAATTCAACAAGCTCCTAGGCGAGTCATGCTAAATTCAATCAGGAACACGGATCCCCTCCTGATTAATATATGCCATCCAGGACTTGTATGATCCAGCATATACTAATAATCATTTCTTTGGCCATTAATTTTATTAACAGAGCTCCTAGGGGACGTTAATAATAAAATTAACGCGAGTGTATAACCACCGTTTAAATATTTCATCCATGATTTAAAATCACCACCTAGGTGTGTGCAACCATAAATCATACTAAAATACCTTATCCTTTCAGAGATCCAATCTGGTACATGATAGAAATCCCTTCCTAGGGGTCGGGACCACCATGTTCTTCCTATGGACCAACGATGGAGGCCTTAGGTCCTCTCTTCGAAAACCTTCTCCCACTCAATCTTTTGAAGTCAAGGTTTTACTTTAAAATTATGCATGAACAATTTTAATATGAGCGGCACTCCCTATCCTATATGACATGTTATCAATATATATGGTAAGTCATATTATAATGCAGACAAGCAAAACAATCAAGCAAAACTACAAGCAAAATAATAATAACCGTAATATTATGGTTCCACCCTAGAGAATAGAAAACTAAGATTACAAGAGAATAATCGAGACATTTATCGATTCTTCATCCTTCAATCCTCAAGCTATATCCTTCTTCATGTAATATCCATCTTCAAGTCTTCAATCCCGTATGAATCGAATTCTTCATATTTTCGGTCATATCCAAATTTAATGTTTCTTAGAATCGTCCCAAAAATAAAATTAAAACTGCATCGGAAAAATTGCACCTTTTCTGGACACTTGGCTGCTCTCGGTCGGCAGGCCAATCTAGGTGATCGGCCTGCCAGTCTTGCTTCATCAGCCTGCCGATCTGATACATCAGCCTACCAATCCATGCAGGTTCGGCCTGCCGGCAGAGCACCAAAATTTCTGCCCCATTGTCGGCCTGCCGGACCACACGTCCAGCCTGCCGATTTGTGACCTTCGGCCTGCCGAACTATGAGGTCCGGCATGCCGACCGAGCAGAAAACACACATGCCAGAAAATACAATTTTAATGCAATTTATCAATTTTATTTTCAACAATTCAAAAACTTGAAATTAGAGACTCAGGAAATACCTGGAGGCGCCATCATTAATCTTCTAGATCCAACTTCTCGATCCGTGTTCTTCGAATAATTATTTAATTACAAAATTCTTACAAATTAAAAATTAAATAACAATTCCTAGACGAAAATGATAGTCTGCCATCTAATTACATGAAAAATCTAGATACACATTCTAACCTCTAAGGAACCATAACCGGTATTAATTAATTAATAAATAATTGAACAACGATTTAATCAACCATAATTAATTAATAAACATTCACCACATAATCCATGACAACATATATATTATATAGAAACCTAGAGTGCCATCTCTCTATAAAATTCAATTCAAGCATAGGAGAGATTAAGATCACAAAATTTATGCATATAACATGATCACAAACTTGCAAATTTATGTAAAAACCTCGGCTCTGATACTAATTGTTGAAAACAAAGTGCGCAGTAGAATTTTAAAAAAAAAAATTCATCAGAGTAATTTCTAAAACACAAGTTTGACATGTTCTATGTATAAATTAAACAGATCTTACTAACCTCAGTGTACCGAAGAACCTCCGCAACCTATGTAGAGAAGTAACATTCCAGAAGAGCCTCAACCAACTGGTCTTCTTTGCTATTCTCTATCCACAACCGGAGTGAGTGTGGGCTCACACATACAGCTCTTCTACCGGTGACTCTCATTCCAACCAACAGAGAGAACCCAAAGCTAGTGTTTGTGATTTGTGAACAAAAGCTCTCAGGGAGTTTTCAGATGCTCACTAGAAGAGTATCACTCTTAATCTCTCAAATTGATCTGAGTAAATCATAAGGCTCACTCCCTTTATATAGCTATTGGTCCTAGGTCAATTCGTATCAGATTAGGTCTCAAAAACTCAAAAAAAAATCAAGTTCGGATCAATATCTAATAAGATCCGCGTGAAAATGTGTGATCTTATCTACCGCTGATCGACAGGCCGAACATTCTGATTGGCAGGCCAAACAGGCCAGTTTGGCAGGCCAACCACGTCATTCGGCAGGCCGAACTCCTGAGAAAAAATCTCCGCAAATCTTTTATTTTCCACCCGAGATTCTAAAGGATAAAGTCTCAGTTTTGATTCAAATAACCCAATAGAGAAGTTATCTGATCAAAACAAACTTTATCAAGATAATCTCTAAGAAAATAAATCAATTCACAATAATTCTACAAGTTTATCTTGTTCTAATTTGTCCAAAATTAAAACAACCGATAAACAGACAAGAATTATCTGATCGCAATAATTCAACAAGTTTATCTTGAAGTAATTTCCTACAAAATTAATTCAACCGATAAACAGACATGAATTATTTGATTCTCACAAATTTTAAACCAATCTGAAAAATCAGACATAAGTCACCAATTATTGCAAAAGCACGCCGTGTCGTTACAGGATTTTGTGAGCTAGCAAAGGGGACCAAAATGGACCTATAAAGTTCAAGCTCATGATAATTATGAAACCCAATATCCCAGATATATATTTCACACTTATCAACTCCAATGCTACTCCACTAAAAGCTTGGAGCTACACTCTCAAACTTTATAGAATTACGAAGCTCGTGTAGCTAAGTCTCCATGACATATCATAGTGTATCGTATCCCCATATGATCATCCATAATCGGCTTAAGGACAAGTTCTGTCTTACCTATTCGATTATTTTTATCTTACGTTCCATTGTCTCACCATTAGAAAACTTACCATCCAAAGATAGTATACCATTCAGTTACACCTATGTATCCAAATGGTTGAGCGCTCCAGTTTTCCAATTACAGGACAATGCATATAAGAGGATATCATTACTCCTAAAGAGGAGCTATGGATTCCATATCTATGAATAACAAGTCTACGCTATCAAGAGTCATGCCTCCAATGTACCGGCATGCATACCACTATCGAGATGTGGGTGTCATCCTTTGGCACATCAAAAGACACAAGTCGAGACAACGAGCCCACTATTCATCTCAGGATTAAGATACAATACAAGTGACTGTCTAAAGTGAATCGATTTGCCAAGACAAAATTATTAATTTAAATCAATTCACTTTATGTCCTGATCCAACACGTCATCACCTATGACAATGCGCCAATGTTTCTATTCACGGAGTCCAACTCCGATGGTCAAGACAAACCATCTCCCAGAAGGGATATAGACAACATAACAATCTTTACATGAATAAAGCGCCCAACTTTATTCCCTCGATTGCGGATCATATGTTTTAGACCATCACCTTAAGAATCGTGTCTTCCGCATAATCAGTCCATCATATGCCCAATTCTTAAGGTTTAGACTGACAGTCTTAGACTACTGTTTGCTTATCATACATTCAACAAATATGAACTTAAAGAGGACAAGATTTGGTATATATGTAAGAATAAAGTCTTTATTGATAAAAATGTCTCCAAAAACGTATTACATTTTTACTCCTTAGGGCATACATGTCTAACAGATAAGATGTATAATAGTGATATCCATATGTTTGAAATGGTTAGACTTAACTAGGTTATCAAAATGGTTTTGGACCTAGGGCGTTAGATGGGATTTTAATTAGCCAGACATGTGATGTCAAATCCCATATTTATCCAAGAGTTACATAAGATGTAATTGGTAAAGTGTTACCTACCTAAATAACCATACTTTAGATGATAAGCCAAAGCTTACTTAAAGTAAGGTGAAATATGGATCTTGGCCCACTCAAATTACAATTGTTGTGATTGCCAAATTAATATTCAGGGTTATTAATTTGATAAAATCAGTGGGATTTAAATCATGCCTCGTTAAAAATTGTTTAATAAAATGCTAAGTACTCTATGTATATATCAGTTGTAGATAATGGCATCAAACACCACATCTAACTTGTCACTATGAATGATCCTTGAGAAGGATAAGCTCAATGGGACTAACTTCCTTGACTGGTTTAGAAACTTGAGAATTGTTCTTAAGCAAGAAAGGAAGGAATATGTCCTTGATCAACCTATCCCTGATGAACCAGCTGCTAATGCTCCTAGAGCTCAAAAGGATGCTCACAGTAAGCATCTCAATGACTCTATTGATGTCACTTGCCTTGTGCTTAGAAGCATGGAATTAGAGCTTTAGAAGCAAATGATGGAAATGGAGGCTTATACCATGATAGGCCATGTCAAGGAAATGTTCCAAGAGAAAGCTAGAATTGAGAGGTTTGCCACCTTAAAGTTGACTGTTGGCAATTCAGTGAGTCCTCATGTTCTGAAGATGAAGGGTCATCTTGATCATTTGCAGAAACTTGGTCTTGAGATTAGCCAAGAGTTGGCTATTGACATCATTCTCCAATCTTTGACAGATGCTTATGATGGGTTTGTTATGAACTACAACATGCATAATATGGAGAAGACTATTTCTGAGTTGCATGGGATGCTTAAGACTGCTAAATAGAGCATCAAGAACACCAAAGATGTTCTAATGGTTAATAAAGGGAAAGGTATGAAAAGGAAAGGAAAGGTTAAGAGCAAGAATAAGGCTCCCAAGGACTTTAAGAAGCCCAAGCCTAACCCCAAGCCCAATCCTGAACCTAAGGCTAAACCACCAAAGGAAGGAGTATGCTTTTTCTACAATGAGCCTGGTCATTGGAAAAGAAACTACAAGCTCTATTTGGAAAATCTGAAGAAGAATAAGAGTAGTGCAACTACTCCTTCAGGTATTTGTGTTATAGAAGTTAATTTGTCTACTTCTGATTCCTGGGTATTAGATACTAGATCTGGATCTCACATTTGTACTAATGTGCAGGGTCTTAAGAGGAGTAGAATCTTGGCTAAAGGCGAAGTGGACCTATTGTTAGTGATGTGCCCTAGGCCAATTATGTAATGACCACATTTTGACTTCATTACATTTGCATTTAATTAATAAAGAGGCATTTTCATTATTGTTGTTGATTCTAATTCCATGAAAAGTTAATTATGCTTAAGGTCATCAAGTATGTGACTTGATAGTAAAACTCTTAGGTGAAAATTGAATTCTATTATAAATTATCCTTAGTCGGTCATTATTATTGGGATAATAATGAAGGAAGACTAGTATAAAGTTTGACTGATGATTATGTTTTACTTATCATGTGCATGAGATACTAAGTCAACTCATAGATACATATTTGAGAAATGATGTATTGGATCGACCTGCTCTGAGAATACTACATGGATAATTGTCATAAGTGATTCTCATCACAATAGTATTATCCTAGTCCTTTGACCTAAAATTACCATTGTTTCCTGCATGACAAGTTCTATATTTTGACACATTCTAATATTATCTTTAACAAGATGATGGAATGGATTGTTGTTGATTATAGTGAATCATGTGAGGAATATGAGTAATTAAGAAGGAATTTTTCCCTCATTTATTATGAGAAAGATATCCATGGGCCCCTCGATAAGTAGGACTAAAGAAAAATGTATGGCCATACTGGAATGAATTGATAAGGGCAATATCAGTCTACTTAAGATCGGGAAATATATGATTGAATAGTGTAAGGTTGACATAAACCATGCCTTATGTTCAATTAAGGTATCTACTGACAAAAGGACTTTAAAACTTATTGTGGATTAGGTTGTGTCAGATTATTAACATTCGCATAACTTGGGTAATCATAATGTATTGCTAGAGGCCGCTTATGATTTATGGGCCAATAATAAAATTTCAAGCCCACTACCAATGTTATGTGAACCTACAGGGTCGCACACTTAGAACAGACCAAAAACCAATTTTGGGTTTACTATGTCTAGGTTCAATGAACCTGATAATGTCCCGATTCGATGTACTAGTTATGTCTAGGTTAATTGAATCTGACATTATCTAGATTCTTTGAATCATATTTGAATTACTGACATTATCTAGATTCTCTGAATCATATTCTGAATCATATTCGAATTACAGACATTATCTAGATTCTCTGAATCATATTCGAATTACACTTTACCCTAGTTAAAATTTGACTCTATATCGAAGTCAATAGATATATATATATATCCGTTTTAAGGTTTCTAGCCGAATTAAGAATAAAGAAGGCGTTCTATTATTCTAAAAGGTAAGAACATTAAAAACCCTAAAAATTAGAGAGATTCATTTAATGCAAAGGAGAGGGTGCTAGCACACCAATTCGTTTTGAGAGAGTCTATTCATGTGGATACCTGTAGAGGGCGTTGCTCTAAGTAACAATGTCTTAATCCGATCCCGAATACAAAAAGCTCGAGTTAGGGTGTCATCGGAATGAACCCGCTCTCCTCCTTCCAAAAATCTTGCCCCTTTTTTTGTTATCCTAGTCAGATTCTATGGCTTTCCTATCAATCTAATCAAATTACATGGATCCTGCGAGGGTTTTGTGCGAATTAATTTTAATTTTCTGATGCTTATTTGAATCACAAAATCCAACAAAACCCAACACCTATGAGTTAGAAATGGGGCAAGAGTTGCTGCTTTAGCTGTAGGTACATATGAGTTGACTTTGCCTAGTGGACTTGTTTTAAGTTTAGAAAATTGTTATTATGTACCTGCTATGAGTAGGAATATTATTTCTGTTTCTTTTTTGGACAAGAAAAATTTTGAGTTTATTATTAGGAATAATAAATGCTCCATTTACCGTGATAACATTTTCTATGGATATGCTCCACGAACGAATGGTCTTTATATTCTAAATATTGAAAACAAAAATGAAGTACAAAATCAACTTGGTAAAAGTATTAAAGCACTTCGATCAGATTGAGGTGGTGAATACTTAAACCAGGAATTTATTGATCATCTTAGAGATTGTAGGATAGTCTCACAATTAACTCCACTAGGAACACCACAATGGAATGGTGTGTTTGAACGGAGAAATCGAACTTTATTGGATATGGTTCTATCTATGATGAGTCAGTTAGATCTTCCAATATCCTTTTGGGGATATGCTTTGGAAACTGCTGCGTTCATACTGAACAGAGTTCCATCAAAGCAGTTCGAAGACACCATATGAGATATGGACTGGGAAGTTGCCTAGTTTGTCTTTTCTTAAGATTTGGGGATGTGAGGCTTATGTGAAGCGTCAAATTTCAGATAAATTGGCACCCAAATCAGACAAATGCCTTTTTGTGGGATATCCTAAAGAAACTAAAGGATATTACTTCTACAATGCTTCTGAGAACAAAGTGTTAGTTGCTCGGAATGGTGTCTTTTTAGAAAGAGAATTCATTTCTAAAGGAACCAGTGGGAGTAAAGTTCAACTTGAATAAATTCAAGAACCACAAAATAGCATTGAACCACCTGTGGAATCTCAACTAGATCTACAAGTAGTTGTTGAGCCTACAAAAGTAGCATAAGGCCCGAGGAGGTCTAGTAGGACACATCAGAGCCCTAAGAGATGTGGATTTCTCTTAACTAATAATAATGATGTGATAATTGTGGATCAAAATGAGCCCACATCTTACCAAGAGGCCATGAATAGTCCTGACTATGATAAATGGCTAGAAGCCATGAACTTAGAGATGCAATCCATGTATGATAATCAAGTATGGACTTTGATTAATCCGCTTGATGGTTTAAAGACTATTGGGTGCAAATGGGTTTTCAAAAGGAAAACAAACATGGATGGCAATGTGCATACCTTTAAGGCAAGACTGGTTGCAAAAGGTTTCAAGCAAACACATGGTATAGACTATGATGAAACTTTTTCACCAGTTGCTATGCGTAAATCCATTTGGATTCTCCTCGCCATAGCTGCATACTATGATTATGAGATTTGGCAAATGGATGTCAAAACAACATTTCTTAATGGAAACCTAATTGAGGATGTGTATATGACACAATCAGAGGGTTTTGTTAGTCGTGAGAATTCTGGAAAGTTTTGCAAGCTTCAAACGTCCATTTATGGATTGAAGCAAGCATCTCGGAGTTGGAATCTTCGTTTTGATGAAACAATCAAAGAGTTTGGTTTCATAAATAATGAAGATGAGCCTTGTGTTTACAAGAAGGTTAGTGGGTGGGCACTAGTCTTTCTAGTGCTATATGTTGATGACATATTACTCATTAGAAACGATATCCCTACTCTACAAAATGTTAAATCATGGTTAGGGAATTGTTTCTCAATTAAAGACTTAGGTGAAGTTGCCTATATTCTAGGCATCAAGATCTATAGGGATAGATCTAAGAGGCTTATTGGCCTAAATTAGTGTACATACATTGACAAGGTATTGAATAGGTTTAGTATGCAAGATTCTAGGAGGGGATTCTTGCCAATGTCACATGGAATTAGTCTCAACAAGACTCAGTGTCCAATGACACAGGATGAGCAAGACCGCATGAATAAGATTCAGTATGCTTCTGCCATTAGATCTATCAAGTATGCTATGTTATGTACTCGACCTAATGTCTTATATGCCTTAAGCATAACAAGCATATACAAATCAGATCCAAGTGAAAGTCACTAGACAGCAGTCAAGAATATCCTTAAATATCTGAGAAGAACTAAGGATGCATTCTTACTGTATGGAGGAAAGAAAGATGAGCTTGTAGTAAGTGGTTACATAAATGCCAGCTTCCAATCTAACAACGATGACTTTCGATCGCAGTCAGGCTATGTGTTCTGTTTGAATGGAGATGTAGTGAGCTGGAGAAGTTCAAAGTAAGACACCGTTGCTGATTCTATAACAGAAGCTGAGTATATAGCCACCTTAGAAGCAACTAAGGAAACAGCTCCAGTAGACTTGTATTGTGATAATAATGAGGCCATAGCATAGGCTAAGGAACCTAGATCACATCAGCGATCCAAACACATACTCAGGCGTTATCATGTCATTCAAGAAATCATTGAGAGAGGAGACGTGAAGATATGCAGAGTACCTACAAATAAAAATGTTGCTGATTCACTCAGTAAGCCTCTTCCACAACCTAAGCATGAGAGTCATACTACGTCAATGGGTATTAGATACAATATTGATTGGGGCTAGTGCAAGTGGGAGATTGTTAATGATGTTCCCTAGGCCAATTATGTAATAACCACATTTTGATTTCGTTACATTTGTATTTTATTGGCATTTTCATTATTGTTTTTTATTCTAATTCCATGAATAGTTTATTCTGCCTAAGGTCATCAAGTATGTGACTTGATAGTAAAACTCTTAGGTGAAAATTGAATTCTATTCTAAATTATCCCTAGTCGATCATTATTATTGGGATAATAATGAATGAAGACTAGTATGAAGTTTGACTGATGATTATGTTTTACTAATCATGTGTATGAGATACTAAGTCAACTCATAGATACATATTTGAGAAATGATGTATTGGATCGACCCGCTATGAGAATTCTGCATGGATAATTGTCATAAGTAATTCTCATCACAATAGTATTATCCTAGTCCTCTGACCTGAAATCACCATTGTTTCCTACATGACAAGTTCTATATTTTGACACATTCTAATATTATCTTTAACAGGATGATGGAATGGATTGTTGTTGGATATAGAGTGAATTATGTAAGGAATATGAGTGATTAAGAAGGAATCTGTCCCTCATTTATTATGAGAAAGATATCTATGGGTCCCTCGATAAGTTAGACTGAAGAAAAATGTATGGCCATACTGGAATGAGTTGATAAGGGCTATCAATATCAGTCTACTTAAGATCGAGAAATAACATGATTGAATAATAATAAGGATGACATAAACCATGCCTTATGTTCAATCAAGGTATCTACTGACAAAAGGACTTTAATACTTATTGTGGATTAGGTTATGTCAGATTATTGACATTCGCATAACTTGGGTAATCATAATGTCTTCTTAGAGGCCGCTTATGATTTGTATGCTAGAAACAGAATTTCAAGCCCATTACCAATGTTATGTGAACCTACAGGGTTGCACACTTAGAACAGACCAAAAACCAATTTGGGGTTTACTGTGTCTAGGTTCAATGAACTTGATAATGTCTAGATTTGATGTACTAGATATGTCTAGGTTCATTGAATCTGACATTATCTAGATTCTCTGAATCATATTCGAATTACAGATATTGTCTAGATTCTCTGAATCATATTCGAATTACAAACATTGTCTAGATTCTCTGAGTCATATTTGAATTATAGTTTACCCTAGTTAAAATCTGACTCTATCTCGAAGTCAATAGATATATATATCTATTTTAGGGTTTCTAGCCAGATAAGATGAGAAGAGGCATTCTCTTATTCTAAAAGGCAGAAAACATTAAAACCCTAAAAATTAGAGAGAGTCATTTAATGCAAGGAGAGGGTGCTAGCACACCAATTTATTTTTGAGAGAGTCTGTTCGTGTGGATACCTACAGAGGGCATTGCTCTAAGTAACAATGTCTTAATCCGATCCCAAATATGAAAAGCTTGAGTTAGGGTGTCACCGGAGTGAACCCGCTCTCTTCCTCCATAACTCTTACCCATTTTCTCATCCTAGTAAGATTTTATGACTTTCTTGTCAATCTAATCGAATTGCATGGATCTTGTGAGCGTTTTGTGGGAATTAATTTTTAATTTCTGCTGCTTATTTGAATCACAAAATCCAACAAAACCCAACAGGTAGAGCTTTAGTGGGTTGATAAGCTTGGAAGAATTTGTTAGGCAATATGAGTCATGTTTTGTTCTCCTCTCTGTTTTAAGTATTTTGCAAAAAGAATCATTTTAAGTATTTTGCAAAATGAATCATCTCATTTGGAGTTTAAATTTATGATATTTCAAAGATTGAAGTTTCATGTGAGAAATAGAAAGAGCACTAGTTGGAGACAAAAGAGAGAAAAAGAGAGTAATGGTTCAATGTAATGAGAGGAAGAAAAGAAAGAAAAATAAAGAAAAGAAAAGGAAAAGAGAAAATTATAAGGTTGGTCCTTTTGTAAACTATGAAATTTTAAATTAAAGCCCAATACAAATGATATGTTCTATATTTTGCTCAGAAACATTTACACTAACACAGTTATACAAACACATGTAACTGAAAAAAAAAATTTACAGTTTTCACAACAATGAGTCTTTCTACTATGAGAAAAATTAATTCAAAAATAATATTA
Organism: Artocarpus heterophyllus; assembly: GCA_025403435.1. Taxonomy (NCBI): domain Eukaryota; kingdom Viridiplantae; phylum Streptophyta; class Magnoliopsida; order Rosales; family Moraceae; genus Artocarpus; species Artocarpus heterophyllus. The sequence continues at coordinate 28,955,516 of CM046345.1, read as the reverse complement.
TAACTGAAAAATTAATTAAAAATTTTCAACTAATTAAAACTAACAACAGATTAAATTAATTAATCTTAATTAACTTATTTAGGTGTTATAAGTATTGAGAGACATTCTCACAGAAATTTTGTGTTACGCTCTTTCTGCCTTGGATGTCTATCTATCTACAACCACACTCATCATAAAAAGACAGACACAATATATAGAAAATATCTCTCTTAAAAAGTAAGTTGCTTGATTCACTCCATTCATTACAATATTAGAAATATTATGAATTTCCAAAATGATATTCCAAATAAAAACCCGATATTGACTTTTGGTCCATGCACCATTATTGAAGCCTCAAAGTCTATCATGTTATTTATAGAACATTTGAAATCTTGTTGCTATATGCCAAAGACTATACTATTTTTATAGCTCACCACCCTGACAAATTCACTATGCCCTTTGGCTCTTCAACAAAAACCAAGGAAAAAATTAACAAATTTCACTACGTAATGACTAATCAGATTGCAAGAGAATAAAAAACTATCCTATTATTGTTTTTTAATCACGAGTAGAAACCTATCAAAGTACAAATGAAAGAGCCAGCTATATCAGTTTAGTTTTGTCAACTAGATCCTATAGATGGGCATAAAACTACCATCCTACTTAATCCCATTTTGAGAAATAGCATCAAATAACATAGTTTGTCTTTAATATAAGTAAACAATATACTTTTAAAAATATTTGAATACATTACATTTTAGAATCACGTGCTCTTTTTAAACACTTAGATTTTCAATTTTATGCTCTTTTTCTTTTCAATTTTGTTTTGCATTCTCTTTCTACTACTGCGTATTTCTCTCTATGTCATTTTATAAAAAAATAAATTTCATTTTAACTAAATTGGACTATTTTCTAAACACTATTGCATTTTAGTCTATTTATTTTTATTCTCAATTAGTTATGGTCTAATTTCCTCCTTCTCCCATTAATTTTCCTAAGTGATAGGAATATTTGTCTCTGAAAGATTAATGGGAAAAATACAACAACTGCTGCTTGCTTAGATTTTTAATTTGATTTTTTAATCATTTGAATATCCTACATTTTAAGAAAACATCACATTGGTACCCTATTATTTAGAACAAAAATTGTAGCAAATATCAGAATTTGTTATCACTTTGCAAACAATGTCAAAAGTTTTAAAAATGTGAAATAAATTGCATATTCAAATAATTCAGTATTTTAAAGTAAACAAAAACCCAAAGTGTTTTTTTGTCTTATTTCTCTCTCCCCATGTTTCTCACACTCCCCCTTTCTCTCTCTTCTTTCTCTCTCAATGCTGGGCAACAAAGCCACCTCCCAACCCAGTCATCATCGTCCACGTCTATGCCACCGTAGCCGATGTTGGAGCATCAAGAAGAGAGATGACAACATAACACCAGACAAGAAGCATTGATGAGTAGAGAGTGAACTCTGATGGAGATTGTGCTCATGATTGAGAAAATTAGCGAAAATTTTGACGTTGACGGCGGCAGAGTTAGGTGATGATCTCCTTAGGTTTTTATTCATGCTGGTTTCTGAGTTGACTAAAGGCGGCTATATTCACTAACGCATGATGGACAAGGAATAGAGACAGCGGTGACGGTGGCGTGGCTATGTTGTAGATCTGACGGTAATAAGCGATGAACGAGCATGTGGTTACTAGTGTCATAGAGATCGACTCAACTTGTAATACCCCACAAGCTAACTAATGAGCTCGTATAAAGCTTATTTAGTTAGGATAAGAAGTATTAACCTTTCAATTGCATTTTAAGTGCTATGGTTCACTTAATATATTTATTTCAGTATAAAAGAGTTTTGAAACTATTGTCTCATTCATTTTCTTATTTACAATATATACATTATTCAAACTTAGTAATACGAACAAAACTATACTATCACATCCAAACTTAGTAACATGTGTTTGTTCACAAAAACCATAACCAAGCTGCTAAGTTTTACAAAACAGAGCTCCAATAAACATTTCAAAAGCTGCTCTAAACATGGCATATGAACAAATCTCCACCCGATAGCTCGGATACTCAGTCAACCCCTAACCCTGTACATGCTCACATGCATCATAAGAACTATAATGAGCTAAAAAGCTTAGTAAGCAGAAACTAATGCATGAACATGAATATTGAATAAGAATGCAATCAGATATTTTCTTTTGTAAGATTTCTTTCAACAATTCTTTCTTCCTTTGGGTACCCTTGGAGTGTGATACTTAACAAGAAATGATAGGACGTGGTGTTTGGAACCTATTTATCATAATTTGGCCAATGTAGTAATATTAATATGGGTTTTCCATCTTGGTCATTAGACCTCAGGTATTTGTTATATTCAGTCTCAATGTTTGTGGCTTTTCTTATCTTGGTTTTTCAACCTCAAAGTATTTACCACCCTTTGTTAGGTCCGTCGGTACCACGCACATCTTGTGCTTAACTGACAACCAATTAAGCACCAAACCCCTATTTTAGTTAAAAATCTTATTCCCTCTTGATCATATCACATGTCCTAATATAAATGCCATGAATCATGAATGCATTTCAACAAACTATAGCATTCCCAAATAACAATAGACCAATCAATGCACCTTAAAACATAACATGACATAGTTCTTGTGATGTAGTAAATAATAGTTTCTACTTACCTAGAGTCCAATTTGTGGTGAGTGAAAAGGTCAGTCCTTTTAGAAGATAAGATGTGCTTAAGGCCTTTTAGGGCTTGGTGTTAGGGATTTACTGGAGGTTAAAACTCTTGATTTTCAAGCTCAAAATGGTGAAAACTTGGGGCTAGTTTGTTTTACATGAATTTTTGTGGTCTTGTTTAAGTTTTTTGTGAGCTTTAGGACATAGAAATAGAGAGAAAGAAGTGGGAAGAGTGCTAGATGTTTTCAGAATTGTTTGACAAAGATAGAGGCAAAATGAACATTCTAGTTCATTTGAGTTAGGTTAAATTAGGTGAGTGAAGAAAGAAGCTTACTAGGGTGCTTTTGCCATCCTTTTCTTGGTTTTGACATGTGGAAAGAGTGTTGAGTAAGAGGATTTAGGTAATAGCTAGCCACTTAAATCTAGCACAAGCAAGAGTAATTCAATTTGCTATAACCTAGTCAACAAATCAATCAAATTGCACCATTTTGAATACTTTCAATTCCAAACAAATTTCTCTATTTCAAATATATAAATGGGCAAAATAATTAGTTTAGAATGCATTTGAAATGGACAAACACTTTCCAATCAATTCGTAACTGTTTAGCACACCAATCTTCTTTACCGAGAAAATGAGCTTTTCATTGCAATTAGAACTTTTTAAAAATATGTTAAATCATATATTAATAATTCAATGTCATATTTCTTTAATATAAACATGTTTATGTATGATTCAATCTGATAAATAATAAGTATTCATGATCGCAAGATATGCTTTCTATATACTCAAAATTCAATAATGTGTGTTCGTTAAAATGCATAGATATACAAGATGTTTATTACTGGCTAATTGTGAGTTAATTAGGCATTATAATCCTCTCCTCCTTATAAAATTTTGTCTTCGAAATTTGACATACCGAATAGTTTCCATCTCTCCTCTCTTTCCCAAGTGGCTTCTTCTATTGAATGATTCCTCCATAAAACCTCGACTAGTTGAATCTTCTCAGTCCTTAACTCCTTTTCTTTTCTATCAAGGATCTATACTAGTTTCTCTTCATATGCCAAATCAAAAGTTATTTCCAATGGCTCATAACTTAAAACATGCGGGAGATTTGGAAGGTATTTCTTGAGCATGGACACGTAGAAGAAATCATGTACACTGGATAATGAAGGAGATAAGGCCAATCTATGTGCTCTATCACCAGCCCTTTCAAGGTTTTCAAATAGGCCAACATACCTTAGGCTTAGCTTTCCTCTTTTCCTAAACTTGTGACACCTTTCATTAGGGCGACCTTTAGGAATACATGATCCCTAACAGTAAACTCTAAATATTTTCTTCTTTTATCTGCATAGGTTTTTTGTTTACTTTGTGTTGTTCTCATTTTATCACGTATCTTTTCTACTGCCTTAGTAGTTTTTTGGTACCATCTCTAAACTGAGCAATTCCCTTTCTCCAACTTCATCCCATTGAACTAGAGATCTACATTTTCTTCCATTCAATGCTTCATAAGGTGCTGTTCTAATTGTCGCTAGGTAACTGTTGTTGTAAGTAAATTCCACTAGAGGAAGCTTTGCATCCCAACTCCCTTGCAAATCAAGCATAAAAGCTCTTAACATATCTTCCAATGTTTGAATTACCCTTTCAGACTGTCCATCACTTTGAGGATGAAATGTTGTACTAAATGCAAGCTTTGTTCCCATAGCTCTATGTAAACTCTTCAAAAGTACAAATGTGAACTTAGGATCTCTATCAGATACTATCGAAACAAGCACTCCATGTAATCTGATTATCTCTTTGATATACAATTGAGCATACTAGTCCATGGTATGAGTAGACTTCACTAGAAGAAAATGGGCTGACTTGGTTAACTTATCCACAACCACCCATATGGAATTAAATCCTTTTTGAGTTCTAGGCAATCCAAGTACAAAGTCCATTGTGATGTGTTTCCATTTCCACTTTGGAATCAATAAAGACTTCAGTAACCCTATTGATCTTTGATGTTCAACCTTAACTTGTTGACAAGTTAAGTATTCAGCCACAAACTTTGCTACATCTTTCTTCATTCTAGGCCACCAATAATGCTGCTTTAAATCTCTATATATTTTTGTGCTACCTAGGCGTACTGAATAAGGAGTCATATGTGCTTCTTTCAAGATGTCTTCTTTAATGGCTTTAACAGATGGCATACACAACCTCCCTCTATATCATATAATCCCATCTTCAAAAACTGAGAAGTTTGGTCTCTGTCACACATCAGTTTTGTTTCTCAACCCAATCAAATACTTATCCACCTTTTGGCCTTGTTTAATTTTATCTTGTAGCATACGTTGCAATACTAGGGCTGACAATCTACTCGTTATTCCTTTTGGGACTATTTCAAGCTTTAACCTTTGTAAATCCAATAATATTGACTTTTGAATGACATGAAGGGATGACATTGATTTTCTGCTCAAGGCATCAGTGACGACATTTGCTTTACTAGGATGATAATTGATTACACAATCATAGTCTTTCACAAGTTCCAACCATCTATGTTGCCTCATATTCAACTACTTCTAGGTGAAGAAGTATTTTAGAATCTTATGGTTAGTATAAATCTCACATTTCTCATCATACAGGTAGTGTCTCTAGATTTTCAAAGCAAAAAAAATAGCAGCAAGTTTCAAATCATGAGTTGGATAATTCTTTTCATACACTTTTGGTTGCCTTGAGGCATACGCAATTACCTTCCCATTTGCATTAACACATAGCCTAAACCACTCTTGGATGCATCACTATACACCATAATTCTACTAGTTCTTGTTAGAATGGTAAGCATCGGAGCTGTGATTAACCTATGCTTCATAAGCATTAGTCCACTAGAATTTCACATTCTTTCAATGTTAAGAGAGTGGCTATTTTAGAGAATTCCTTAATCGAAGCTATGATTAGCCTATGCTTCACAAGCATTAGTCCACTAGAATTTCACATTCTTTCAATGTTTAGAGAGTGGCTCTTTTAGAGAATCCCTCAACAAGTCCTCCATAGTACCCCACCAATCCTAAAAAGCTTTTAACTTCTAATACATTCGTTGGTGTTGGCCAGTTAGCAACAGCTTCCACTTTAGCTGGATCAATAGAAATTCCATTCTTAGACACTATATGTCCTAGGAATGCCACTTGTCCTAGCCAAAATTCACACTTCTTAAATTTGGCATACAACTTTTTTTCTTTAAGAACTTGCAACACAATTCTTAAGTGTTCTTCGTGTTCCTCCTTACTCCAACAAAAGATCAAAATGTCATCAACAAATATAATCATAATTTTATCAAGAAACTGCTTAAACACCCTATTAATTAAGTCCACAAAAGTAGTGGGGGTATTTGTTAAACCAAAAGGCATCACTAAAAATTTATAATGCCCAAACCTTATTCTAATGGCAGTCTTTTGCACATCTTTTTCTTTGATCTTCAATTGATGATATCCTCTCCGCAAATCAATTTTTGAGAAAATAGAAGGACCATGTAATTGATCAAACAAATCATCTAACCTTGATAGTGGATACTTATTCTTAGTGGTCACCTTGCTTAACTCTCAATAATCATCCTTCTTATTTACAAATAACACAGGTGCTCCCCAAGGAGAATAACTAAGGCATCAAGCAATACATACAATTGCACCTTTAACTCCTTTAATTCTGTTGGTGCCATTCTACAAGGTGTTTTGGAAATTGGTGCAGTTCCTACTACAAGATCAATTACAAACTCAATCTCTTAATCAGATGGCAATCCTAGTAAGTCATCTAAGAACACTCCTAAGAACTATTTGTTGGAAAAATAGTACGCAGCGGAATTTTAAAAATTTTATATCAGAGTATTTTCCAAAACACAAGTTTGACATGCTATATGCATAAATTAACCAGATCTTACTAACCTATGAATGCTAAAAAGCTCCTGTAATCTGTGAAGAGAAGTAATGTTCCAGAAGAGCCTAAACCAACTGGTCTTTTTTGCTATTCTCTATCCACGATCGGAGTGAGTGTGGGCTCAAATGTACAGCTCTTCCACCATGTGACTCTCCTTTCAACCACTTGAAAAAACCCAAAGCAAGTGTTCGTGATTTGTGAGCAAGAGCTCTCAGGGAGTTTACAGATTCTCACCAGCAGAGTATCACTCTTAATCTCTCATTTGATCTAAATAACTCTTAAAACATACTCCCTATTTATAGAGATTGGGTCTAGGGTCAGTCCTTATCAGATTAGGTCTCAAAATTTTGAATCAAAATCAAATTCGGATCAATATCTAATAAAATCCGTGTGAAAACACGTAATCTTATCCCTCGCACATCGCCAGGCTGAACTTGCCCATTGGCAGGCCGAACTTGAGGATCGGCATGCCAAACTACCAAAAAAATATCTCAACGAATCTTTTATTTTCTACTCGAGATACTATAGGATAAAGTCTCAGTTTTAATTCAAATAACCTAATAGAAAAGTTATCTAATTAAAACAACTTTATCTAGATAATCTCTAGTAAAATAAATGAATTCCTAATAATTCTACAAGTTTATCTTGATTTAATTTATTCAAAATTAAATCAACCAATAAACAGACAAGAAATATTCGATCCTAATAATTCAACAAGTTTATCTTGAACAAATTTTATCACAAAATTAATTCAACTCATAAACAGACATGAATTATCTGATTCTTTCGAATTTTAACCAATCTTATAAATCTAACATAAGTCACCAATTATTGGAAAAGCAAGCCGTATCGTTATAGATTTTGTTAGCTAGCGAAGGGGACCAAATAGACCTATATAGTTCAAGCTCTTGATAATTATGAAACCCAATATCCTAGATATACATTTTATAATTATCAACTCCAACGCTATTCTACTAAAAACTTGGAGCTGCACTCTCAAACTTTATCGAATTACGAAGCCCGTATAGCTAAGTTTCCATGACATATCAAAGTGTATCATATCCCCATATGATAATCCATAATCAGCTTAAGGACAAGTTCTATCTTACCTTCCCGCTTATTTTTATCTTATGTTTTATTATCTCACCATTAGAAAACTTACAATCCAAAGATAGTATACCATTCGGTTACACCTATGTATCCAAATGGATGAGCGCTCTAGTTTTTCAATTACAAGATAACGCATATAAGAGGATATCGTTACTCCTAAAGAGAAGCTATGGATTCTATATCTATGAATAACAAGTCTACGCTATCAAGAGTCATGCCTCCAACGTACCGACATGCATACCACTATTGAGATGTGGGAGTCACCCTTTGGTACATCAAAAGACACAAGTCAAGAAAATGGGCCCACTATCCATCTCAAGATTAAGATACAATACAAATAATTGTCTAAAGTGAATCAATTTGCCAAGACAGAATTATTAATCCAAATCAATTCACTTTGTGTCCCGATCCTATACATTGTCACCTATGACAACGTGCCAATGTTTCTATTCATGGAGTCCAACTCCGATGGTCAAGACAAACCATCTCCCTTTAGGGATATAGACAACATAACAATCTTTGCATGAATAAAGTGCCCAACTTTATTCCCTCGATTGCGGATCATATGTTTTAGACCGTCACCTTAAGAATCGTGTCTTCTACATAATCAGTCCATCATATGCCCTATTCTTAAAGGTTTAGACCGACAGTCTCAGACTACTATTTGCTTAACATACATTCAACACATATGAACATAAAGAGGACAAGATTTGGTATATACAAATGAATAAATTCTTTATTGATAAGAATGTCTCCAAAAATGTATTACATTTTTACTCCCTAGGGCATACATATCTAACAATTCTGTCCTTGGAGGGTAAGTTTTCCGATGGTGAGATAATGGAATGTAAGATAAAACTTATCCTTAAGCCGATTATGGATAATCCTATAGGGATACGATACACTATGATATGTCATGGAGACTTAGCTATACGGGCTTCGTAATTCTATGTAGTTCGAGAGTGCAGCTTCAAGCTTTTAGTGGAGTAGCATTGGAGTTGATAATTATGAAATGTATATCTAGGATATTGGGTTTCATAATTATCAAGAGCTTGAACTATATAGGTCTATTTGGTCCCCTTCGCTAGCTAACAAAATCTATAACGATACGGCTTGCTTTTCCAATAATTGGTGACTTATGTTAGATTTATAAGATTGGTTAAAATTCGAAAGAATCAGATAATTAATGTCTGTTTATGAGTTGAATTAATTTTGTGATAAAATTAGTTCAAGATAAACTTGTTGAATTATTAGGATCGAATAATTCTTGTCTGTTTATTGGTTGATTTAATTTTGAATAAATTAAATCAAGATAAACTTGTAGAATTATTAGGAATTCATTTATTTTCCTAGAGATTATCTAGATAAAGTTGTTTTAATTAGATAACTTTTCTATTAGGTTATTTGAATTAAAACTGAGACTTTATCCTATAGTATCTCGAGTAGAAAATAAAAGATTCGTTGAGATGTTTTTTTGGTAGTTTGGCATGCCGATCCATAGCTTCTCTTTAGGAGTAATGATATCCTCTTATATGCGTTATCTTGTAATTGAAAAACTGGAGCGCTCATCCATTTGGATACATAGGTGTAACCGAATGGTATACTATCTTTGGATTGTAAGTTTTCTAATGGTGAGATAATAAAACATAAGATAAAAATAATCGGGAAGGTAAGATAGAACTTGTCCTTAAGCTGATTATGGATTATCATATGGGGATATGATACACTTTGATATGTCATGGAAACTTAGCTATACGGGCTTTGTAATTCTATAAAGTTTGAGAGTGCAGCTCCAAGCTTTTAGTAGAGTAGCGTTGGAGTTGATAATTATGAAATGTATATCTAGGACATTGGGTTTCATAATTATCAAGAGCTTGAACTTTATAGGTCTATTTTGGTCCCTTTTGCTAGCTCACAACATCCTGTAATGATACGGCGTGCTTTTTCAATAATTGGTGACTTATGTCGGATTTATCATATTGGTTTAAAATTTGAAAGAGTCAAATAATTCATGTTTGTTTATTGGTTGAATTAATTTTGTAATAAAATTAATTTAAGATAAATTTGTTGAATTATTAGGATCAGATAATTCTTGTATGTTTATCGGTTGATTTAATTGGATAAATTAGATCAAGATAAACTTATAGAATTATTGTGAATTGATTTATTTTCTTAAAGATTATCTTGATAAAGTTTGTTTTGATCAGATAACTTCTCTATTGGGTTATTTGAATCAAAACTGAGACTTTATCCTATAGAATCTCGTGTGAAAAATAAAAGATTCGCGGATATATTTACGCGGCAGTTTGGCCTACCGTTCTACGTGTTCGGCTTGCCGATGGGGCCTGTTCGGCCTGCTGATCAGCGAGAGATGAGATTACATATTTTCACGGGGATCTTGTCAGATATTGATCCGAACTTGATTCTGTTTCGAGTTTTTGAGACCTAATCTAATAAGGACTGACCCTAGGACCAATCGCTATATAAAGGGAGTAAGTCTCATGAGTTACTCAGATCAATTGAGAGATTAAGAGTGATACTCTTCTGGTGAGCATCTGAAAACTCCCTGAGAGCTATTGTTCACAAATCACGAACACTAGTTTTATGTTCTCTCGATTGGTTGGAAAGAGAGTCACCAGTGGAAGAGCTGTACGTGTGAGCCCACACTCACTCCGGTCGTGGATAGAGAATAGCAAAGAAGACCAGTTGGTTGAGGCTCTTCTGGAACGTTACTTCTCTTCGCGGGTTACGGAGGTTCTTCGACACACAAAGCTTAGTAAGGTCTATTTAATTTATACATATAGCATGCCAAACTTGTGTTTTGGAAAAATACTCTGATGTTAAAATTTTTTAAATTCCCGCTGTGCACCTCACACTGGTTTTCCAACAAGTATACCATTTGGTTACACCTATGTATCCAAATGGTTGAGCGCTCTAGTTTTTCAATTACAGGATAACGCATATAAGAGAATATCACTACTCCTGAAGAGGAGCTATGAATTCCTTATCTATGAATAACAGGTCTACGCTACCAAGAGTCATGCCTCCAACGTACAGGCATGCATACCACTATTAAGATGTAGGTGCCACCCTTTGGTACATCAAAAGACACAAGTCAAGACAATGAGCCCCACTATTAATCTCAGGATTAAGATACAATACAAATGATTGTCTAAAGTGAATCGATTTGCCAAGACATAATTATTAATCCAAATCAATTCACTTTATGTCCTGATCTAACACATCGTCACCTATGACAACGTGCCAATGTTTCTATTCACGGAGTCCACCTCCAATGGTGAAGACAAACCATCTCCCAATAAGAATATAGACAACATAACATTCTTCTCATGAATAAAGTGCCCTACTTTATTCCCTCAATTGTGGATCTTATGATTTAGATCATCACCTTAAGAATCGTTTCTTCTGCATAATCTGTCCATCATAGCCCAATTCTTCAGGTTTAGACTGACAGTCTCAGACTTTTGTTTGCTTAACATACATTCAACAAATATGAACATAAAGAGGACGAGATTTGGTATATAAACAATAAATAAATTCTTTATTGATAAAAATATCTCCAAAAACTTATTGCATTTTTACTACTTAGGGTATACATGTCTAACAATCTCCCACATACACTAAGTGAGTAAATATGGCAAATCTCGCATCCCCATAGCTTCCACATACCTCTCGAAGACTCTCCCAGTAAGTGTCTTCATAAATGGATCAGCTAAATTATCCTCTGATGCGATGTTGCACACCGTGACATGCCCGACCTCAACTAAGTCCTTTATCATGTGATACTTTCGATCAATATGCTTACTCTTCCTGTGAAATCTTGGTTCCATAGCATTAGCTACCACCGCACTGTTATCACAGTACAATGATACCACCTTATCCATACCAGGAACTACCTCAAGATCCCCAAGGAACTTGCAGAGCCACACTACTTCTTTCAAAGCATCACTAGCTGCCACATACTCGGCCTCCATTGTTGAATCCGAAGTGCAATCTTGCTTGACACTTCTCAAACTTATGGCACCACTACCAAGAGTAAACACAAAATCTAAAGTCAATTTCCTAGAATCCAGACAAGATTGAAAATCTGAGTCAGTATATCCTAAAGGAGTTAAGTCCTCACCCGAGTACACAAGCATATACCCTCGAGTCCTTATCAGGTACTTGAAAATATGCTTAACCGCAACCTAGTGGTTTGGTCCTAGATCTACTTGAAATCGACTTACAATATCGACCGCATAACAAATATCTAGTTGTGTGCAAAGCATGGCATACATGAGATTACCCACAGCCGAAGCATAAGGCACCTTCTTCATGTATTCTCTTTCTTCATCAGACTTTGGAGAGTCTTTCTTAGAAAGAGTAATTTCAGACCTAGATGGTTGCCCACCTTTCACAGAATCCTGCATTGCAAACCTCTTGAGAATTTTATCTATGTAGCTAGCCTGGGACAAAGCTATCATTTTCTTCTTCCTATCCCAAAAGTTTTGGATACCGATAACAAAATTAGCCTCACCTAAGTCCTTCATGTCAAATGGCTTGGTCAACCATAATTTGACCGATGACAACGTCCCAATGTCATTGCTAATCAGCAGAATGTCATCTACATAGAGCAGTAGAAAAACCACCTTCCCATCCTTTATGTGTTTGTAAACACATGGCTCATCCACATGTTGTGAGAACCCATAAGTCTTGATCACCTGATCAAATCTTATGGTCCAAGAATGAGAGGCATGCTTGAGTCCATAAATTGACTTTAGCAGCTTACAAACTTTACCCTCTTGACCCTTGACATTGAACCCATCTGGTTGTTCCATATAAATGGACTCATTAAGATAGCCATTTAGAAAAGTCGTCTTGAGATCCATCTGCCAAATCTCGTAGTCGAGAGTAGCAGTTATGGACAAGAGAATCCAGATGGACTTAAGCATGGCTACAGGCAAAAAGGTTTCCTCATAGTCGATTACTTCCTTTTGCGTATAACCCATAGCTACTAGTCTAGCCTTAAAGGTTTCGACCTTTCCATCCACTCCTCTTTTCCTCTTGTAGATCCACTTACATCCTATGGGTTTTACCCCTTCGGGAAGATCCATAAGCTCCTAAACCTGATCAGTCTCCATAGACTTCATCTCTGTGTTCATGGCCTCTGTCTAGAGTTTTGAATCAACATCCTCTATAGCCTCTGTGTAATTATAAGGATCCCTGTCATGTTCATCTAGTTCAGCCAAAAAGACCTCCCCATTGAACATATACCTCTTAGGTTGACGCCAGATCCTCCCACTACACCAAAGCCTCTTAGGTTGTTGTTCAGGTTCGTTTGGTTTTTCTACACTGATCGGAATGGTTTCATTCAGAACCTCTAGAGTGATCGGATCACTCCTTAACTCCTCAAGCACCACTTTGCTTCGAGGCTTAAAGTCATCAATGTAACTCTCCTCAAGGAAAGTTGCATTAGTTGAAACTATGACTTTATTTTCCTTTGGGTTATAGAAATAACCCCCTTTAGTCCCTTTTGGATATCCTACGAACACACAAACTTTCGAACGTGCTTCCAACTTATTTGCATCCTTAAACCGGACATGAGCTGGACGTCCCCATATAAGAATATGGTTTAAGGATGTCTTTCTACTCGTCCATAACTCGTGAGGAGTTTTAGGGACCAATTTTGAAGGCACATTGTTCAAACGATAACATGCGGTTTGTAGTGCATATCCTCAAAAGGATAAAGGCAATGATGAGTAACTCATCATGGACTCGAACATGTCCAATAAAGTCCTATTCCTTCTCTCCACTACCCTATTCTGCTGCAGAGTGCCCGGCGCAGTCAAATGGGATAAAATCCCATTCTCTAATAAGTGTCCTATGAACTCATTAGAAAGGTATTCTCTACCTCGATTGGATCGAAGTGCCTTTATGGGTCTACCCAATTGCTTTTCCACTTCAGCCTGAAACTCCTTGAATTTGTCAAAAGTTTCATTTTTGTGGTGCATCAGGTACACATACCCATACCTTGAGAAATCGTCAATAAAAGTAACAAAGTACTCACATCCTTCTCGTGCCCAGATGTTCATCGGTCCGCAAACATCACTATGCACAAGTCCTAGAATCCCTTCAGCCCTATTGCTCTTAGACCCGAATGGTCTTTTAGTCATTCTACCCTCCAAACAAGATTCACATTGAGGTATAGATTCCACCTTTAAGTGACTTAAAGGTCCATCCCTTACCAACCTTTGAATCCTATTCATGTTAACATGACCAAGGTGCAAATGTCAAAGATAAGTCTTATTAGAGTGAGAAGTTTTAAGTCTTTTAGAGTCATTATCATTCATCTTAGCATTAAGTAGTAAGTCCATCTTAGGTTTGATAAAATATAGATTATTTTGCATCCATCCAGAACAGATAAAAGATTTGTTTTTACAAATCACAACCTTATCATTAAAAGAGATCAAATCGGAGTCTTTAAATAAATAAGCTACAGCAATTAAATTCCTTCTAAATTTAGGAACATAAAAATAATCTTGCAAAATAAAATTCCTATAAGTATCAAAATAAAGATGGACGTCTCCCACTGCTTCCACTAAGGCCAAGGGTCCATCGCCCATCCAAAGCATGAAGTCTAAATGTAGCAGACTTCTCGTTTCTTTGAACCCCTATAGAGAAACACAAACATGATTAGTTGCATCAAAATCTATGACCCAACTGTCACTAGATTCCTCAACCAAACAAGTTTCTAAATACAAAAGATCACACCTACCTCCATTGGAAAGGAAGTCCTTGCACCTACCTCCATTGGAAAGGAAGTCCTTGCAATGCTTCTTGATGTGCCCGACCTTCCCACAGAAGAAGCACTTAAGCTTCTTCGGGTTCTTCTTCTTCTTTTTCTTGCTCTTGGTACTAGCAGGAATAGAAGACTTCTCATTCTTGGCCCGTTGCTTCTTTCCATTCCCAGAATTGTGATTGGAACCAGAATCAACTACCATGTTTGTCTCTCCACCTACAAGAGACTCCCTGATCAGCAGTTGAAACTCCTGTAATTGTTTCATTAATTGGGTTAAGGTCATATACCGTCTATTGCTTAAATTAAAAGTTGCTCTAAATGGACTAAATTCCTTTGATGGAGTCTCAAAGACCATAGTCATCTAAGTTTCAACATCGATGTCAGCTCCATTGGTTTGAGCCTCAGCTAGGTAACCCATGACCAACATCATGTGCTCCTTTATAGATGTCCCTAGCCTCTGCTTACAATTAAAAAGTTTTCAAAGCGCCCCTTGCCGCTTTGTTATGGCCTGGCCTCCAAACATGTCTTCAAGATTATCCAAGATCTGCTTTGCAGTCTCATAATCCTAATGTTGAGCCTACAACACATTATTCATGCTAGCCATAACATAGCAGCGGGCCTGATCATTTGCATCTTTCCAACGATCATACGCTTGGAATTGCTCATTAGTGGAGTTTCCCATAGGCTCAGAGGACAAGGGGTTGTTAGGATAAATTTCAGTTTCTCAAAGGAGAGGACGATATCCAGGTTCCATTTCCAATCATTATAATTTTCTGCGGTTAATAGGTTTTTGTCAAGTATCAAAGATAATGCATTTTTAGATATTTTTAATCTACAATAAAGAATCATATACTAAACAAAAGCAAACATATTATAATAATTTAGTAAGATAACACAATCATGTAAAAACATACAAATGTATTTATGTGTCAAAACCTTGAAAATATCAAACCTTACAACGATAATTCCCAACTCAGAATTCAACAAACTCCTAGGGGAGTCATGCCAAATTCAATCAGGAACACGGATCCCCTCTTGATTAATATATGCCATCCAGGACCCGTATGATCCAGCATATATTAATAATCGTTTCTTTGGCAATTAATTTTATAAACAGAGCTCCTAAGGGAGGTTAATAATAAAATTAACGTGAGTGTACAACCATCATTTCAATATTTTATCCATGATTTATAATCACCACCTAGGGGTGTGCAACCATAAATCATGCTAAAATATCTTATCCTCTTAGATATCCAATCTGGTACATGATAGAATTCCCTTCCTAGGGGTTGGGACCACCATGTTCTTCCTATGGACCAACGATGGAGGCCGTAGGTCTTCTCTTCGAAAAGCTTCTCCCACTCAATCTTTTGAAATCAAGGTTTTATTTTAAGAGACATGCACGAACAATTTTAATATGAGTGGCACTCCCTATTCTATATGACATGATATCAATATGCATGGCAAATCATATTATAATGCAGACAAGCAAAGAAATCAAGCAAAGCTACAATCAAAATAACCGTAATATTATGGCTCCACCCTCGAGAATAGAAATCAAAGATTACAAAAGAATAATCAAAACATATTATCGATTCTTCATCCTTGAATTCTCAGGTTGTATCTCTCATCATGTAATGTTCATCTTCAAGTCTTTAATCCCGCATGAATCGAATACTTCATATTTCAGGTCTTATCCAAATTCAATGTTTTTCAGAATTGTCCCAAACATAAAATTAAAACTGCATTGAAAAATTGTACCTTTTTCTGGAAAAAATTTCAGCTCTCTACCGGCAAACCGATATGGGTGATTGGCCTGTTGGTCATGACCCTTCGGCTCGTTGATCTTTAGATCGGCTTGTCGATGCACGACAGATTGGCCTATCGAACTGAAAGTTTGGCCTACAACCAGAGCCTCCTGATTTTTGCCTCGCTGTCGACCTATCGAACCTCACTTCGGCCTGCCAAACTAGATGGTTCGGCATAACGACCGAGTAGAAATCACCCTTTTTAGAAAATACAATTTTTAATGCAATTCATCAATTTTATTTTCAACAATTCAAAAACATAAAATTAGAGACTCAAAAAATACCTGGAAGTGCCAACATCTATCTTTTAGATCCGCCTTCTAGATCCTTCTTCTCCAAATAATTATTTAATTATAAAATTCTTACAAATTTAAAAATAAATAATAATTAATAGACGAAAATGATAGTCCACCATCTAATTACATGAAAGACCTAGATACATATTATAACCTCTAAGGAACGATAACAAGTATAAATTAATTAATTAATAAATAATTAAATAACCATTTAATCAACCATAGTTAATTAATGAACATTCACCACATAATCCATGACAATATATAAAATATATAGAAACCTAGAGTGCCAACTCTTTATAAAATTAAATTCAAGCATAGGACAAATTAAGATCACAAAATTTATACATATAGTATGATCACAAACTCGTAAATTTATATAAAAACCATGGCTCTGATACTAATTATTGGAAAAATAATACGCAGCAAAATTTTAAATATTTTATATTAGAGTATTTTTCAAAACACAAGTTTGGCATGCTATATGCATAAATTAACCAGATCTTACTAACATATGAATGTCGAAAAGCTCCTGCAATCTGTGAAGAGAAGTAACATTCCAAAAGAGCCTCAACTAACTGGTCTTCTTTGCTATTCTCTATCCACGATCGGAGTGAGTGTGGGCTTACACGTATAGCTCCTCCACCAAGTGACTCTCCTTCCAACCAATTGAGAGAACCCAAAGCAAGTGTTCGTGATTTGTGAACAAGAGCTCTTAGAGAGTTTTCAAATTATCACCAGCAGAGTATCACTCTTAATCTCTCAATAGATTTGAATAACTCTTAAGACTTACTCCCTGTTTATAGAGGTTGGGTCTAGGGTCAGTCTTTATCAGATTAGGTCTCAAAAATTTAAATCAAAATCAAATTCGGATCAATATCTGATAAAATCCACATGAAAACACGTAATCTTATCCTTCGCATATCGGCAGGCCAAACTTGCCCATCGGCAGGTCAAATTGTTGAAAAAATATCTCAGCGAATGTTTTATTTTTCACTCGACATTTTATTAGATAAAGTCTCAGTTTTAATGCAAATAACCTAATAGAAAAGTTATCTAATTAAAACAACTTTATCTAGATAATCTCTAGGAAAATAAATAATTCTACAAGTTTATCTTGATTTAATTTATTCCAAATTAAATCAACCGATAAACAGACAAGAATTATCCGATCCCAATAATTTAACAAGTTTATCTTGAATTAATTTTATTGCAAAATTAATTCAACCAATAAATAGACATGAATTATCTGATTCTTTCAAATTTTAACCAATCTAATAAATCTGACATAGTCACCAATTATTGAAAAAGCACGCCGTATCGTTATAGGATTTTGTGAGCTAGCAAAGGGGACCAAATGGACCTATATAGTTCAAGCTCCTAATAATTATGAAACCTAATGTCCCATATATACATTTCATAATTATCAACTCCAATGCTACTCCACTAAAAGCTTGGTGCTGCACTCTCAAACTGCATAGAATTACGAAGCCCGTATAGTTAAGTCTCCATGACATATCATTGTGTATCGTATCCCCATAGGATTATCCATAATCGGCTTAAGGACAAGTTCTATCTTACCTTCCCGATTATTTTATCTTACGTTCCATTATCTCACCATTGAAAAACTTACCATCTAAGGACAGTATACCATTCGGTTACACTATGTATCTAAATGGTTGAGTGCTCCAGTTTTTCAATTACAGGATAACGCATATAAGAGGATATCACTACTCCTAAAGAGGAGTTATGGATTCTATATATATGAATAACAGGTCTACGCTACCAAGAGTCATGCCTCCAACGTACCGGCATGCATACCACTATTAAGATGTGGGTGTCACCCTTTGGTACATAAAAAGACACAAGTTAAGACAATGGGCCCTACTATTCATCTCAGGATTAAGATACAGTACAAATGATTGTCTATAGTGAATTGATTTACCGAGACAAAATTATTAATCCAAATCAATTCACTTTATGTCCTGATCTAACACATCGTCACCTATGACAATGTGCCAATGTTTCTATTCACGGAGTCCACCTTCGATGGTCAAGACAAATCATCTCCCAATAAGGATATAGACAACATAACAATCTTTACATGAATAAACCGCCCAACTTTATTTCCTCGATTGCAGATCTTATGATTTATACTATCATCTTAAGAATCATGTCTTCTGCATAATCTGTCAATCATATGCCCAATTCTTAAGGTTTAGACCAACAATCTCAGACTTTTGTTTTCTTAACATACGTTCAACAAATATGAACGTAAGGATGACAAGATTTGGTATATAAACAATAAATAAATTCTTTATTGATGAAAATGTCTTCAAAAACTTATTACATTTCTACTCCTTAGGGCATACATGTCTAACACTATTGAACCACTTCTACATCTTCAAGCTTTAACTTCTGTTCTATTAAAGTATCATAACACTAGCCAAATAGCCAACACAACCTTTTCTAAGCTTTTTCTAAGCCTTAATTGCAGTTATAATTGGTATAGAAAATCTCCTTGTGATTCCTCTAAATATAAACTATTCTTCTCCAAATGGCTAAAAGATCACAATCTTCTTATTGTAGTCAATTGTGGCATGAAATTTTGTCAACCAATCCATGCCCAAAATGACTTCAAAATCAGCTATATCCAAAACCACGAGACCCACATATAAGGTTCTATCACCAATCTGAACTGCTTCCCTAGATGCTAACGTTACATTATATCTCATTTTTAGTAAATCTGGTGCAATGCCTAATTTCCTAACAAATATACTTGATGCAAGTGAATGCTAGATCCTAAATTTATCAATGCATTTGCTACAACTCTAGAAATTAAAACATTACTCAAGACCATAGAAGCATCTGCATTTGCTTGTTCCTCTGTCATTGCATACACCCTTCCTTGGACTTTCTTTTGCATCATGGGACAATCCTTTGCCAAATGTCCTGGCTTCTTGCACTTGAAACATAAGTTACTGCTTTTATAACACTCTCGAAAATGATTCTTCCCACACTTAGCATATAATGGCTTCTCAGTTATATTAGCAGGTTGCTCAACTCTAGGGCATTTACTGTTTCCTTGTTGTGGCTTCTATTCTGCCTGTTTCCATTGGGTAGGATTCCTTGGAGTAAATGATAACCTCTTTTGTTGGCAAAACTTCTCAATACTTTTCTCATCCTGATTAGCCATCAATGCCTTGTCCACCAACTCCCTAAACTCAATTACAGAAGACATCCTCACATCCCTTCTAATTTCAGGATTAAGACCTCTCAAGAAGTGATCTATCTTCTCATTGTTGTCTTTAGCATCACAAAGTATCTTTTCAACATCACTAATCCTCCTGTTATCAAATATGGCATCTAATGATTTTACCTATTCCTCTTCAACTAATGGGACTGAATCACCATCAAAGTCAAGAGGCTCCATTTTCCTGAATTTCTCATAAATAGATTACAAAGCATCTAGTCGGGGTAGAGGTGGAGGAGGGGGTTGCACTTGTTATTCTTTTGTATGTCCAACAATTGTTGTATCTATTCACTATGCATTATGGTCTATTGCTGGATAGGTTTGTCAAATTGTCTATTAAATCATGATCACCATCCTAATCATCATCCCCTGTCTTCCTTTTTGGTGCCATATCTTCTTGTATAATGCCCAATCTTATTCCTTTAATTAGCCCATAATAAACACAATCATAAATTAAAAAAATTGTGAACAACAAATCATAAAGACAAGAGGACCGACAGTTGACCAAGTTTTCTAGCCAAGACATGTTCATATGCCTTCTTTTGTCTTTAGTATAACCTTCGCTCAGATACCAAAAACTATAAAACCCCTCAAGCTAACTAATGAGCTCATGTAAAGCTTATTTAGTTATGATAAGAAGTATTAACCTTCCAATTGCATTATAAGTGTTATGGTTCACTTAAAATATCATTTCAGTATAAAAAAGTTTTAAAACTGTTGTTTCATTCATTTTCTTATTTACAATATATACATTATTCAAACTTAGTAATATGAACAAAACTATGTTATCACATCCAAACTTAGTAACATATGTCTGCTTACAAAAGCCATAACAAAGCTGTTAAGTTTTACAAAATAGAGTTCCAAGATACGTTTCAAAAGCTACTCTAAAACATAGCATATGAACAAATCTCTGTCCGGCAGCTTTGGATAGTCGGTCAACCCCTAACCCTATACATGCTTACCTGCATCATAAGAACTGTAATGACCTAAAAGCTTAGTAAGCATAAACTAATACATGAACATGAACATTGAATGAGAATGCAATTAGATATTTTCTTTTATAAGTTTTCTTTCAACAAGTTTTTCGTCCTTTGGGTACCCTTGGAGTGTGGTACTTAACTAGTAATAATAGGCCGTGGTTTGCAGAACATGTTCATCATAATTTGGCCAATGTAGTAACATTAATATAGGGTTTCCATCTTGGTCATCAGACCTTAGGTATTTTCCGTATTTGGTCTTAGTCTTTGTGGCTTCACTTATCTTGGTTTTCAACCTCAAAGTATTTACCACCCTTTGTTAGGTTCATCAGTCTCACTCGCGTCCCTTGCCTACCTGACCACCAATTAAGCACCAAACCCCTATTTTAGTTAAAAATCTCATTCCCTTCTTGATCATATCACATGTTCTAATGTAAATGTCATAAATCATAAATGCATTTCAACAAACTATATCATTCCCAAATAACAACAAACCAATCAATGCACCTTAAAACATAACATGACATAGTTCTTGTGATGCAGTAAATAGTAGTTTCTACTTATCTCAAGTCTAATTTGCGGTGAGTGAAAATGTCAGTCCTCTTAGAAGTAAGATGTGCCAAAGGCCTTTTAGGGCATGATGTTAGGGATATATTGGAGGTCAAAACTCTTCATTTTCAAGCTCAAAATGGTGAAAACTTGGGGCTGGTTTGTGTAACCCAAAGTTCTATGGTCTTGTTAAGTTTTTTGTGAGCTTTAGGACATGAAAAATGTAGAGAAAGAAGTGGAAAGAGTGCTGGACATTTTTAGAGTTATTTGACAAAGAAATAGACAAAAAATGAGCATTCTAGTTCATTTGAGTTAGTCTAAATCATGTAAGTAAAGGGAAAAGCTTACTTAAGTGCTTTTGCCATCCTTGTCTTGGTTTTGACATGTAGAAAGAGTGCTGAGTAGGAGGATTTAACTAATAGCTAGCCACTTAAATCTAATACAAGCAAGAGTAATTCAATTTGCTATAACCTAGTCAACAAACCAATCAAATTGCACCATTTTGTATACTTTCAATTCCAATCAAATTTGTCTATTTCAAATATGTAAATGGGAAAAATAATTAGTTTAGAATGCATTTGAAATAGAAAAATACTTTCCAATCAATTCGTAACCGTTGAGCACACCAATCTTCCTTATTAAAAAACCAAGCTCTTCATAACAATTATAACTTTTTAAAAACATGTTAGATCATATATTAATAATTCAATGTCATAGTTATTTAATATAAGCATGTTTATGCATGATTCAATCTCATAAATAATGAGTATTAATGCTCGTAAGATATGCTTTCTATATACTTGAAATTCAATAACCTGTGTTTATTAAATGCATAGATATGCAAGAAGCTTATTACTGACTAATTGTGAGTTAATTGGGCATTAAACGATTGGTGTCAGGAAGGCGGGTGGTGTCGTTAGAGGACCTTTGTGTGGGCGACGAATGGGTGGCCATGGCCGTAGAGTTGCTGAAGCATGGCGATAACAGTATTTTCTTTTTCTTTCTTTCTTCTTTTTTTCTTCTTGTGGTTGTTCTTTTCCTTGGAGTTTTGTTTCTGATAAATCCTTGTATTTATTCGAAAACACAATATTTTCCTATAGCCACCAATGTCGCCGAAGCTAGTGATGTCTGGTAACGTCATTGGTAAATTTTTATATTTACATGAAATACTGTATTTCTATGCAAAAAAGTATTTTCCAACCTCCGATGATATTGCTGTTGCTGAGAATGTTCAACAACACCGTCGGTAGATTAATATTTACATTGGAATATGGTATTCCATATAAACATTGTATTTCCCAACTGCCAACAAAGTCACTTGTAATTTTTGTATTTACGCAAAAATATAGTATTTATGTGTATGTATTTCGATGCCATTGACCATGTCACCAGTGCTAGTGTTGTCCTACAACATTTTCAGTAAAGTTTTATATTTACATAGAAATACACTATTTATATGTTAATACAATATTTTTCTGTCGCCAATGTCCGTGTTAAATTTTTGTATTTACACAAAAATATGGTATTAACATGTTAATATAACGTTTCCTAGATGTCAACGATGTCACAGATAAATTTTTTCATTACTTGGAAATACATTATTAATATGTAAATACTACATTTTTCATCCACCGCCTATGTCTACCAAGGAGGATGAGAAAGAGATAA
This sequence comes from Artocarpus heterophyllus, assembly GCA_025403435.1. NCBI lineage: Eukaryota > Viridiplantae > Streptophyta > Magnoliopsida > Rosales > Moraceae > Artocarpus > Artocarpus heterophyllus. Next base: position 28,932,480 of record CM046345.1, on the reverse strand, counting down.
AAGTGTTTTAAAGTTTTTGTTCTTAATCTTTTCATGAGATAAATTCCATTTTCTCATGATGTTCTATTTACTATATATTTTGAAAATATATGACATTATTTACTAATTCATAGGCTATAAATTTTCTACTTGGCTCTCTCTCCCTATTTGAAAAAATCCAACGATAATGTTATATTTTACAAAATAAAAAATAAAAATCGGTGACCTAAACCAAAGTTTTGTGATGTTAAATTTTTAATCCATCCTTTATCAATAAACTCAAAATTAATTTAACAAAACTATAAGGTGACGCTTAGTTTAAAGGAATAGAATAAAAATAGGAACAAGAATAGGAATAGGAATAGGAATAGGAATAGGACCATAATGAAATGTAAATAGAAATAGATTAAATGATATTCTTATTCAATTGTTTAGTTGAGTATTGGAATTATCATTAGAATCATGATTATTATATTTAGTTCGTAATTGGAGTGGAATAAAATAATAACAATTTGACAAAAATACCCCTTTATTCAATCTTTGATAGCATCTAAAATGAAATTAAAATATGCTTTAAATTGATTTTTTTTCTTTTTTCTTTTTTGGAAATGGAAAGTGATTTTTTGCTTTTTACATTTTAAAGAGATTATTATATTTGATTTATAATTAATCCCTAAATAATTAACTTTGTTAACAAAGATAACCATAATTTATATGTGAAAAAATTGTATAAAATATTGTACAAGCACTAACAATTACATTGAGTCACAATAGACTTAATATAATTAAATAATTTTTTATATTAGGATAGTAAAACGAGCATTCAATAAAGAAAATAACATGATATTAAAAGGAGTGATTTAAGAAGAGAGAACTTTAATTTATTCAATTTAAAAATGAAATGATCATTCTACTAGTTTACTTTAAGAATAACTATTCAGCCAAAATGTTTGAATAACAATGCCATAGGAATGACTATTATTAAATCTATTTATCCAACGAAACACAGGAATGGATTGATTTTAAGAATTCTTATTCTATTCCAATGTTCATTCCATTGACCCAAACATATCCTAAAAGAAGACCAACAAAAAAATACATGAAAAAAAAACCCACGCATATGATGTTTTTTAAATGCATTTATGATTTTCTTTCACAAGTAATGTTTTATTTTTTGTTTTTATAAATTTACGACATTAATTTAAGATTAGTTACTCAAAGGGTAAATAATACGCTTTAGGAATCAAAAGGCTGACTCTAAGATACCAAATTAATTTTTTAAAAAACTGAATAGTACCATTTTCATATTGGATACCGGTTTGATTTTTTCCAAAAATACAATTGTAAATTTATTCCAAATCATCTTACGCTGTCAGTCTCAACCATGCAGTGCAAGAAAATTAGTGCACAAAGCTCATTTTATCTTCCAGTTATCACACTTGACAGTTCTAATAGCCACATAAATAAAACTTTCAAGCACGTACTGACAGATTATTATCCCATAGGGGATGAGCTAATTTACCATTATATAATCAAATACTAACGAGGACAGCTGCCTTTGTTTATACACACTGTAGTCATATAAAATCATGGCATTACAAGGCAAACGTTCCTTTCGAGAAGTACCATAGGCAGCCAAAAGTTAGAAGCATGCACGTACAAAATATAATACTGTCCCTGAAATATCAACTGTGGCGCCCATGTACAAAATGTATCCCATTTCAGTCCTCGTCATCTTCGTCTTCGTCCTCATCGTCCTCGTCCTCCTCTTGATGTTCTTCCTAAAAGGAACAAGATAATATTCACTCAAACCACGTTAAACCTTCGATGAATTATTTATTTATTTTTCCTAGCACCACCGACTGGGCATCATGCAAAACACCCTAAATTATGCGTCTAGAAAATTAATAAATAGGAATACCTCCCCACTAGCCTCATCATCTTCATTATTAACTTCGGATTTTGACCTGTCGGACTCTTCATCACCATCGTCCGCAGTGCTTTCCTGTTATCAACAAGAAACGTTAAAGATAGAGATAATTCCAACAATTTCTATATAACCTAAAATGAATCGTCCAATAAGAAATGACAAACCAGACGCACCTGTTTCTTGTTGTAAGCCTTTATTTGCTTTTCATAATCCGCCTTCCTTTTTGCAGCCTTGGCTTCATATGGAGCTTTTTCCTTTTTAGACGGCAGAGAAAACTAGGTCAGCAATATGTGAGAAATTATTCATACTAGATCCTGTCTACCTAAATGTCCATTGTCTCACAAGTATGTTGAAAGTAATACCATTAGAAGACGACACTAAAATTTTGACTACAGATGCCAAAAAGAAATGGCTCCATAAAGCAATGGTATTACAGTGCCTTTGTAACCAAAATGGTTGAATTGAAGGCCAAAAACCATGAATAGAAATTGTTTTTGAAACAAAAAATGACCGAAAACACACGAAAACAATGGCATACAGAATACTCACGGCATCGGACAGAGATTTCCATTTATCTCCTCCAGCTTTTCCAACCTTCAAAGGCAGAGAGTATAAGAGAGCAGTCAATTCCAAGTTTCAAAGAGATTTACTTTTCAGAAAGAGGCCATTGCAGGCATATACTTACAGCCGATACTGCCTTCACATGTGGGTTTTCTTTCTTGAACTCTTTCCTGAACTCCTCACTATCACATATCATACATGTTAAGCTTCATCAAACTACACCAATAAATCTCAAAGAAACAAACCAAAGGAAAGAGATACAAACAGGAAAACAAAGAAAGCGCTAGGAGGCCTCTTGGGTTTGTTGGGGTCTTTCTTAGCCTTTCTTTCCTTCTTGGCCTTCCGTTTGCTACTCTTGTCAGCCAGGACAGAAGCCTTTCGCTTCCCAACCTTTCTGAAAAGAATTAGAGATATACATGATCCGTCACTACAATATTCCTGTAACCTCTGCATACACCATTCAGTATATAAATCCTGAAAGAACCAATCATCTCAACAACGGCCATGACGAAACCAATACCCTAAAATAGATGACTATAAGCAATAAACTATTTGTCTCTTACAAAGTAATGTAAAAACTAAGAAATCATGATCGAAATGGGAAAACTGTAAAGCAGAAAAATAAATACATAAATACATAAATGAACTACCTACCTTTCCTCCACAACTTTCAAAACTTCCCTTGAGCTCCTTGCTGCCCCCTTACCCTTGGTAGCCTTCATTTTAAATTATATTTGGGCCTGCTTATCAAGAGCATGTCAATGTCGCATTTTTCCTTTTATTTTATTATTATTATTTATTTTGACGTGGTTATAAGTATAACCAGATCTAAAATTTATAAACACGCTTGCCGGAAAGGCACAAGCTAGCTCAACAGGCCAGGGAAGACTTCCAGTCACAAAAGTCAACGCAAACACAGACAGCCCATAGAAGCTTTTTTGACCACTTAGAATATAAGGCTGAGTTGACTTGACAGCCATTCATATCGAAATTTGGTTAGAAAATAGATGAAATATTAACCATCTGCAACTATATTAATAATTGAAATTTCAAACGACAAAATTCCAAACATAAGCAATCTAATACGAACCAGCAAGAATCATGAGCACCAAGAAACGTTTAATTAACTCAAACAAGCGTTTAAGCATTCCCTTAATCAGCTAGGGTTATACTTTATAACCTCAACAGAGAACTAAATTAGTTACTCCGTATCCTAGGTAAGAAAACTTCCGTAAAAAGAGAACTTTTATTTTTTTCAAAAAAAGAAAGAAAAAAAAGGCTTTGAAAACCTAGGATTTTCAATTGCAGACACATACAAGTTGTTTATTATTCAAGCAAAATAATAATAATACTAATGATAGTAATAGAAATAAATTGCATACTTAATTAAGTGCCATGGTACTGGGATATAGTACTGACTTAAAAAAAAAAAAAAAGGGCAAACGATAGAACTAAAAGTAAATTTTCCTTTTGTTTCCTTATTTTTCTCAGTAACCAAACAGAGTTTGAACGAAAGGAAAAACTAAAAAAAAAAAATCATAAAGAAACGTATAGCGAATCAAGAGAAGAGCGTTACCCGAGAAGAAAAGTAGAGAAACCCAAACAGAATAGAAGAGAGAATCAAAAGCGATGGATAGAATATCAAAACAAAAGACCAAGAGGTAAAAAGGGCAGAGACCGAGAGAGAAATGGAGCTTGACAAAGGGCAACCGGACCAGCCGGTATAATAACGGGCTATCGTCGCCATTTGGCTACACGAATCGGTGTAAAGCGTGCTTTTACCGGTCACAACCGGTTTCCAATGTTCTGCGACTAAAGGCATTTTATTTGCTTTCATTATGAATTTTATTATTATATGTCAAAGACGACCATGTGTGTTTGATATTTCACTACAACGAGTGCGAGTGTGTATGTGATTGTCATGATAAATGATAATAATTCATTGCCGCCAGGTCCAAGTTATCCCATACAGGCAAAGACAAGGCAGATATTTGTGGCCAGCGCGCACGATCCGCCAGGTTCCCAGAACTGACAAGTGTGTTTTAAGTTTGCAGTCCGCCAATGCCACTCGTTCCTTAACAGTGATTCATTCCGGCCTCTCTGACAACGTAACTCATTAGAGTTGGGCTTCCAATAGCCCAACTTTCTCTAAAAAGGGCATGGATTTAGTGCTCTCTCTCTCTCTCTCTCTTTGGGCCAGATATGAAGTGGAGTTTAGATATTGTAAATAAATATCCATAAAAGAAAGATAGTGAATAAATAAATAATTAGTATAAATTTAAGTAAAAGTTAATAAATGTGAAATAAATAACATTCATATTTACTTGCTAGGCTACAAAATGTTAAAATTGTCCTCACTTATATACCACTTACATTATCTTTTATGCAAATATCAATATCATATTATATTTGTCAACAAAAAATATAAAAATAATATATTTGATGTGTTATTTTATTTTATATTTTAATATATAATATTATTTGAAGAAGAATTATTCACTAGACCAGATGTTTTATATCATTATGTTTATATGGTACACCCGTCTAATAAATGTTTGCATTTGAATTATTTATTAATATTGTTTTGTTTAGCTATCCTTCTCTCTCTAAATCATAATTAGTATTAATACTCCACTTGAATCTTCACATTAACTACAAAGAATAATAGTATTCTTATAAATTTTTTTTGTATACTTCGATCAATTTTGGAAACTTGACAAAAAAGGGAAAAAAAAAAAACGTTGACAATCGTTTTAATTAATTCAACACTCATATATATCGTATATAAAGGACACGTGAGATATTGATTATGATGTCTTAGAAACAAAAGATAATGCGATATGTATAGTACATTGGCTTGTTTTCTTATACTTGGCTTTGCCTTTGTTTGGATGGTTTGCCGTAAAGAAGTTTATGTTTTAAAAAAAAAAAAAAAAGAAAGAAAGAAAACTTGTTTCCGAATATATTGGTTGTTTGTTTTATATCGCAGAAGTTTTTTTCTTTTTTTTCAAATATATATACATGTTGTTTTTGTAAACATAAACGAATTCTAATATGCTATAAACTGTATGCATATCAAGAATTGAAACGGAAGTGTGAAAATATTTTTTACTTACCTCCGGCCATTGCTATGTGAATCAACTGTGTTCTACGAGCGTACAGTGGCTGCCTCTCTTGAGAGCTTCCAAGTTCTCAAGAAACTCAACTGATAGTGTTGGATTATTAAAGAGTTTTTTTGAACTTGGGGACCCAAGATTTTGTTCAAGACACGAACAAACTTTTGTGTTTCTCTACTGCAGAAAAATCCTTCCATCAAGTATTATTATACAGCCACAAAACAACAGTTACCATGGCTTTTTAATGGGCATAAATATGAGGCCAATAATTGCAACAAATTAAATTGGTTTCAATTCATTTTGAAACCGTTAAAAAGAAAAAAAATGTTACATTCTCCCACTTGGTCTCCATATTTATCCTTATATCCATTAAACCCAAACTTTCAGGAAACAAATACATGAATCATGGCGATAATTTCTCTAAATTGTGAGTATTATCTTCCATGTATTACAATGTATTATTTCTCAGACTTTATTCCTTATATGATAACTTAACTTTATGAATAAACCCAATGTTTATTCTTGGTCCTACTAAATGTGAATTTTTCTCTAATAACTTTATGCGCAAAACAAATATGAGAAAACATCACAACTGAATAAGAGTTTCATTAAGACTGTAAATTGTATGTACAAACAAATTTACATTATGAAACCAAGTCTCATCTATACAACATGATCTTTAAATGACTTCGGTGACATTCCTTTTGTCAGAGGATCTGCGATCATCAATTCAGTGCTTGTATGCTCAATGACCACTTTATTTTCCTTAATCCGTTCCCTTATGGCTAAGTACTTAATGTCGATATGTTTACTTCGACTGCCACTCTTATTATTCTTAGCCATAAAGACAACAGCTGAATTGTCACAATATATCCTTAATGGCCTAGACACAGAATCTACAATTTTGAGGCCTGACATGAAACTCTTCAACCATACACCATGCGAAGTAGCCTCAAAACAAGAAACAAACTCTACCTCCATTGTGGAAGTAGCAACCAACGTTTGCTTTCCACTCCTTCAAGATACAGCTCCTTCGGCTAGCATGAAAATATAACCTGAAGTTGATTTTCTCAAATCAACACAACCAGCAAAGTCTGAATCGGAGTAGCCAATCACCTCTAGAATGTCAGTTCATCTATACATAAGCATGTAATCCTTTGTACCTTGAAGGTACCTCATCACTTTCTTTGCAGCCCTCCAGTGGTCAATGCCTGGGTTACTCTGATATCTTCCCAACATTCCCACAGCAAATGCAATGTTAGGTCTTGTGCAGACCTGAGTTTACATAAGACTTCCGACAGCTGAAATATAAGGAATGTTGGTCATTTGAACTTTCTCGAAATCATTCCTTGGACATTGGTTTAAACTGAACTTATCACCCTTCACAATGGGTGCTACACTTGGTGAATAATCTTTCATCCGAAATCTGTCTAAGACTTTATTAATATAGGTTACCTACGATAGTCCCAAAATGCATCGAGATCTATCCCTATGGATCTTTATGCCAATGACATAACATGCCTCACCCATATCCTTCATATCAAAGTTCTTAGAAAGAAATTGTTTCACCTCATATAGAAACCCCTTGTCATTGTTTCACCCATATCTTTAAGTTTAAGTGGCACTTTGACAACCAAATTTATTTTCCGAAACGACATGCCGATAGATTTAATTGACAGGCCAAACTCACAACTTCGGTAGGCCGAACACTGTTGACGAGAAATCAACAGATAATTCTAAAACTGTGGAATTGATGATTAATTTAATTTGATTTGAGAATTCTAAATAATTGATATATTTTTATCTCTTTCCTTATCCATGTTTGGGAAGGTTTGACTTTTTCTTTTTAAAAAATAATTTGATTTGTGATAAGGTTTCACAATTTGAAAAGATAAGATTTGGTAGTTATAGCAAATCATTGATTTTTTTCCTTATCTTGCTCCATTCCCCCATGTGTATTCATCTTTTTCTAAAAATAAAATATTTTATAATATTAAAGAGACCATAAGCCCATCTTATAATATCATTCATATAAATTTTTTCTCTCTCTATCGTTTTCTCTCCCTCTTTCTCTCTAAAATTCTCTCAGACACTCTCTCTTTCTTCTCCATGTTTTCTTCCCTTCTCTCCCTTATTCTCTATAAAAATTTGAAAGAAATATTGAGTCTTTCCTTGGGTGAATTCAAAGAAAATTAGAGAGTTATCTTTTCGAGGTAAGAATTCATTCTAGGTTACGGCAATAATTGTATTTTTTCCTTTAATCCAACCCCCATAACTTTGTCTATGAATTTCTGCTTGCTCTGAAATTTGAATATGATCTTTATGTATGTTTTATTTGATATTTCTCAAAATTTCACACCGATTAGAGTTTTCTATGCTGAGTTATGAAATTTTTGTTCACTACTACTCATAGTTTAATGGTTGCTGATTGGTATGTTGCACTAAAGTACAGTCTTTGTTCATAGGGCAAATGAATTATGATTTCAATGAAATTTTGTAGAAATATTCATAAATATGTTACATTATGATCTGGAAAATTTCGTGCTGATTTGATGAATATTTGATGAGTTCTTGAATTTTCTTTAAGATAGGTCTTTATGGCTATTAAATAAGTGAATTTTGGACTTCTTGCTTGTGTGACCTCTTTGTATGAACAAACAAATTTATTTGAAAATGGGACTTTTTGTGGTATTGTATTTATATGTTTATAGGTTTTCATAAAAATTTTAGGGTCAAAGTAATTTTATTTTAATTATTTGAGTATAATGATCATGTATTGCTCACTGCTTTATGTGTTTAAGGTTTATTTTGTCTTTGAATTCTAATGCATGTTTTGAATTATTGAAACTTTGTTTGAAGCTAATTTTTGGATACATTGTAATTTCAAGTGTCTAATACATGTAGGAATTTTATGAAATTATTTCGTGACATAGATAATGTTTTATATGAATATTTGTTAAGGCTGCTCACTATTTTGTATTGCTAGCAGTTTTTGTGTTGTGTGTAGTGTGACTTATTTTAATTGTCTATGAAATTTTTAAGACTAAGGAAAAATTAGGGCCATTACTATATATGTTATTTATGTCCCTGAAAAATCTCATGCCTTAATTATATATAAATTTTGAGTTATTAAATTATAAATACATAAGGGTCAGGCATTTGAGGAAAAAAATCATAACTTCTTCATTTGATATCCAATTGAGATTATTCTTTTCTCATTGGGTTCATGGTGAAGAGAATAATAAATTAAGATTGATATTGCATATTTTTTAGGATCATTAACATTAGATTTTTTAATAAATCAAAAACTATTTTCACTACCTTTCTAAGCATAAATTTCAATTTTATTCCACACTCAGATTAAAACCTAAGTGCACATCCAAATACAAATTCAGATAATAATTTAAATCACTAACTCAAATTTTAACTAAAATCACACTAATTCAAATCAATTCACTAATTCGAATCAATTTACCAAACGGAGCCTTAATATTTTTTTTAATGAAGTACTATTTTCTAAACTCATTTGACTGTACAATGCATTAGCAAAACATTATCTTTCACTTTAATTGTCTACATATAAACCAAATAACCAATAAATGTTATATCATTCAACACAACACATTACCAAATTATTATTTTCACTTTCGATAAAACAGATACTAAAAACTGTAACAGTTTTTTCTTTTTAACGGTTTCAAAATAAATTGAAACCAATTTAATTTGTTACAATTATTGGCCTCATATTTATGCCCATTAAAACGCCATGGTAACCATTGTTTTGTGGCTGTATAATAATCCTTGATGGAAGGATTTTTCTGCAATAGAGAAACACAAAAGTTTGTTCGTGTCTTGAACAAAATCTTGGGTCCCCAAGCTCAAAAAAACTCTTTAATAATCCAACACCATCAGTTGAGTTTCTTGAGAATTTGGAAGCTCTCAAGAGAGGCAGCCACTGTACGCTAGTAGAACACAGTTGATTCACATAGCAATGGCCGGAGGTAAGTAAGAAATATTTTCACGCTTCCATTTCAATTCTTGATATGCATACAGTTTATAGCATATTAGAATTCGTTTATGTTTAAAAAAAAACCCAAAAATTTAAAAAAAAAATTGATTTTTTCCAGATTTCATAAAATGATATTTTTTGGGAAATTTTCATAAAATTTTCAGTTTTTATAATTTTATGAAATTTTCATAATATCCACAATTTTAATATTTTTATGAAATTTTTCATATTATGGAATAATTTATGAAAAATTCATAATTTTGAATATTCATAATTTTTGGTATTTGTTATGAATATTATACAGCATTTGTATGGATATAATTTTGTAAATTTATTTACATATAGTGTTCATTATGTATAATTTGTGATTTAAAATTATGCATGTAATATTAAGTTAAATAATTTAGTACATTTAATTTTGTGCAATAATGTGCAAATTATATTTTTGAATGTATAATTTTAATCTATACATAATGAAAATTAGTACATAAATTATGGTTCTTGGTTCATATTTATTTATTGCTTAAGGTATACGCAATTTATTTTATGAGCAAGAATTTAAGAATAAATGTCTTGTGATATATATATTTAATTTTTGAATAATTGAAGAGTAGCCACAGCATCTTTGATTATGCAAAAAATTATATTAGATATTTAAATCACATATGGTAAAAAGACATTAAATTGTGATTAATCATAGGTAATATGATAAATTTTATCCCACAGGAATTTTTATTATATTTAATATGATTAGTTAGGATGATGTATCAAATTATCTTTCTTAATTTACTTACAGGAATTAAGAAAATGGTATATAATTTGATAGTGTCATTGTAAGGATATATGAGTCTGTTTGAATTAAAAATTTAGCCCACAGGTAATTTTTATGTCATTTGATTCATATTTTAATGCATGATTTACATTGGTAAACATGTCATAAAGTATTGTAGCCTCAATTTAGTAACATAAGCATGTAACGTTTATTATGCAGCTATGCAAACTGTGAGTTACTCTGATTTCTAATGTGACATTCCCGAACTTAAGGGAGATAACTATAAAGTGTAGAAGGAGAGAATTCTTCTTCATTTAGGTGTCATGGACATTGACTTGGCTATCCATAAGGATGAACCACCTGCCATTACGGAGACCAGCCAGCCGGATGACGTTGACCGTTATGAAAAGTGGGAGCGATCTAATCTCCTCTGCGTAATGTTCGTAAAGACGAAGATCTTGGCTGGCATACGTGGTTCATTGGAGCAATATGACAAAGTGCGAGCTCTGATGAAGGCAATTGATGAGCAGTTTGCTACATCAAACAAAGCCTTGGCTAGCACCTTGATAATGAAATTTTCATCCATAAAGCTTACTAGAATTCATGGTGTATGTGAGCACATCATGCAAATGAGGGATATAGCGGCTCAACTGAAGACACTTGAGGTTGAGATGTCTGAAACCTTCCTTATGCACTACATCCTCAACACTCTTTCACATCAATATGGACCTTTCAAGATATCCTACAACACACATAAGGATAAGTGGTCCATCAATGAATTGATGACCATGTATGTTCAGGAAGAAGGAATGCTTGTTATGGAAGCGGGAAAGAGTGTGTATCTAGCAACTCAAAGGAAAAACAAGGGCCAAGCCAAGAATAAGGGAAAAGGCAAACTGCCTACTCAAGCTGATATCAAGAAGGAATTCAGGTACTTCTTTTGCAAAAAGAAGGGGCACATAAAGAAGGATTGTCCTAAATATCAGAGATGGCTTGACAAAAAAGATACTCAATTCTCACTTGTTTGTTATGAATCTAATATGGTTGATGTTGAATATAACACATGGTGGATTGATTCTGGTTCTTCAATCCATGTCACTAATTTCTTGCAGGGATTGCAAGGCCTAAGGAAGCCAGTGGGAAGTGAGCAGTGCATCTATTCAAGCAACAAGATGCGCTCACATGTTGAGGCTGTCGAAACATGCAATTTAGTTTTATCTAGTGGTTATGTTTTAAAGTTAGAAAAGACATTTTATATTCCTAGTTTTTCTAGGAATTTAATTTCAGTTTCAAGGCTTGTACCGTTGGGATTTTCCTTTAATTTTTTAGACACTATATTTAGTTTGTTTTATAGATCTGAACTTATTGGAAATGGTATATTGTCGAATGGTCTTTTCAAAATTAATTTACAAGATAAAGCTTCTTATACTTCTATGCATGTTCAAGATAATGCTGGCATTAAGAGATGTATTATGAATGAAGATTCTTCTATGTTGTGGCACCGTAGATTGGATCATATCTCTATTGAGAGAATAAAGAGACTAGTGAATAATGGGGTACTTAGTACTCTAGATTTTACTGACTTTGACATTTGTGTGGGCTGCATAAAGGGAAAGCAGACCAATATGTCAAAGAAATGTGCCAAGAGGAGTTCAGACATATTAGAGATCATACATACAGATATTTGTAGTCTAGACATAAACGCGTATAGTCAAAAGTATTTAATTACTTTTATTGATGATTACTTACGACATATGTATCTCTACTTGCTTCATAACAAAAATGAAGCTATAGATGCCTTTAAGGTGTTTAAGGTAGAAGTAGAGAAACAATGTGGTAAGCAAATAAAGATAGTGAGATTTGATAGAGGTGGTGAATACTATGGTAGATACACCGAAGATGGACAAGCGCCTAGTCCATTTGCGAAGTTTCTTCAAGAACATGGGATAGTTGCCCAGTATACTATGCCCGGTTCTCCAGATCAAAATGGTGTGGTAGAAAGAAGAAACCAAACATTGTTGGATATGGTGCGGAGCATGCTTAGCAGCTCCAAGCTTCCTAGGTCTTTGTGGACTGAAGCTCTCAAGACGGCTGTGTATATATTAAACCGAGTTCAAACCAAGGCTGTCTCAAAGACATCCTTCGAGTTAGGGAAAGGTTGGAAACCGAGTTTGCGACATATACGCATTTGGGGATGCCCATCTGAAGTGAGAGTCTATAATCCACAAGAAAAGAAGCTAGACCCAAGGACCATAAGTGGGTATTTCGTTGGATATGCTGAACGGTCTAAGGGATACAGATTTTATTGTCCATCATATACCACTAAGTTTGTGGAATCAAGGAATGCAAAATTTCTTGAGAATGACTTGATAAGTGGGAGCGATCGATTCTGAAACACCGTTCTAGAGAAAGATCATACAGATGCTCAAGCTTCCACTTCATATGATAGAGTGATTGTTATACGCGACACGCCTATAGTTCAAATGTGTGTTGAACAACAGCCAGTCATTCAAGTTCCACAAATTGCTGATCAAGAAGCAGTAGATCTAGCTGAACAACATATACAAGAACCTGTTGAACAACTAGCTGATCAACATGCTCCTCAAGAGAATATTGAACCAGCATTAAGGAGATCTACTAGAGTAAGACGATTAGCTATTCCTAGTGACTATATTGTGTATCTACAGAGTCTGACTACAACATAGTGCCACTAAAAGATACCGAAAATAAAATATTAAATATTTATCATGCATACATTATAAATGACATGAACATCTCAAGCACATCAATTTCATATGACCGTCACCTGTCATAATTCTTGAATAAATGGTCAGTAACATTATATCATAAACAAAATACTTACCATCATTAAATATCTCTCATCAACCATTACATGATAAATGGCAGGTCTTACACTCGAACCTCCCCGATTAACAAAATTCGGTTTGGTAGGGGCCTTTGTAGGATACTTTGATTGGCTCTTATGTTGCTGTTCCACATTCAATGCAAGTTTCAAACATCGTTAAGTGTCCAACATTGTAGCAGCCGAACGAAATCTGCAATGTCTCTTTTGAGTCCCCTTAGAAACTGTGCAATAGTTTGCTCCTCGGGCTCCACCACGTTACGCTTAAGCGTCAAATATTCGAACTCTCGAATGTAATCCTCCACGGTTAGATCTGCTTGTCTGAAATTATGAAATTTTAGATAATTTTCTTATTTATAACTTTTCGAAAGGAACCTTTTTTTAAGCTTACATTTAAGTTTTTCCCAAGACCAAATAGGCCTCCTCCCTTCTCGGACTCTTTCTCACTTCAAATTCTCCCACCATAAGGATGCATAACCTTTAAGCTTTATGGCCAACAGCTTCACTTTTTGCTCTTTGGTTGAAATCAAAAGCCTTTCCACTGTGTACAACTAGTCAAGGAAAGCATCACCTTAAGCACAACCATTAAACTCTGAGATATCGACCCTTACAACACCTTCACGGGTTCGATGGTTGTGTCATCAATGGTTACATCAGTAAGAGTCATCGCTAGATTCATTCTCTTCATGAAATGGATAGAAATCTTCTTTCTCATCATCTGCACATCTTGCTTCATGTCTAGGTGGATTTCTAAGTTCAAATTGTTCTAGACACTATTACAACTGCTCCATGGTTCTACGCATCTCCGCCATATCTCCCTCATGCTCCTGTTCATCATCAGCTTAGATTTCTTGACCAAGGTAAGTCATACGCCTTGCCATGATGGAGAACAAGTTGCAAGATCAAACACTAGGAAACAAGATACAAACCTACAGCTCTGATACCAAATGCACCATTTTTCCAAAGACCAAATAGGGTTCGGCTTGAGATGGGATGGACATGTTAAAATTCTAAGCTGGTTAAGGGAAAACGAACAAGGAGATGGACAAGGGAAAGGGATGGTTTTAGGGAGTTAGACTAAGACTCTGTGAAAAAATTTGGATTCGGACTAAAGGATATAGATTAGATCACAACTTTTAGTTTAAATTCACCATTAGGAATCCGCCAAGATACAGAAAATTCAATTTAGTTTGAGAAAATACACAAGGTTTAATCTTGACATTCATCAACTTTTTTCCTTAACAAGCTTTCAAGTTGAAAATACATCCATTTATAGGCAATGGGAACACACCCATCCGTTGCCCAAAAACATTTACAAGACACGAAGGGCTTTTTCAATTTTTTAGCTAATTAATAACTAAAACTAAGGCCAGCTATAATAATCCCATAAAGGCTAGTTGTAACAGCTCAAAAAAAAAAAAGGCCCATAAATACCATGGAGCTTACTAGGAAAATAAGCAGCCTCTCCTCTAGTAGCTTCAGCTAAAATGTGGTTCTCAATTTGATGGTTACAATTCCAAAAGGCTGTTGGAAAATATAAAACTTCAACCCCCTTCAGTTACAGCACACAAATAGATCCCAAAGAGGCTTATTAAACTATCCTTTGAGGCATACAACAACTAAAACACATTCTTAAGACACACAATAAATCATACACTCTAAAAATAACTCCAAAATTAAGTTAAAAATGTTCAGCCCTCTTGCTGAAGTCAAATAGCCTGCAAATATGAATAAGTCACCAAAAACACTTGCTTTGAATGCTGCAAAAAGTCCCCATGCATAAGTAAAGTTTGGCCAAATTTATTGCCATGTATATCACCATGCAAATCACGTGAACCCTTATGAAAAACTCCATACAAACCTACATCAATAGCTTTGTATGTTTTGTCTATCTTTAAATTCCTTAGGAGGATCTCAGTATTTTGTGGAGCAGCATGTTGTTTGCTATATCTTGCAGAGTCCATGAGCTAAGCTATGTTTCTTTTGTAATATAGTTGTATTTTCTATCAAATGTATGCAATATTTATTTATTCGCAAGCACTTTTGTTATTTCCATTGCACTATGGTATTTCAATTTGATAATGTTTTAGTGTGTTAAAAACATGTTTTTCTATAATATTCTAAGTTTATAATAAATTCGGTAAATAAGCTTTTATGAATTAAAAGTGGTAGACTTTAGATTACTTTTGATAAAATAGTGGTTTGTTTTTATTTTACAACTTGGAATATTCTTGATTGATTTTAAAAATCAAAATATCACAATTGGTGTTTTCACTTTAATTTTGATAAATTATTTTAGGTAAGTGATGCGGTAATTTTCGTACAAGCAAGTATATGTAGTCATATCAAGTAATATAAATGATGAGTTGAGTAGTATTCCTACGAGGATTGATTTTAATTCATATGTTATTAATATTTTTTCCCTATTTATATTAATATATAATTATATTTCTTTTAATATTTTTTAAATATATTTGAATTTGATTAACTAAATTACTTAATAGAAATAAATATAAAAATAAAATGAAAATGCAAAATAAAGTTAAATTACAATGACAAAATTAAATTAAAAAAATCAAAATCCAAAATTCAAATCAAAATAACAATTGCAAAAAAATAAATTATAACAAAATTCAAGAATTTGTAAGCAAAAATGATAAAATCGGTTAAAGATTTATTCTCTACCGTTAGACAATAATTTTGTAGCGATCATAGAATTATTTTCAATTTTTTGCTGAAATTACCAACCATAATAGTAACAAGCTCTGCTATCTAGGTCTTTCCTTACTTTGTAATTTCGTAAAACAAGCTTTTCACTAAATCTCTTTCTATTAAATAACCTAGGACAAACTCTCTAGATTCAATCTAACAGAAGCATTAAGTTAAGAAAGATATGTTGATCTAAGCAACAAACACACAAGCTCGGTTTACTCAACTTAGGTTATGCTTCACATCACAATCAAACAATAGCCTCCAACAATCGTAAATCATAATTTGTTATTAATATTAAAAAATACAAGACAAGTATGGATCTATATTCTTAACGTAGCATTAGGCAATTTTCTAGTTTTATTTGGTTACACACTCAAATAAAACAAGAAAATAACTATAAGCATTAATAATAGTGAAATATAAGCAATCTTAATTGAAGATTTGCAGAATAATTCATACAAACAACTACAATATCATGTCCAATGCTTTGAAATCACCTTTAACTAAAAATAAATTTAGTTAGACATAATTGAAATTAAAAACAAAAACATAAAAT
Organism: Artocarpus heterophyllus; assembly: GCA_025403435.1. Lineage (NCBI taxonomy): Eukaryota > Viridiplantae > Streptophyta > Magnoliopsida > Rosales > Moraceae > Artocarpus > Artocarpus heterophyllus. The sequence continues at coordinate 28,915,982 of CM046345.1, read as the reverse complement.
CTAACAACATTGCAGCTCAGAGGATTGGTAGAATTTGAAATGATCTCCAAGAATTTTCTTATAGAAGCCTCCTTGGATCCCTTCTTATCCCTCTAATTCTCCATTTTTTTTCTCAAAATTCTGAGTATTTATTGATTTTCTAAATGAAGAATTTGATGATTTGAGCTAAGGAACTGTTGTGTTTTTATAGGTGAACCTGTATGATTCTTCTCAAAATTTTCCATACCAAATACGATGATCGCCCCATAATTTCTAAGGGGTAGGTGAATTATTTGGCTAAAACTTGTTGCAAGTTGATAGAATGGTTGCATGATTTGGCTAAATGAAGAACTTCGATTCAAATAAACAATTTTTTTTCTTTGTTTCTTCCTCTAGTTGTTGAGAACTGGTTTGAAATAATATTTTTTTCTTCTCTTTTCTCCACTGATTACAACTCTTTGGAGTTTAAGTTTTAGTTTAGAATTTGGTGCTTTCACATGAGGGCAAAATTGACGCAATCTGGACCATGAAACAAGCGATCTAACAGCTAGAGTGGGGGCACATATGGGTGGGCTAGCTAAAAGAAAGAAAGCCATTGGATGTGGTCAATTATGTGCAACACATGGCTTGGGATATGGGCTCACGTGTACTCACATGCAGTTGATCAGATGTGCCTAAGAGCTCTGTAGCCGCCCACATGAAGTAAGACCCAAGTGTTGTGGCTTAGCTGAGGCGCGGCTCTAGGCACACAGAAAGCTTGCTCGAGGTGACTCTGGTGACAACAGCTTAATTTTAGGCGGCTTAAAAGTAGTTATCCAACTCTTTCTATAATTAATTTTTCCACCCTAAATTTTATTTTCTTTGCAATTTTCCTTCCTTTCTGCATTAGATCTATATTTCCCTATAAACGTACCCAGAGAAATTAATTATTTTATAAAATTAAAATTACTAAAAATAAGTAAATATTATTAAGCAAATATTTAGTAGAAAAATAAATTAAAACCAAGAACACACTTTAAAATAAAAATCAAGATGTAAATCAAAATTAAAAATCAAAATCAAAGTAAAACTTAACTAATGATGTGATTTAAAATGTATTTTACAAAAATAATATAAATAATACTTAAAACACTTCTAAAAATTACCAAAAATAAAATTAAATAATAAAAGCATGAAACTGAGCATATTTTATAGAAATTACACTAAAATTCTAGAAGCATGCAGAACTGCTTAATTAGAGGTTTTAATAACAAACAAATTCCTAATAAATTATTTTAAACTCATTAACACGTATATTTTTTCGTGTTATCAAAATACCCTAAAACTTAGCATTTTGCTTGTCTCCAAACAAAAGAAAAAGAACAACTGAAACAAAAAACACACAAAACAGATGAGTATTGAGTTAATGAATTTATAGGCTTTAACATTTTCCTATCTTATATAGCTCATGAAAAATTCAAAACATAACGAGCATGTAGAATTCAATTTAAATGCCAACTCTATCCTACTTACACCCTTTGAGTGCATGTGTGAATAATCAATTACACTTAGCTACCATAGCCTAGATTAGTAAATGCAAATCAGTGATTGAAATTAAATCTCTGGGTGAGGAAATTGGAGCTCCATAGGCTTGTATTTCATATCTGTCCACTAATGTGGGCAACAAAACACTTTAAGGACTATTTAGACTTTATAAAGCTTGTAATGTATGGCTTGGGTAAAAGGTAGGATATTTGGAAACAAGTGAGGTTCAAATCACGCATAAATACAAACATTGCTCGCTAACCTTTAATGAGGACAAATCACATCTCAATTACAAAACACCCTAAACTTGAACTTTGTCTTCTTTTGTAATCTACATTTATTCATTTTCATCTTCTTTTTTTTAGTTGTGGATATCACAAGTTACAATGAAAATAGACAATACAAAACACTATTTCACAACACCACCCTTCCGCCCATATACAAAAACAAGCTTCAAAATGTGCCACAGAATAACTAATATGTTTATGGATGAAGGGTTAAAAATGGATAAAAATAAATAATGACTAAGTTATAATCTGTGGGTGACAAAGAAAAAGGGAAACGTAAGGCTCAAAGGGGAAACTGTTAGACATGTATGCTCTAAGGAGTAAAAATGTAATACATTTTTGGAGACATTTTTATCAATAAAGAATTTATTCATTTATATATACCAAATATTGTCCTCTTTACGTTCAATTTGTTGAATGTATGATAAGCAAACAATAGTCTGAGACTGTCAGTCTAAACCTTAAGAATTGGGCAAATGATGGGATGATTATGCGGAAGACACAATTCTTAGGGTGACGGTCTAAAACATATGATCCGCAATCGAGGGAATAAAGTTGGGCGCTTTATTCATGTAAAGATTGTTATGTTGTCTATATCCCTTTTGGGAGATGGTTTGTCTTGACCATCGGAGTTGGACTCCATGAATAGAAACATTGGCGCGTTGTCAAAGGTGACGATGTGTTGGATCGGGACATAAAGTGAATTGATTTGGATTAATAATTCTGTCTTGGCAAATCGATTCACATTAGACAATCATTTGTATTGTATCTTAATCCTGAGATGAATAATAGGCCCGTTGTCTCGACTTGTGTCTTTTGATGTACCAATGGGTGACTCCCACATCTCTATAGTGGCATGCATGCCGGTACGTTGGAGGCATGACTCTTGATAGCGTAGACTTGTTATTCATAGATATGGAATCCATAGCTCCTCTTTAGGAGTAATGATATCCTCTTATATGCGTTGTCCTGTAATTGGAAAACTAGAGAGCTCAACCATTTGGATACATAGGTGTAACCGAATGGTATACTATCTTTGGATGGTAAGTTTTCTAATGGTGAGACAATGGAACGTAAGATAAAAATAATCGAGAAGGTAAGACAAAACTTGTCCTTAAGCCGAATATCGATGATCATATGGGGATACGATACACTATGATATGTCATGGAGACTTAGCTACACGAGCTTCGTAATTCTATAAAGTTTGAGAGTGTAGCTCCAAGCTTTTAGTGGAGTAGCGTTGGAGTTGATAATTGTGAAATGTATATCTGGGATATTGGGTTTCATAATTATCATGAGCTTGAACTTTATAGGTCCATTTTGGTCCCCTTTGCTAGCTCACAAAATCCTGTAACGATACGACGTGTTTTTTCAATAATTGGTGACTTATGTCGGATTTATCAGATTGGTTTAAAATTTATAAGAATCAAATAATTCATGTCTGTTTATCGGTTGAATTAATTATGTAAGAAAATTAGTTCAAGATGAACTTGTTGAATTATTGCGTCCGGGTAATTCTTGTCTGTTTATTGGTTGTTTTAATTTTGGATAATTAGAACAAGATAAACTTGTAGAATGATTGTGAATTGATTTATTTTCTTAGAGATTATCTTGATAAAGTTTGTTTTGATCAGATATCTTTTCTATTGGGCTATTTGAATCAAAACTGAGACTTTATCCTTTAGAATCTCGGGTGGAAAATAGAAGATTCGCGGAGATTTTTTCTCGACAGTTCGGCCTGTCGGATGACGTGTTCGGCCTGCCGAACTGGCTTGTTCGGCCTGCCTATCAGAAAGTTCGGCCTGTCGACCGACGATAGTTAAGATTACGCGTTTTCACGCGTATCTTATCAGATATTGATCCGAACTTGATTCTGTTTTGATTTTTTGAGACCTAATCTGATATGGACTGATCCTAGGACCAATAGGTATAAAAAGGGAGTGAGTCTAATGATTTACTCAGATCAATTTGAGAGATTAAGAGTGATACTCTTCGAGTGAGCATCTGAAAACTCCCTGAGAGCTTTTGTTCACAAATCACGAACACTAGCTTTGGGTTCTCTCTATTGGTTGGAAGGAGAGTCACCGGTGGAAGAGCTGTACGTGTGAGCCCACACTCACTCCGGTTGTGGATAGAGAATAGCAAAGAAGACCAGTTGGTTGAGGCTCTTCTGGAACGTTACTTCTCTACACAGGTCGCGGAGGTTCTTCGGCACACTGAGGTTAGTAAGATCTGTTTAATTTACACATATAACATGTCAAACTTGTGTTTTGGAAAATACTCTGATGAAATTTTTTTTAAAAATTCCGCTGCACACTTTGTTTCCAACAACTGGTATTAGAGCCGAGGTTTTTACATAAATTTACAAGTTTGTGATTATGTTATATGCATAAATTTTGTGATCTTAGTCTCTCCTATGCTTGAATTGAATTTTATAGAGAGATGACACTCTAGGTTTCTATATAATATATAAATGTTGTCATGGATTATATGGTGAATGTTTATTAATTAATTATGGTTGATTAAATTGTTGTTTAATTATTTAGTAATTAATTAATACCGGTTATGGTTCCTTAGAGGTTAGAATGTGTATCTAGGTTTTTCATGTAATTAGAATGTGTGTCTAGGAATTGTTATTTAATTTTTAATTTGTTAGAATTTTGTAATTAAATAATTATTCGGAGAAGACGGAATGAGAAGTCGGATCTTAAAGATTGATGATGGCGCCTCCAGGTATTTCCAAAGTCTCTAATTTTATGTTTTTGTATTGTTGAAAATAAAATTGATGAATTGCATTAAAATTGTATTTTATGGATTAAGGTTTATTATGCTCGGTCGGCATGCCGGACCTCACAGTTCGGCAGACCGAAGGTCACAAATCGGCAGGCCGGACGTACGGTTCGGCAAGCCGACAGTGGGGCAAAAATTTTGGTGCTTTGCCGGCAGACCGAACCACCATGATCGGCAGACCGATCATCCAGATCGGACTGCCGATCGAGAGCTGCCAGGTGTCTAGAAAAGGTACAATTTTTTCAATGCAGTTTTAATTTTATTTTTGGGACGATTCTAAGAAACATTACATTTGGATATGACCGGAAATATGAAGTGTTCGATTCATACGGGATTGAAGACTTGAAGATGGATATTACATGAAGAAGGATACAGCTAGAGGATTCAAGGATGAAGAATCGATAAATGTCTCGATTATTCTCTTGTAATCTTATTTTTCTATTCTCTAGGGTGGAACCATAATATTACGGTTATTATTATTATTATGCTTGTAGCTTTGCTTGATTGTTTTGCTTGTCTGCATTATAATATGATTTACCATGTATATTGATAACATGCCATATAGAATAGGGAGTGCTGCTCATATTAAAATTGTTCATGCATAATTTTAAAATAAAACCTTGACTTCAAAAGATTGAGTGGGAGAAGGTTTTCGAAGAGAGAACCTAAGGCCTCCATCGTTGGTCCATAGGAAGAACATGGTGGTCCTGACCCCTAGGAAGGGATTTCTATCATGTACCAGATTGGATCTCTGAAAGGATAAGGTATTTTAGTATGATTTATGGTTGCACACCCCTAGGTGGTGATTATAAATCGTGGATAAAATATTGAAACGGTGGTTATACACTCACGTTAATTTTATTATTAACCTCCCCTAGGATCTCTGTTAATAAAATTAATGGCCAAAGAAACGATTATTAGTATATGCTGGATCATACGGGTCCTGGATGGCATATATTAATCAGGAGGGGATCCGTGTTCCTAATTGAATTTGGCATGACTCCCCTAGGAGTTGGGAATTATCGTTGTAAGGTTGTGATATTTTCAAGGTTTTGACACATAAACACATTTGTATAATTTTACATGATTGTGTTATCTTACTAAATTATTATATATGTTTGCTTATGTTTGGTATATGATTCTTTATTGTAGATTGAAAATGTCTAAAAACGCTTTATCATCGATACTTGACAAAAACCAATTAACCGGTGAGAACTATAATGATTGGAAACGGAACCTGGACATCGTCCTTTCCTTTGAGAAACTGAAATATGTACTGACAACTCCTTGTCCTCCCCAGCCTATGGGAGACTCAAGTAATGAGCAATTCCAAGCATACGATCGCTGGAAAGATGCTAATGATCAGGCCTGCTGCTATGTTATGGCTAGCATGAACAATGTGCTGCAGGCTCAACATCAGGATTATGAGACTGCGAAGCAGATCTTGGATAATCTTGAGGACATGTTTGGAGGCCAGGCCATAACAAAGCGGCAAGGGGCACTTCAAAAACTCTTAAACTGTAGACAGAGACTGGGGACATCTGTAAAGGAGCATATGATGTTGGTCATGGGTTACCTCGCTGAGGCTCAAACCAATGGAGCTGACATCGATGCTAAAACTCAGATGACTATGGTCTTTGAGACTCTGTCTAAGGAATTTATTCCGTTTAGAGCTACTTTTAATTTAAGCAATAGACGGGATATGACCTTAACAGAACTGATGAAACAGTTACAGGAGTTTGAACTGCTGATCAGGGAGTCTCCTGCTGGTGGAGAGGCCAATATGGTAGCTGCTTCTGGTTCCAATCCTAACTCTGGGAATGGAAAGAAGCAACGGGCCAAAAGTGGGAAGTCTTCTATTCCTGCTGCTACCAAGAGCAAGAAGAAGAAGAAGAAGAACCCAAAGAAGCTGAAGTGCTTCTTCTGTGGTAAGGTCGGGCATATAAAGAAGCATTGCAAGGACTTCCTTTCCAAGGGAGGTAGGTGTGATCTTCTATATTTAGAAACTTGTTTGGTTGAGGAATCCAGTGACATTTGGGTCATAGATTCTGGTGCAACTAATCATGTTTGTGTTTCTCTACAGGGATTCAAAGAAACGAGAAGTCTACTTCATGAAGACTTAACGCTTCGGATGGGCGATGGATCCTTGGTCTCAGCGGAAGCAGTGGGAGATGTCCATCTTTATTTTGATAATTATAGGAGTTTAATTTTGCGAGACTGTTTTATGTTCCTAAATTTAAAAGGAATTTAATTTCTGTATATTCTTTATTTAAAGACTCCTACGTGGTATCTTTTAATGAAAAAGTGGTGATTCGTAAAAACAAATCTTTTATCTGTTCTGGATGGATGCAAAATAATCTATATTTTATCAAACCTAAGATGGACCTATTGCTTAATGCTGAGAAAAATGATAATGACTCAAAAAGACTTAAAACTTCTCACGCTAATAAGACTTATCTTTGGCATTTGCGCCTTGGCCATATTAACCTGTATAGGATTCAAAGGTTGGTAAGGGATGGACCTTTAAGTCACTTAAAGGTAGAATCTATACCTCAGTGTGAGTCTTGTTTGGAGGGTAAAATGACCAAAAGACCATACGGGTCTAAGGGCAATAGGGCCGAAGGGGTTCTAGAACTTGTGCATAGTGATGTTTACGGACCGATGAACATCCGGGCACGAGGAGGGTATGAGTACTTCGTCACTTTTATTGACGATTACTCAAGATATGGGTATGTGTACCTAATGCACCACAAAAGCGAAACTTATGATAAGTTTAGGGAGTTTCAGGCTGAAGTGGAAAAGCAATTGGGTAAACCCATAAAGGCACTTCGATCTGATCGAGGTGGGGAATACCTTTCTGATGAGTTCTTGGGACACTTGTTAGAGAATGGGATTTTATCCCATTTGACTGCGCCGGGCACTCCGCAGCAGAATGGCATAGCGGAGAGAAGGAATAGGACTTTGTTGGACATGATTCGGTCCATGATGAGTTATTCATCATTGCCTTTATCCTTTTGGGGATATGCACTACAAACCGTATGTTATCTTTTGAACAATGTGCCTTCAAAATCGATCCCTAAAACTCCTCACGAGTTGTGGACAAGACGGAAGACATCCTTAAACCGTATTCGCATATGGGGATGTCCAGCTCATGTCCTGTTTAAGGATCCGAATAAGTTGGAAGCACGTTCAGAAGTTTACATATTTGTAGGATATCCAAAAGGGACTAAAGGGGGTTATTTTTATAACCCAAAGGAAAATAAAGTCGTGGTTTTAACTAATGCAACTTTCCTTGAGGAGAGTTACATGAACGACGTTAAACCTCGAAGCAAAGTGGTGCTTGAGGAGTTGGGGGGTGATCCATTTACTCCGGAGGTTCCGAATGAAACCATTCCGATCAGTGTAGAAAAACCAAACAAACCTGAACAACAACCTCAGGGGCTTCGGTGAAGCGGGAGGATCGGGCGTCAACCTGAGAGGTATATGTTCAATGGGGAAGTCTTTTTGGCTGAACCGGATGAACATGACAGGGATCCTTATACTTACGTAGAAGCTATGGAGGATGTTGATTCAAGACTCTGGACAGGGGCCATGAACATAGAGATGAAGTCTATGGAGACTAATCGGGTCTAGGAGCTTGTGGATCTTCCCGAAGGGGTAAAACCCATAGGGTGTAAATGGATCTACAAGAGGAAAAGAGGAGTGGATGGAAAGGTCGAAACCTTTAAGGCTAGACTGGTAGCTAAGGGTTATACGCAAAAGGAAGGAATCGATTATGAGGAAACCTTTTCGCCTGTAGCCATGCTTAAGTCCATCCAGATTCTCTTGTCCATAGTTGCCGCTCTCGACTACGAGATTTGACAGATGGATGTCAAGACGGCTTTTCTGAATGGCTATCTTGATGAGTCCATTTATATGGATCAACCAGACGGGTTCAAGGTCGCGGGTCAAGAGGGTAAGGTTTGTAAGCTGCTAAAGTCAATTTATGGACTTAAGCAGGCTTCTCGTTCTTGGAACATAAGATTTGATCAAGTGATCAAGACTTATGGGTTCTCACAAAATGTGGATGAACCATGTGTTTACAAACACATTAAGAATGGGACGGTGGTTTTTCTACTACTCTATGTAGATGACATTCTGCTAATTGGCAATGACGTTGGGGCATTGTCATCGGTCAAATTATGGTTGACCAAGCAGTTTGACATGAAGGACTTAGGTGAGGCTAATTTTGTTCTCGGTATCCAGATCTTTCGGGATAGGAAGAACAACATGATAGCTTTGTCACAGGCCGGCTACATAGATAAAATTCTCAGGAGGTTTGCAATGCAGGATTCCAAGAAAGGTGGGCAACCATCTAGGTCTGGAATTACTCTTTCTAAGAAAGACTCTCCAAATTCTTATGAAGAAAGAGAATACATGAAGAAGGTACCTTATGCTTCGGCAGTGGGTAGTCTCATGTATGCCATGCTTTGCACTCGACCGGATATTAGCTATGCGGTTGGGATTGTGAGTCGATTTCAGGCGAATCCAGGACTGAACCATTGGGTTGCGGTAAAGCATATTTTCAAGTACCTGAGAAGGACTCGAGGGTATATGCTTGTGTATTCGGGTGAGGATTTAACTCCTCTAGGATACACTAATTTGGATTTTCAGTCCTGCTTGGATTCTAGGAAATCAACTTCGGGGTATGTGTTTACTCTAGGTGGCGGTGCCATTAGTTGGAGAAGTGCAAAGCAAGATTGCACTTTGGATTCAACGATGGAGGCTGAGTATGTGGCGGCTAGTGATGCTTTGAAAGAAGCAGTGTGGCTCCGCAAGTTCCTTGGGGATCTTGAGGTAGTTCATGGTATGGATAAGGCGGTATCACTGTACTGTGATAATAGTGCGGCGGTAGCTAATGCTAAGGAACCAAGATTTCACAAGAAGAGTAAGCATATTGATCGGAAGTATCATGTGATAAAGGACTTCGTTGAGAGCGGGCATGTCACGGTGTGCAAGATCACGTCAGAGGACAATTTAGCTGATCCATTCACGAAGACACTTACTGGGAGAGTCTTCGAGAGGCGTGTGGAAGCTATGGGGATGCGAAATTTGCAGTATTTACTCACTTAGTGCAAGTGGGAGATTGTTAGACATGTATGCTCTAAGGAGTAAAAATGTAATACATTTTTGGAGACATTTTTATCAATAAAGAATTTATTCATTTATATATACCAAATATTGTCCTCTTTACGTTCATATTTGTTGAATGTATGATAAGCAAACAGTAATCTGAGATTGTCAGTCTAAACCTTAAGAATTGGGCATATGATGGGATGATTATGCGGAAGACACAATTCTTAGGGTGACGGTCTAAAACATATGATCCGCAATCGAGGGAATAAAGTTAGGTGCTTTATTCATGTAAAGATTGTTATGTTGTCTATATCCCTTTTGGGAGATGGTTTGTCTTGACCATCGGAGTTGGACTCCATGAATAGAAACATTGGCACGTTGTCAAAGGTGACGATGTGTTGGATCGGGACATAAAGTGAATTGATTTGGATTAATAATTCTGTCTTGGCAAATCGATTCACTTTAGACAATCATTTGTATTGTATCTTAATCCTGAGATGAATAATAGGCCCGTTGTCTCAACTTGTGTCTTTTGATGTACCAATGGGTGACTCCCACATCTCTATAGTGGCATGCATGCCGGTACGTTGGAGGCATGACTCTTGATAGCGTAGACTTGTTATTCATAGATATGGAATTCATAGCTCCTCTTTAGGAGTAATGATATCCTCTTATATGCGCTGTCCTGTAATTGGAAAACTAGAGCGCTCAACCATTTGGATACATAGGTGTAACCGAATGGTATACTATCTTTGGATGGTAAGTTTTCTAATGGTGAGACAATGGAACGTAAGATAAAAATAATCGGGAAGGTAAGATAGAACTTGTCCTTAAGCCGATTATGGATGATCATATGGGGATGCGATACACTCTGATATGTCATGGAGACTTAGCTACACGAGCTTCGTAATTCTATAGAGTTCGAGAGTGCAGCTCCAAGCTTTTAGTGGAGTAGCGTTGGAGTTGATAATTGTGAAATGTATATATGGGATATTGGGTTTCATAATTATCATGAGCTTGAACTTTATAGGTCCATTTTGGTCACCTTTGCTAGCTCACAAAATCCTGTAACGACACGGCGGGTTTTTCCAATAATTGGTGACTTATGTCGGATTTATCAGATTGGTTTAAAATTTATAAAAATCAAATAATTCATGTCTGTTTATCGGTTGAATTAATTATGTAAGAAAATTAGTTCAAGATGAACTTGTTGAAGTATTGCGTTCGGGTAATTCTTGTCTGTTTATCGGTTGTTTTAATTTTGGACAATTAGAACAGGATAAACTTGTAGAATTATTGTGAATTGATTTATTTTCTTAGAGATTATCTTGATAAAGTTTGTTTTGATCAGATATCTTTTCTATTGGGCTATTTGAATCAAAACTGAGACTTTATCCTTTAGAATCTCGGGTGGAAAATAAAAGATTCGCGGAGATTTTTTCTCGGCAGTTCGGCCTACCGGATGACGTGTTCGGCCTGCCGATCGACGACTGTTAAGATTACACGTTTTCATGCGTATCTTATTAGATATTGATCCAAACTTGATTCTGTTTCGATTTTTTGAGACCTAATCTGATATGGACTAACCCTAGGACCAATAGGTATAAAAAGGGAGTGAGTGTAATGATTTCCTCAGATCAATTTGAGAGATTAAGAGTGATACTCTTCGAGTGAGCATCTGAAAACTCCCTAAGAGCTTTTGTTCACAAATCACGAACACTAGCTTTGGGTTCTCTCTATTGGTTGGAAAGAGTCTCACCGGTGGAAGAGTTGTACGTGTGAGCCCACACTCACTCCGGTTGTGGATAGAGAATAGCAAAGAAGACCAGTTGGTTGAGGCTCTTCTGGAACGTTACTTCTCTACACAGGTCGCGGAGGTTCTTCGGCACACTGAGGTTAGTAAGATCTGTTTAATTTATACATACAACATGTCAAACTTGTGTTTTGGAAAATATTCTGATGAAAATTTTTTTAAAAATTCCGCTGCGCACTTTGTTTCCAACAGAAACTAGAGATAAATGTGTATTACAAGGTAAGCTCAGAAAGTCTTAAACGGTCCAAAGATAGCCTAAATTGTTAGACGTATATGCCCTAAGGAGTAAAAATGTAATATGCCTTTGGAGACATTTTTATTAATAAAGATTTTATTTATTATTTATATACCAAATCTTATCCTCTTTACATTTATATTTGTTTAATGTATGTTATGCAAACAATAATCTGAGACTGTCGTTCTACACCTTTAAGAATTGTGCATATAATAGACAGATTATGCGAAAGAAATGATTCTTAAGGTGACGGTCTAAATCATAAGATCCACAATTGAGGTAATAAAGTTGGGCACTTTATTCATGAAAAGATTGTTATGTTGTCTATATCTCTAATAGGAGATAGTTTGTCTTGACCATCGGAGGTGGACTCCATGAATAGAAACATTATCACATTGTCATAGGTGACGATGTGTTGGATTGGGACATAAAGTGAATTGATTTGGATTAATAATTCTGCCTCGGTAAATCTATTCACTTTGGGCAATCATGTGTATTGTATCTTAATCCTAAGATGAATAATGGGCCATTGTCTTGACTTATGTCTTTTGATATGCCAAAGGGTGACATCCATATTTTAACAGTGGTACACATGCCGGTACATTAGAGGCATGACTCTTGATAGCGTAGACTTGTTATTCATAGATATGGAATCCAAAGTTCCTCGTTAGGAGTAGGTGATATCCTCTTATATGTGTTATTCTGTAATTAGAAAACTAGAGCGTTCAACCATTTGGATACATAGGTGTAACCGAATGATATACTGTCTTTGGATGGTAAGTTTTCCGCTGATGAGATAATAGAATGTAAGAGAAAAATAACCAGGAAGGTAAGACAGAACGTGTCCTTAAGCTGATTATGGATAATCCTATGAGGATAGATACATTATGATATGTCATGGAAACGTAGCTATACGGGCTTCATAATTCTATATAGTTTGAGAATGTAGCTTTAAGCTTTTAGTGGAGTAGCATTAGCGTTGATAATTATGAAATACATATCTAGGATATTAGGTTTCATAATTATTGAAAGCTTGAACTATATAGGTCCATCAGGTCCCCTTTGCTAGCTCATAGAAATCCTATAACGATACGGCATACTTTTCCAATAATTAGTGACTTGTGTCAAATTATCAGATTGACTGAAAATTCGATAGAATCGGATAATTCATGTCTGTTTATTGGTAGAATTAATTTTGTGGAAATTAATTCAAGATAAACTTGTTGAATTATCATGATCAGATAATTCATGATTGTTTATCGGTTGGATTAATTTTGAATAAATTAATTCAACATAAACTTGTTGAATTATCAAGAATATTTATTTTCTTAGAGATTGTCTAGATATGATTGTTTTAATTAGATAACTTCTTTATTGGGTTATTTGAATTAAAAAATTTCCAAAACACAAGTTTGACATGTTATATGTATAAATTAGACAGATCTTACTAACCTCTGTGTGCCGAAGAACCTCCGCAACCTGTGTAGAGAAGTAACGTTCCAGAAGAGCCTCAACCAACTGGTCTTCTTTGCTATTCTCTATCCACAACCGGAGTGAGTGTGGGCTCACACGTACAGCTCTTCCACCGGTGACTCTCCTTCCAACCAATAGAGAGAACCCAAATCTAATGTTCGTGATTTGTGAACAAAAGCTCTCAGGGAGTTTCCAAATGCTCACCAGAAGAGTATCACTCTTAATCTCTAAATTGATCTAAGCAAATCATGAGACTCACTCCCTTTATATAGCTATTGGTTCTGGGGTTAGTCCTTATCAGAATAGGTCTTAAAAATTTGAAACAGAATCAAGTTTGGATCAATATCTGATAAGATCTGCATGAAAACGCATAATCTTATCACCCGCTGATCGGCAGGCCGAACACGTCATTCGGCAGGCCAAACACGCCATTTGGTAGGCCGAACACCCGCAAAAAAATCTCCGCGAATCTTTTATTTTCCACTCGAGATTCTATAGGATAAAGTCTCAGTTTTGATTCAAATAACCCAATAGAGAAGTTATCTGATCAAAACAAACTTTATCAAGATAATCTCTAAGAAAATAAATCAATTTACAATAATTCTACAAGTTTATCTTGATCTAATTTATCCAAACTTAAATCAACTGATAAACAGACAAGAATTATCTGATCGCAATAATTCAACAAGTTTATCTTGAACTAATTTCTTACAAAATTAATTCAACCGATAAATAGACATGAATTATTTAATTCTTCCAAATTTTAAACCAATCTGATAAATCTGACATAAGTCATCAATTATTGAAAAAGCACGCCGTGTCGTTATAGGATTTTGTGAGCTAGCAAAGGGGACCAAAATGGACCTATAAAGTTCAAGCTCTCGATAATTACGAAACCCAATATCCCAGATATACATTTCACAATTATCAACTCCAACGCTACTCCACTAAAAGCTTGGAGCTGCACTCTCAAACTTTATAGAATTACGAAGCTCGTATAGCTAAGTCTCCATGACATATCATAGTGTATCATATCCTCATATGAAAATCCATATCCTCTGGTAGTAGTAGGAATAGAAGACTTCCCGTTATTGGCCCGTTGCTTCTTTCCATTCCTTGAGTTAGGATTGGAACCAGAAGCAGCTACCATGTTGGCCTCACCACCAGCAAGAGACTCCCTGATCAGCAGTTCGAACTCCTGTAACTGTTTCATCAGCTCTGTTAAGGTCATGTCTCATCTATTGCTTAAATTAAAAGTACCTCTAAATAGAATAAATTCCTTCGATAGAGTCTCAAAGACCATAGTCATCTGAGTTTCAGCATCGATATCGGCTCCATTGGTTTGAGCATCAGCGAGGTAACCCATGACAAACATCATGTGCTCCTTTAAAGATGTCCCCGGTCTCTGTCTACAGTTTAAGAGTTTTCGAAGCTCCCCTTGCCACTTTGTTAGGGCCTGGCCTCCGAACATATCCTCAAGATTATCCAAGATTTGCTTCGCAGTCTCATAATCCTAATGTTGAGCCTACAGCACGTTGTTCATGCTGGCCATAACATAGCAGTGGGCCTGATCATTAGCATCTTTCCAGCAATCATACGCTTGGAATTGCTCATTACTTGAGTCTCCCGTAGGCTCAGGAGGACAAGGGTTTGTTAGTACATATTTAGTTTCTCAAAGGACAGGATGATATCCAAGTTTCGTTTTCAATCATTATAATTCTCACCGGTTAATTGGTTTTTGTCAAGTATCGAAGATAAAGCGTTTTTAGACATTTTCAATCTATAATAAAGAATCATATACCAAACATAAGCAAACATATAATAATAGTTTAGTAAGATAACACAATCATGTAAAATCATACAAATGTGTTTATGTGTCAAAACCTTGAAAATATCACAACCTTCCAACGATAATTCCCAACTCAGAATTCAATAAGCTCCTAGGGGAGTCATGCTAAATTCAATCAGGAACACGGATCCCCTCCTAATTAATATATGCCATCCAGGACCTGTATGATCCAGCATATATTAATAATCGTTTCTTTGGCCATTAATTTTATTAATAGAGCTCCTGGGGGAGGTTAATAATAAAATTAATGTGAGTGTATAACCATCGTTTCAATATTTTATTCGTGATTTATAATCACCACCTAGGGCTGTGCAACCATAAATCATACTAAAATACCTTATCCTCTCAAAGATCCAATCTGGTACATGATAGAAATCCCTTCCTAGGGGGCGGGACCACCATGTTCTGCCTATGGACCAACAATGGAGGCCTTAGGTCCTCTCTTCAAAAACCTTCTCCCACTCAATCTTTTGGAATCAAGGTTTTATTTTAAAATTATGCATGAACAATTTTAATATGAGCGACACTCCCTATTCTATATGACATGTTATCAATATACATGGTAAATCATATTATAATGCAGACAAGCAAAGCAATCAAGCAAAGCTACAAGCAAAATAATTATAACCGTAATATTATGGTTCCATCTTAGAGAATCGAAAACTAAGATTACAAGAGAATAATCGAGACATTTATCGATTCATCATCGTTGAATCCTCAAGCCGTATCCTTCTTCATGTAATACCCATCTTCAAGTCTTCAATCCTGTATGAATTAAATACTTCATATTTCTGGTCATATCCAAATTTAATGTTTCTCAGAATTGTCTAAAAAATAAAATTAAAACTGCACCAAAAAAATTACACCTTTTTTGGATACTTGGCAGCTCTCGGTCGGCAGGTCAATCTAGGTGATCGGCCTGCCGGTCATGCTTCATCGGCCTACCGGTCATGCTTCATCGGCCTGCCAATCCACGACGGTTTGGCCTGCCGAACTAAAAGTTTGGCCTACCGGCAGAGCACCCCAATTTCTGCCCCACTGTCGACCTACCAGACCACAGGTCAGGCTTGCCGATCTATGACCATCGGCCTGTCAAACTGTGACGTCCGACATGCCGACTAAGCAGAAAAACTTATTCTAGAAAATACAACTTTAATGCAATTCATCAATTTTATTTTCAACAATTCAAAAACATAAAATTAGAGACTCAAGAAATACCTGGGGGCGCCGTCATCATTCTTCTAGATCCATCTTCTCTGGATAATTATTTAATTACAAAATCTTTACAAATTTAAAATAAATAATAATTCCTAGACGTTGATGATAGTCCGCCATCTAATTACATGAAAAACCTAGATACACATTCTAACCTCTAACGAACCATAACCGGTATAAATTAATTAATTAATTAATAAATAATTAAACAATGATTTAATCAACCATAATTAATTAATAAACATTCACCATATAATCCATGACAACATATATATAATTTATAGAAACCTAGAGTGCCAACTCTCTATAAAATTCAATTCAAGCATAAGAGAGATTAAGATCCAAAATTTATGCATATAACATGATCACAAACTTGTAAATTTATGTAAAAAAAAACTTCGGCTCTAATACCAATTGTTGAAAAGACAATGCGCAATAGAATTTTAAAAAATTTCTATCAGAGTAATTTCCAAAACACAAGTTTGACATGCTATATATATAAATTAGACAGATCTTATTAACCTTTGTGTGCCAAAGAACCTCCGCAACCTGTGTAGAGAAGTAACGTTCTAGAAGAGCCTCAACCAACTGGTCTTCTTTGCTATTCTCTATCCACAACCGGAGTGAGTGTGGGCTCACACGTACAACTCTTCCACCGGTGACTCTCCTTCCAACCAATAGAGAGAACCCAATGCCAATGTTCGTGATTTGTGAACAAAAGCTCTCAGGGAGTTTTCAGATGCTCACCAGAAGAGTATCACTCTTAATCTCTCAATTGATCTAAGTAAATCATGAGACTCACTCCCTTTATATAGCGATTGGTCCTGGGGTAAGTCCTTATCAGAATAGGTCTTAAAAATTCAAAACAGAATCAAGTTCGGATCAATATCTAATAAGATCCGCATGAAAACGCGTAATCTTATCACCCGCTGATCGGTAGGCCGAACAGCCTGATCGGCAGGCCGAATAGGCCCCATCGGTAGGCTGAACACGTCATTCGATAGGCCAAACTCCCGCGAAAAAATCTCCGCGAATCTTTTATTTTCCACCCGAGATTCTATAGGATAAAGTCTTAGTTTTGATTCAAATAACCCAATAGAGAAGTTATCTGATCAAAACAAACTTTATCAAGATAATCTCTAAGAAAATAAATCAATTCACAATAATTCTACAAGTTTATCTTGATCTAATTTATCCAAAATTAAATCAACTGATAAACAGACAAGAATTATCTGATCGCAATAATTCAACAAGTTTATCTTGAACTAATTTCTTACAAAATTAATTCAACCGATAAACAGACATGAATTATTTGATTCTTCCAAATTTTAAACCAATTTGATAAATCTGACATAAGTCACCAATTATTGAAAAAGCACGCCGTGTCATTACAGGATTTTGTGAGCTAGCAAAGGGGACCAAAATGGACCTATAAAGTTCAAGCTCTCGATAATTATGAAACCCAATATCCCAGATATACATTTCACAATTATCAACTCCAACGCTACTCCACTAAAGCTTGGAGCTACACTTTCAAACTTTATAGAATTACGAAGCTCGTATAGCTAAGTCTCCATGACATATCATAGTGTATCATATCCCCATATGAAAATTCATAATCGGCTTAAGGACAAGTTCTGTCTTACCTTCCCAATTATTTTTATCTTACATTCCATCGTCTCACCATTAGAAAACTTACTATCCAAAGATAATATACCATTTGGTTACACCTATGTATCCAAATGGTTGAGCACTCTAGTTTTCCAATTACAGGACAATGCATATTAGATGATATCATTATTCCTAAAGAGGAGCTATGGATTCCATATCTATGAATAACAAGTCTACGCTATCAAGAGTCATGCCTCCAACGTACCGGCATGCATACCACTATTGAGATGTGGGTGTCACCTGTGGCACATCAAAAGACACAAGTCGAGACAACGGGCCCACTATTCATCTCAAGATTAAGATACAATACAAATGATTGTCTAAAGTGAATCAATTTGCTGAGACAGAATTATTAATCCAAATCAATTCACTTTATGTCCTGATCCAACACATCGTCACCTATGACAACGTGTCAATGTTTCTATTCACGGAGTCCAACTCCGATGGTCAAGACAAACCATCTCCCAAAAGGGATATAGACAACATAACAATCTTTACATGAATAAATTGCGGATCATATGTTTTAGACCGTCACCTTAAGAATCGTGTCTTCCTCATAATCAGTCCATCATATGCCCAATTCTTAAGGTTTAGACTGACAGTCTCAGACTACTGTTTGCTTAACATACATTCAACAAATATGAACGTAAAGAGGACAAGATTTGGTATATATAAATGAATAAATTCTTTATGATAAAAATGTCTCTAAAAACGTATTACATTTTTACTCCTTAGGGCATACATGTCTAATACCAAGAATCTCGGGTGGGAAATAAAGATTTACATGGATCATTCATGGTAAGTTTGGTAGGCCAATCTTTAAGTTTGGCCTACCAATGGAAGAGGTTCGGCTGGCCGATCTATCAGTTCGGCTTGCCAACCGAACGATAAAAAGATCACGTCTTTTTACATGGATTTTATCAGATATTGATCTGGATTTGATTTTGATTTGAATTTTTCATGTCTTATCTGATAAGGATTGATTCTTGGACCCAACCTCTATAAAAACCGGAGGGAGACTCATTGTTGTTTAGATTAATTGATAGATTAAGAGTGAGACTCTATAACTCCCTGAGAGCTATTGTTCACACATCACGAACCATAGCTTTGGGTTTTCTTAATTGGATGGAAGGAGGGTCACCCAGGAAAGGCTGAACGATGTACGCCCACACACACTCCAATCGTGGATAGAGAATAGCAAAGAAGGCCAGTTGGTTAAGGCTCTTCTGGAATGTTATACTCTTCATAGATTGTGGAAGCTTTTCTACATGTACGAGGTTAATAAGATCTTGTTAATTTATGCATATAGTGTGTCAAACTTGTGTTTTGGAAAATACTCTGATATAAAATCTTTAAAATTTTGTTGTGTACTATTTTTACAACATAAATTACATCCTTAATATCATGCAACCTAGGATTTTGCCTCGAGAGATAATCAAACAAGTTCTAGAGTTTATGATATCTTGAGAGTTGCAAAATTCACATAAAGGTTCTTTAAGCATCCAAACAACTAATTGATTATATTTATGTGTATTTAAGTGTTCAAAGAAATCTAAGTAGAATAGAACCAACATATAATTCAAGCACATACAAACACAATGTTTATTGTTTTTTAGGATCTATACGCATTTCAAAACAAGCTCTATCATTGGCCTTAGGCATCAACTCAAAACACAAACTTAAAAATAAAACAAATTTTTTTTCAATTTTTTTAAATTAAAGGAAATGAAACTAAAAGAAAAAAAAGGTAGAAAATTTTTCAAAATTTTTTAAATTTTTGATTTTTTTGGTGCCATACCTCAAAATTTAAACTAAACATTATCCTTAATGTTTAAAAATAAAAAGAATATTTAGTGTAGAGGACTTGATTGATTGATGGAGGTTTTAACATTTTCCTTTTCCAATTTTTTAGTTGAAAATTATAAAAACAAATGCAAAAAATAAAAAGATAAAATGGATGAGAGTAGAAAAATCAAATATGTTATGGCGTCCATTCCATCCGTTGGGTTGCCTCCCAATGAGTGCTTGATTTAGTGTATTTAGCCTGACATAGAACCGCTTCATTCATTAAGGTAAGCCGGCTCATCTAGTTGCACTTTGTCTACATTTGTGTCACAAATCCCTCATAGTATGGTTTCAAGTGGTGTCCATTCAGTCTAAATGTGTTTCTTATCTTCATTCTCTTGATCTCAACTACACCACGAGGAAAAACATTAGCAACAAAAAATAGTCCAACCTAATGAGAACATAACTTACCAAGAAACAACTTAAGGTATGCGTGGAATAAAAGAACTTTTTGTCCCACAACAAAAGTCTTGCTCGATATCTTCTTGTCATAAAAAGCCTTAGTATTCTCATTGTAAATTCTCGAGCTCTCATAGGCAACATTCCAAATTTCTTCTAGCTCTTGCAGTTGAAGCTTCTTGTGTTGTCCTATGGCATCCAATCTCTATGTCGTACTGTTTCATTACCCAAAATTCTTTGTGTTCTAGTTCCATTGGAAGATGACATGGCTCACCATAGATCAACCTGTATGGAGACATTCTAATGGATGTCTTGTATGCCCAAAGTGCATTGTTAAGATGTAAACTCCAATCTTTCCAATTCAGGTTATCCATCATTTCAAGAATGGATTTTACTTCTCAACTGGACACTTCAACTTGCCCACTTGTTTATGGATGGTATGCAGTGGAAACTCTATATGTGATATTGTATTTCCTTAACAATGCTTGTTGCAAAAGTGGGTTCCTCAATCACTGATGATGGCCCTTGGTGTTCTAAATCTTGCAAAGATGTTAGCCTTTACAAAATCTATAACAACCTTATAATCAATAGTCTTGGTGGCTTTAGCTTCCACCCATTTTGTGACATAATCAACTATAAGTATAATGCAAAGATTACCAAAAGAAGAGGGAAACAGTCCCATGAAATCAATGCCCCAAACATCAAAGGATTCAACAACAACAATGGGGGTTTGTGACATTTGATTTTAGGCACCCAAATTATCTACCCTTTGATCATCAAATGATGACGTATTTAAAGAAATGGCTAGTTCCTCGCAAACTAAATTGCTTTCTTGAGTTACTATTGTCGAAGCTAAGCTTGAAGAGCGACAATGATCACATGATTGTAGAAGAGATATAAATCTTTGAACAATGATAGCCACTAGAAACCATAATCAAGGACTTTATGTGCTGTCCTCTTAGGTCCATAATGTCCCTGACATGCATAAGAGTGACAAAAGGTGAGTATATTGTGAAATTCAATTTCAAGAACTCACCTTCTTATCACCTGGTTAGATCAATGTTTCCACAAATATGGGTCATCCCAAATGTAGTACTTGGCATCACTTTTGAGCTTATCTTTTCTAGCTCAGGCTAAGTCATCTGACATCTTCCCAGTGACCAAATAGTTGACAATGTCTGCATACTAGGGGGGTGTCAAACTCACCAAAAAAGTTGCTTGTCGAGGAAGTTTTCTTGCAAAACTAAAGCCTCCTTCTCATGAACGAGGTGACTAAGATGATCCACCACCTATTTCTCGGTTCCCTTCTTGTCTTTGATCTCTAAGTCAAATTCTTGCAAGAAGAGAACAAATCTTATGAGCCTCGGTTTTACATCCTATTTTGTGAGCAAGTACCTGAGAGCTACATGATTAAAGTAAACATTTACTTTTGTTCCTATTAAATAAGATCAGAATTTTTTCAAAGCAAAACTAATCACCAACAGTACTTTTTCAGTCGTGGAGTAGTTAAGTAGTGCATCATTCAGTGTTTGAGATATATGGTAAATTGCATAAGGAAGTCTTCTAACTTGCTGTCCCAAGACAACTCCTATTGCATAGTCACTAGCATTACACATGATTTCAAAAGGGAGATCTCAATTTGATGGTTGGATCACAGGTGTCGAAGTGAGGAGATTTTTTAAATGCCTCCTTGCACTTGTCATCAAAGGTGAATGCCACATCCTTTTGAAGCAATTTACATTGAGGCAATACTATCTTTGAGAAATACTTGATAAACCTATGGTAGAAACTTGCATGTCCAAGAAAAGAATGAATCTTTTGCACATTTGTGGGAGATGGTAAATAATGCACAAGATCTACTTTAGACTTATTAACATCAATACCCTAGAAGAAACAATATACCCCAAAACTATCCCTTGGTTTACTATAAAATGATATCTTTCTTAGTTCAACACAAGGTTAATCTCCATGCATTTTTTTAGCACCAGTGTAAGGTTATGAAAGCACTTATTAAATGAATCACCTAAAATTATCCGTAAAGACCTCTATGACATTCTTCACATAATCAAAAAAGATACTTATCATACACCTTTGAAACATGGTGAAGCATTGCACAGATCGAATGAAATTTGTTGTAAGCAAATGTCCAGAATGGACAAGTGAACATTGTCTTCTCTTGGTCCTCTGATACAATTAGAATTTGATTATAACTTAACTAACCATCAAGAAAACAGTAGTGAAAGTGGCCAGCTAACCTTTCAAGCATTTAATCAATGAATGGTGACAAAAAGGGTCCTTATGAGTAGCTAAATTGAGCTTTTAGTAGTCAATGTAAACACGCCATCTGGTTTGGACTCGAGTGCAGATTAGCTCATTATCTTCATTTTTTACTACGGTGACCCCAGATTTCTTGGGAACAACCTAGATCGGGCTTACCCACTTGCGATTTGAAATAGGATAGATCACCCTAACATCTAGGAGCTTCAGTATCTCCTTCTAAACAGCTTCCATCATCGGAGGGTTCAACTTGGGTTGAGCCCCCCTCATTGGCTTTGATCCCTCTTCAAGTAAGATCCGATGCATGCACATAGATGGACTTATACCTTAAATGTCAGCAATAGTCCACCCAATTACCATTTTACGGTCTCTAAGGACCTAGATAAGGTTCTTCTCTTATACCGGTGTGAGATTGTTTGCAATAATTACCGAAAAAGTCTTTTTTTCTCTCAAGTATACATATTTCAAGTGATCCAGGAGAGATTTTATCTCTAATTCTAGAGCCTGTGTGATAGAAGGTAGAATTTTCTCATTAGTTAATGGCAATTTAATGTAAGAAACATCATATCTATCCTTTTGTGGCAAGGACTCCAAGTACTCCACAACCTCTTCTACTTCTTTACTCAATAGTATGTCTTGTTTTTGCTTCTTGAGATCACCTAGCTTGAGATTCTTGTTGATAGCAACGTCCAATCCATCTTTGCTTGCCAACTTAAACATTTTCTGTACCAAGGTGTCAATTAAGTCAACTACAAAAACTAAATGTAAATCACTAGGATACCTCATTACTTTGAAGAAGTTGAAGCAAAGTATTTCATCATCAAACTTTATGGTTTAGGTTCCATCATACACATCGACCTTTGTTTGAGCAGTCTTCAAAAATGGTCTCCCTAGTAAGATAGGTGTCGAGTTAGGGGATGCTTCATCCCATTTTAAGAACATAGAAATCCACCAAGAAGGCCAACTCATTCACTTGCATCAAAACATCTTCTACAACTCTTCTAGGAAAAGCGTTGGAGTGATCAACGAGTTGTAAAGCTGGTTTCTTTAAGTTGTCCAAGATTTAAGGAAGCATAAATTGAATAAGGCATGATATTTATAGATGCTCCTAAAGCCAACATTACTTTCTCAAGCTGAAGTTTTTGATGGTGCATGGAATTGTAAAGGTGTTTGGGTCCTTGCACTTGAGTAGGATCTTCTTTATTAGCACCATCGATTGATGAGTGAGTATTTTATTCACAAATCTAGTGCCTTTAAACTTGAGAATTTGTGGAAACCTTAAGCATTGATGTTAGTTTGTTGTCTTTTTGTCCTATTTTGTAGGAAATAAGGAAGTTGATCTTCGTGACAAATTTTGCTTAAAAAAAAAGGAGTTCTAAAGCTTTCTTGGGGTAGAAAGGCAAAATGCCTCATGCAGCTCTGCAACAACATGCACGAGGCTCGCACTCTTCAATAATTGATTCCCATGGCCACGTTGCTAGGCGTGCGGCCCACACGTTGCCTGGAATTTGACTTGTACAGCAACATGCCCCTCATGACATGGAGGTGCTAAATGTTGTTTTTGTGCTAATCTCGACCATTCAATGGATTTAAGGACCCAAGTTGATCCTAAATGGAAGCCTTAGCACCCAAAACCCTAAAAAAGGGGCACACTTGCCAAGGAAGATTGGGAGGCACACATTTCTAGAGAGAGAAGCAAGAAGGCAGAAGATTTTCAGAGAAATTCTTAGGGAATGCTTAAAGATCTCAAGTCTTGAAGATCATCTCCATTATAGTTTCCTTTTTTCCTTCATTTTCTATAGGTTAGTTTGGAAATTTGTATTTGTGAATTTGTTTTAAATGTTTATATTTGTGAATTTCATGATTGGTTTGGTTATAATCTTAGCTATGTTTGTCTAGATTTCTTGTTCTAAGGCTTTGATGTAGCTCTACTTGACTATGCATGGATTATTGGATAATTGCTCATGAAGTTTTTATTCAATTCATTTGAGTCCTCATTTGCTTAATGCTCTACTTTATAAAGATATGAATTAGTGATTTTGATA
Source organism: Artocarpus heterophyllus (assembly GCA_025403435.1). Lineage (NCBI taxonomy): Eukaryota > Viridiplantae > Streptophyta > Magnoliopsida > Rosales > Moraceae > Artocarpus > Artocarpus heterophyllus. The sequence goes on along the minus strand of CM046345.1, from coordinate 28,891,464 downwards.
TATGATTTAATGCTTGAGAAAGATTATGTCATAGTCGGTTTTAAGTTACACAATCATAGTGTTATTGAGTTTGAGAGAATCATTAGCACTTGATGATCATTCTTAGGATATAAATATTGAATGGTAGATAAACAAGCTAACTAGAGATAGTAACTTAGGTATCTATGCATATGACTTATTTGTGTTGGAGAAAGGGAATAAGCTGAGTGAGTTCCTTGATCATGAATTAGGTAAAATGGATTAGTAATTACCAATCAAAACAAGCATGAGTAGAGTAGAGTGAAATCAAGTTCTTAGGCTTCCCTATGCATTTACTATCCTTCTTACAATTTTCAAGCTGTGTCATTTTGTTAATTAGTCATTAAATTTAGTTAATTTAGTTTTAATCATTTTCACATTAAAATCCAACATTATTATTGCCAAGCTAAAATTGAGTTCCAAAAACCCATGATACTTGAAAATTTAGGTCACTTTATTATTTGCACGATCTGTATTCTTACAGCAAAGAGCATCACCGATACATTTTCACTTACACTTACCTTCTCATTTCCTTTGAGATTTTGTTTTGTGGTGCATGATCCCTTGAGAAACTTGGTATATTGGGGCACCTTTTTGATAACATCTAAGAGAGCTATGTTCGCCTTTACCATGCAAAATGTCTCTAGGATTTCCTTTTCTTGCTCTTCTTTTCTAGATTTTGAAAACCTGCTTGGGAAAGGATTAGGAGTGATATGAGAAGGAATGAGAGTTCAGTACTTACCTTAGGGGATGATGTGGTTTGAACATAAGGTCTGGCATCTCCTTGACGTGCGGTTGCTTGCTTATTATTATCTTCATTCTTCTCAAGAGACATCTTTTGTGGTAGGTTTGAGAGCCCCTTAGTTTTTTTTCCACTCCTCAATGTCAACGTACAAACATTTTTCCTTGGGTTTACCACCATTTAAAATGGCAATTCCCCAAATTCTGTGCCTCTAACTGGCTTACAGCATTAGCCAATTGACCAACTTGAGTCTCCACATTTTGAATACTTGCTTTAGTATCTTGTTAAATTTGCTTAGTGTTGGTTGCAAGAGTTTTAACAAGATCTTCCAAGGATGGGCCTGAATTTTGTGGAGCCGGTTGTTGTTGTTGGGCTTGATATGATTGTTGTAGCCTTGGTTGGTAAACCCTAGTAGTTGGTTCCTTATGGTGTTCAAAGCTGCCTGCTGATGTGTTCTTCCATAACTAAAATTTAGATGATCCCTCCATCCTTCATTGTAAGTGTTGAAGAAGGGGTCATAGTTTCTTAGTTGTGCCAGAAATCTGCCTATGGCACTTGTTTGCTCCATGTGGCCATCTTACAAAGTTGGGCACATATTGGTAGGATGGCCTGCAACAGAATATATCCCACACACCTTTACTTGTTGAATGTTTCCTAAAGCCATTTGTTGAATGAGAGAGTAAGTTGTGCAAGTTGTTGCTCAATGATAGAAGAAGTAATAACCTCGTTCAATTTCTTCGATGGTAGTGGTGTTCATGCTTGTGGCTAAACTATTAGGAATTTATAGTCATATTTATAATTAGAGCTCTCGTGGCTTTTGGAGTTTTATCATCCAATGTTCCTCCACTTATGGCATTGATCATGCTTTTATCCATCGGTAAGAGTCTTTCATGAATGTATTAGATAAGGAGTTGCTCACTGATTTGATGACAAGGGCAGCTTGAACATAGCTTCTCAAATTGTTCCCAATACTCATAAAGGACTCTCCATAGTATTATCGGATGCCATAGATCTCTGTTAGGATGGTTATAGCTTTGGATGTTGTGAAATACTTCTCCAGAAAGAGCTTATTCATCTCATTCCATGTTGTGATGATGCCAGAAGGTAGATAATGGAGCCATTCCTTAGTGAAGTCTGCCAGAGAGAACGAAAAGGCCCTTAGTTTAATTTACTCTTTAGAGATTCCAGATGGTCTCATGGTTGAGCACACCACATGAAATTCTTTGAGATGATTGTATGGGTCTTCTCCAATATAACCATGGAATGTTCAAAAGAGGTGGATCAATCCTGACTTGAGTTCAAAAGTAGCTTCTAGGTTGGGATATTGAATGCAAAGCGATTGTTGGTCAATGATCGGTGCCACCAACTCTTTTAGTGTGTGGTTGTTTGCCACTATCTCTTCATGTTCCTATTGGTCTGCGTGTTCCGGTGAATCACTAGATGATGGCAAGTTAGTGTGTACTATTTGATTAAACTTACGTAGAAAGGTAAATGGAGTGCTAAGGATGGCGGTGGAAATGGAGGCGGTGGATGTGGTTGCATGTTTTTGTACATTTTAAAGAAGTGCTTGATTCGTCAAAATCTTTCGTCAAGCTCTTCATTACACATTCAATTTGTAGCACCCACCATTTTTTATGTAACAGTTAATGATAGATATTTAACGACGTTAAGTATTTTCTTTATGACATAATGTTACTAACCATTTATTTAAGAATTATGACAGGTGCTAGTCACGTGGAATTGATGTGCTTGAGGTGTTCATGTCACTTATAATGTATGTATGATAACAATTTAATGTTTTAATTACGTGTAATATTGAATGTGGTACTTTCTCTTGGAACAGCAAGCTGATGGATTTCATCAGCAGACCAAACTCATAACTTTGTAGGCCGAAGGCTGTTGATGAAAAATCAGCAGATCATTCCTAAAATTGAGGCATTGATGATTAATTTGATTTGTTGTGAAAATTCTGAATAATTGATATATTTTTATCTCTTTCCTTATCCATGTTAGGGAAGGTTTGACTTTTTTTTAAAAGATAATTTAATTTTGTGATAAGGTTTTCTAATTTGAAAAGAAAAGATTTTGTGGTTACAACAAAACTTGGACTTTTTCCTTATCTCTCCCTATCATACATGCATATACACCGTTACTTTTTTAAAAAAATCTGTTTCAAATATATAGAAGATTATTTCCTTTTCACACCATTCTTAGTTTTCAGGAATATCTCTCTCTATATATTGCTCTCCCCCTCTCTCTCTAAAGTTTTCTTAGTTTTCTCTTTCTTTCTCCACGTTTTCATCCTCTTCTCTCCTTTATGTTTCTTGCAAATCTTTGAATGAAATATTGGGTTTTCGCTTAGACAAATTCAAGAAAATTTGAGAAGAATCGTTTTGAGGTAAGAAATTCATTCTAGGCTTATTTTTTAAATTGTATTTTCTTTGTGTTCCAACACCGATAACTTTGTCTACGAATTTCCTTATTCTATGAAATTTTTGTATGATGTTTATATATGTGTTATGTAATGTTCCTCAAAGTTTCATGTTATCTGGAATTTTCTATACTAAGTTATTCAATTTTTATTCTCTGTCACTCCTAGACTATTCATTGCTGATCGGTAAAAATTTCATAAAATGTACCCTTTGTTCATAGGACAAACGAATCTTTATTCTCATGAAATTTCGTAGATATGTTCGTGTATATGTTAAGTTATGGTCTTGAAAGTTTCATAGTGATATGATGAATCTTGTATGTGTTCTTGAACTTTCTTTAAGATTAGGTTTTATGGCTGTTTATTTAGTGAATTCTAGACTTCTTATTTGTGTGACCTTTTTACATAGCTAAACAAATTTATTTGTGAATGAAACTTTTTGTGGTACTATATTTATATGTTAATAGGTCGTCATAAAAATTTTATTTTAATTATTTTAGTATGATGATCTTGTGTTGCTTATTGCTTTAGGTATTTAGAGTTTCTTTGGTCTCTGAATTCTAATACAACTTTTGAATGGTTTAAAATTAATTTAAAGCTAATTTTTGGATATGTTGTAGTTTTAGGTGTCTATTGTATGCAAAATTTTTGTGAAATTATTTTATTATATAGATAATTTATTTTTTGAAGGTTAGTTAAGGCTGCTCACTATTTTGTTATTGCCAGCTGATTCTTGTTGTGTATTATGTGACTTATTTTAGTTATCTAATGGAATTTTTATGGCTAAAGAAAAATTAGGGTATTTTATATGTATGTTAATTATGTCCCTGCAAAGTTTCGTGCCTTAATTGTATATGAATGGTGAATAATTGAGTTGTGTATCTTTAAGGGTTAGGTGGGTTCTTCTATCACAGATTTTGCATGAACAATTCTAAGATGGTAAAATGTACTTGTATTCTTGTGTTTCTTGAGATGGAAGTGTGAATAATGTCTTATGGCATTGGATGATTTCATGAAAATGAAAATTAATTTTATTTGTATATGGATGTATGGCATGAACACACCAAGAAGTGAGCACATTGAGACCACAGTGACGTCATCTAAGATAAGGTTTAGTAAGCGAGTCAAGTAAGTATATTTTCACCTCCACATGATAAGCTTTATAAAAAGTTTGAAATTTATGTTCATGATGATTTTATTTAATGTTTTATTTTGGAAGTTTTGATGCGCAAGAAGGCTTATGCATGTTTTGATGATGAGATATTTCAAAATTAAAAGTATATCTATATATATATATATGTACCTGTTAGACATGTATGCCCCAAGGAGTAAAAATGTAATAAGTTTTTAGAGACTTTTTTATCAATAAAGAATTTATTCATTGTTAATATAACAAATCTTATCCTCTTTACGTTCATATTTGCTGAATGTATGTTAAGCAAACAAAGGATTGAGACTGTCGGTCTAAACCTTTAAGAATTGGGCATATGATGGACAAATTATGCAGAAGACATGATTCTTAAGGTGACGGTCTAAATAATAAGATCCACAATCGAGAAAATAAAGTTGGGCGCTTTATTCATGTAAAGATTGTTATGTTGTCCTTATCCCTATTGGGAGATGGTTTGTCATGACCATTGGAGGTGGACTCCATGAATAGAAACATTGGCACGTTGTTATAGGTGACAACATCTTGGATCGGGACATAAAGTGAATTGATTTGGATTAATAATTCTGTCTCGACAAATCGATTCACTTTAGACAATCATTTGTATCGTATCTTAGCCTGAGTTGAATAGTGGGCCTGTTGCTTGACTTATGTCTTTTGATGTACCAAAAGGTGACACCAACATCTTAATAGTGGCATGCATGCTGGTACGTTGGAGGCATGACTCTTAGTAGCATAGACTTGTTATTCATAGATATGGAATCCATAGCTCCTCTTTAGGAGTAGTGATATCCTCCTATATGTGTTATTCTATAATTGGTAAACAGGAGCACTCAACCATTTGGATACATAGGTGTAACCGAATGGTATACTTGTTAGACATGTATGCCTGAAGGAGTAAAAATGTAATAAGTTTTTGGAGACATTTTTATCAATAAACAATTTATTTCTTGCTTATAAACCAAATCTTGTCCTTTTTGTGTTCATATTGGTTGAATATATGTTAAGCAAACAATAGTCTGAGACTGTCGGTCTAAACCTTAAGAATTAGGCATATGATGGACAGATTATGCAGAAGACATGATTCTTAAGGTGATGGTTTAAAACATAAGATCTGCAATTGAGGCAATAAAGTTGAGCACTTTATTCATGTAAAGATTGTTATGCTGTGTATACCCCAATTGGGAGATGGTTTGTCTTGACCATCTGATGTGGACTCTATGAATAGAAACATTGGCATGTTGTCATTGGTGACAATGTGTTGGATCGGGACATAAAGTGAATTGATATGGATTAATAATTCTGTCTTGGCAAATCGATTCACTTTAGACAATCATTTGTATTGTATCTTAATCCTGAGATGAATAGTGGGCCCGTTGTCTTGACTTGTGTCTTTTGATGTACCAAAGGGTGACACCCATATCTTAATAGTTGTATGCATGCCGGTACATTGGAGGCATGACTCTTGATTGCGTAGACCTATTATTCATAGATATGAAATCCATAGCTCCTTTTTAGGAGTAGTAATATCCTCTTATATGCGTTATCCTATAATTAGAAAACTAGAACGCTCAACGATTTGGATGAATAGGTGTAATCGATTGGTATACTATCTTAGGATGGTAAGTTTTCTGATGGTGAGATAATGGAATGTAAGATAAAAATAATCAGGAAAGCAAGACAAAACTTGTCCTTAAGCCGATTATGGATAATCATATGGGGATATGATACACTATGATATGTCATGGAGACTTAGCTATACGGGCTTCGTAATTCTATGTAGTTCGAGTGTAGCTCCAAGCTTTTAGTGGAGTAGCATTGGAGTTGATAATTATGAAATGTATATCTAAGATATTGGGTGTCATAGTTATTGAGAGCTTGAACTATATAGGTCCATTTGGTCCCCTTTGCTAGCCCACAACATCATATAACGATACAACGTGCTTTTTCAATAATTGGTAACTTATGTCAGATTTATCAGATTGGTTAAAATTTGGAAGAATCAGATAATTCATGTTTGTTTATTGGTTAAATTAATTTTGTAATAAAATTGATTCAAGATAAAATTGTTGAATTATTGGGATCGGATAATTCTTGTCTATTTAGAGGTTGATTTAATTTTTAGATAAATTAGATCAAGATAAACTTGTAGAATTATTGGGAATTCATTTATTTTCCTAGAGATTATCTAGATAAAGTTGTTTTGATCAAATAACTTCTCTATTGGGTTTTTTGAATTAAAACTAAGACTTTATCCTATAGAATCTCGGGTGGAAGATAAAAGATTCGCTAGGATTTTTATTCGGCAGTTCGGCCTGCTGATAGATGTGTTTGGCCTGTCGATTATGCTGTTCAGCCTGCCGATGAGCGAAGGATAAGATTACGCATTTTTACACGGATCTTATCAGATATTGATCTGAATTTGATTCTGATCCAAATTTTTGAGACCTAATCTGATAAGGACTGGCCCAAGACCCAACCTCTATAAAAAGGGAGTAAGTCACATAAGTTATTTAGATCAATTGAGAGATTAAGAGTGATACTTTACTAGTGAGAATCTAAAAACTCCTTGAGAGCTTTTGTTCACAAATCATGAACAGTAGCTTTGGGTTCTCTCGATTGGTTGGAAGGAGAGTTACCTAGTGGAAGAGCTGTACGTGTGAGCCTACACTCACTCCGATCGTGGATAGAGAATAGGAAAGAAGACCAGTTGGTTGAGGTTCTTCTAGAATGTTACTTCTCTTCACGTTTTGCGAGGGTTTTTCAGCAATCAAAGGTTCGTAAGATCTGGTTAATTTATGCATATAGCATGTCAAACTTGTGTTTTAGATAATACTCTAATAAAAAAATTTTAAAATTCCGCTACGTACTATTTTTCCAACAATTGGTATCAGAGAGCCAGGGTTTTTACATAAATTTACGAGTTTGTGATCATGTTATATGTATAAATTTTGTGATCTTAATCTCTCCAATGCTTTAATTTAATTTTATAGAGAGTTGGCACTCTAGGTTTCTATATAAATTATATATGTTGTCATGGATTATATGGTGAATGTTCATTAATTAATTATGGTTATTAAAAGGTTAGTTAATTATTTATTAATTTATTAATTTATACCAGTTATGGTTCCTTAGAGGTTAGAATGTGTATCTTGACTTTTCATGTAATTAGATGGCAGACCATCATCTCCATCTAGGAATAGTTATTTAATTTTAAAATTGTAAGAATTTTATAATTAAGCAATTATTCAGAGAAGATGGATCTAGAAGACAGATGTAGAAGATGGATGATGGTGTTCCCAAGTATTTCTTGAGTCTCTAATTTTATGTTTTTGAATTCTTAAAAATAAAATTGATGAATTGCATTAAAAATTGTATTTTCTAGAATGGGAGATTTCTGCTCGGTCGACATGCCGAACCCACCAGTTTGGCAAGCCAATGGTCGTAGATTGGCAGGCCGGACATGTGGTTCGGCAGGCCGTTAGTGGGGCAAAAATTAGGTGGCTCTAGCAGCAGGCCAAACTTCCAGTTTGGCAGGTCAAACTTTCACGCGTCAGCAGGCCGATGGAGCATGACCAGCAGGCCGATCACCCAAATTGGCCTGCCTACGGAGAGCTAGAAATTTTTCCAGAAAAGGTGCAGTTTTTCAGTGCAGTTTTAATTTTGTTTTTGGACAATTCTGAGCAACATTAAATTTGGATATGACCGAAAATATGAAGTATTTGATTCATACGGGATTGAAGACTTGAAGATGGGCATTACATGAAGAAGGACACAGCTTGAGGATTCAAGGAAGAAGAATCGATAATATGTCATTTTATTCTCTTGTAATCTTAGTTTTCTATTCTCTAGGGTGGAACTATCATATACGGTTATTATTTTTTTTCTTGTAGCTTTGTTTGATTGCTTTGCTTGTCTGTATTATAATATGATTTGCCACATATATTGATAACATGTCATATAGAATAGGGAGTGCCGCTCATGTTAAAATTGTTCACGAATATTCTTAAAATAAAACCTTGATTTCAAAAAATTGAGTGGGAGAAGGTTTTTGAAGAGAGGACCTAAGGCCTCCATCATTCGTCCATAGGTAGAACATGGTGGCCCCGACCCCTAGAAAGGGATTTCTATCATGTACCAGATTAGATCTCTGAGAGGATAAGGTATTTTAGCATGATTTATGGTTGCACACCCCTTGGTGGTGATTATAAATCATGGATAAAATATTGAAACGATGGTTATACACTCATATTAATTTTATTATTGACCTCCCCTAGGAGCTCTGTTAATAAAAATAATGGCCAAAGAAATGATTATTAATATATGCTGGATCATACGGGTCCTAGATGGCATATATTAATCAGAAGGGGATCCGTGTTCCTGATTGAATTTGGCATGACTCCCCTAGGAGATTGTTGAATTATAAGTTGGGAATTTCATTGTAAGGTTGTGATATTTTCAAGGTTTTGACACATAAACACATTTGTATTTTTACATGATTGTGTTATCTTACTAAATTATTATTATATGTTTGCTTATGTTTGGTATATGATTCTTTATTGTAGATTAAAAATGTCTGAAAAATGCTTTATCATCGATACTTGACAAAAACCTATTAACTGGAGAGAATTATAATGATTGGAAACGAAACTTGGATATCGTCCTCTCCTTTGAGAAACTAAAATATGTACTGACAACCCCTTGTCCTCTCGAGCCTACGGGAGACTCATCTAATGAGCAATTCCAAGCGTATGATCGCTGAAAAGATGCTAATGATCAAGCCCGCTACTATGTTATGGCTAGCATGAATAACGTGTTGTAGGCGCAACATCAAGATTATGAGACTGCGAAGCAGATCTTGGATAATCTTAAGGATATGTTAGGAGGCCAGGCCATAACAAAGTGGCAAGGGGCGCTTTGGAAACTTCTTAACTATAAGCAGAGATCGGGGACATCTATAAAGGAGCACATGATGTTGGTCATGGGTTACCTCGTTGAGGCTCAAACCAATGGAGCTGACATCGATGCTAAAACTCAAATGACTATGGTCTTTAAGACTCTATCAAAGGAATTTTTTCTGCTTAGAGCTACTTTTATTTTAAGCAACAGACGAGATATGACCTTGATGGAATTAATGAAACAGTTACAAGAGTTTGAATTGCTGATCAGGGAGTCTCGTACGGGTGGAGAGGCCAACATGGTAGCTGCTTCTGGTTCCAATCTCAACTCTGGGAATGGAAAGAAGCAACGGGCCAAGAACGTGAAGTCTTCTATTCCTTCTAGCACCAAGAGCAAGAAGAAGAAGAAGAAGAACCCAAAGAAGCTTAAGTGCTTCTTTTGTGGGAAGGTAGGGCACATAAAGAAGCATTGCAAGGACTTCCTTTCTAAAGGAGGTAGGTGTGATCTTCTATATTTAGACACTTGTTTGGTTGAGGAATCCAGTGACATTTAGGTCATAAATTCCGGTGCAACTAATCATATTTGTGCTTCTCTATAGGGGTTCAAAGAAACGAGAAGTCTGCTACATAAAGACCATGCTTTGGATGGGCCATGGATCTTCGGTCTCAGTGGAAGCAATGGGAGACATCCATCTTTATTTTGATAATTATAGGAATTTATTTTTGCAAGATTGTTTTTATGTTTCTAAATTTAAAAGGAATTTAATTTCTATAGCTTGTTTATTTAAAGACTCTTGCTTGGTTTCTTTTAATGGTAAAGTGGTGAATCGTAAAAACAAATCTTTTATCTGTTCTGGATGGATGCAAAATAATCTATATTTTATCAAATCTAAGATGAACTTATTGCTTAATGTTGAGATGAATGATAATAACTCTAAAAGACTTAAAACTTTTCACTCTAATAAGACTTATCTTTGGCATTTGCGCCTTGGTCATATTAACATGAATAGGATTCAAAGGTTGGTAAGGGATGGACCTTTAAGTCACTTAAAGGTGGAATCTATACCTCAATGTGAATCTTGTTTGGAGAGTAAAATGACCAAAAGACCATTCGGGTCTTAGGGCAAAAGGGCCAAAGGGATTCTAGAACTCGTGCATAGTGATGTTTGTGGACCGATGAACATCTGGGCACGAGGAGAGTATGAGTACTTCAGCACTTTTATTGACGAGGAGAGTGAAACTTTTGACAAGTTCAGGGAGTTTCGAGCCGAGGCAAAAAATCAATTAGGTAGACCATAAAGGCACTTTAATCTGATCGAGGTGGAGAATACCTTTCTAATGAGTTCTTGGAACACTTACTAGAGAATGGGATTTTATCCTATTTGACTGCGTCGGGCACTCCATAGTAGAATGGCGTAGCGGAGAGAAGAAATAAGACTTTATTGGACATGATTAGGTCCATGATGAGTTATTCATCATTGCCTTTATCCTTTTGGGGATATGCACTACAAACCGCATGTTATCTTTTGAACAATGTGCCTTCAAAATCGGTCCCTAAAACTCCTCACGAGTTGTGGATGGGTAGGAAGACATCCTTAAACCATATTCGTCTATGGGGATGTCTAGCACATGTCCTATTTAAGGATCCAAATAAGTTGGAAGCACATTCAGAAGTTTGCGTGTTTGTAGGATATCCAAAGGGGACTAAAGGGGGTTATTTCTATAACCCAAAGGAAAATAAAGTCGTGGTTTCAACTAATGCAACTTTCCTTGAGGAGAGTTACATGGATGACTTTAAACCTCGAAACAAAGTGGTGCATGAGGAGTTGGGGAGTGATCTGATCACTCTGGAGGTTCCAAATGAAACCATTCTGATCAGTGTAGAAAAACCAAACAAACTTGAACAACAACCTAAGGGGCTTCGACGTAGTGCCATCAGTTGGAGAAGTGCCAAGCAAGATTGCACTTCGGATTCAACGATGGAGGCTGAGTATGTGGCAGCTAGTGATGCTTCGAAAGAAGCAGTGTGGCTCCGCAAGTTCCTTGGGGATCTTGAGGTAGTTTCTTGTATGGATAAGGCGGTATCACTATACTGTGATAATAGTGTAGGGGTAGATAATACTAAGGAACTAAGATTTCACAAGAAGAGTAAGCATATTGATCAGAAGTATCATGTGATAAAGGACTTCGTTGAGGGTGGGCATGTCACGGTGTGCAAGATCGCTTCAGAGGACAATTTAGCTAATCCATTTACGAAGACACTAGCTGGGAGAGTCTTTGAGAGACATGTGGACGCTATGGGGATGCGAGATTTGTCATAATTACTCACTTAGCGCAAGTGGGATATTGTTAGACATGTATGCCCTAAGGAGTAAAAATGTAATAAGTTTTTGGAGACATATTTATCAATGAAGAATTTATTTATTGTTTATATACCAAATCTTGTCCTCTTTACGTTCATATTGGTTGAATATATGTTAAGCAAAAAATAGTTTGAGACTGTCAGTCTAAACCTTAAGAATTGGGCATATGATGTACAGATTATGCGAAAGACACGATTCTTAAGGTGATGGTCAAAAACATAAGATCTACAATCGAGGGAATAAAGTTGGGTGCTTTATTCATGTAAAGATTGTTATGTTGTCTATATCCCAATTGGGAGATGGTTTGTCTTGACCATTGGAGGTGGACTCCATTAATAGAAACATTGACACGTTGTCATTGGTGACGATATGTTGGATCAGGACATAAAGTGAATTGATATGGATTAATAATTCTGTCATGGCAAATTGATTCACTTTAGACAATCATTTGTGTTGTATCTTAATCTTGAGAGGAATAGTAGGCCTGTTGTCATGACTTGTGTCTTTTGATTTACCAAAAGGTGATACCCACATCTTAATAGTGGTATGCATGCCAGTACGTTGGAGGCATGACTCTTGATAGCGTAGACCTGTTATTCATAGATATGGAATCCATAGCTCATCTTTAGGAGTAGTGATATCCTCTTATATGCATTATCCTCTAATTGGAAAACTAGAGCGCTCAACCATTTGGATACATAGGTGTAACTGAATGTTATACTATCTTTGGATGGTAAGTTTTTCGATGGTGAGATAATGGAACATAAGATAAAAATAATCGGGAAGGTAAGATAGAACTTTTCCTTAAGCCGATTATGGATAATCGTATGGGGATATGATACACTATGATATGTTATGGAGACTTAGCTATACGGTCTTTTTAATTCTATGTAGTTTGAGAGTGTAGCTCCAAGCTTTTAGTGGAGTAGCGTTGGAGTTGATAATTTGAATAATTTGAAAATGTATATCTGGGATATTGGGTTTCATAATTATCAAGAGCTTGAACTATATAGGTCCATTTGGTCCTCTGTGCTAGCTCACAACATCCTATGAAGATATGGCGTGCTCTTCCAATAATTGGTAACTTATGTCGTATTTATCAAATTGGTTAAAATTTGGAAGAATCAGATAATTCATGCTTGTTTATTGGTTGAATTAATTTTGTGATAAAATTGATTCAAGAGAAACTTGTTGAATTATTGGGATCGGATAATTCTCGTCTGTTTATTGGTTGATTTAATTTTTGGATAGATTAGATCAAGATAAACTTGTAGAATTATTGGGAATTCATTTATTTTCATAGAGATTGCCTATTGTATTATTTGAATTAAAATTGAGACTTTATCCCAATCTCGGGTGGAAGATAAAGGATTCACTGAGATTTTTATTCAGCAGTTCGACCTGCCGATGGACGTGTTCGGCTTGCCGATGGACGTGTTCGGCATGTCGATTTTTATTTGGTAGTTCGGGCTGCCGATGAGCGAAGGATAAGATTAGGCATTTTTACGTAGACCTTATCAGATATTGATCCGAATTTGATTCTGATCTGAATTTTTTGGAGCTAATTTGATAAGGATTGACCCTAGATCCAACTTCTATAAATAGAGAGTAAGTCATATAAGTTATTTAGATCAATTGAGAGATTAAGAGTGATTCTCTACTGGTGAGAATCTGAAAACTCCCTAAGAGCTTTTGTTCACAAATCACAAACACTAGCTTTGGGTTCTCTTGATTGGTTGGAAGAAAAGACACCTAGTGGAAGAGCTGTACGTGTGAGCCCACACTCACTCCGATTGTGGATAGAGAATAGCAAAGAAGACCAATTAGTTGAGGCTCTTCTGGAACATTACTTCTCTTCATGTTTTGTGAGGGTTCTTTGGCAATCACAGGTTAGTAAGAACTAGTTAATTTATGCATATAGCATGTCAAACTTGTGTTTTGAAAAATACTCTGATATAAATTTTTTAAAATTTCGCTGCATACTATTTTTCCAACAATACTGTCTTTGGATGGTAAGTTTTTCAATGGTGTGATAATGGATCGTAAGATAAAAATAATTAGGAAGGTAAGACAAAAGTTTTCGTTAAGCCGATTATGGATAATCCTATGGGGATACAATACACTATGATATGTCATGGTGACTTAGCTGTACAGGCTTTGTAATTCTATGTAGTACAAGAGTGCAGCTCCATGCTTTTAGTGGAGTAGCGTTGGAGTTAATAATTATGAAATGTATAACTGAGATATTGGGTTTCGTAATTATTGGGAGCTTGAACTTATAGGTCCATTTGGTCCCCTTTGCTAGCTCACAAAATCCTGTAACGATACTGCGTGCTTTTCCAACAATTGATGACTTATGTCAGATTTATTAGATTGGTTGAAATTTGAAAGAATCAAATAATTCATGTCTGTTTATCGGTTGAATTAATTTTGTGATAAAATTAATTCAAGATAAACTTGTTGAATTATTGGGATTAGATAATTCTTGTCTGTTTATCAGTTGATTGAATTTTGAATAAATTAAATCAAGATAAACTTGTAGATTTATTAAGAATTCATTTATTTTCCTATAGATTATCTAAATAAAGTTGTTTTAATTAGATAACTTCTCCATTGGGTTATTTGAATTAAAACTGAGGCTTTATCCTATAGAATCTCGGGTGAAAAATAAAAGATTCGCTGAGATCTTTTTCGACAGTTTGGCATGCCGATCCTCATGTTCGACCTGCCGATGGGGCAAGTTCGACCTGCTGATGCACGGGAAAAAGGGATTACGTGTTTTCACGCAGATTTTATCATATATTGATCCAAATTTGATTTTGATTCAAATTTTTGAGACCTAATCTTATAAGGACTGACCTTAGACCCAACCTCTATAAGTAAGGAGTAAGTCACATAAATTATTTAGATCAATTGAGAGATTAAGGGTGATACTCTTCTGGTGAGAATTTGAAACTCCTTGAGAGCTCTTGTTCACAAATCATGAACACTAGCTTTGGGTTTTCTCAATTGGTTGGAAGGAGAGTCACCTGGAGGAAGAGCTATACGTGTGTGCCCGCACTCAATCCAGTTGGTTGAAGCTCTTTTGGAACGTTACTTCTCTTCACAGATTGTGTGAGTTCTTTGGCATTCAAAGGTAGTAAGATCTGGTTAATTTATGCATATAGCATGTCAAACTTGTGTTTTAGAAAATACTCTGATATAAAATTTTTAAAATTTCATTGCATACTATTTTTCTAATAATTGGTATCAGAGCCATGGTTTTTACATAAATTTACGAGTTTTTGATCATACTATATATATAAATTTTGTGATCTTAATCTCTTCTATGCTTAAATTTAATTTTATAGAGGGTTGGCACTCTAGGTTTCTAGATATTTTTATGTTGTCATGTATTATGTGGTGAATGTTCATTAATTAATTACGGTTGATTGAATAGTTATTAATTATTAATTAATTAATTAATTTATACCAGTTATTTATTAATTAATTAAATGGTATTTCTTGAGTCTCTAATTTTACGTTTTTGAATTGTTGAAAATAAAATTGATGAATTGCATTAAAAAATTGTATTTTTTGGAATGAGTGATTTCTGCTCGGTCGGCATGCCGAACTCTCTAGTTCGGAAGGCCGATGGTCGCAGATCAGCAGGCCAGATGTGAGGATCGTCAGGCTGACAGCCGGGCAAAAATCAGGAGGCTCTGGCGGCAAGCCAAACTTCTAGTTCAGCATGCCGATTTGTCATGAATCAGCAGGCTGATCACCCAGATTGGCTTGCCGGCAGAGAGCTAGAAATTTTTTCAAAAAAAGGTGTAGTTTTTCAATGTAGTTTTAATTTTACTTTTGGGACAATTCTAAAAAAAAATAAATTTGGATATGGCAAAAAATATGAAGTATTCGATTCATAAGGGATTGAAGACCCTAAGATGGACATTGCATGGAGAAGGATACAACTTAAGGATTCAAGGATGAAGAATTGATAATATGTTTCGATTATTCTCTTGTAATCTTTGTTTTCTATTCTCTAGGATGGAACCATAATATTACGGTTATTTATTAGTTTGCTTGTAGCTTTGCTTGTCTGCATTATAATATAATTTGCCATGTATATTGAAAACATGTCAAATAGAATAGGGAGTGCCGCTCATATTAAAATTGTTCATGCATGTTCTTAAAATAAAACCTTGATTTCAAAAGATTAAGTGGGAGAAGGTTTTCGAAGAGAGGACCTACAGCCTCCATCGTCGGTCCATAGGAGGAACATGGTGGTCCCAACTGTTAGAAAAAATAGAACGCACTGGAATTTGAAAAATTTTACATTAGAATAATTTCTAAAACACAAGTTTGACATGTTATATGCTTAAATTAACCAGATCTTACTAACCTTTGTATGCTGAAGTACCCTCGCAAAATGTGAAGAGAAGTAGCATTCTAGAAGAACCTCAACCAACTGGTCTTCTTTGCTATTCTCTATCCACGACCGGAGTGAGTGTGGGCTCACACGTATAGCTCTTCCACCAGGTGACTCTCCTTCCAACCAATCGAGAGAACCCAAAGTAAGTGTTCATGATTTATGAACAAAAGCTCTCAGGGAGTTTTCAGATTCTCACTAGTAGAGTATCACTCTTAAACTCTCAATTGATCTTATTAGAGTAACTCTTAAGACTTACTCCCTTTTTATAGAGATTGGTCCTGGGGTCAGTCCTTATAAGATTAGGCCTCAAAAACTTGAAATAGAATCAAGTTCGGATTAATATCTGATAAGATCCGCGTGGAAATGAGTGATCTTATCCTTTGTTGATCGGCAGGCCAAACAGGCCCCATCAGCAGGCCGAACACGTCCATCGGTAGGCCGAACTGCCGAATAAAAATCTCACAAATCTTTTATTTTTCACTTGAGATTCTATAGGATAAAGTCTCAGTTTTAATTCAAATAACCCAATAGATAAGTTATCTGATCAAAACAACTTTATCTAAATAATCTCTAAGAAAATAAATCAATTCCTAATAATTCTACAAGTTTATCTAGATCTAATGTATCTAAAATTAAATCAACCGATAAACAGACAAGAATCATCCGATTCTAATAATTCAATAAGTTTATCTTGAATCAATTTTATCATAAAATTAATTCAACTGATAAATGACATGAATTATCTGATTCTTCCAAATTTTAACCAATCTAATAAATCCGACATAAGTCATCAATTATTAGAAAAGCACGCCGTGTCGTTACAGGATGTTATGAGCTAGCAAAAGGGACCAAATGAACCTATATAGTTTAAGCTCTCGATAATTATGAAACCCAATATCCCAGATATACATTTCATAATTATCAACTCCAATGCTACCCCACTAAAAGCTTGGAGCTGCACTCTTGAACTACATAGAATTACGAAGTCATATAGCTAAGTCTCCATGACATATCAGAGTGTATCGTATCCCCATATGATAATCCAAAATTGGCTTAAGGACAAGTTCTGTCTTACCTTCTCTATTATTTTTATCTTACGTTCCATTATCTCACCATCAAAAAACTTACTATGCAATCATAGTATATCATTCGATTACACCTATGTATCCAAATGGTTGAGCGCTCCAGTTTTCCAATTACAAGATAACGCATATAAGAGGATATCATTACTCCTAAAAAGGAGCTATGGATTCCATATCTATGAATAACAGGTCTACGTAATCAAGAGTCATGCCTCCAACGTACCAACATGCATACCACTATTAAGATGTGGGTGCCACCCTTTGGTACATCAAAAGACACAAGCCAAGACAATAGGCCCACTATTTATCTCAGGGTTAAGATACAACACAAATGATTGTCTAAAGTGAATCGATTTACCGAGACAGAATTATTAATCCAAATCAATTCACTTTATGTCCTGATCCAATGCATCATCACTTATGACAATGTGCCAATGTTTCTATTCATGGAGTCCACCTCCGATGGTAATGACAAACCATCTCCCAAAAGGGATATAAACAACATAACAATCTTTGCATGAATAAAGCACCCAACTTTATTCCCTCGATTGCGGATCTTATGATTTAGATCATCACCTTAAGAATCGTGTCTTTCACATAATCTGTCCATCATATGCCCAATTCTTAAGGTTTAGACCGACAGTCTTAGACTTTTATTTGCTTAACATACATTCAACAAATATGAACATAAAGAGGATAAGCTTCGGTATATAAATAATAAATAAATTCTTTATTGATAAAAATGTTTCCAAAAACTTATTATATTTTTACTCTTTAGGGCATACATTTCTAACACCAACCCCTAGGAAGGGAATTCTATCATGTACCAGATTGGATCTCTAAGAGGATAAGGTATTTTAGCATGATTTATGGTTGCACACCCCCTAGGTAGTGATTATAAATCATGGATAAAATATTGAAATGATGGTTATACACTCACGTTAATTTTATTATTAACCTTCCCTAGGAGGTCTGTTAATAGAATTAATGGTCAAAGAAACGATTACTAATATATGCTGGATCATACGGGCCCTGGTTGGCATAATTAATCCAGAGGGGTCTGTGTTCCTGATTGAATTTGGCATGACTCCCTTAAGAGCTTGTTGAATTTTAAGTTGGGAATTATCGATTTAAGGTTGTGATATTTTCAAGGTTTTGACACATAAACACATTTGTATGTTTTTACATGATTGTGTTTTCTTACTAAACTATTATGATATGTTTGCTTATGTTTGGTATATGATTCTTTATTGTAGATTAAAAATGTCTAAAAATGCTTTATCTTCGATACTTGACAAAAACCTATTAACTGGAGAGAATTATAATGATTGGAAATGGAACCTGGATATCGTCCTATCGTTTGAGAAACTAAAATTTGTGCTAACAACCCCTTGTCCTCCTGAGCCTATGGGAGATTCCACCAATGAGAATTTCTAAGTGTATGATCGCTGGAAAGATGCAAATGATCAGGCCCGCTACTATGTTATGGCCAGCATGAATAAAGTACTGCAGGCTCAACATGAATATTATGAGACTGTGAAGTAGATCTTGGATAATCTTGAAGATATGTTTAGAGGCCAGGCCATAACAAAGTGGCAAGGGGTGCTTCGAAAACTCTTGAACTGTAAGCAGAGACCGGGGACATCTATAAAGGAGCACATGATGTTGGTCATGGGTTACCTCGTTGAGGCTCAAACCAATGGAGTCGACATTGATGCTGAAACTCAGATGACTATGGTCTTTGAGACTCTATCAAAAAAATTTATTCCGTTTAGAGCTACATTTAATTTAAGCAATAGGCGGGATATAACCTTAAGGGAATTAATGAAACAGTTATAGGAGTTCGAACTACTGATCAGGGAGTCTCCTATGAGTGGAGAGGTCATCATAGTAGCAGCTTCTAGTTTCAATCCCAACTCTAGGAATGGAAAGAAGCAACAGACCAAGAATAGGAAGTCTTCTATTCCTTCTAGCACCAAGAGCAAGAAAAAGAAGAAGAAGAACCTGAAGAAGCTTAAGTGCTTTTTCTGTGGGAAGGTCAGGCACATCAAGAAGCATTGTAAGGACTTCCTTTCTAAAGGAGGAAGGTGTGATCTTCTGTATTTAGAAACTTGTTTGGTTGAGGAATCCAGTGACAATTGGGCCATAGATTCTTATGCAACTAATCATGTTTGTGTTTCTCTACAGGGGTTCAAAGAAATGAGAAGTCTATTACATGAAGACTTCACGCTTCTGATGGGCGATGGATCCTTGGACTTAGTGAAAGCAGTGGTAGATGTCCATCTTTATTTTGATAGTCATTGGAAAATAATTTTGTGAGATTATTTTATGTTCCTAAATTTAAAAGGAATTTAATTTTTGTAGCTTGTTTATTTAAAGACTTCTTTTTGGTTTCTTTTAATGATAAAGTGCTGATTCGTAAAAATAAATCTTTTATCTATTTTGGATGGATGTAAAATAATCTATGTTTTCTCAAACCTAAGATGGACTTACTGCTTAATATTGAGATGAATGATAATAACTTTAAAAGATTTAAAACTTCTCACTCTAAGGGCAATAGGGTTGAAGGGGTTCTGAAACTTATGCATAGTAATGTTTGCGGACCAATGAACATCTAGGCATGAGGAGGGTATGAGTACTTTGTCACTTTTATTGACGATTACTCAAGATAAGGGTATGTGTACTTGATGCACTACAAAAGTGAAACTTTTGACAAGTTTAGGGAGTTTCAGGCTGAAGTGGAAAAGCAAATGGGTAGACCCATAAAGGCATTTCAATCTGATTGAGGTGGAGAATACCTTTTTGATGAGTTCTTGGGACACTTATTAGATAATGAGATTTTATCCCATTTGACTGCGCCGAGCACTCTGCAGCAGAATGGCATAGCGAAGAGAAAGAATAGGACTTTATTAGACATGGTCAAGTCCATGATGAGTTATTCATCATTGTCTTTATCCTTTTGGGGATATGCACTACAAACCGCAAGTTATCTTTTGAACAATGCACCTTGAAAATTGGTCCCTAAAACTCCTCACGAGTTGTGGATGAGCAGGAAGACATCCTTAAACCATATTTGTATATGGGAATGTCCAGCTCATGTCCTGTTTAAGGATGCGAATAAGTTGGAAGCATGTTCAAAAGTTTGCATATTTGTAGGATAATTGAAAGGGACTAAAAGGGGTTATTTCTATAACCCAAAGGACAATAAAGTCGTGGTTTCAATTAATGCAACTTTCCTTGAGGAGAGTTACACGGACGACTTTAAGCCTCGAAGCAAAGTGGTGCTTGAGGGGTTAAGAGTGATCCACTCACTCCAGAGGTTCCAAATGAAACCATTTCGATCAGTGTAGAAAAGCCAAACGATCCTGAACAACAACCTAAGGGACTTCGGCGTAGTGGGAGGATCAGGCGTCAACCTGAGAGGTATATGTTCAATGGAGAGGTCTTCTTGGCTGAACCAGATGAACATGACAGGGATCCTTATACTTATGTAGAGGCTATGGAAGATGTTGATTCAAAACTCTAGACAGAACCATGAACACAGAGATGAAGTCTATGGAGACTAATCAGGTCTAGGAACTTATGGATCTTCCCGAAGGGGTAAAACCCATAGGGTGTAAGTGCATCTACAAGCGGAAAAGAGGAGTGGATGGAAAGGTCGAAACCTTTAAGGCGAGACTAGTAGCTAAGGGTTATATGCAAAAAGAAGGAATCAATTATGAGGAAACCTTTTCGCCAATAGCCATGCTTAAATCCATTCAGATTCTCTTGTCCATAGCTGCCACTCTCCACTATGAGATTTGGCAGATGGATGTCAATATGGCTTTTCTAAATGGCTATATTGATGAGTCCATTTACATGGAACAACCAGATGGGTTCAAGGTCAAGGGTTAAGAGGGCAAGGTTTGTAAGCTGCTAAAGTCAATTTATAGACTTAAGCAGGCTTTTCGTTCTTGGAACATATGATTTGATCAGGTGATCAGGACTTATGGATTCTCACAAAAAGTGGATGAGCCATGTGTTTACAAACACATAAAGGATGGAAAGATGGTTTTTCTACTGCTCTATGTAGATGACATTTTGCTGATTGGAAATGACATTGGGGCATTGTCATCGGCCAAATTATGGTTGACCAAGCAGTTTGACATGAAGGACTTAGGTGAGGCTAATTTTATTCTCGGTATCCAGATCTTTCGAGATAGGAAGAACAAAAGGATAGCTTTGTCCTAGGCCAGCTACATAGATAAAATTCTTAAGAGGTTTGCAATGTAGGATTCCAAGAAAGGTTGGCAACCATCTAGGTCTGGAATTACTCTTTCTAAGAAAAACTCTCCAAAGTCTGAAGAAGAAAGAGAATACATGAAGAAGGTGCCTTGTGCTTTGGTAGTGGGTAGTCTCATGTATGCCATGCTTTGCACATGACTAGATATTTGTTATGCGGTTAGGATTGTAAGTTGATTTCAGGTGGATCTAGGACCGAACCATTGGGTTTCGATAAAGCACATTTTGAAGTACCTAAGAAGGACTCGAGGGTATATGCTTGTATATTCAGGTGAGGACTTGACTCCTCCGGGATATACTAACTTGGATTTTCAATCCTGTCTAGATTCTAGAAAATCAACTTTGGGTTTTGTGTTTACTTTGAGCGGCAGTGCCATCAGTTGTAGAAGTGTCAAGCAAGATTGCACTTTGGATTCAACGATGGAGGCCGAGTATATGGCAGCTAGTGATGCTTTGAAAGAAGCAATGTGGCTCTGCAAGTTCCTTGGGGATCTTGAGGTTATTCCTTGTATGGATAAAGTGGTATCACTGTACTATGATAACAGTGTAGCTGTAGCTAATGCTAAGGAATCAAGATTTCACAAGAAGAGTAAACATATTGATCGAAAGTATCATGTGATGAAGGACTTTGTTGAGCGCGGGCATGTCACGATGTACAAGATCACGTTAAAGGATAATTTAGTTAATCCATTTACGAAGACACTTACTGGGAGAGTCTTCGTGAGGCATGTGGAAGCTATGGGGATGCGAGATTTGTCATATTTACTCACTTAGTGCAAGTGGGAGATTGTTAGACTTGTATGCCCTAAGGAGTAAAAATGTACTAAGTTTTTGGAGACATTTTTATCAATAAAGAATTTATTCATTCTTAATATACCAAATCTTATCCTCTTTACGTTCATATTTGTTGAATGTATGCTAAGCAAACAAAAGTCTAAGACTATTGGTTTAAACCTTTAAGAATTAAGCATATGATGGAAGATTATGCGAAAGGTATGATTCTTAAGGTGACGGTCTAAATAATAAGATCCCCAATTGAGGGAATAAAGTTAGGCGCTTTAGTCATGTAAAGATTGTTATGTTGCCTATATCCCTATTGGGAGATCGTTTATCTTGACCATCGGAGGTGGACTCCATGAATAGAAACATTGGCACGTTTTCATAAGTGACGATGTGTTGGATTGGGGCATAAAGTGAATTGATTTAGACTAATAATTTTGTCTCAACAAATCGATTCACTTTAGATGTACCAAATCGATTCATAAAGTGAATTCATTGGAGGTGACAATTATTTGTATTGTATCTTAATCCTGAGATGAATAGTGGGCCCGTTGTCTTGACTTATGTCTTTTGATGTACCACAAGGTGACACCCACATCTTAATAGTGGTATGCATGCTTGTACATTGGAGGTATGATACTTGGTAGCATAGACCTGTTATTCATAGATATGGAATCTATAGCTTCTCTTTAGGAGTAGTGATATCCTCTTATATGTGTTATCCTGTAATTGGAAAACTAGAGCACTCAACCATTTGGATACATAGGTGTAACGAAATGGTATACTATCTTTAGATGGTAAGTTTTTCGATGGTGTGATAATGGAACAAACGATAAAAATAATCGGGAAGGTATGACAGAACTTGTCCTTAAGCCGATTATGGATAATCTTATGGGGCTACAATACACTATGATATTGTTGGAAACAAGGTGCGCAGCGGAATTTTTAAAATTTTTCATCAGAGTATTTTCCAAAATACAAGTATGACATGTTATATGTATAAATTAAACAGATCTTACTAACCTCAGTGTGCCGAAGAACCTCCGCGACCTGTGTAGAGAAGTAACGTTCCAGAAGAGCCTCAACCAACTGGTCTTCTTTGCTATTCTCTATCCACAACCGGAGTGAGTGTGGGCTCACACGTACAGCTCTTCCACCGGTGACTCTCCTTCCAACCAATAGAGAGAACCCAAAGCTAGTGTTCGTGATTTGTGAACAAAAGCTCTCAGGGAGTTTTTAGATGCTCACTAGAAGAGTATCACTCTTAATCTCTCAAATTGATCTGAGTAAATCATTAGACTCACTCCCTTTTTATACCTATTGGTCCTTGGGGTCAGTCCATATCAGATTAGGTCTCAAAAATCGAAACAGAATCAAGTTCGGATCAATATCTGATAAGATACGCGTGAAAAACGCGTAATCTTAGCTGTCGCGGTCGGCATGCCGAACTGTGAGATAGGCAGGCCGAACTGGCCAGTTCGGCAGGCCGAACTTTCTGATCGGCAGGCCGAACTGCCGAGAAAAAATCTCCGCGAATCTTTTATTTTCCACCCGAGATTCTAAAGGATAAAGTCTCAGTTTTGATTCAAATAGCCCAATAGAAAAGATATCTGATCAAAACAAACTCTATCAAGATAATCTCTAAGAAAATAAATCAATTCAAATAATTCTACAAGTTTATCTTGTTCTAATTGTCCAAAATTAAAACAACCGATAAACAGACAAGAATTATCCGAACGCCATAATTCAACAAGTTCATCTTGAACTAATTTCTTACATAATTAATTCAACCGATAAACAGACATGAATTATTTGATTCTTATAAATTTTAAACCAATCTGATAAATCCGACATAAGTCACCAATTATTGGAAAAGCACGCCGTGTCGTTACAGGATTTTGTGAGCTAGCAAAGGGGACCAAAATGGACCTATAAAGTTCAAGCTCGTGATAATTATGAAACCCAATATCCTAGATATACATTTCACAATTATCAACTCCAACGCTACTCCACTAAAAGCTTGGAGCTGCACTTCGAACTTTACAGAATTACGAAGCTCCTGTAGCTAAGTCTCCATGACATATCATAGTGTATCGCATCTCCATATGATCATCCATAATCGGCTTAAGGACAAGTTCTGTCTTACCTTCCCAATTATTTTTATCTTACGTTCCATTGTCTCACCATTAGAAAACTTACCATCCAATGATAGTATACCATTCGGTTACACCTATGTATCCAAATGGTTGAGCGCTCCAGTTTTCCAATTACAAGACAACGCATATAAGAGGATATCATTACTCCTAAAGAGGAGCTATGGATTCTATATCTATGAATAACAAGTCTACGCTATCAAGAGTCATGCCTCCAACGTACCGGCATGCATGCCACTATAGAGATGTGGGAGTCACCCATTGGTACATCAAAAGACACAAGTCGAGACAACGGGCCCATTATTCATCTCAGGATTAAGATACAATACAAACGACTGTCTAAAGTGAATCGATTTGCCAAGACAGAATTATTAATCCAAATCAATTCACTTTATGTCCCGATCCAACACATCGTCACCTATGACAACGCGCCAATGTTTCTATTCACGGAGTCCAACTCCGATGGCCAAGACAAACCATCTCCCAAAAGGGATATAGACAACATAACAATCTTTACATGAATAAAGCGCCCAACTTTATTCCCTCGATTGCGGATCATATATTTTAGACCATCACCTTAAGAGTCGTGTCTACCGCATAATCATCCCATCATATGCCCAACTCTTAAGGTTTAGACTGACAGTCTCAGACTACTGTTTGCTTATCATACATTCAACGAATATGAACGTAAAGAGGACAATATTTGGTATATATAAATGAATAAATTCTTTATTGATAAAAATGTCTCCAAAAATGTATTACATTTTTACTCCTTAGAGCATACATGTCTAACAATCTCCCACTTGCACTAAGTGAGTAAATACTGCAAATTTCGCATCCCCATAGCTTCCACATGCCTTTCGAAGACTCTCCCAGAAAGTGTCTTCGTAAATGGATCAGCTAAATTGTCCTCTGACGCGATCTTGCACACCGTGACATGCCCGCTCTCAACGAAGTCCTTTATCACATGATACTTCCGATCAATATGCTTACTCTTCTTGTGAAATCTTGGTTCCTTAGCATTAGCTACCGCCGCACTGTTATCACAGTACAGTGATACCGCTTTATCCATACCAGGAACTACCTCAAGATCCCCAAGGAACTTGCGGAGCCACACTGCTTCTTTCGAAGCATCACTAGCCGCCACATACTCGGCCTCCATCGTTGAATCCGAAGTGCAATCTTGCTTCGCACTTCTCCAACTGATGGCACCGCCACCCAGAGTAAACACAAACCCTGAAGTCGATTTCCTAGAATCCAGGTAGGATTGAAAATCCGAATCAGTGTATCCTAGAGGAGTTAAATCCTCACCCGAATACACAAGCATATACCCTCGAGTCCTTCTCAGGTACTTGAAAATATGCTTTACCGCAACCCAATGGTTCGGTCCTGGATCCGCCTGAAATCGACTCACAATCCCGACCGCATAGCTAATATCCGGTCGAGTGCAAAGCATGGCATACATGAGACTACCCACTGCCGAAGCATAAGGCACCTTCTTCATGTATTCTCTTTCTTCATAAGACTTTGGAGAGTCTTTCTTAGAAAGAGTAATTCCAGACCTAGATGGTTGCCCACCTTTCTTGGAATCCTGCATTGCAAACCTCCTGAGAATTTTATCTATGTAGCCGGCCTGTGACAAAGCTATCATTTTGTTCTTCCTATCCCGCAAGATCTGGATACCGAGAACAAAATTAGCCTCACCCAAGTCCTTCATGTCAAACTGCTTGGTCAACCATAATTTGACCGATGACAACGCCCCAATGTCATTGCCAATTAGCAGAATGTCATCTACATAGAGTAGTAGAAAAACCACCTTCCCATTCTTAATGTGTTTGTAAACACATGGTTCATCCACATTTTGTGAGAACCCATAAGTCTTGATCACTTGATCAAATCTTATGTTCCAAGAACGAGAAGCCTGCTTAAGTCCATAAATAGACTTTAGCAACTTACAAACCTTACCCTCTTGACCCGCGACCTTGAACCCGTCTGGTTGTTCCATATAAATGGACTCATCAAGATAGCCATTTAGAAAAGCCGTCTTGACATCCATCTGCCAAATCTCGTAGTCGAGAGCGGCAGCTATGGACAAGAGAATCCGGATGGACTTAAGCATGGCTACAGGCGAAAAGGTTTCCTCATAATCGATTCCTTCCTTTTGCGTATAACCCTTAGCTACCAGTCTAGCCTTAAAGGTTTCGACCTTTCCATCCACTCCTCTTTTCCTCTTGTAGATCCACTTACACCCTATGGGTTTTACCCCTTCGGGAAGATCCACGAGCTCCCAGACCCGATTAGTCTCCATAGACTTCATCTCAATGTTCATGGCCTCTGTCCAGAGTCTTGAATCAACATCCTCCATAGCTTCTGCGTAAGTATAAGGATCCCTGTCATGTTCATCCGGTTCAGCCAAAAAGACCTCCCCATTGAACATATACCTCTCAGGTTGACGCCCGATCCTCCCACTACGCCGAAGCCCCTGTGGTTGTTGTTCAGGTTTGTTTGGTTTTTCTACACCGATCGGAATGGTTTCGTTCGGAACCTCCGGAGTAAACGGATTACCCCTCAACTCCTCAAGCACCACTTTGCTTTGAGGTTTAAAGTCGTTCATGTAACTCTCCTCAAGGAAAGTTGCATTAGTTGAAACCACGACTTTATTTTCCTATGGGTTATAAAAATAACCCCCTTTAGTCCCTTTTGGATATCCTACAAACACGCAAACTTCTGAACGTGCTTCCAACTTATTCGGATCCTTAAACAAGACATGAGCTGGACATCCCCATATGCGAATATGGTTTAAGGATGTCTTCCGTCTTGTCCACAACTCGTGAGGAGTTTTAGGGACCGATTTTGAAGGCACATTGTTCAAAAGATAACATGCGGTTTGTAGTGCATATCCCCAAAAGGATAAAGGCAATGATGAATAACTCATCATGGACCGAATCATGTCCAACAAAGTCCTATTCCTTCTCTCCGCTACGCCATTCTGCTGCGGAGTGCCCGGCGCAGTCAAATGGGATAAAATCCCATTCTCTAACAAGTGTCCCAAGAACTCATCAGAAAGGTATTCCCCACCTCGATCAGATCGAAGTGCCTTTATGGGTCTACCTAATTGCTTTTCCACTTCAGCCCGAAACTCCCTGAACTTATCATAAGTTTCGCTTTTGTGGTGCATTAGGTACACATACCCATATCTTGAGTAATCGTCAATAAAAGTGACGAAGTACTCATACCCTCCTCGTGCCCGGATGTTCATCGGTCCGCAAACATCACTATGCACAAGTTCTAGAACCCCTTCGGCCCTATTGCCCTTAGACCCGTATGGTCTTTTGGTCATTTTACCCTCCAAACAAGACTCACATTGAGGTATAGATTCCACCTTTAAGTGACTTAAAGGTCCATCCCTTACCAACCTTTGAATCCTATTCAGGTTAATATGGCCAAGGCGCAAATGCCAAAGATAAGTCTTATTAGAGTGAGAAGTTTTAAGTCTTTTTGAGTCATTATCATTTATCTCAGCATTAAGCAACAAGTCCATCTTAGGTTTGATAAAATATAGATTATTTTGCATCCATCCAGAACAGATAAAAGATTTGTTTTTACGAATCACCACTTTTTCATTAAAAGATACCACGTAGGAGTCTTTAAATAAAGAAGATACAGAAATTAAATTCCTTTTAAATTTAGGAACATAAAAACAATCTCGCAAAATTAAACTCCTATAATTATCAAAATAAAGATGGACATCTCCCACTGCTTCCGCTGAGACCAAGGATCCATCGCCCATCCGAAGCGTTAAGTCTTCACGAAGTAGACTTCTCGTTTCTTTGAATCCCTGCAGAGAAACACAAACATGATTAGTTGCACCAGAATCTATGACCCAAATGTCACTGGATTCCTCAACCAAACAAGTTTCTAAATATAGAAGATCACACCTACCTCCCTTGGAAAGGAAGTCCTTGCAATGCTTCTTTATATGCCCAACCTTACCACAAAAGAAGCACTTAAGCTTCTTTGGGTTCTTCTTCTTCTTCTTCTTGCTCTTGTTAGCAATAGGAATAGAAGACTTCCCACTCTTGGCCCGTTGCTTCTTTCCATTCCCAGAGTTAGGATTGGAACCAGAAGCAGCTACCATATTGGCCTCTCCACCAGCAGGAGACTCCCTGATCAGCAGTTCAAACTCCTGTAACTGTTTCATTAGTTCTGTCAAGGTCATATCCCGTCTATTGCTTAGATTAAAAGTAGCTCTAAACGGAATAAATTCCTTAGACAGAGTCTCAAAGACCATAGTCATCTGAGTTTCAGCATCGATGTCGGCTCCATTGGTTTGAGCCTCAGCGAGGTAACCCATGACCAACATCATGTGCTCCTTTACAGATGTCCCCGGTCTCTGTCTACAGTTTAAGAGTTTCCGAAGCGCCCCTTGCCGCTTTGTTATGGCCTGGCCTCCAAACATGTCCTCAAGATTATCCAAGATCTGCTTCGCAGTCTCATAATCCTGATGTTGAGCCTGCAGCACGTTATTCATGCTAGCCATAACATAGCAGCGGGCCTGATCATTAGCATCTTTCCAGCGTTCGTACGCTTGGAATTGCTCATTACTTGAGTCTCCCGTAGGCTCGGGAGGACAAGGAGTTGTCAGTACATATTTCAGTTTCTCAAAGGATAGGACGATGTCCAGGTTCCGTTTCCAATCGTTATAATTCTCACCGGTTAATTGGTTTTTGTCAAGTATCGATGATAAAGCGTTTTTAGACATTTTCAATCTACAATAAAGAATCATATACCAAACATAAGCAAACATATATAATAATTTAGTAAGATAACACAATCATGTAAATTATACAAATGTGTTTATGTGTCAAAACCTTGAAAATATCACAACCTTACAACGATAATTCCCAACTCAGAATTCAACAAGCTCCTAGGGGAGTCATGCCAAATTCAATCAGGAACACGGATCCCCTCCTGATTAATATATGCCATCCAGGACCCGTATGATCCAGCATATACTAATAATCGTTTCTTTGGCCATTAATTTTATTAACAGAGCTCCTAGGGGAGGTTAATAATAAAATTAACGTGAGTGTATAACCACCGTTTCAATATTTTATCCATGATTTATAATCACCACCTAGGGGTGTGCAACCATAAATCATACTAAAATACCTTATCCTTTTAGAGATCCAATCTGGTACATAATAGAAATCCCTTCCTAGGGGTTGGGACCATCATGTTCTTCCTATGGACCAACGATGGAGGCCTTAGGTTCTCTCTTCGAAAACCTTCTCCCACTCAATCTTTTGAAGTCAAGGTTTTATTTTAAAATTATGCATGAACAATTTTAATATGAGCGGCACTCCCTATTCTATATGACATGTTATCAATATACATGGTAAATCATATTATAATGCAGACAAGCAAAGCAATCAAGCAAAGCTACAAGCATAATAATAATAACCGTAATATTATGGTTCCACCCTAGAGAATAGAAAAACTAAGATTACAAGAGAATAATCGAGACATTTATCGATTCTTCATCCTTGAATCCTCAAGCTGTATCCTTCTTCATGTAATATCCATCTTCAAGTCCTCAATCCCGTATGAATCGAACACTTCATATTTTCGGTCATATCCAAATTTAATGTTTCTCAGAATCGTCCCAAAAATAAAATTAAAACTGCACTGAAAAATTGCACCTTTTCTGGACACCTGGATGCTCTCTGTCGGCAGGCCGATCTAGGTGATCGGTCTGCCGATCATGGTGGTTCGGCCTGCCGAACATGAAGGTTCGGCCTGCCGGCAGAGCACCAAAATTTCTGCCCCACTGTCGGCCTGCCGGACCGTACGTCCGGCCTGCCGATCTGTGACCTTCGGCCTGCCGAACTGTGAGGTCCGGCATGCCGACCGAGCAGAAAACACTCAATCCAGAAAATACAATTTTAATGCAATTCATCAATTTTATTTTCAACAATTCAAAAACATAAAATTAGAGACTCAGGAAATACCTGGAGGCGCCATCATCAATCTTTAAGATCCGACTTCTCGTTCCGTCTTCTCCGAATAATTATTTAATTACAAAATTCGTACAAATTAAATAATAATTCCTAGACGGAGATGATAGTCCGCCATCTAATTACATGAAAAACCTAGATACACATTCTAACCTCTAAGGAACCATAACCGGTATTAATTAATTAATAAATAATTAAACAACATTTTAATCAACCATAATTAATTAATAAACATTCACCATATAATCCATGACAACATATATATTATATAGAAACCTAGAGTGCCATCTCTCTATAAAATTTAATTCAAGCATAGGAGAGATTAAGATCACAAAATTTATGCATATAACATGATCACAAACTTGCAAATTTATGTAAAAAAAAAAAAACTCGGCTCTGATACCAATTGTTGGAAACAAGGTGCGCAGCGGAATTTTTAAAAATTTTCCATCAGAGTATTTTCCAAAATACAAGTATGACATGTTATATGTATAAATTAAACAGATCTTACTAACCTCAGTGTGCCGAAGAACCTCCGCGACCTGTGTAGAGAAGTAACGTTCCAGAAGAGCCTCAACCAACTGGTCTTCTTTGCTATTCTCTATCCACAACCGGAGTGAGTGTGGGCTCACACGTACAGCTCTTCCACCGGTGACTCTCCTTCCAACCAATAGAGAGAACCCAAAGCTAGTGTTCGTGATTTGTGAACAAAAGCTCTCAGGGAGTTTTTAGATGCTCACTAGAAGAGTATCACTCTTAATCTCTCAAATTGATCTGAGTAAATCATTAGACTCACTCCCTTTTTATACCTATTGGTCCTTGGGGTCAGTCCATATCAGATTAGGTCTCAAAAATCGAAACAGAATCAAGTTCGGATCAATATCTGATAAGATACGCGTGAAAAACGCGTAATCTTAGCTGTCGCGGTCGGCATGCCGAACTGTGAGATAGGCAGGCCGAACTGGCCAGTTCGGCAGGCCGAACTTTCTGATCGGCAGGCCGAACTGCCGAGAAAAAATCTCCGCGAATCTTTTATTTTCCACCCGAGATTCTAAAGGATAAAGTCTCAGTTTTGATTCAAATAGCCCAATAGAAAAGATATCTGATCAAAACAAACTCTATCAAGATAATCTCTAAGAAAATAAATCAATTCAAATAATTCTACAAGTTTATCTTGTTCTAATTGTCCAAAATTAAAACAACCGATAAACAGACAAGAATTATCCGAACGCCATAATTCAACAAGTTTATCTTGAACTAATTTCTTACATAATTAATTCAACCGATAAACAGACATGAATTATTTGATTCTTATAAATTTTAAACCAATCTGATAAATCCGACATAAGTCACCAATTATTGGAAAAGCACGCCGTGTCGTTACAGGATTTTGTGAGCTAGCAAAGGGGACCAAAATGGACCTATAAAGTTCAAGCTCATGATAATTATGAAACCCAATATCCCAGATATACATTTCACAATTATCAACTCCAACGCTACTCCACTAAAAGCTTGGAGCTGCACTCTCGAACTTTACAGAATTACGAAGCTCGTGTAGCTAAGTCTCCATGACATATCATAGTGTATCGCATCTCCATATGATCATCCATAATCGGCTTAAGGACAAGTTCTGTCTTACCTTCCCGATTATTTTTATCTTACGTTCCATTGTCTCACCATTAGAAAACTTACCATCCAGAGACAGTATACCATTCGGTTACACCTATGTATCCAAATGGTTGAGCGCTCCAGTTTTCCAATTACAGGACAACGCATATAAGAGGATATCATTACTCCTAAAGAGGAGCTATGGATTCCATATCTATGAATAACAAGTCTACGCTATCAAGAGTCATGCCTCCAACGTACCGGCATGCATGCCACTATAGAGATGTGGGAGTCACCCATTGGTACATCAAAAGACACAAGTCGAGACAACGGGCCCATTATTCATCTCAGGATTAAGATACAATACAAACGACTGTCTAAAGTGAATCGATTTGCCAAGACAGAATTATTAATCCAAATCAATTCACTTTATGTCCCGATCCAACACATCGTCACCTATGACAACGCGCCAATGTTTCTATTCACGGAGTCCAACTCCGATGGCCAAGACAAACCATCTCCCAAAGGGATATAGACAACATAACAATCTTTACATGAATAAAGCGCCCAACTTTATTCCCTCGATTGCGGATCATATATTTTAGACCATCACCTTAAGAGTCGTGTCTACCGCATAATCATCCCATCATATGCCCAACTCTTAAGGTTTAGACTGACAGTCTCAGACTACTGTTTGCTTATCATACATTCAACAAATATGAACGTAAAGAGGACAATATTTGGTATATATAAATGAATAAATTTTTTATTGATAAAAATGTCTCCAAAAACGTATTACATTTTTACTCCTTAGAGCATACATGTCTAACAGATATGTCATGGAGACTTAGCTCTACGAGCTTCATAATTCTATGTAGTTTCAGAGTGTAGCTCCAAGCTTTTAGTGGAGTAGCGTTGGAGTTGATAATTATGAAATGTATATCTAAGATATTGGTTTTTGTAATTATCGGGAGGTTGAACTATATAGGTCTATTTGGTCCCCTTTGCTAGCTCACAAAATCATGTAATGATACGACGTGCTTTTCCAATAATTGGTGACTTATGTTAGATTTATTAGATTGGTTAAAATTCAGAAGAATCAAATAATTCATGTTTGTTTATCGGTTGAATTAATTTTGTGATAAAATTAATTCAAGATAAACTTGTTGAATTACTAGGATTGGATAATTCTTGTCTATTTATCAGTTGATTTAATTTTGAATAAATTAAATCAAGACAAACTTGTAGAATTAATAGGAATTCATTTATTTTCCTAGAGATTATCTAGATAAAGTTGTTTTAATTAGATAACTTTTCTATTGGGTTATTTGAATTAAAATTGAGACTTTATCCTATAGAATCTTGG
Organism: Artocarpus heterophyllus; assembly: GCA_025403435.1. Taxonomy (NCBI): domain Eukaryota; kingdom Viridiplantae; phylum Streptophyta; class Magnoliopsida; order Rosales; family Moraceae; genus Artocarpus; species Artocarpus heterophyllus. The sequence continues at coordinate 28,858,143 of CM046345.1, read as the reverse complement.
GTGAAAAATAAAAGATTCGCTGAGATCTTTTTTTGGCAGCTCGGCATGCCGATCCTCAAGTTTCGCCTGTCAATGGGGCAAGTTTAGCCTATTGATTAGGCATATCAGCTTGCCGATGCACAGAAAAAAAGGATTACGTGTTTTCACATGGATTTTATCATATATTAGTCCGAATTTGATTCTGATTCAAATTTTTGAGACCTAATCTAATAAAGACTGGCCCTAGACCCAACCTCTATAAATAGGGAGCAATTCACATAAGTTATTTAGATCAATTGGGAGATTAAGAGTGATACTCTGCTGGTGAGAATCTGAAACTCCTTGAGAGCTCTTGTTCACAAATCATGAACACTAGCTTTGGGTTCTCTCAATTAGTTGGAAGGAGAGTCACCTAGAGGAAGAGCTGTACGTGCCAGCCCACACTCACTCTGATCGTAGATAGAGAATAGCAAAGAAGACCCGTTGGTTGAGGCTCTTCTAGAATGTTACTTATCTTAACAAATTGTGCGAGTTCTTCAACATTCAAAGGTTAGCAAGATCTGGTTAATTTATGCATATAGCGTGTCAAACTTGTGTTTTGAAAAATACTCTAATAAATTTTTTTTAAAATTCTGCTACGTACTATGCTTCCAACAGTATCACCTAAATAAGTGTTGCACACCCTATGTCTATGTTAATGTTTATGATGTCCAAAGTTGGACTTGTCATGTTTGGTTTGGGATTGGCTACCCCTCTCCTCTCATGAGGGCGCACCTATGATGATGATAATAGTGCAACACTTGGGCCCCAATGATAAAATGATTGAAGTTCTAACATGTAATGTAATGAAAGATGTGTTTCATATGAAACCATGCCCAGTGCACTACTATGTTGATAATGATTATGATTATGATGTTGCATAAAGATGTTCATAAAATGTTTTAAGTTGTGAGATAGAAAAGTATACTTATTAAACTTTTACTTACTTAGTTTATGATCATGTTGTAGATAAAGGTAAGAGGATCATAGAATAGGTGGAGGGCAAAAATAGGCATGTAAGCAAGGAACAATGGATTGAAAATGGAAGAATGCCAAGAAAGAATTTTAACATTTATGAACTATGTTTTTCTTTCTTTATACGTTACTTTCTTCATTTTGATGTAATAGGACTTGTTGTGTGTTTTCTTTATTTTGTAGATGATCGGCCTTTCGATCATTATTGATCGGATTGCCGATATTGGTATCGGCCTACTGATTACCTTATATCGGCCTACTGATCTAAGTAACCCCGGTTTTGCAAAGCCTCGGACGGCTTGCCAGTGGTGAAGTTCGGATTGCTAGTCATGTTCGGCCTATCGGTGTCCAGAGTTCGGACTACCAAACTGTTAAAATAGATTTTAAAGATTGTTTTAATAAATATTTAAATTATGTTCTTATTATTTTGGTGTTGATGAACTATTTAAATAAATATAAAAGTTCTAAAATATTTTTATTTAGTTAAAAAAATTTGTATGCATGGATCTTGGGATATATTTAATAAACTTTACTTTATTTAAATGGTTTGTCTCAAATAATGATAATAAGGATGAATGTAATGATATCTGTGACATCCGTAAGGAGGCGTTATAGGCTTTGGTATCAGAGCATATATTCGTTTTCAATTCACAACACCATACGTCAGTTCAAGTCCTCTAAGTAAGTATATTTTAAGTTAATTGTTATGGATGTAAGTTTGATAATAAGAATAAGATTTTGTTGTATGATGATAAATGCCCTTGTGCATAATTTAGTAGTAAAATCCTGTCTTATAAATTGGAAGATTATTCCTACATTCCTAATTCTTTTAGGAAGTCAAAGATACAAGGCCGTAGGAGAATTCAAACTCATGCTCAAGCCATTGCTACTAATGACAAGCAAACCAGTGAAAGACTTATGATAATGATTGCAAAGCTGCAAAGGCAACCCAAGATCGAAGGAAAGAAATTGAGGAACTTAGAGCCAGTAGCCAAGGAGGTGAAAGACAAGGTGAGAACATGCCACCTCCTCCTCCTCCTCAGCCACAAGGAGAGAAAGTCCCAACTCTTATTCTAGAACCAAGACCTGCCTACCAAGAACCATTACTAGTCAGATGGAAGAGGGTTAAGACAACAAACTTTGAAGGTTCTAAGGATCCTCTAGTCACCCAAGGATGGTTAAAGACACTTGAGGCCATGCTTAAACTTATAGGTTTCACATAAAATGAGAAGGTCCTCTGTGCCTCGTACTGCCTCACCATGTAGACCAAAATTTGGTGGGACAGAATCAAACAAAGCAGGAATATAGATGAGATGACAAGGGCTAATTTTGTTCATGAGTTCAACATGAAGTTCTTCCACATGAACATTACTTAGAAGCATTACGATGAGTTTGAGAACCTACGCCAAGGAGACATGTCAATTACCGATGTGGTGGCTATGTTCGACTAGTTGGCATGCCTTTGCCCAAGGATGGTTAGCAATGATAGTCAAAGGGTTAGAAGATTGATCAGGGTCCTCAAGCCAAAGATTGCTGTAATTGTTGATGGGGCGAGTCTACCCAGAAACCAAGAATAGGTTGTCTTGAGGGTCCAACGAGATGAATTCCACTTGTCAAAACTAAGAAGAAACCAACCTCAACCAGGTCAACTAGTGAACAATGTAAACACTCAGAACCAACCTGAAAACAGAAACAACAACAATAATAGCACAGTAGCAACAACCAGAATTGGAAGAACAACAAGAGGAAGGGTAACTTCCAAAACCAACAAGGCCAAGGTAATAAGAAGCAGAATGGTGGATAGTACAGCAACAAAAATAGGCAGATACAACCATGCACAAAATGTGGGAAGAAACATCCAAGTGAATGTCGTTTGGGTACAAATCAGTGTTTCATCTATGGACATGAAGACCACTTTGCCAAGAACTGCCCTAATCAGACTAATGTTCAAGCTTAGTAGAGAGCTCCTCATGCCCAACTCCATCAGATGCAAGCTACCTTAGAGGGACCGCTGATTAACTAGGGAAGACTTGAAGCCCCACCTACCAATGCCCACATATATGCAATGACAAAAGAACAAGTAGCTACTAAAGGCTCTAATGTTTTCAAAGGTCAGATTTCAAGTCTTTCTTTTAATGCACATGCTCTCTTTGATACGGGTGCCACATATTCTTTTGTATTATCATCTTTTGCTAAGAAGCTATGAGAACATCTAGAACCCATGAGATAGGGATTCACTACAACACTACCCTCCGAGGAAGTGATGATGTCTACACATTATTTGTGTATAGTTCCTCTAGGGAATTCTTTGTTGATCTTATTGTGATCGATATGTATGACTATGACCTGATTCTCGGGATGGATTTTATAAGTAAGTACAATGCTTCCATCGAATGCTGAAAACAAAGGGTGATTTTTTGTACAACAGGTGAACAAAGGTTCGTGTTTGTGGGTGAGTCTAGAAAGAAGCCAAATATGTCTTTGTCAGCCATGAAAGTAAGGAAGTTGTTAGTAAGTGGCTGCATGGGTTATTTGACAAACATTGTAGACAAAAGTCAAGAAGAGAAAGCAAAGATTGATAATGTTGCGGTAATTCAAGAATTTCCAGAGGTATTTTCAGATGATCTATCAAGCTTACCTCTAGATAGAGAAATCAAATTTGAGATCAAGCTCGCTCCAAGCACCAATCCAATTTCCAAGGCACCTTATGGAATAGCTCCAACAGAGTTGAAAGAGCTTCATTCTCAATTAGAGGAACTTCTCGATCAAGGCTTTATCCGACGTGGTCACTCACCATGGGGAGCACCATCCTATTTGTTAAGAAGAAGGATGGTTCTATGAGACTTTGCATCGACTATAGGGAATTGAACAAGGTAATGATCAAGAACAAGTATCCGTTACCTCAAATTGATGATTTGCTTGATCAATTTAAGGGTGCATCTGTGTTCTTAAAGATTGATTTGCGGCCAGGATACCATCAGTTGAAGATAAAAGAAGGAGACGTCCCTAAAATAGCCTTTAGATTGAGGTATGGTCACTAAGAATTTGTGGTCATGCCGTTTGGTCTAACAAATGCACCTGCAGCTTTATGGACTTGATGAATCAGGTATTCAAGGATTTCCTTGATAAATTTGTCATTGTGCTTATCGACGATTTTCTTGTTTATTTAAAGAGTTGGGAAGAGTATGCTGAGCATCTGAGAATTGTGTTGGAGAATCTATGGAGACATGAATTATATGCAAAGTTCTTGAAGTGTGAGTTCTGGCTTGATAGTGTATCTTTTTTGGGGCATGTTGTATCGAAGGACGGAATAATGGTAGATCCTACTAAAGTTGAAGCTGTTCTTAGTTGGAAAAAACGAAAGAATGTAAGTGAGATAAGGAGCTTCTTGGGTCTAGCTAGTTATTACCAAAAATTTATGGAAGATTTTTCCAAGATAGCAGTGCCTCTCACTAATCTGACTCGCAAAGGAAAGAAGTTTGAATGGACAGATGCATGCTAGAAAAGTTTTATAGAACTAAAGAAAAGGTTGACTATAGCTCCAGTCTTGGTTATTCCTGAAGGGAATGATAGATTTGTAATTTACAGTGATGCTTCTAAGATGGGCCTTGGTGTTGTATTAATGCAGAGTGATAGAGTGATTGCCTATGCTTCGAGACAACTAAAAGACTATAAGAAGAACTATCCTACTCATGACCTTGAATTGGTGGCCGTAGTTTTCGCGCTAAAGATATGGAGACATTACTTGTATAGAGTTCAATGTAAGATTTTTACTGATTATCAAAGTTTAAAGTACTTCTTTACTTAGAAGGACCTGAATATGAGATAGTAGAGATGGCTAGAGCTGGTGAAGGATTATGATTATCAAATCCTTTATCATCCAAGAAAGGCTAATTGAGTGGCTAATGCTCGGGTAGGAAGACGGCTGCAACGTTGATGACATTACACGTGATGTCTTAACCTTTGAGGAAAGAAATTTTAGACTTTGGTTTGGAAATCATAAGAGGATAGCTTTCAGCACTAACTCTTGCTCCATCGCTGTTTGATGAGATTCGGAGTAAGCAAGACAAAGATGTAAGCTTCGCAAGGATTAAGCAGGAAATCAATGAAGGAAAATGTGAAGAGTTCCGTATTGCAGATGATGGAACTCTATATCTCAAGAACTGCCTATGTGTTACCAACGTTGATGGTTTAAGGGGAAGAATCTTAGCAAAAATTTATGATACTCCTTACTCAATTCATCTAGGCACAACAAAGTTGTACAATGATCTAAGGGATAGTTTTTGGTGGTTCAGAATGAAATGTGACGTTGCAATGTATGTAAAGAAATGCTTGACATGTTAACATGTCAAAGCTGAACACCAAAAACCTGGCGGTGATTTGTAGTCAATTTAGACACTAGAATGGAAATGGAAAGAGATTGCTATGGATTTCATTATAGGTTTGCCTAGGACTATGAATGGATATGATGCTATTTGGGTGGTTGTTGACTGACTAATGAAGACGGCGCATTTCATTCCCATTAAGATCACGTACTCTATAGAGCGATTAGCAGAACTTTATGTTAAGGAGATAGTACGACTTCATGGGAGTCCTACATCTATCATCTTTGATCAAGACAGCCGGTTCATGTCTAAATTCTGGAAACGTGTATAGACTGCAATGGGAACTAAGTTACACTTTAGCATAGCTTTCCATCCTTAAACTAATGGCTAGACTAAGAGGACTTTGATCTTAGAGGATATGCTTTGAGCTTGTACTCTCAATTACAAGACCAGTTGGTGTAAAATGTTACCGTTAACAAAATTTGCTTATAACAACAGCTACCAAGCGACAATTGGAATGGCACCTTATGAGGCCCTATATGGGTGGAAATATAGGTCGCCTATATGTTGGCATGAAGCTGGTGAAAAGATGATGATGGAAAGCATTGATGGTGAAAAGACTGATTTTGTCAATGAAACTTTTGAGATGATAAAGTTGATAAGGAAAAGAATTGAGACCACTCAAAGCCATCAAAAGTGTTACGTCGATAAAAGAAGAAGGGCCCTAGAATTCGCTGTAGGAGATTTTGTGTTCCTAAAGATTGCGCTAATGAAAAGAGTTATGAGGTTCGGAAGGAAAGGCAAGTTGAACCCATGGTTTATTCGACCTTATGAAATCGTGAAGCGGATAGGCAAGGTAGCTTACTAATTGAGACTGCCATTGGAGATGTTAGCTATTCATGATGTGTTCCATGTTTCAATGGTCAAAAAGTATGTTCCAGACCCTACGCACTTGCTTCAACCACAAGTGATTGAAATACGAGATGACCTCAGATTCAAAGACAAGCCAATGGAGATTTTAGATCAAAAGACTAAAATCTTGAGAATAAAGAGATTCCTTTGGTCAAGGTGTTATGGCGAAATCACCAAGTGGAAGAAGCTATGTGGGAATGTGAAGACAACATAAGGGTTAGATATCCATAATTGTTCTGAGTTTCGAGGACGAAACTCTTATAAGCTGGGGAGATTTATAACAACCGCCATTTTCATGTAATAGTTAATGATAAATATTTAACGATGTTAAGTATTTTCTTTATGATATAATTTACTAACCATTTATTTTAGAATTATGACAGGTGACAATCACGTGGAATTGATGTGCTCGAGGTGTTTATGTCACTTATAATGTATGTATGATAAATATTTAATGTTTTAATTGTGTGTAATATTGAATGTGGTACTCTCTCTTGGAAAGGCAAGCTGATGGATTTCATTGGCAGACTAAACTCACAACTTCGGCAGGCCGAACCTAAGTAATCAGCAGGCCGAAGTCTGCTAATGAGAAATCAATAGATCATTTCCAAAATTGAGGCATTGATGATTAATGTGATTTGTTGTGAAAATTCTAAATAATTGATATATTTTTATCTCTTTCCTTATCCATGTTAGGGAAGGTTTGACCTTTTTTTAAAAGATAATTTGGTTTTATGATAAGGTTTCCTAATTTGAAAAGATAAGATTTGGTAGTTAGAGCAAATCTTGGACTTTTTTCTTATCTCTCCCCATCTCTTATTTTTAAAGAAAATATGTTTCAAAGATAGAGAAGATTATTTCCTTTTCACACCATTCTTAGTTTTCACGACTATCTCTCTCTATATCGCTCTCTCCCTCTATCTCTAAAGTCCTCTTAGTTTTCTCTTTCTTTCCTCAAGTTTTCATCCTCTTCTCTCCCTTATTTTTCTTGCAAATCTTTGATGAAATATTGGGTTTTCGCTTAGACAAATTCAAGAAAATTTGAGAAGAATCATTTTGAGGCAAGAAATTCGGTCAAGGCTTATTCCTGAAATTGTAGTTTCTTTGTGTTTTGACTCCCATAACCTTGTCTACGAATTTCCTTTTTCTATGAAATTTTACAATGATGTTTATATATGTGTTATGTAATGTTCCTCAAAGTTTCACATTATTTGAAATCATCTATGCAAAGTGTTGGAAAAATAGTACGCAGCGGAATTTTAAAAATTTTACATCAGAGTATTTTCCAAAACACAAGTTTGACATGCTATATGCATAAATTAACCAGATCTTACTAACCTTTGATTCCCGAAGAATCCTCGCAAAACATGAAGAGAAGTAACATTCCAGAAGTGCCTCAGCCAACTGGTCTTCTTTGCTATTCTCTATCCACGACCGGAGTAAGTGTGGGCTCACACGTACAGCTCTTCCTCTAGGTGACTCTCCTTCCAACCAATCGAGAGAACCCAAAGCCAGAGTTCGTGATTTGTGAATAAAAGCTCTTAGGGAGTTTTTTGGATTCTCAACAGCAAAGTATCACTCTTAATCTCTCAATTAATCTGAGTAACTCTTGAGACTGACTCCCTATTTATAGAGGTTAGGTCTCGGGTCAGTCCTTATCAAATTAGGTCTCAAAATTTGAAACAAAATCAAATTCGGATCAATATCTAATAAGATCCATGTAAAAATGCGTGATCTTATCCTTTGCTCATTGGCAGGCCGTTCAGGATGTTCGGTAGACCAAACAGGCCCATCGGCAGGCCAAACACGTAGATCGGCAGGTCGAACTATCGAAATAAATATCTCCACGAATCTTTTATTTTCCACCCAAGATTCTACAGGAGAAAGTCTAAGTTTTGATTCAAATAACCCAATAAAGAAGTTATCTGATCAAAACAACTTTATCTAGAAAATCTCTAAGAAAATAAATGAATTCCCAATCATTCAACAAGTTTATCTTGATTTAATTTATCCAAAATTAAATCAACTGATAAACAGACAAGAATTATCCGATCCTAATAATTCAACATGTTTATCTTGAATTAATTTTATCACAAAATTAATTCAACTGATAAACATACATGAATTATCTGATTCTTCCAAATTTTAACCAATCTGATAAATCTGACATAAGTCACCAATTATTGGAAAAGCACACCGTAACGTTATAGGATATTGTGAGCTAGCAAAGGGGACCAAATGGACCTATATAGTTCAAGCTCCCGATAATTACGAAACCCAATATCCCAGATATATATTTCATAATTATTAACTCTAACGCTATGCCACTAAAAGCTTGGAGCTGCACTCTTGAACTACATAGAATTACAAAGCCTATATAGCTAGGTCTCCATGACATATCATAGTGTATCGTATCCCCATATGATTATCCATAATTGGCTTAAGGACAAGTTCTATCTTACCTTCCTAATTATTTTAATCTTACATTCTATTATCTCACCATCAGAAAACTTACATCTAAAGACAATATACCATTCGTTTACACCTATGTATCCAAATGGTTGAGCGCTCTAGATTTCCAATTACAGGATAACGCATATAAGAGGATATCATTACTCCTAAAGAGGAGCTATGGATTCCATATCTATGAATAACAAGTCTACGCTATCAAGAGTCATGCCTCCAACGTACCAGCATACATACCACTATTAAGATGTGGGTGTCACACTTTAGTACATTAAAAGATACAAGTCAAGACAACGAGTTCACTATTCATCTCAGGATTAAGATACAATACAAATGATTGTCTAAAGTGAATTGATTTGCCAAAACAGAATTATTAATCCAAATCAATTCACTTTATGTCCATATCCAACACATCATCACCTATTACAACATGTCCATATCTCACTTTACCTCTGATGGTCAAGGTAAACCATCTCCCAATAGGGATATAAACAACATAACAATCTTTATATGAATAAAGCACCCAACTTTATTGCCTCAATTGCAGATCTTATGATTTAGACCATCACCTTAAGAATCATGTCTTCTGAATAATCTGTCCATCATATGCACAATTCTTAAGGTTTAGACCGACAGTCTCAGACTATTGTTTGCTTGACATCCGTTCAACAAATATGAACGTAAAGAGGACATGATTTGGTATATAAATAATAAATAAATTCTTTATTGATAAAAATATATCCAAAATCTTATTACATTTTTACTCCTTAGGGCATACATGTCTAACACAAAGTAATTCAATTTTCATTCTATGTCACTCCTGGACTATTCGTTGTTGATTAGTAAAAATTTCATAAAATGCAGTCTTTGTTCATAGGGCAAACGAATCTTTATTCTCATGAAATTTTGCAAATTCGTTAGTGTATATGCTAAGTTATGGTCTGGAAGGTTTCATAGTGATCTAATGAATCTTGTATGTGTTCTTGAACTTTCTTTAAGGTTAGGTTTTATGGTTGTCTATTCAGTGAATTCTAGAATTGTTGCTTGTGTGACCTTTTTGCAAGGCTAAATGAATTTATTTGCTAATAAAACCTTTTGTGGTACTGTATTTATATGTTAATAGGTCATCATAAAAATTTTAGGGTCAAAGTAAATTTATTTTAATTATTTGAGTATGATGATCGTGTGTTGCTCGCTGCTTTAGGTATTTAGAGTTTATTTTGTCTTGAAATTCTAATGCATGTTTCAAAATGTTGAAAATTTATTTGAAGCTAATTTTTGGATATGTTGTAGTCTTAGGTGTCTATTGTATATAGAATTTTTATGAAATTATTTTATTATATAGATAATTTATCTTATGAAGGTTAGCTAAGGCTGTTCATAGTTTTGTTATTGCTGGCTAATTCTTTGTTGTGCATTATGTGACTTATTTTATTTATCTAATGGAATTTTTATGGCCAAAGAAAAATTAGGGTAATATACATATGTTAATTATGTCCCTGCAAAATTTCACGCCTTAATTGTGTATGAATGGTGAATAATTGAGTTTTGTATCTTTAAGGGTCAGGCAGGTTGTTATATCATAGATTTTGCATGAACAATTTTAAGATGGTAAAACGTACTTGTGTTCTTGTGTTTCTTGAGATGGAAGTATGAATGATGTCTTATAGTATTGGTTGATTTTATGAAAATGAAAATTAATTTTATCTGTATATGGATGTATGACATGAACACTCTAAGAAGTGAGCACATTGAGACCGTGGCGAGGTCATCTAAGATAAGGTTTAGTAAGTGAGTCAAGTAAGAACAATCTCACCTATAACATGATAAGGTTTATGAAAAGTTTGAAATTTATGTTCATGATGATTTCTATGATGATTTTATTTAATGTTTTATTTTGAAAGTTTTGATGCACAAGAAGGCTTATGCATGTTTTGATGATGAGATATTTCAAAATTACAAGTGCATATATATATATATATATATGTATTACCTAAATAAGTGTTGCACACCCTATGTCTATGTTAATGTTTATGATGTCCAAAGTTGAACTTGTCATGTTTGGTTTGGGATTAGCTACCCACCTCCTCTCATGACGATGCACCTATGATAATGATAATGGTGCAACACTTGAGTCCTAAAGATAAAATTAATAAAGTTTTAATATGTATAATGAAATGAAAGATTTGTTCTATATGAAACCGTGCCAAGTGCACTACTATGTTGATAAGGATTATGATTATGATGTTGCATAAAGATGTTCATAAAATGTTTAAGTTATGACATAGGAAAGTGTACTTACTAAGCTTTTGCTTACTTAGTTTATGATCATGTTGTAGATAAAGGTAAGAGGATCATGGAATAGGTGGAGGGCAAGAACAGGTGCGTGAGCAAGGAATGATGGATTGAAAATGGAAGACTGCTAAGAAAGAATTTTAAAGTTTATAAACTTTGTTTTTATTTCTTTATATGTTACTTTCCGCATTTTGGTGTAATAGGACTTGTTCTATGCTTTCTTTATTTTGTAGATGATTGGCCTTCCAATCATTATTGATCGGACTGCCGATATTGGTATCGGTGTGTCGATTATCCTATATCGGCCTACCAATCTAAGTAACCCCAATTTTACAAAGCCTCGGATGGCCTATTGGTGGTTGAAGTTCGGATTGCCGATTATGTTCGGCCTACCGAACTATTAAAACAGATTTTAAAGATTGTTTTAATAAATATTTAAATTATGTTCTTATTATTTTGGTGTTGATGAACAATATAAACAAATATAAAAAGGTTATGATATATTTATATTTAGTTAAATGAAAAAATTTGTATGGATGGATCTTGGGATATATTTAATAAACTTTACTTTATTTAAATAGTTTGTCTTAAATAAGGATAATAAGGATGAACGTAACGACATTTGTGACGTCTGTAAGGGAAGAATTACACAATCTTGCATAGACCTAAATAAAAAATAAAAAAGAGCAAAATAAAACAAAATAAAAAGATAAACAAAATAAAAAACTAATAACAAATCAATTAAGAAAACCAGTCCCGGCAACAACGCCAAAAACTTTATACTGTAATTCTCATACACGCAAGTATATGTGGTCATATCAAGTAATATAAATGATGAGTTGAGTATCATTCCAACGAGAATTAATTTTAATTAATATGTTATTAATAATTTTTTCTTATTTATATTAGTATATATTTATATTTCATTTAATATTTTTTAAATATATATTATTTTTACATAATTAAAAGGGGGTTTTCAATTTAATTAACGAAATTACTTAGCAAAAATAAATAAAAAATAAAATTAAAATGCAAAATAAATGATAATTAAAATGTGAATTAAAATTAAATTACAATGGCAAAATTAAAATTCAAAATTCATAACAAAATAACAATTGCAAAATTCAAGAATTTAGATAATAATTTTGCAACAATCATAAAATTATTTCAAAATTTCTATTGAAATTGCCTATAGTAATAGCAACAAAGTTTACTATCCCCATCTTTTCTTACTTTGTGGTTTCTTAAAATAAACTCTTCACTAAATCTCTTTCCATTATATAACTCACAACAAACTCTCTAGATTCAATCTAACATAAGTATTAAGTTAAGAAAGATAGGTTGATCTAAACAACAAACACACAAGCTCAATTTACTCAACATAAGTTATGCTTCACATGACAATCAAACAAAATCCTCCCGTAATCAAAAATCATAATTTGCTACTATTGGTTAAAAATAGAAGACAATTACGAATCTATATTCTTAACATAGCATTAGGCAATTTTTTAGTCTCATTTAGTTACACACCCAAATAAAACAAGAAAATAACCATAAGCATTAATTATAGTGAAACATAAGCAATCTCAATTGAAAATTTGGGGAATAATTCATACAATCAACTACAATATCATGTCCAAGGCTTTGAAATTACCTTTAACTAAAAAAAAAAAATTGGCTAGACATAATTGAAATTAATAACAAAAACATAAAACTAACAACATTTGTAACTCAGAAGATTGGCAAATTTTGAAGAATGATGTCGATCTCTAAGAATTTTCTTGTAGAAACCTCCTTGGATCTCTTCTTCTTCCTCTATTTCTCTCTATTTTTCTCTCAAAATTTTGAGTGTTTATTGATTTTTATAATGAAGAATTGATGATTTGAATTGAAGAACTGGTGTCTTTTTATTGGCGAACCCGTATGATTTTTCTCAAAATTTTTCATACAAATATGATGATAGCATCGCAATTTCTGAGGGAATGGGTGAATTATTTGGCTAAAACTTACCACAAGTTGATGGAATGGTTGAATGATTTGGCTTTGGCTTCTATAAATGAAGAACTTCGAAGCAAATAAACAATTTTTTCCTTTCGATTGTTGAGAACTGGTTTCAGATAATATTTTTTTCTTCTCTTTTCTTGGCTGATTACAGCTCTTAGGAGTGTGAGTTTTAGTTTAGAATCTAGTGCTTTACAGCTCACATGAGGGCAAAATTGAGGTGATTTGGGCCGTGAAAAAAGCAAAAAAGCAATCTAATGGCCAGAATAGGGGCACATATGGTCGAGCTAGCTGAGAGAAAGGGAGCCGTTGGATGTGATCAATTATGTGCAACAGACAGCTTAGAATGTAGGCTCCTATGTGCTCACTTCTAACTGATCAGACGCACTTGAGAGCTTCACACGAAGTGGAACCTAGTTGTTGCGGCTTGGCTTAACAGCTTAACTTGGGCATGGCTCCAGGCACATGAAAGGCTTGCTTAGCATGACTCTTGGTGGTGGCTTTGCTCAATTTTGGGCGGCTTAAAAGTAGTTAACCAACTCTTTCTAGAATTAATTCTTTCATCCAAAATTTGATTTTCTTTGCAATTTTTCTTTTATTTCCAACTCAAATCTATATTTTCCTATAAACAAACAAAGGGAAATTAATTATTTTACAAAATCAAAATTACTAAAAATAAGTAAATATTATTAAGCAAATATTATGTACAAAACTAAATTAAAACCAAGAACACACTTTAAAATAAAAATAAAGATAAAAAATCAAAATCAAAATCAAACATAATTAAACTTACAATTTTAAAATATATTTTACAAAAATAAAATATTCTATAAATGGCTAAAAATATAATTAAACAATAAAAACATAAAACTAAGCATATTATACAGAAATCATACTAAAATACTAGAAACACGCAGAAATGCTTAATTAGAGGTTTTAATAATGAAAAAAATGCTAAATAAATTATTTTAAACTCATGAATACGTACATTTTTACATTATTTCTTTGCCATTTTTTATTTTTTGAATCTTCATATTTTAAAAATGGTTGAATATTGGTGTCATTTTTTTTACTTTTGTACTCATCTTTGTTCTTGTTTGATTGTTGGTGTTCTATGGATTTCCATGTAACTTAATTTATGTTGCTTTGATTTTTATTCATTTAAATCAATTATGTTTGTCTAAATTATGTTGGATAATTATTCTATGTAGAATTAATGTTTCTAGTTGATTGATCATCAATTAATCGATTAGGAAGCTGTGAATTGCTACAGGGAGGGGAATAAAGCACTAAGCAAATTAGAGTAAGGTAATTTTAAAGGGATAGGATTATATTCACTAGGATTATGTAGCCATTAACAAAATCGGAGAACCTAATTAATCCTAGTTAACAAGTACTTTGTCAGACACGCCTCAAAACCAGGGTTAGTAGTATGGTGGCTCATCGAAATGGAGGTGTCATAAGCTCCAAGCTCCTTGTTTCCTAATCTTCTTCTTCTTCTTCTTCTTCTTCTTCTTCTTCTTCCTTTCAGCTAAATAAATTATTTTAAACTCATGAATATGTACATTTTTACGTGTTATCAGTAAGCCACCATATTACCAACCTTGGTTTTGAGGCGTGTCTGACAAAGTGCTTATTGACTAGGATTCATTAGGTTCTTGGATTTTATTATTGGTTACATAATCCTGGTGAATATAGTCCTATCCCTTTAAGATTACCTTACTTTGATTTGCCTAGTGCATAAATTCCCCTCCCTATAGCAATTCATGGCTTTCTAATCGATTAATTGATGATCAATTAACTAGAAGCATTAATTCTACATAGAATAATTATCCAGCATAATTTAGAGAAACACAATTGATTAACTAAATAAGAATCAAATCAACATAAATTAAGTTACATGGAAATCCTTAGAACGCAAACAATCAAAGAAGAACAAAGATGAATATAAAAGTAAAAAAAAGGCACCAATATTCAACCATTTTTATAATACAAAGATTTACAGAAATAAAAAAAGGAAAAGAAATCATCGAAATTGAGGCATCACAAGCTCCATGCTCCTCGTTTCCTAATCTTCTCCTCCTGTTCCTCCTCCTCTTCCTCTTCCTCCTCCTCCTCCTTTTTTATGTAGCTTTAAAAATGCTCCCCAATGGTGATTAAAAAAAACCCAAATCCTAAAGCTAAAATAAAATCCTAATATGTAAAATGATTTCTCTTTATTTTTTTAATTTTCTTTCCCAATAGGGTTTTTCTCTATTTCAACCCTCCTTTCAAGTTTAATGTTGTCTTCTCCTTGCCTTTTGTAAAGGTGGCTCCTTTTATTTGATATCAATTCCAATTTACACGCTAGTAGGAAAGAAAGGAAGCTAGGGTTTCCGAAGCATGGCTTGGACACATGTCAAAGTAGCATTGGTGAGCTGCTAGGCACGGTTGGCATTGCGTGTAGTAGTGGGCGAAGATGCAGATGTTAGACGTGTAGGCCCTAATGAGTAAAAATGTAATATGTTTTTGGAGACATTTTTATCAAATAAGAATTTATTTATTATTTATATATCAAATCTTGTCCTCTTATATTCCTATTTGTTGAATGTATGTTAAGCAAACAAAAGTCTAAGACTATCGGTCTAAACCTTTAAGAATTACGCATATGATGGATAGTTATGCAGAAGACACGATTCTTAAGATAACAGTTTAAATCATAAGATCCACAATCAAGGGAATAAAGTTGAGTGCTTTATTCATGCAAAGATTGTTATGTTGTCTATATCCCTATTGGGAGATGGTTTGTCTCAGCCATCGGAGGTGGACTTCGTGAATCAAAACATTGGCACATTATCATAGGTGACGATGTGTTAGATCGGGACAAAAAGTGGATTGATTTAGATTAATAATTCTGTCTTGACAAATCGATTCACTTTAGACAATCATTTGTGTTGTATCTTAATCCTGAGGTGAATAGTGAGCCCGTTATCTTGACTTATCTCTTTTAATGTACCAAAGGATGACACCTACATTTTAATAATGGTACGCATGCCAATATGTTGGAGGCATGACTCTTGATAGCATAGACCTATTATTCATAGATATGGAATCCATATCTTTTCTTTAGGAATAGTGATATCCTCTTATATGCATTATCCTGTAATTGGAAAACTGAAGTGCTCAACCATTTGGATATATACGTATAACCGAATGGCATCCTATCTTTGGATGGTAAGTGTTTTGATGGTGAGATAATGGAACGTAAGATGAAAATAATTGGGAAGGTAAGACAAAATTGTCCTTAAGCCAATTATGGATGATCCTATGGGAATACGATACACTATGATATGTCATGGAAACTTAGCTACATGGGCTTCGTAATTCTATATAGTTCGAGAGTGTAGCTCCAAGCTTTTAGTGGATTAACGTTGGAGTTGATAATTATGAAATGTATATCTGGAATATTGGGTTTTATAATTATTGGGAGCTTAAACTATATAGCTCCATTTGGTCCCCTTTGCTAGCTCACAAAAATCCTATAACGATACAATGTGCTTTTCCAATAATCGGTGACCTATGTCAGATTTATCATATTGGCTAAAATTCAGTAAAATCAGATAATTCATGTTTGTTTATCGGTTAAATTAATTTTCTAATAAAATTAATTTAAGATGAACTTGTTGAATTATTAGGAACGGATAATTCATGTTTGTTTATCGGTTGGATTAATTTTGAATTAATTCAAGATAAACTTGTTAAATTATCAAGAATATTTATTTTTCTAGAGATTATCTAGAAATGATTGTTTTAATCGAATAACTGTTCTATTGGGTTATTTTTCTAAGAATCTTGGGTGGAAGATAAAGATTCGTAGGGATAAAAAATCGTAAGTTCGGCAGGTTGATCTTAAACTTTGGCCTGTTATGGGACATGTTTGTCAGGCCGATTTTCTAGGTCGGCCTACCAACCTTGGGATTTTTTATCACTATTTTAGATGCAGATTTTATCAAATATTGTTTCTGATTTGAATTTTTAAGGCCTTATCTGATATTGACTGACTCTTAGACCCGGTATCTATAAAAACAAAGTGAGTGTCTTTATCATTTAGATCAATTGAGAGATTAAGAGTGAAGCTCTACTAGTAAGATTCTAAAAACTCCCTAGGAGCTCTTGTTCACAAATCACGAACACTAGCTTTGGGTTCTCTCAATTGGTTGGAAGGAGTGTCACCAGGGAAAGACTAAAGCGGCGTGAGCCCACACTCACTCCGATCGTGGATAGAGAATAGTAAAGAAGACAGTTGGTTTAGGCTCTTCTGGAATGTTACTTCTCTTCACGTATTATGAGAGTTCTTCGGCATTCAGAGGTTAAAAAGATCTGGTTAATTTATGCATATGGCGTGTCAAACTTGTGTTTTAGAAAATACTCTGATATAAAATTTTTAGAACTCCGCTACGTACTATTTTTCCAACAGTAGACACCTGCGCCATATTGAATGTTGAAGCTGAGTACGTTGATGCAAGCGCTGATAGACATACTTTTGTCAAAAAGAAAGAACACACGTGCACTTATGGATTTAAAGAAGCATCGCACAATTTGAGGTGCGAGTGAAGTCACATCCAACTGGTTATGCATGACTTTGCATTTGAGCGATTTGAATTTTAATTTCTTTTATATGTTTTGGCCCCATTTTAGCTCTAAATTTCATTTTTATCTATTTTGCCTATTTTTCCTACACAAATGAGAGAAAATAAATAATTGGAGGGAAAATTAAAATAAAATCAAGTTAAATCAAATTAAAAGAAAACCAAATAAATTCAAGTCAATTAAAATAAAAATAATGCATAATAAAAAATGAATAAAATGAAATTCAAATTCCTAGAACATAGCAAAATTATATGCAACTAAGTAAAAAATAACACTATTTTTATAAAGTTATTACTGTAATACTTACAAAATCAAGCGACAAGGACCTTAACAAACTAACCTTCTATACTATTATTTTCCTCAAATCATTGTGCGCATGCACACAACTTATCTAACAATCTACAAAATCAGAATCTCCTTCAAACCACTTAAATGACCTAAGAACAAATAATATGAGAATTATTATTTGCTCTATCTCTCTAGAAAAACACTAAGGCAGTTTAAAAATAAATAAAGGTTCTAAACACCTATTTGTAGAACAAGTTAGAGAAGTCATATGTTTTTCAGGAAACTAGGAGAATTTTCTTCTCCTCTCTACCCCTACAAAAATTAGGCCAATATTGTAGGGCTATTAAAAATTTTAGCCACCAATAGGGAAAGACTCTAGTTTACTTTTTCTCTATCTAGATAAATTTAAATCAAATGTTAATTCCTATTTTAATTAAATAATTTCATTCTAATATTATCGATTTAACATTTATCGATTAATTATCCAAATAAAATACCCCTAAGATTCTATTTATTTATTTAATTACCATAAATAACTAATACTTCCAAATCCTAAATTAAATTGGATTCACAATTATCCACAATTGAATGATCATCATAATTTAATATTTGATTTAATATTTTTAAAAATTAATTAAGTAATTAATTCTCTAGAAAATAGTCCCCTGTTGGTGCCTACCAGCTTGTGCATGCAAAGGAATCACCCAATCCCATAAGACGTGGCTTTGCGCCCCTTTTGGCCTAGTGGCCAAACTCACGTATACTTTTGTCTTGTCAGTTGTCCTTGATTTACACTTGATCTATTTACCATGAATTTGTGGGCTAGTGAAAGGATCCAATAGACATATACAAATCAAGCTTCCATAGTAACAGATAAAATAACCCCAGATTAATTATCTGTTTAATCATTAATTGTAGTACTATTCCATTATAAATTCGAAGCTGCACTCTTGACTATACATCACATTATGAGACTTCGAGCAGTTCGTCTATGAAATCTCCTTATTTGTGTGTCCCCATAGGTTGTCCATAATTAGCTTAAGGACAAATTTTGTTTTTGTTACCTAAAATACCCAAGAGGGGGAAGGGGGATAACTTAGGGTTTTAAAAACTTCTTCAAATTATTGAAAAATTATAACCAAACACAAAAGAAAATAAGCCTATATAAGAACAATTAACTAAATGAGTAGAAAAGAAAATTGACAAATAGAATCAAATAATCAACCTCACAAGAACTACCAAGATAATTAATCAATAAAAAAAAAAGATATAGCTCGCAAAAATGAAAGGGAGTAAGAGAAGAACAGGCAAATGAGTTTATAGTAGTCAACAATATGCCTACATCTATTGTCAACAAGTAAATGCCTTTTTTACTATATCAATTGACTTTTTAGACAATCATGTTGGAAACAAAGTGCACAGCGAAATTTTAAAAATTCTTCATCAGAGTAATTTCCAAAACACAAGTTTGACATGTTATATGTATAAATTAAACAGATCTTACTAACCTCAGTGTGCCGAAGAACCTCCGCAACCTGTGTAGAGAAGTAACGTTCCAGAAGAGCCTCAACCAACTGGTCTTCTTTGCTATTCTCTATCCACAACCGGAGTGAGTGTGGGCTCACATGTACAGCTCTTCCACCGGTGACTCTCCTTCCAACCAACAGAGAGAACCCAAAGCTAGTGTTCGTGATTTGTGAACAAAAGCTCTTAGGGAGTTTTTAGATGCTCGCTAGAAGAGTATCACTCTTAATCTCTCAAATTAATCTGAGTAAATCATGAGACTCACTCCCT
Source organism: Artocarpus heterophyllus (assembly GCA_025403435.1). NCBI lineage: Eukaryota > Viridiplantae > Streptophyta > Magnoliopsida > Rosales > Moraceae > Artocarpus > Artocarpus heterophyllus. The sequence goes on along the minus strand of CM046345.1, from coordinate 28,838,440 downwards.
TTTTATACCAATTGGTCCTGGGGTCAGTCCATATCAGATTAGGTCTCAAAAACTCGAAACAGAATCAAGTTCGGATCAATATCTGATAAGATCTGCGTGTAAACGCGTAATCTTATCTCCGCTGATTGGCAGGCTGAACATTCTGATTGGCAGGCCGAACAGGCCAGTTCGGCAGGCCGAACACGTCATCCGACAGGCCGATCTCCCGAGAAAAAATCTCCGCGAATCTTTTATTTTCCACTCGAGATTCTAAAGGATACAGTCTCAGTTTTGATTCAAATAACCCAATAGAGAAGTTATCTGATCAAAACAAACTTTATCAAGATAATCTCTAAGAAAATAAATCAATTCACAATAATTCTACAAGTTTATCTTGTTCTAATTTGTCCAAAATTAAAACAACCGATAAACAGACAAGAATTAACTGATCATAATAATTCAACAAGTTTATCTTGAACTAATTTCTTACAAAATTAATTCAACCTATAAACAGACATGAATTATTTGATTCTTACAAATTTTAAACCAATCTGATAAATCCGACATAAGTCACCAATTATTGGAAAAGTACGTCGTGTCGTTACAGGACTTTGTGAGCTAGTAAAGGGGACCAAAATGGACCTATAAAGTTCAAGCTCATGATAATTATGAAACCCAATATCCCAGATATACATTTCACAATTATCAACTCCAACGCTACTCCACCAAAAGCTTGGAGCTGCACTCTCGAACATTATAGAATTACGAAGCTCGTGTAGCTAAGTCTCCATGACATATCATAGTGCTTCCTATCCCCATATGATAATCCATAATCGGCTTAAGGACAAGTTCTGTCTTACCTTCCTGATTATTTTTATCTTACTTTCCATTGTCTCACCATTAGAAAACTTACCATCCAAAGATAGTATACCATTCGGTTACACCTATGTATCCAAATGGTTGAGTGCTCCAGTTTTCTAATTACAGAACTATGCATATAAGAGGATATCATTACTCCTAAAGAGGAGCTATAGATTCCATATCTATGAATAACAAGTCTACGCTATCAAGAGTCATGCCTCCAACGTACCGGCATGCATACCACTATAGAGATGTGGGAGTCACCCATTGGTACATCAAAAGATACAAGTCGAGACAACGGGCCCACTATTCATCTCAGGATTAAGATACAATACAAATGACTGTCTAAAGTGAATCGATTTGCCAAGACAGAATTATTAATCCAAACCAATTCACTTTATGTCCCGATCCAACACATCGTCACATATGACAACACGCCAATGTTTCTATTCTTGGAGTCCAACTCCGATGGTCAAGACAAACTATCTCCCAAAAGGGATATAGACAACATAACAATCTTTACATGAATAAAGCACCCAACTTTATTCCCTCGATTGCGGATCATATGTTTTAGACCGTCACCTTAAGAATCGTGTCTTCCGCATAATCAGCCCCTCATATGCCCAATTCCTAAGGTTTAGACTGACAGTCTCACACTACTGTTTGCTTATCATACATTCAACAAATATGAATGTAAAGAGGACAAGATTTGGTATAAAAGAATAAATTCTTTATTGATAAAAATGTCTCCAAAAACGTATTACATTTTTACTCCTTAGGGCATACGTGTCAAACTATCTCCCACTTTCACTAAGTGAGTAAATAAAGCAAATTTTGCATCCCCATAGCTTCCACATGCCTCTCGAAGACTCTCCCAGTAAGTGTCTTCGTACATGGATCAGCTAAATTGTCCTCTGACGCAATCTTGCACACCATGAAATGCCCGCCCTCAACAAAGTCCTTTATCACATGATACTTCTGATCAATATGCTTACTTTTCTTGTGAAATCTTGGTTCCTTAGCATTGGCTACAGCCACACTGTTATCACAGTACAGTGATACCTGCTTTATCCATACCAGGAACTACCTCAAGATCCCCAAGGAACTTACGGAGCCACACTGCTTCTTTCGAAGCATCACTAGCTGCCACAAACTCGGCCTCCATCGTTGAATCCGAAGTGCAATCTTGCTTCGCACTTCTCCAACTGATGGCACCGCCACCCAGAGTAAACACAAACCCCAAAGTCGATTTCCTAGAATCCAGACAGGATTGAAAATCTGAATCAGTGTATCCTAGAGGAGTTAAATCCTCACCCAAATACACAAGCATATACCCTCGAGTCCTTCTCAGGTACTTGAATATGCTTTGTCGCAACCCAATGGTTAGGTCCTGGATCCACCTGAAATCTACTTACAATCCCAACCGCATAGCTAATATCCAGTCGTGTGTAAAGCATGGCATACAAGAGACTACCCACTGCCGAAGCATAAGGCACCTTCTTCATGTATTCTCTTTCTTCATAAGACTTTTGAGAGAATTTCTTAGAAAGAGTAATTCCAGACCTAGATGGTTGCCCACCTTTCTTAGAATCCTGCATTGCAAACCTCCTGAGAATTTTATCTATGTAGCCGGCCTGAGACAAAGCTATCATTTTGTTCTTCTTATCCCGAAAGATCTGGATACCGAGAACAAAATTAGCCTCACCTAAGTCCTTCATGTCAAACTGCTTGGTCAACCATAATTTGACCGATGACAATGCCCCAACGTCATTGCCAATTAGCAGAATGTCATCTACATAGAGCAGTAGAAAAACCACCTTCCCATCCTTAATGTGTTTGTAAACACATGGTTTATCCACATTTTGTGAGAACCCATAAGTCTTGATCACTTGATCAAATCTTATGTTCCAAGAACGAGAATCCTGCTTAAGTCCATAAATAGACTTTAGCAGCTTACAAACCTTACCCTCTTGACCCGCGACCTTGAACCCGTCTGGTTGTTCCATATAAATGGACTCACCAAGATAGCCATTCAGAAAAGCCGTCTTGAAATCCATCTGCCAAATCTCGTAATCGGGAGCGGTAGCTATGGACAAGAGAATCCGGATGGACTTAAGCATGGCTACAGGCGAAAAGGTTTCCTCATAATCGATTCCTTCCTTTTGCGTATAAGCCTTAGCTACTAGTCTAGCCTTAAAGGTTTTGACCTTTCCATCCACTCCTCTTTTCCTCTTGTAGATCCACTTACACCCTATGGGTTTTACCCCTTCGGGAAGATCCACAAGCTCCAAGACCTGATTAGTCTCCATAGACCCGTATGGTCGTTTGGTCATTTTACCCTCCAAACAAGATTCACATTGAGGTATAGATTCCACCTTTAAGTGACTTAAAGGTCCATCCCTTACCAACCTTTGAATCCTATTCAGGTTAATATGACAAAGACGCAAATGCCAAAGATAAGTCTTATTAGAGTGAGAAGTTTTAAGACTTTTTGAGTTATTATCATTTATCTCAGCCTTAAGCAATAAGTCCATCTTAAGTTTGATAAAATATAGATTATTTTGCATCCATCGAAAACAGATAAAAGATTTGTTTTTATGAATCACCACTTTTTCATTAAAAGATACCACGTAGGAGTCTTTAAATAAAGAAGATACAGAAATTAAATTCCTTTTAAATTTAGGAACATAAAAACAATCTCGCAAAATTAAATTCCTATAATTATCAAAATAAAGATGGACATCTCCCACTGCATTTGCTGAGACCAAGGATCCATCGCCCATCCGAAGCGTTAAGTCTTCACGTAGTAGACTTCTCGTTTCTTTGAATCCCTATAGAGAAACACAAACATGATTAGTTGCACCGGAATCTATGACCCAAATGTCACTGGATTCCTCAACCAAACAAGTTTCTAAATATAGAAGATCACACCTACCTCCCTTGGAAAGGAAGTCCTTGCAATGCTTCTTTATATGCCCGACCTTACCACAGAAGAAGCACTTAAGCTTCTTTGGGTTCTTCTTCTTCTTCTTCTTGCTCTTGGTGGCAGCAGGAATAGAAGACTTCCCACTCTTGGCCCGTTGCTTCTTTCCATTCCCAGAGTTAGGATTGGAACTAGAAGCAGCTACCATATTGGCCTCACCACCAACAGGAGACTCCCTGATCAGCAGTTCAAACTCCTGTAACTGTTTCATCAGTTCTGTCAAGGTCATATCCCGTCTATTGCTTAAATTAAAAGTAGCTCTAAACGGAATAAATTCCTTAGACAGAGTCTCAAAGACCATAGTCATCTGAGTTTCAGCATCGATGTCGGCTCCATTGGTTTGAGCCTCAGCGAGGTAACCCATGACCAGCATCATGTGCTCCTTTACAGATGTCCCCAGTCTCTGTCTACAGTTTAAGAGTTTTCGAAGTGCCCCTTGCCACTTTGTTATGGCCTGGCCTCCAAAAATGTCCTCAAGATTATCCAAGATCTGCTTCGTAGTCTCATAATCCTGATGTTGAGCCTGCAGCACGTTGTTCATGCTAGCCATAACATAGAGCGGGCCTGATCATTAGCATCTTTCCAGCGGTCGTACGCTTGGAATTGCTCATTACTTGAGTCTCCCATAGGCTCGGGAGGACAAGGAGTTGTCAAAACATATTTTAGTTTCTCAAAGGAAAGGACGATGTCCAGGTTCCGTTTCCAATCGTTATAGTTCTCACCGGTTAATTGGTTTTTGTCAAGTATCGATGATAAAGCGTTTTTAGACATTTTCAATCTACAATAAAGAATCATATACCAAACATAAGCAAACATATATAATAATTTAGTAAGATAACACAATCATGTAAAATCATACAAATGTGTTTATGTGTCAAAACCTTGAAAATATCACAACCTTACAACGATAATTCCCAACTCAGAATTCAACAAGCTCCTAGGGGAGTCATGCTAAATTCAATCAGGAACACGGATCCCCTCCTGATTAATATATGCCATCCAGGACCCGTATGATCCAGCATATACTAATAATCGTTTCTTTGGCCATTAATTTTATTAACAGAGCTCCAAAGGGAGGCTAATAATAAAATTAACGTGAGTGTATAACCACCGTTTCAATATTTTATCCATGATTTATAATCACCACCTAGGGATGTGCAACCATAAATCACACTAAAATACCTTATCCTTTCAGAGATCCAATATGGTACATGATAGAAATCCCTTCCTAGGGGTCGGGACTACCATGTTCTTCCTATGGACCAACGATGGAGGCCTTAGGTTCTCTCTAAGAAAACCTTCTCCTACTCAATCTTTTGAAGTCAAGGTTTTATTTTAGAATCATGCATGAACAATTTTAATATGAGAGGCACTCCCTATTCTATATGACATGTTATCAATATACATGATAAATCATATTATAATGCAGACAAGCAAAGCAATCATGCAAAGCTACAAGCAAAATAATAATAACCGTAATATTATGGTTCCACCCTAGAGAATAGAAAACTAAGATTACAAGAGAATAATCGAGACATTTTTTGATTCTTCATCCTTGAATCCTCAAGCTGTATCCTTCTTCATGTAATATCCCTCTTCAAGTCTTCAATCCCGTATGAATCGAATACTTCATATTTCCAGTCATATCCAAATTTAATGTTTCTCAGAATCGTCCCAAAAATAAAATTAAATCTGCACCGGAAAAATTGCACCTTTTTTGGACATTTGGTAGCTCTCGGTTAGCAGGCCGATCTGGATGTTCGACCTGCCGATCATGGAGGTTCGGCCTGCCGACAGAGCATTAAATTTTCTGCCCCACTATCGGCCTGCCGGACCACACGTCCAGCCTGCTGATCTGTGACCTTCGGCCTGCCGAACTGTGAGGTCCGGCATGCCGACTGAGCAGAAAACCTTCATTTTAGAAAATACAATTCATCAATTTTATTTTCAACAATTCAAAAACATAAAAATTAGAGACTCAGGAAATACCTGGAGGCGCCATCATCAATCTTCAAGATCCGTCTTCTAGATCCGTGTTCTCCGAATAATTATTTAATTACAAAATTCTTACAAATTAAAAATTAAATAACAATTCCTAGACGGAGATGACAGTCCGCCATCTAATTACATGAAAAAACTTAGATACACATTCTAACCTCTAAGGAACCATAACCGGTATTAATTAATTAATAAATAATTAAACAATGATTTAATCAACCATAATTAATTAATAAATATTCACCACATAATCCATAACAACATATATATTATATAAAAACCTAGAGTGCCATCTCTCTATAAAATTCAATTCAAGCAAAGAAAAGATTAAGATCACAAAATTTATGCATATAACATGATCACAAACTTGCAAATTTATGAAAAAACCTCGGCTTTGATACCAATTATTAGAAACAAAGTACGCAGCAGAATTTTAAAAATTTTTCATCAGAGTAATTTCCAAAACACAAGTTTGACATATTATATGTATAAATTAAACAGATCTTACTAATCTCAGTGTGCCGAAGAACCTCCGCAACCTATGTAGAGAAGTAACGTTCCAAAAGAGCCTCAACCAACTGGTCTTCTTTGCTGTTCTCTGTCCACAACCGGAGTGAGTGTGGGCTCACACGTACAGCTCTTCCACCGGTGACTCTCCTTCCAACCAACAGAGAGAACCCAAAGCTAGTGTTCGTGATTTGTGAACAAAAGCTCTGAGGGAGTTTTCAGATGCTCACTAGAAGAGTATCACTCTTAATCTCTCAAATTGATCTTAGTAAATCATGAGACTCACAGCCTTTTTATACCTATTGGTCCTGGGGTCAGTCCATATCAGATTAGGTCTCAAAAACTCAAAACAGAATCAAGTTTGGATCAATATCTGATAAGCTCCGCATGAAAACATGTAATCTTATCTCCGCTGATCTGCAGGCCGAACACGTCATCCGGCAGGCCGATCTCCCGAGAAAAAATCTCCACGAATCTTTTATTTTCCACCCGAGATTCTAAAGGATAAAGTCTCAGTTTTGATTCAAATAACCCAATAGAGAAGTTATCTGATCAAAACAAACTTTATCAAGATAATCTCTAAGAAAATAAATCAATTCACAATAATTCTACAAGTTTATCTTGTTCTAATTTGTCCAAAATTAAAACAATCGATAAACAGACAAGAATTATCTGATCGCAATAATTCAACAAGTTTATCTTGAACTAATTTCTTACAAAATTAATTCAACTGATAAACATACATGAATTATTTGATTCTTACAAATTTTAAACCAATCTGATAAATCCGATATCCCACACCAATTATTGGAAAAGTACGCCGTGTTGTTACAGAACTTTGTGAGCTAGCAAAGGGGACCAAAATGGACCTATAAAGTTCAAGCTCATGATAATTATGAAACCCAATATCCCAGATATACATTTCACAATTATCAACTCCAACGCTACTCCACTAAAAGCTTGGAGCTGCACCCTCGAACTTTATAGAATTACGAAGCTTGTGTAGCTAAGTCTCCATGACATATCAAAGTGCATCGTATCCCCATATGATAATCCATAATTGGCTTAAGGACAAGTTCTGTCTTAGCTTCCCGATTATTTTTATCTTACGTTCCATTATCTCACCATTAGAAAACTTACCATCCAAATATAGTATACCATTCGGTTACACCTATGTATCCAAATGGTTGAGTGCTCCAGTTTTCTAATTATAGGACAACGCATATAAGAGGATATCATTACTCCTAAAGAGGAGCTATGGATTCCATATCTATAAATAACAAGTCTACGCTATCAAGAGTCATGCCTCCAACGTACCGACATGCATACCACTATAGAGATGTGGGAGTCACCCATTGGTACATCAAAAGACACAAGTCGAGATAACGGGCCCACTATTCATCTCAGGATTAAGATACAATACAAATGACTGTCTAAAGTGAATCGATTTGCCAAGACAGAATTATTAATCCAAACCAATTCACTTTATGTCCCGATCCAACACGTCGTCACCTATGACAACACGCCAATGTTTCTATTCACAGAGTCCAAGTCCGATGGTCAAGATAAACCATCTCCCAAAAGGGATATAGACAACATAACAATCTTTACATGAATAAAGCACCAAACTTTATTCCCTCGATTGCGGATCATATGTTTTAGACCGTCACCTTAAGAATCGTGTCTTCCACATAATCAGTCCATCATATGCCCAATTCTTATGGTTTAGACTGACAGTCTCAGACTACTGTTTGCTTCTCATACATTCAACAAATATGAACGTAAAGAGGACAAGATTTGGTATATATAAATGAATAAATTCTTTATTAATAAAAATGTCTCCAAAAACGTATTACATTTTTACTCCTTAGGGCATACATGTCTAACAAATCATATCAAATTACAAACTGTGACTTCTTTTACCTAAGGCTCACCGTGTCCTTTATAGCAGTTATTTTAGCTATGTGATTTTAGTTTGTTTTTATTTGGTTTTTAGCTTAGATTGTGTCAAGAATTTATTGTTAGAAATTTAGTTTAGTTTACTTCTCAAAGTGTGAGGTAGACGAACTGACTAAAAAAGAGCTAAAGTGAGTTTAAAAGCTAGGAAATTAAGGCCATCGCACAATAAAGTTAGTGCACTAGGACTACACATAGGAGCAACTTTAGTACTTGAACTAGGGGCTAGAGCGCCGCAATGCTAGAAAGTTGAGGTCACAGTGTTGCATGGTGAAACACACCCATATAATAGGTAGGGAAAAGAGCACCACAGTGATAGAAAGTTGAGGCCATGGCACTTGCACGATCATCGAAATATGTCCGAGTTGAGAGCCATAGTGCTAGAATCTTGAGGCTATAGTGCTGGTCTGAGTTTCCAAAACAATAAGAAGTTTCAAATTTTCTTTAAATTGTATGATTCTGAAAACTTATAAATAGCTCATCTTAGGGCTATTTTAGAGAGCTTTTTGAAATACTTTAGGAAAGGAGAATGTAGGTGACTCAAAAGAAAGTTAGTGTAGCGGGACTATACATGGGAGCAACTTTAGTACTTGAACTAGGGGCTAGGGCACCGCGATACTAGAAAGTTAAGGCTGCAGCGCTGCACTGTGAAACACGCCCATACAATAGGTAGGGAAATGAGCACCACAATGCTAGAAAGTTGAGGCCGTGATGCTTGCATGATCATGGAAATATGTTCGATTTGAGAGCCACAGTGCTAGAATTTTGAGGCCATAGTGCTACTTTGAGTTTCCCAGAAAAGTAAAAAGTTACGAATTTTCTCTAAATTGTCTAATTTTGAAAACCTATGAATAGCCCATCTTAAGGTTATTTTAGCAAGTTTTTTGGAATACTTTGGAAAAGGAGATACAATTTCATAAAACAACTAATCATACAATTTCATAATACTATATTAAACATAAAAAGCAACCAAAAAAGATTAAAACAAGGCTCCAACACTAGAAAGTGGATCATGGATGGCTTGAGGACCCTCCACCCATGTTCAACTGGCAAAGTTCTTCAAGAATTTGTTGTTGCATTTCGCCAAATCAATGTTGATTCTCACTATATTGTTGCTGAAAATCAAACCATGCTTGAGCCTTTTGAAGAGCAAAGATGTTTTCACTCACAAATGCTGGTACTCAAACATTTGACATTGTTGCTCATAGAGGGATCAAAGGGTGATTTGGGGCTCTCGTAGATGTTAACTTCTTTGTCCACAACTTGATCATCTTCCTCTTAACGGTCACCTCTTACATCACCTCCGCTGGCAGGTATCCGTCTCTCGTAGATGAAATCAAAGCCCATTTTCTTGACGGTTCCACTATTAAAAGCGTCGTAGGGCTTAACAATAAAGTACTTGTAGATTCTTGTCAACGTCATACAAAAAGGTGGCTAGCATTCTTTATGCCTCTAGAAGCATCCCTCCTCTTATGAGTAATAACGTTAGGGAAAGTTAGTTTGAGTTCTAGAGAGAACACAATAAGTGAGGTGGAGGTGGATATAAAGGATACTTCTAAGAGGGAGTTCCCATGTAGTAACTTCCTAGGAACAACACTATCATTTTCATAATTAGTACTAGCCATAGTATTCTTATCATAGCGCAAAGTCCTAAGATTATGCACCATATCACCTTCTATTGGAATATCGAAAATTTCCCCCAAGGTTTAGGGATTTAACGCAATATCCTTTCCTTTTATCACAATGGCTAATTCTAGACCATTAGCTTGACTGCATTCCATATTAACGTAAAAAATCTTAACAAGCATAGTGCACACATTTTCCAACAATGTCATCAAAGGTTTCTAACATTGAGCATAAAACATATTCTCTATGCCAATATCTCTTAATTCATCAAACATTACAAATCTAGAATCAACGGTTTCTCTATCAGAAAATAATGCAACAAAATGCTTGGTAGTGAAACCGTTGAAGATTACCTCATGTGTAACCCAATTGGTGATAGTCTTTCGCCTCCTAAATCCCAAGGTAGACACTATTTCCTCCAACACTAGTAGAAATTGTAGATTACACGATGGTTTAAAACCGACCTGGTATGTTTTCACGACAATTTAAAAACCGTCGTAGTATCAACAAGACTTTTCACAACGGTTTTTTACCGTCGTGGATTCCTTATTTTGGTGGGGTTATGGGATCTTAGGACAAGGCTATCACAACGGTTTTCACTAAAAACCGTCATGAAAAGCTAAGCTTGCACGATGGTTTTTATGAAAACCGTCGTGTAAGGCCTCGAGGCTTCCAGATGGTTTTTGTAAAAACCGTCGTGATAGGCCTTCTACGACAGTTTTTACAAAAACTGTCGTGTAAGACTCTTATTTCACGACCGTTTCACTAAAAACCGTTGTGAAAAAGTTGGTCTGAAGCTAAAAAACTAACCATAATTTCTGGTTTCCCACGGGATGAATGGTCTCGTGTTTTCACCATTAATACAATGACCTAACTTCATAATCACATAATTATATTGAACTATAAAAAATTTTTACAAAATCATATATATATTTATATTGTAAAGTCAAATACTCTTTTCATGCTTGCGCAACAGTTGATGGATTTTTGGTGTCTAAGTCCATGCATGCTATCATGTGTGAGGTAAAGAAAGAAAAACAAAAATACATATAATTAACAAAAATAATGGAAATAAAATTAATTAACTAAAACACAAATACAAATACAAACACACAGTCATAGAAGCTTTTCATCAAATACGTAGTGGGCGTCACAATAATACTTAGACATCACAAACATATAAAAAGTAACATATTCTTACACCAAAATGCTAAATGTTGTTCAAAGTTCTTTCAAACACCAAATACAAGTAACACATACTACATGGCAAATAATAAATTAATACAACTAATATTAAAACTAAAACTAAAACTAAAAAACACTTAAATAACCAAATAATACTAAGTTTAGAACTAAGAATAACGCTAAAACTAAAAGTAATGGTTTGAAATTTACCAACGGCGGTGGAGTCAGTGGAACAGCAAAGGATGAGTCGAACGAAGGTGGAGTCGGTAGAATGTCAAAGGATGAGGATGAATAGTGGTGAATGGCATCGGGTTTGTTAGGTGAGTCGTGGAGAGAGTGATAAAGGAATGTCAAAGTTGGTGGAATGCCGTGGGGGTTGGTTTTGTCGGTGGCTAGGTCGTAGGGAGAGGAGTTAGAGAGAGAATGGGGTTTGAGAGTTAGTGGGTTTGAGTTAGAGAAATTTTGAATAAATAGGAAAGGCCATGTCATTGGCGTGGGATTAAATTTCGGCGGGATACTAAAAATTTTGAACATGTGGAACATTTCATGACATTTTTGTAAAAACTGTCGTGAAAGGCCATGTGGCTTCCACGATGGTTTTTGCAAAAACCAACATGAAAGGCCCTGTGGCTTCCACGACGATTTCTACAAAAACCATCGTGGAAGGTCCTTATGTTTGAAATTTTTAGTATGTCACCAAATTTAACATTTCATGATGGTTTTTATAAAAACTGTCATGGAAGGTTTGTATGTTTGAAATTTTTAGTTTCCCGCCCAATTTTAAGTTTCATGAAATATTAAATTTTGGTGGGCTACTAAAAATTTCAAACATGCAGAACCTTCCATGACGGTTTTTGTAAAAACCATCCTGAAAGGTTTAATTAGGTAGGATACTAAAAATTTCAAACATCCAAACCTTCCACGACAGTTTTTGTAAAAACCGTAGTGAAAGGTTTTATCTTCCATGACGGTTTTAAAAAAAAACGTCGTGGAAGGCCTTCCACGACGGTTTCTACAAAAACCGTCTTGGAAAGTCTTCATGTTTGAAATTTTTAGTATGTAGCCAAATTTAACATTTCACGACGGTTTTTTGTATGTTTGAAATTTTTAGTTTCTTGCCCAAATTTAACCTTCGTGAAAGATTAAATTTTAGCGGGCTACTAAAAATTTCAAACATGTAGAACCTTCCGCGACGGTTTTTGTAACAACCATCGTGAAAGGTTTAATTAGGTAGGATACTAAAAATTCCAAACATCCAAACCTTCCACGACGGTTTTTATAAAAACCATCGTGAAAGGTTTTATCTACCATGACGGTTTTTAAAAAAACTATCGTGCAAGGTCCTCATGTTTGAAATTTTTTGTATGTCGCTGAATTTAACATTTCATGACGGTTTTTATAAAAACCGTCGTGGAAGGTTTGTATGTTTGAAATTTTTAGTTTCCCACCCAAATTTAACCTTCGTGAAAGATTAAATTTTGGCGGGCTACTAAAAATTTCAAACATGCAGAACCTTCCACGACAGTTTTTGTAAAAACAGTCGTGAAAGGTTTAATTAGGTAGGATACTAAAAATTTCAAACATCAAAACCTTCCACGATGATTTTTATAAAAACTGTTGTGAAAGATTAAATTTTCTAAAGATTTTAAGACCTTCCACGACGGTTTTTATAAACACCGTTGTGAAAGGTTTTATCTTACATGACAGTTTTTTAAAAAACCATCGTGGTAGCTCCAGCCAATACCACGATGGTTTTCGTCTTCGCAGGCGTAACTTGTCATGTTTTTTTTCCGTATTACGACAGTTTTTTAGAAACGGACATTAAATAAAAGTCGTATAATCTTGAATTTGTTGTAGTGCAAGAAGATGAGAGAGAGTGACTTTGGAGTGAAATTTGTGTGTGAGAGAGAGAGTGAGGCTAGGGTAGGAGTTGTGAGAGAGGGTGAAAAATGAGAGGAAAATTCAAAATTTTGGAAGACAAAAGTGAAGAGAGAGAGAGAGAGAGTGATGAATCTTAAGACAAAATCAAGAAATTTTGATCATTTAAAGCATGGCCTTTGGTTTTCTAGTTTAGAGGGGGGAGTCAAAAAGAGAGAAAGAAACAAAGAAAGAATGAGTCTTAGTCCCTTTTTAGGATTTGCCACCTGATAAATCGGTGCGCCAGGTTTAGTATAACCGGCAAGCTGGTTGCACTGAACTGAGACCTTCCCAAAAATTCATATAATGTTTTATGAAAAACTATACTTTTAAAACTCAAGAAAATCCAAAAATCATACAACTAAAGCAAGGAATGCTACACAAAAATTAAACACAATAAATGCACTTAAATATTTATTAAATTAAGAACTAAAACAAATAATGATATGCATGATAAATTCCCTCAAAATCAAAGAAGACCATTTAGATCAAAGTAAATAATATAAATAAAAAGTATTCACTTAAAAACAAAACTTAAATAAACTTTAAACTGTCAAATCTAGTTTAATGGCATGCATAATTCCTAAACCTCTTCTAAGAGAAGCAAATCTATCAAGTGCAAGAGGTCTAGTAAAAATACTCACAAGTTGCCTTTTAGTCCTTATAAACTCAAAAGAAGTATCTTCTTATTGCACATGATCATATAAAAAATAATTTTTAATCTCTATGTGCTTAATATAGAAGTGAAGGACCAGATTTTTAGCCAAATTGATAGCACTGGTATAATTACACATAATAGGAACATGGTTTTACAATTGAAGCCAAGTCTAAAAGTGTTTGTTTCATCTAAAGGATTTGTGCTTAACAACTAGGCACCGATATGTATTTAGCTTTTGTGGTTGATAGCGTAATTGAATTTTGCTTCTTGCTAATCCAAGATACTAATGAAAATCCAAAGAAATGATAAGTCCAACTTATGCTCTTACGATCAATTGTAAAACTAACCTAATTGGAATCATAATAACTTAATAAGCCATATGTGTGCCTTTCGGATACCGTAATCCTAAATTCTTAGTGCCACTTAGATATCTAAAAATCTTTTTATCTGCACTAACATTAGACTCTTTAAAATTTGCTTGAAATATAGCACACAAGTCCACACTAAACATGATATAAGGTCTACTTACAGTCAAATATAGTAAGGATGTAATGCTAATCTTAGTTAGAATAGCAATTTGAGGTGTAATTAATGTGTTTAATATTTTAATATACTTTTCTAAGTGCTTTAGTTAAAGCCATGCTGTTTGGTTTTATGTAGAATAAATTGTTACAAGTAATGTACTTTTGAAATTATTTAAACATGTGATTTTAAGAAACTGTATAGAAAAAAGTTGATAGTCGTTGGAAGAGAAGTTGATAGTTGTGCTTGATCCAAATAATATTTCATATATATGAATGAGTAATTTAAAGTAATGTAATTCATTATCTAAGGTTACTATAAAGATTTTTATGGACTTATTTGAAATAAATACAAGTTATTAAGCTTTGATGCAATTGTTGAGTCTTTCAAGGAATTTATTGTAGTTTAAAAAAAAACTTAGTTATATGGTTGTCCTTATATGGTTTTTACACTTGTCCTACTGTTGTTGAAATCTTATTTTATCGAATTTTATTCCTTGTTTTACTTTCTCAAACATTGTTTACTTAAAACGTAAGAGGAAATTCTTACTTTTTGTCCATTAAACTTACAAAAGAATGTAAAAATAATCTTGCTTAAAAACCCCATTCTCAAATCCCAACATATGCTCATATTTTTGCATGTTATTTTGAGCATAAAGAGAGGTTTTCTAAAATTTTTGGAGCCCAAATTTCATAATCCACCCAAGTTGAGTTTAAATTAATGTTTTGCTTTTAAATTGTTTGAGACTATAATTATGATGCTTTTAAGTTGTTGTGTTGATTGGTACGTTTGAGATATGATTATGTTTCTTTAGAAAGAGCATCTTAATGATAACCATTAAGAGTGATTGGGCTCCTAACTTATTTCTTTAGGCCGAACCGAAACCTATGCTCGAGAGATAGTTGTCCATATACTGATAAGGGATGTATGGATTCTCGAGAAGAAAGCAGTTATGGTGGTCCTTCCCCGATCGCTCAGATCCCACGAGTGAATAGAAAGTTAGATCTTAGTTAGATCCTGCTTGAATAGCCCCATCTATCCACATGAGGAGAAGTTTGGTTTCAAACCCTAGTTCGAATAGGAGAAGTATGCTATGCAAATGTGTCTTGGATGATCCACATCTCAAGGTTAGGCGCCGCTTTGTAATTGTATTAGAAGAAAATAACCCAAGATAGTTATGGCACGCCCCGTTTACAGCTATGCTATGCATTGATTTGTTGATGTCTATGATATAGAATTGGTTAATGACAAATTACATAATATACCATATTTAAAAGCACTTTAATTATTTATGCCACAAATTCTAAAACAGATAAATTTATGCTATAAATTTTTATCTATCATAAATTTTGATCTCCTAAAAAAAAAAAAAAAACTCATTTATTTCCCCTCTCACATTTGGTTTTTCCCCTCTTTCTCTCTCCTCTCACTCTCCTTATCTTATTCCTCCCTCTCTCTCATTGTCATTCCAATCGTGAAGTAAGTCATCCCTTGCTATTGGGTGGAGCAAGTCATTACCTGTGGCTGGGGTCGCTTAAAGATGGCAACGTAGTAGGAGTCGCATACAAGTGGCTTCGTCATTGCCCGCCGCCAAAGTCTCATGAACCAGGTCATTGCACAAAGCAGATCATCATTGATCAGTGGATTCACGTGTTAGAAAAACGTAGAAATCACAGTCAATAGTAGAAGATTGTTGCCAAATCATGACCGCATCAATGAGATCCTTTCGCTTGGGTTTTCCATGACCTTCAATGTTGGAGATCGTGCAACATTCAATCTTCGACCTTTGATGCGTGACCTTTAACCTCCACCTTCTGGTGGAGATTAGTGGCCAATTCCAATGGAGATCAACATCACCTGAGTTTCGCATGGCCAAACTAGAGGTGGTGTTGTTGTTCTTGTTCTTGTTGTGCTTTTTCCTCCTTTTTTTATTTTTTCCCTTTTTTTTGGTTTTTGGTTTACTTATTCGCCATTGGTGACATCACTGGTGCTGGTGTTGCTCGATGAGACGAGCCCTCGACAATGAGAAAAGAGAAAGAGAAAGAGAGAGGAGAGATAAAAAGCATAAAAAAATCTTGATAGCATACAAAAGATATCTTAGTTGGACATGAAAATATCTTGATAGGATAGAAAATCTCAATGGGATATCTCGGTGGGACAAGAAACATATCTCACCCAGTTTGTAGCATGAGAATTTTTAACATATTGTGGAATAAATTGAAATTGTCTTAAAAAGCAACATTTATGTACCTCATGTTTAATTCTAATTAAGGTTAGATTGAAATGAAGCTTTTATTGTTTTATACATATTTTTGAGTTGCATGTAAGATGTTTGAGAAAATGCTTGAATAAAATTTCTAAAATTTAGTAATAAGGAATAGGGATTGCAAAATTAATTTTTCAATTTATACTTCGAATTTGAAACTAAAATTTTGTGGAGTTATACTAGACATACCAACTTTCATCTCTACAAAATTTTGGCCACGATTGCTCGAAGATGAATTTTTGGAGAATTTTGAAAATTAGGATCATGTTGCAGGAGTTTCTGGTTGACAACAACTAAAGATGTCTATACCTTTTAGTAAGATGCTGTAATGTCGATATTATTATTTCATGATTGTTTTGATTATTTAGATGTGTTTTAGGATTTTTTTAGTAATTACATACTTAGAACTTATATCAAACAAATAAGGTATGACTTTTTGAGAAGAAAAAAATAAAATGATTTGAAATTGGACATCATGACAAACACGACAAGGCATTCTCTGAGCCCAACTTTTCTGCAAGGATTTTTGTTACATTTGCCGCTAAACTTTTTATATCTTTAAACTCTTTAGAGGTAATTGAGTCCCCAAACTTAACAAATTGTGGTGATTAAGTCTTGATCATAAACTTCCTTCAAACATAAGATAGAAAATAATCATATGAGATGCACATGGCCTATTTAAAATACCTACGCACCTCATTTACATCTAATAGGAGTCAAGTTGTTCATTTCTATGCCCAAGAAAAGAAGAAAAATAAAAGAAATTATATCATTGTTAATGATGTTTTTAACAATTTTATTGGCTTATATGTATATTTTAATCATTATAATGCTCAAAATTCCACCCATTCTCCTTTAAATGGGTCATGTATGTCTCACACGATCATTTTCTATCTTAATTTTGACAAACATTTGTACTACCCCTTCTTTTTTAAATGGGTCATGTGTGCCTCACATGATCATTTTCCATTTTAATTTTGACAAAAATTTGTAATTAAGGACTTAATTACTACAATTAGTTTGTTTTATGGACTCAATTATTGCAAAAAAAAAAAAAAATTAAGGAACACACTGCAAAAAAGTGCAATTTTAGGGCATAAATGTGCCAAAAACTCTTTCTGCAATAATTCAATTTTCAAAAAAGGTAACTGGGAATTCTACTTAGTTTGTCATAGAAACTCAAAAGCATATGATATAATGTTTTATTGTTTTTGCCCATGTTTTTGTTTTAAAAAAATAGTATAAAATGTCTATATTCTTGAAAACCCCATGAAGTATGTAAAGTAAAAAAAATTAGCTGCATGACTTATTGAGAGATTTTGTGATGTACTTACAGTGTCTTAAAGTTTTGCAAATTTTAAATGTGGCTTATATAAAGGATGAGAATTGTAGAATGAGGTAAGGCCACAACTATGCTATAGTGTCATTGAGACCAACTAATACCCACGAATGGGTCCTAAAAGGGAGGTGACTGAAACCAGCGAATAGGATCCCAATGACAAAAAAATGAAAGTGTTTGGCCAAACTTAAAAGGATATAAATGACAAATGATTTCATAACTCAATATGTGTCATGTCTTATAGATTTTCAAATTATTTAAATGTATGTTTAGTAGAAACCATAATTAATTTTTTTTTTATATTTTACTCATGTTATGCTTATTGAGCTTTTAGCTCACAAGTTTTTATGATATAGGAAGTGAAGATAAAAATATTGAAGTGACATAAACGTAGGATGAAACTTTTTTGGATATGATAATATGAAGTCTATGAACATACTAAACTATGATTGATGTGAGGAAATACTTATTGTTTTCTTTTTATTTATTTTTTACTTCTTATGGGCTTCACCTTTTGTATTAATTCAGTTTTGAATATTAATGTGGTGCTCACTAATTCTCACATATAAATTTAGCCAATAATATAAATAAGGTTCTAATTATTAATAAGGTTATGCTAAAGACTACAAAGCAAATGTTCAAGATCATAAGAAAGTTCCAGCTCATGTTTTCTTTTACCTAAGAAGATGTAGAGACCAACCTGTCATTTGTCTCAGTTGAGATTCTTATCTTTGGATACCTACTTAAACTTTAGCTGATTTAGAAGTAACACACTCATTTGCATTTAGTAAGTATGTAAGAAAATTGAGTAAAAACCATAGCCTCTGAGACTTTGATCAATGGAAGAGTATTATTTATAGATTTCATGATCCTTGACATGTCAAATTATGAGGCGATATTGGGAATGGATTGGTTATCAAAAATACCATGCCACTATGATTTAAAAAGAATATGATAATGTTTCAACCAGAAAAGCAAGAAGAGTTCTCTTTTATAAGAGCTACAAGTACGTTGAAGACCCCAGTGAATTCTACAACGAAGGACCACTGATTGTTCGATAGCAGGTTGCTTGTCTAGTATGGTAGATACATAAGTTGACCAAAAGGTCAAACCTGAATGTGCACCAGTGGTGCAAAACTTTTTAGAAATGTATCACGACCTCGATCATGACTTCCAGAAACACAACATAATAAAATACTAAATTATAACTATTAAATTTTGTGGAAATTTTTTTATTTTAAGAGAGCATTATTCTCACATGGAGATCATTAGAAATCCTGAGAGTACTAAACATTAAGTTTATATTACCAAAACACTCTTTTCCAAAATCTCAAAATCAGAAATTGTTAAATTGAATATTACATCATGATAACTTAAAACACAGCACGCATTATTTCAAACACACAGGTTAGGCATATGCACACACGGTCCTGAAGTAGCCACATTCGCATCCTCAACTAGTATAGGAGTTAGAGGCTCCATTTGAAGTTCTTGTGACATGTAACTTAATAACATGAGTGATAAACATAATAAGTAAAGCTTTAGCTTACAAAATAATGTTTCAATGCTCATGAATACACATTAGTATTGTTCAGGCTTGAGGTTTAGTGTGGGCTTTATTTTTTTTATGCATATAAATATAGGCATAATAATACCTATAGAAATTTAAACATAAGAGTACTAATCACCTTATGTGTACTAATCTTTCACGATCATAATATAAGGGCACTAATCACACTGCTAGAACTAATCTCCCTTAATAATAATGTAAGGGGCACTAATCACCCTATTCCAACACTTTGTAAACCACAACACTATTGCATGTGAAAATTAAACGTCATGAATTCAAATAATCTTTCTTAATAGCAATATCATGCGTTTTTAAGATAACCACATATATAAATTATTTTTCAAAATCCAAAATCATTGAAAATATATAGAGAATAAATCCTATAAACTGAAATATCCAAAACACTAAAAAATATATATATATACAATATTGTTATGTGTTACAAGTGAACACTTTACTTACAAATTATCCTGAAATAGCAAGCATGGAAAGGTCGGCTTTTTTGTGGAGCGATGGTGTGCTATTGTTAGACATGTATGCCCTAAGGAGTAAAAATGTAATAAGTTTTTGGAAATATATTTATCAATAAAGAATTTATTTATTACTAATATACCAAATCTTGTCCTCTTTACGCTCATATTTGTTGAATGTACGTTAAGCAAACAAAATTCTAAGACTATCAGTCTAAACCTTTAAGAATTGAGCATATGATGGACAGATTATGCGAAAGACATGATTCTTAAGGTGATGGTCTAAATCATAAGATCCGCAATCGAGGGAATAAAGTTGGGCGCTTTATTCATGCAAAGATTGTTATGTTGTCTATATTCCTTTTGGGAGATGGTTTGTCTTGACCATCGAAGGTAGACTCCATGAATAGAAATATGGGCACATTGTCATAGGTGACGATGTGTTGGATCGGGACATAAAGTGAATTGATTTAGATTAATAATTTGTCTTAGCAAATCGATTCACTTTAGACAATCATTTGTGTTGTATCTTAATCCTAAGATGAATAGTGGGCCCATTGTCTTAACTTGTGTCTTTTGATGTACCAAAAACTGTCACCCACATCTTAATAGTGGTATGCAACCTGGTACATTGGAGGCATGACTCTTGATAGCGTAGACCTATTACTCATATATATATAATCCATAGCTCTTCTTTAGGATTAATGATATCCTCTTAAATGCGTTATCCTATAATTGGAAAACCAAAGCTCTCAACCATATAGATTCATAGGTACAACCAAATGGAATACTGTCTTTGGATATTAAGTTTTCGATGGTGAGATAATGGAGCATAAGATAAAAATAATTGGAAAGGTAAGACAGAACTTGTTCTTAAGCTGGTTATGGATAATCCTATGGGATACGAGACACTATGATATGTCATGGAGACTTAGCTATACGGGCTTCGTAATTCTATGTAGTTCAAAAGTGCAGCTCTAAGCTTTTAGTAGAGTAGCGTTGGAGTTGATAATTATTGGGTTTCGCAATTATTGAAAGCTTGAACTATATTGTTCTATTTAGTCCCCTTTGCTAGCTTACAAAATCCTGTAACGATACGGCATACATTTCCAATAATTGGTGACTTATGTCAGATTTATTAGATTGGTTGAAATTCAAAAGAATCAAATAATTCATGTCTATTTATCGGTTGAATTATTTTTGTGAAAAAATTAATTCAAGATAAACTTATTGAATTATTGGGATCGGATAATTCTTGTCTGTTTATCAGTTGATTTGATTTTGAATAAATTAAATCAATATAAACTTGTAGAATTATTAGGAATTTATTTATTTTGTAAGAGATTATCGAGATAAAGTGTTTTAATTAGATAACTTCTCTATTGGGTTATTTGAATTAAAAATGAGACTTTATCCTATAGAATATCAGGTGGAAAATAAAAGATTCGTTGAGATTTTTTTTCGACAGTTCGGCATGCTGACCTTAAAGTTTGGCCTGTCGGTGGGTAAGTTTGGCCTGCCGATTAGCCAGATCGGCCTGCTGATGTGTGAAAAAAAAAAGGTCATGCGTTTTCACATGGATTTCATCAGATATTGATCCAGATTTGATTCTACTTCGAATTTTTGAGACCTTATCTAATAAGGACTGACCCTAGACCCTACCTCTATAAATAGGGAGTAAGTCTCATAAGTTATTTAGATCAATTGAGAGATTAAGAGTGACACTCTGTTGGTGAGAATTTGAAACTCACCGAGAGCTCCTGTTCACAAATCACAAACACTAGCTCTGGGTTCTCTCAATTGGTTGGAAGGAGAGTCACCGGAGGAAGAGCTGTGCATGTGAGCCCACACTGACTCCGATCATGGATAGAGAATAGCAAAAAAGACCAGTTGGTTGAGGCTCTTTTGGAATGTTACTTCTCTTCACGGATTGCGGGACTTCTTCGGCATTCAAAAGTTAGCAAGATCTAGTTAATTTATGCATATAGCGTGTCAAACTTGTGTTTTGAAAAATACTTTAATATAAAATTTTTAAAATTTCACTGCGTACTATTTTTTCAATAATTGGTATCAGAGCCAAGTTTTTACATAAATTTGCAATTTTGTGATCATACTATATGTATAAATTTTTTGATCTTAATCTCTTCTATGCTTGAATTTAATTTTATAGAGAGTTGACACTCTAGGATTTTATATATTTTATATGTTGTCATGGATTATATGGTGAATACTTATTAATTAATTATGGTTGATTAAATTATTATTTAATTAATTATTAACTGATTAATTTATACCGGTTATGGTTCCTTAGATGTTAGAATGTATATCTAGGTTTTGAATGTAATTAGATGGTGGACTATCATCTCCGTCTAGGAATTTTTATTTAATTTTAAATTTATAAAAAATTTGTAATTAAATAGTCATTTGGAGAAGACGGATCTAGAAGGCAGATCTAGAAGATAAATGATGACGTGCCAGGTATTTCTTGAGTCTCTAATTTTATGTTTTTGAATTGTTTGAAAATAAAATTGATGAATTGCATTAAAAATTATATTTTCTTGAAAGGGTGATTTCTACTCGATCGGCATGCCGAACCCTCTAGTTCGATAGGCCGATGGTCGTAGATCAGCAGGCCAGACGTGAGGTTCGACAGGCCGGATGTGAGGTTCGGCAGGCCATCAGTGGGGTAGAAATCAGGTGGCTCTAGTGGCAGGCCAAACTTCTAGTTCGGTAGGCCGATCTATCATGAATTGGAAGGCCGATCAGTCATATTGGCCTACCAGCAGAGAACTGAAAATTTTTTTTCAAAAAAGGTGCAGTTTTTCAATGCAGTTTTAATTTTATTTTTGGTACAATTCTAAGAGACATTAAATTTGGATATGACCGAAAATATAAAATATTCGATTCATACGTGATTGAAGACTTGAAGATGGGCATTCATGAAGAAGGATATAGTTTGGAGATTCAAGGATGAAGAATCGATAAAATATTTTGATTATTCTCTTGTAATCTTTATCTTCTATTCTCTAGGGTAGAACTATAATATTACGGTTATTTATTATTTTGCTTGATTGCTTTGCTTGTTTCCATTATATTATGATTTGCCATGTATATTGATAAAACCTTGATTTCAAAAGATTGAGTGGGAAAGGTTTTCGAATAGGGGACCTACGGCTTCCATCGTTGGTCCATAGGAAGAACATGGTGGTCCCGACCCCTAGGAAGGGATTTCTATCATGCACCAAATTGGATCTCTAAGAGGATAAGGTATTTTAGCATGATTTACGGTTGCACACCCTTAGGTTGTGATTATAAATCATGGATAAAATATTGAAACGATGGTTATACACTCACATTAATTTTATTATTAACCTCTCCTAGGAGCTTTGTTAATAAAATTAATGGCCAAAGAAATGATTATTAATATATACTGGATCATACGAGTCTTGGATGGCATATATTAATTAGGAGGGGGTCTGTGTTCCTGATTAAATTTGGCATGACTCCCCTAGGAGCTTATTGAATTATGAGTTGGGAATTATCGTTGTAAGGTTGTGATATTTTCAAGGTTTTGACACACAAACACATTTGTATGTTTTTACATGATTATGTTATCTTACTAAATTATTATTATATGTTTGCTTATGTTTGGTATATGATTCTTTGTTGTAGATTAAAAATGCCTAAAAACGCTTTATCTTCGATACTTGACAAAAACCTATTAACCGAAGAGAATTATAATGATTAGAAACGGAACCTGGATAATGTCCTCTCTTTTGAGAAACTAAAATTTGTGTTGACGTCCTCCTGAGCCTGCGGGAGATTCCACCAATGAGCAATTCCAAGAGTACGATCGCTAGAAAGATGCAAATGATTAGGCCCGGTGCTATGTTATGGCAAGCTTGAATAATGTGATGCAAGCTCAACATGAGGATTATGAGACTGCTAAGTAGATCTTGGATAATCTAGAAGACATGTTTGGAGGCTAGGCCATAACAAAGCAGCAAGGGGCATTTCAAAAACTCTTGAACTATAAGTAGAGACCGGGGACATCTGTAAAGGAGCATATGATGTTGGTCATAGGTTACCTCGCTGAGACTCAAACCAAGGGAACCAGCATTGATGCTGAAACTCAAATGACTATGGTCTTTGAGACTCTGTCAAAGGAATTTATTCTGTTTAGAGCTACATTTAATTTAAGCAATTGACATGATATGACCTTGACGGAATTAATGAAACAGTTACAAGAGTTTGAACTGTTGATCAAGGAGTCTCCTACGGGTGGAGAGGCCAATATGATAGCTGCTTCTAGTTCCAATCCCAACTCTAAGAATGGAAAGAAGCAACTGGACAAGAATGGGAAGTCTTCTATTCCTGCTAGCACCAAGAGCAAGAAAAAGAAGAAGAAGAACCCGAAGAAGCTTAAGTGCTTCTTCTGCGGGAAGGTCGGGCACATAAAGAAGCATTGCAAGGACTTCCTTTCCAAAGGAGGTAGGTGTGATCTTGTGTATTTAGAAACTTGTTTGGTTGAGAAATCCAGTGATATTTTGGTCGTAGATTCCGATGCAACTAATCATGTTTGTGTTTCTCTTCAAGGGTTCAAAGAAACGAGAAGTCTACTACATGAAGACTTTACGCTTCGGATGGACGATGGATCCTTGGTCTTAGCGAAAGCAGCGGGAGACGTCCATCTTTATTTTGATAATTATAGGAATTTAATTTTGCGAGAATATTTTTATGTTCCTAAATTTAAAAGGAATTTTATTTCTGTGGCTTGTTTGTTTAAAGACTCCTATTTGGTTTCTTTTAATGATAAAGTGGTGATTCGTAAAAAAAAAAAAAATTATCTGTTCTGGATGGATGTAAAGTAATCCATATTTTATCAAATCTAAGATGGACTTACTGGTTAATGCTGAGATGAATGATAATAACTTTAAAAAATTTAAAACTTTTCACTCTAATAAGACTTATCTTTGGCATTTAAGCCTTGATCATATTAACCTGAACAGGATTCAAAGGTTGGTAAGGGATGGACCTTTAAGTCCCTTAAATGTGGAATCTATACCTCAATGTGAATCATGTTTGGAGGGTAAAATGACCGAAAGACCATACAGGTCTAAGGGCAATAGGGCCAAAGGGGTTCTAGAACTTATGCATA
The DNA here is from genome assembly GCA_025403435.1 of Artocarpus heterophyllus. Taxonomy (NCBI): domain Eukaryota; kingdom Viridiplantae; phylum Streptophyta; class Magnoliopsida; order Rosales; family Moraceae; genus Artocarpus; species Artocarpus heterophyllus. The sequence goes on along the minus strand of CM046345.1, from coordinate 28,813,445 downwards.
GTGATGTTTGCAGACCAATGAACATCCCGGTACAAGGAGGGTATGAATACTTTGTCAATTTTATTGACGATTACTCAAGATATGGGAATGTGTACATGATGCACCACAAAAGCAAAACTTTTAACAAGTTTAGGGAGTTTCAGGCTGAAGTGGAAAAACAATTATGTAGACCCATAAAGGCACTTCGATCTGATCGAGGTGGAGAATACCTTTTTGATGAGTTTTTAGGACACTTGTTAGAGAATGAGATTTTATCCTATTTGACTACGCCTGGCACTCCGCAGCAGAATGGGGTAGCAGAGAGAAGGAATAGGACTTTATTAGACATGGTAAGGTCCATGATGAGTTATTCATCATTGCCTTTATCCTTTTGGGGATATGCACTATAAACTGTATTTTATCTTTTGAACAATATGCCTTCAAAATTGGTCCCTAAAACTGCTCACGAGTTGTGGACAGGTAGGAAGACATCCTTAAACCATATTTGCATATGGGGATGTCCGGCTCATGTCCTATTTAAGGATGCAAATAAGTTGGAATTGCATTCAAAAGTTTGTGTGTTTATAGGATATCCAAAGGGACTAAAGGGGTTTATTTCTATAATCCAAAGGAAAATAAAGTTGTGGTTTCTACTAATACAACTTTCCTTGAGGAGAGTTACATGGACGACTTTAAACCTCGAAGCAAAGTGGTGTTTGAGGAGTTATGGAGTGATTCAATCACTCTAGAGGTTCCAAATGAAACCATTTCGATCAATGTAGAAAAACAAAACAAACCTAAACATCAACCTAAGGGGCTTTGACGTACTGGGAGGATCGGGCGTTAACCTGAGAGGTATATGTTCAATGGGGTAGTCTTCTTGGCTGAACTGGATGAACATGATAGGGATCCTTATACTTACGTAGAGGCTATGTAAGATGTTGATTCAAAACTCTAGATAGAGGCCATGAACACATAGATGAAGTCTATAGAGACTAATCAAGTCTGAGAACTTGTGGATCTTCCCAAAGGGGTAAAACCCATAAGGTGTAAGTGGATCTACAAACGAAAAAGAGGAGTGGATGGAAAGGCCGAAACCTTTAAGGCTAGACTGGTAGCTAAAGGTTATATGGAAAAAGGAAGGAAACGATTATGAGGAAACCTTTTCGCCTGTAGCCATGCTTAAGCCCATCCAGATTCTCTTGTCCATAGCTACCGCTCTCGACTATGAGATTTGGCAGATGGATGTCATGATGGCTTTTCTGAATGGCTATCTTGATGAGTCCATTTATATGGAACAACCAGACGGGTTCAAGGTCAAGGGTCAAGAGAGTAAGGTTTGTAAGCTGCTAAAGTCAATTTATGGACTTAAGCAGGCTTCCTGTGCTTAGAATATAACATTTGATCAGGTGATCAAGACTTATGGGTTCTCACAAAATATGGATGAGCCATGTGTTTACAAACACACTGAGGATGGAAAAGTGGTTTTTCTACTGCTTTATGTAGATGACCTTATGCTAATTGGCAATGACATTGGGGCGTTGTCATCGGTCAAATTATGGTTGACCAAGCAGTTTGACATGAAGGACTTGGGTGAGGCTAATTTTGTTCTCGGTATCCAGATCTTTCGGGATAGGAAGAACAAAATGATAGCTTTATCCTAGGTTGGCTACATAGATAAAATTCTCTAGAGGTTTGCGATGCAGGATTCTAAGAAAGGTGGGCAACCATATAGGTCTGGAATTACTTTTTCTAAGAATGACTCTCCAAAGTCTGATCAAGAAAGAGAATACATGAAGAAGGTGCCTTATGCTTCGACAGTGGGTAGTCTCATGTACACCATGCTTTACACATGACTAGATATTTGTTATGCGGTCAGGATTGTAAGTCAATTTCAAGCGGATACAAGACCGAATCACTAGGTTGTGGTTAAGCATATTTTCAAGTACTTGGTAAGGACTCGGGGGTATATGCTCATATTCAGGTGAGGACTTGACTCCTCTAGGATATACTGACTTAGATTTTCAATCCTATTTGGATCGTTGGAAATCGACTCTAGGTTTTGTGTTTACTCTGGGTGGTGCTGCCATCAGTTGGAGAAGTGTGAAGTAAGATTGCACTTTGGATTCAACGATGGAGGCCGAGTATGTTGGAAAAAATAGTGTGAGGTGCGCAACGGGAATTTTAAAAATTTTAACATCAGAGTATTTTTTCAAAACACAAGTTTGACATGCTATATGTATAAATTAAACAGATCTTAGTAACCTTTATGTGCCAAAGAACCTCCACAACCCGTGAAGAGAAGTAACGTTGCAGAAGAGCCTCAACCAACTGGTCTTCTTTGCTATTCTCTATCCACGATCGGAGTGAGTGTGGGCTCACACATACAGCTCTACCACCGATGACTTTCCTTCCAACCAATCGAGAGAACCCATAGCTAGTGTTTGTGATTGGTGAACAAAAGCTCTTAGGGAGTTTTCAGATGCTCACTAGAAGAGTATCACTTTTAATCTCTCAATTGATCTGAGTAACTTATGACACTTACTCCTTTTTTGTATAGCGATTGGTCCTAGGGTCAGTCCTTATCAGATTAGGTCTCAAAAACTCAAAACAGAATCAAGTTCAGATCAATATCTGATAAGATTCGCGTGAAAATGTGTAATCTTATCTCTTGCTGATCGGCAGGCCGAACAGCCTAATCGGCTGGCCGAACAGGCTCCATCGGTAGGCCGAACACGTAGATCGGCAGGCCAAAATGCCATGTAAATATCTTCGTAAATTTTTTATTTTCCACCCAAGATTCTATAGGATAAAGTCTCAGTTTTGATTCAAATAACCCAATAGAGAAGTTATCTGATAAAAACAAACTTTATCAAGATAATCTCTAAGAAAATAAATCAATTCACAATAATTCTACAAGTCTATCTTGATTTAATTTATCCAATTAAATCAACCAATAAACAGACAAGAATTATCCGATCCCAATAATTCAACAAGTTTATCTGAAATTAATTTTATTATAAAATTAATTCAACCAATAAACATACATGAATTATTTGATTCTTTCAAATTTTAAACCAATCCGATAAATCCGACATAAGTCACAAATTATTGAAAAAGCACGCCGTATCGTTACAGGATTTTGTGAGCTAGCAAAGGGGACCAAAATGGACCTATAAAGTTCAAGCTCTCGATAATTATGAAACCCAATATCCTAGATATACATTTCACAATTATCAACTCCAACGCTACTCCGCTAAAAGCTTGGAGCTACACTCTCGAACTTTATAGAATTACGAAGCCCGTATAGCTAAGTCTCCATGACATATCATAGTGTATCGTATCCCCATATCATTATCCATAATCAGCTTAAGGACAAGTTCTATCGTAGCTTTCTAATTATTTTTATCTTACGTTCCATTATCTCACCATTAGAAAACTTACCATCCAAAGATAGTATACCATTCGGTTACACCTATGTAGCCAAATGGTTAAGCGCTCTAGTTTTTCAATTACAAGATAACGTATATAAGAGGATATCATTACTCCTAAAGAGGAGCTATGGATTCCATATCTAAGAATAATAAGTCTACACCATCAAGAGTCATGCCTCCAACGTACCGGCATGCATACGACTATAGAGATGTGGGAGTCACCCATTGGTACATCAAAAGACACAAGTCGAGACAACGGGCCCACTATCCATCTCAAGATTAAGATACAATACAAATGATTGTCTAAAGTGAATCGATTTGCTAAGACAAAATTATTAATCCAAATCAATTCACTTTGTGTCCCGATCCAACACATCGTCACCTATGACAACATGCCAATGTTTCTATTCATGGAGTCCAACTCCCATGGTCAAGACAAACCATCTCCCTATTGGGATATAGACAACATAATAATCTTTGCATGAATAAAGTGCCCAACTTTATTCCCTCGATTGCGGATCATATGTTTTAGACTGTCACCTTAAGAATTGCGTCTTCCACATAATCAGTCCATCATATGCCCAATTCTCAAAGGTTTAGACCGACAGTCTTAGACTACTGTTTGCTTAACATACATTCAACAAATATGAATGTAAAGAGGACAAGATTTGGTATATATAAATGAATAAATTCTTTATTGATAAAAATGTCTCCAAAAAAAATGTATTACATTTTTACTCCTTAGGGCATACATGTTTAATAGATTATGTGGCAGCTAATGATGCTTTGAAAGAAGCAGTGTGGCTCTGCAAGTTCCTTGGGGATCTTGAGGTAGTTCATGGTATGGATAAGATGGTACCACTATACTATGATAACAATGTGGCTGCAGCTAATGCTAAGGAACCAAGTTTCATAAGAAGAGTAAGCATATTGATCGAAAGTATCATGTGATAAAGGACTTCGTTGATGGCAGGCATGTCACGGTGCACAAGATCGCGTTTGAGGACAATTTAGCTGATCAATCTATGAAGACACTTACTATGAGAGTCTTCGAGAGGCATGTGAAAGCTATAGGGATGCAAGATTTGTCATATTTACTCACTTAGTGCAAGTGGGAGACTGTTAGACGTGTATGCCCTAAGGAGTAAAAATGTAATAAGTTTTTGGAAATATTTTTATCAATAAAGAATTTATTTATTACTAATATATCAAATCTTATCCTCTTTACGTTCATATTTGTTGAATGTATATTAAGCAAACAATAGTCTGAGACTGTCGGTCTAAACCTTTAAGAATTGGGCATATGATGAAAAGATTACGCAGAAAACACGATTCTTAAGGTGATGGTCTAAACTATAAGATCCGCAACCGAGGGAATAAAGTTGGGTGCTTTATTCATGTAAAGATTGTTATATTGTCGATATCCCTTTTGGGAGATGGTTTGTCTTGACCATCGGAGGTAGACTACATGGATAGAAACATTGGCACGTTGTCATAGGTGATGATATGTTGGATTGGGATATAAAGTGAATTGATTTGGATTAATAATTTTGTCTCAGCCAATCGATTCACTTTAGATAATCATTTGCATTGTATCTTAATCCTGAGATGAATAGTGGGCCCGTTGTCTTGACTTGTGTCTTTTGATGTACCAAAGGCTGACACCCACATCTTAATAGTGGTATGCATGCTAGTACGTTGGAGGCGTGACTCTTGATGGCGTAGACCTGTTATTCATATATATGGAATCCATAGCTCCTTTTTAGGAGTAGTGATATCCTCTTCTATGCGTTATCCTGTAATTGGAAAACAAGAGTGCTCAACCATATAGATTCATATGTGTAACCAAATGGTATACTGTCTTTGGATAGTAAGTTTTTCGATGGTGAGATAATAAAATGTAAGATAAAAATAATCAGGAAGGTTAGATAGAACTTGTCCTTAAGCTAGTTATGGATAATCCTATGAGGATACAATACACTATGATATGTCATGGAGACTTAGCTATACGTGCTTCGTAATTCTATGTAGTTCGAGAGTACAACTCTAAGCTTTTAGTGGAGTAGCATTAGAGTTGATAATTATGAAATGTATATCTGGAATATTGGATTTCGTAATTATCGGGAGCTTGAACTATATAGGTCCATTTGGTCCCCTTTGCTGGCTCACAAAATCCTGTAATGATACGGCGTGCTTTTCGAATAATTGATGACTTATGTCAAATTTATTAGATTAGTTAAAATTCGAAAGAATCAAATAATTCTTGTCTATTTATCGGTTGAATTAATTTTGTGATAAAATTAATTCAAGCTAAACTTGTTGAATTATTGGGATCGGATAATTCTTGTTTATTTATCAGTTGATTTGATTTTGAATAAATTAAATCAAGATAAACTTGTAGAATTATTAGGAATTCATTGATTTTCCTAGAGATTATCTAGATGAAGTTGTTTTAATTAGATAACTTCTCTATTGGGTTATTTGAATTAAAACTAAGACTTTATCCTATAGAATCTTGGGTAGAAAATAAAAGATTCATTGAGATTTTTTTTCGGCAGTTCGGCATGCCGATCCTAAAGTTTGGCCTATCGATGCGCGAAAAAAAAAGGTCACTCGTTTTCATGCAGATTTCATCAGGTATTGATCGAATTTGATTTTGATTCGAATTTTTGGGACCTTATCTGATAAGGGCTGACCCTAGACCTAACCTCTATAAATAGGGAATAAGTCTCATAAGTTATTTAGATCAATTGAGAGATTAAGAGTGATACTCTGCTGGTGAGAATCTGAAACTCCCTGAGAGTCCTGTTCACAAATGGCTCAAACTAGCTTTGGGTTCTCTCAATTGGTTGGAAGAAGAGTCACCCGAAGGAAGAGCTGTACATGTAAGCCCACACTCATTCCGACCATGGATAGAGAATAGCAAAGAAGACTAGTTGGTTGAGCCTCTTCCGGAACATTACTTCTCTTTATGGATTGCAAGAGTTCCTCAACATTCAAAGGTTAGTAAGATCTGGTTAATTTATGAATATAGCTTGTCAAACTTGTGTTTTGGAAGATACTCTGATATAAAATTTTTAAAATTCCGCTGCATACTATTTTTCCAACAGCTATAATTCCTAATAGTAATAATCTATCATTCATTCACACAAACCATCATTACAATAATTTAATCACATTGCGAATCAAGGTTTTCAATCATATCACAATAATCATAAAACAACACATCCACACAAAATTTCCAATTTGGACAAATTTCATGATACTATCACGGACAGTGGTCAATTAATGAATTTTATAAAATCACTTGAAATTGAAATAACCTTGAAATTTAAACAAGATATATAAAACATCCAAACATATCATCAGATTTAATTTGAGTACATTTAAGTTACTACACATAATTCTTGCATACTGTTGCTTGAAAAATACCACAATAGTTACCAATCCATGAATTTTAAAAAATCATATAAAATTCCAATAGCTCTGAAATTTTAACACAATGTAAATATACCATTAGATTTAATTTCATCATATTTGAGCACGTATAAGCATTTTTACGCATTGTAGGAGTCACAAAACAAAACTGTTTCTGGAAATATACCATGGGCGGTCAGCAATCATAGAGTTTCCATTCGATGGGACGATAACTTAAATGACATGTGGGCATACGACTCACCCAATGAAATGTAATATAATAAGGAAATAATATCTCATGTAGGCATACAACAACTAGTTTGGCCCTAGGCCAAATGACAAGCACTAGTTTATTTTTCTTTAGGCCCAAAAAAAATATAAAGAGTAAACTAAAAGTATTAGAATTGTATAAAAAAACAAATAATATATATTTATTTTCTAATAATTTTAGATATTAAAAATAAATTCTAAAAATCAAAATACCATATTCAAATAACTAAATATCCAATAATATTGTCAAAATTACCCATTTACGAACAAATCATGATAATTTAAATTTCTAACACACTATTGTAACGCCCCGAAATTTATTTAATGTTATTGTAATATAAATGATGAATTAGTGTGCCTTATCAATGTTTCAACATTAATTTGATTATTTTGTTGAATTTTGAATTTTAGGCTATTTTGTTAATTTGATAATTCAAATGATTTCTTATTGTTTTAAAATGATGTTTTGAGTTTTAAAGCACAACAACTTGTAAAATGTTAAAAATATTCTGTTTTACAAAACCGTGGGTGGCATTTGATTTTTGCACAGTAAAACCGCCCACCGTTTCTCTCTACTTATTCTCTCTCCTCTCCCTCTCTCTTCACTCTCTCTGATCACTCTCTCTCTCCTCCTCTCACCGTGACTCTCTTTCTCTCTTGATCTCTCTCGGTCTCTCCTTTCTCTCTCAATTTCTCTCTCAAATTTTTGAATCAAATTCAAATCCAAGCTTCGGGTTAGCCAGGAGGAAGCTCATGAACGAGTTTTGGCTACCAAGAACACAGATTAAAGCTTCGATTCGAGGTTAGTTTTGAAATTTTTAAACTTTTTCTAAAATTTTCAATTTTGTGCATTTTTGAAATTTAAGTTCGTTTGAGCTTAGAAAACCTTTGATTTGAGTTAAATGAACTTAGAACAACTAGAATCCAAGCTTAGATTGAAGAAAAACGGATTAGATTCAAGATTTTTCATTTTTCCTCATTTTTCCCCATTTTTGGATTTTTGAAATTTTTGTGTTTAAATCTTGTTTAAATGAGTTCAAAAGTGTTCTAGTATGTTTTTCTATCATCTATGATTGTTTTCCATGCCTGAGATTTGAGAAAAACAGGTTAAAATCAAGATTTGGATTTTGGGAGATCGAAAACCTGTGGCTAGAATTTCTGGGTTTTTCCAGTTTGGCAGGCCGAACTACGTGTCTAGTAGGCCAGATTCAAACCAAAGCAGGGAGTCCGACAGGCCGGCAGAGCATGGAAAATTTTGTGATTTTTCACTCGTTTTTACTGTTTTGAACCCTGATTGAAATTTCAACCTTGTAAACTAAATTTAAAGATACAAATGGCACACTAGGACATCATGAAATGGTTTAGTAGCATAGAATGTCTCAAACTAGATATTGATCGACTTAGTGTGTATCTAGGATCGTTCGTGGTTCCGTGGAGCTAACGTATAGTGGACCGAAATTATGGTGTAGGGCATCGGCACGAGTATCGAGGTAGAACTTCTACCCCATTCTTTGGTAGACTAGTTTTAAAATGATTTGGCTTTGAAAAGGATTTCTATAAAAAAGTTTTCAACGGTGCATTGAAAATCAATTTAGCGGTTGTATTTTAATAAACTGTGAACTGAAATGAACTTCATAATGAATGTAAATGACAATACTCGATAAATGGGTTTTGAATGATGATGAGAATAAACACATAGGCATGATGCCATATCAGAGATCGGGTCGTTTAGCGATCGACCTTGGGGGCAGGTCCCGAAACCCAGCTGGGCCACTACGGCGGTGATATTCTTATGGTTTGCCTAGGAAAATGAAAATAATGTTTCTGGTCAGCCTAATAAACTTTTTTTGGTAAGAACGGTTTTATTTAAATTTATTTATTTATTTAATGTTTCTTTTATATAATTCCCTGAATAATAAGATTTTCCTTTAAATTAAATGGTTTATTAAAACATAGTCCTACTGAGCCTTTTGCTCATATTTTCTTTGTTTTTAAATTTTCCCCCCTTCTTGGTGGTTTCCCATTTAGGTTCGGAGAGGATTCAACGAACCGAACTCAGGAGCAGTAGAAGGATTTATTAGATTGTTTGTATAAATTAAACAAGACATCTAATGTTTTTAACTTTCTTTGCTTAGACTGTAGTTGTATTATTATATTGTCAGTACTATGTGTGTGCACAAGTTGTCGGTCTGTGGGACTCATACTCGCGGCTCTCTATTGTTTTATTATTTGATTAATGATTTCAATTGCTTAATGTGAATGAATTCTTTTATAAAATGTTGTTTTGAAACTCTCGCATTTTATTACTTAATTTAGCCCCTAAACTCCTGATTTTTAATTAAATTCTTCTTTTAATTGATTTAAATAATCCGTCACGTCACATTCTGTACTCTAGGGCGTGAAAAAATTGTATCAAAGCATGAGAAGTGCATTAAGTTTTCAGTAGGGCTCAAGGCTTCTATTCGGCGACAGTTGGTTACTCTACGACTTAGGGGTTTTGGAGAGCTTGTGTCGTCAGCAATATCAGTGGAAAATGATTATGCGTAGTATTGTGAGGATCGAGCAAAGGCTTCAAGAAGATCACAAAAGAGCGGTAGGAAGAGCACCAGTAGCCATCCGACTCTAGGAGAGAGTAAGCAGGGTGGTGCGAATAGTGATAGCAGCAGTTCATCTGGTAGCAGGCGCAGCAGTCCCTACAGCTTCCATTGTCATTTTTCTCAGCAACCAGGACACATCAAGAGGAATTGCCCAACCTGGAGTGCCCATCTTGGATCTCAGACTGGAGAGGACGCCAGTCGTTAGTCTCAGCCTCAGACCTTACCTTCGCCTCAGCAGTACCCGCAGTTGCAGTATCCTCAATTTTTCCCTCAGTAGTTTTCATATCCAACACGAGGGCAGCAGCCGCAGCATTTCTAGCATAGCGTCCCTCAGTATCGAGCGCCGAGTGCAGCTAGTGTGCAGTCGTCTCCGTCTCAGCAGCATCGACAGAATAATCTCAGACCTAGCAATGTTGGTAGAGGAAAAGAGAATGCACAAGTGCAGGTTCATGCAATGGCATCTGGAGGTTCAGATTGTCAGACTAGTAACACGGTTGTCGATGGTATGATATTAGTTTCTAGATCTTCAGCTCGCATTTTATTTGATACAGGTGCCTTTCATTCTCTCATTTTGAGTTATTTTGTACATGCCTTGGGATTAGATGTAGAAGAGTTTAATGAACCCCTAGTCATAACTTCTCCCTTGGGGCGAGTGTGTGTGAATTGTGTATGTAAAGCTTGTAAAATAAAGATTGGGGATGAGATTTTGAAAAGTAATTTGATTATACTCCCCAAGAGCTCATATGATGTAATTCTAGGAATGGACTGGTTGTCAAGGTATAATACAGTTGTAGACTGCCAACTTAGAAAAGTGACCCTAGTGTCTGATAGGGGGACAATGATTACTTACCAGGGTGGTGGTGATTGGTTAATGAGTGAGCGTCCCATGAAGTCGTGTCTAGGTGGGCGAAGGAATCTGGGTTGTTGTGATTTTCTTGCGAATCTAGAGTGCGAGCCTTATGCTTTGAGAGGAAGTGTAGTGATTTCGGTGGTTGATGAGTTTGAGGATATCTTCCCCGACGAGTTGCCAGGATTGCCACCGCATCGGGAAATCGAGTTTGGTATTGAGTTGTTTCCAGGGACAGCACCGATTTCTATAGCACCTTATCGGATGGTGCCGGCAAAAATGAAAGAATTGAGAAAGCAACTTCAGGAGCTTGTTGAGAAAGGGTATATTCTGAATAGCACATCTCCGTAGGGAACACCGGTTTTGTTTGCTAAGAAACATGATGGGACTCTCGGGTTGTGTGTAGATTATCGGTAGCTGAATCGTATTATGGCGAAGAATAAGTATCCCTTGCCTAGGATCGACGAGTTGTTTGATCAGTTGGGAGGTTCGCGATACTTCTCAAAGATTGATTTGCGGTTGGGTTACCATCAGCTCAGGATTAAGGAAGAGGATATTCCTAAGATAGCTTTTAGGACCCGGTATGGACATTTTGAGTTTGTGGTTATGTCGTTTGGGTTGATGAATGCTCCGATAGCTTTTTATGGATTTGATGAACAGGATATTTAGGCCGTTTTTGGATCAGTTTGTGATCATGTTCATCGATAACATTCTAGTGTATTCTAAGACTTGGGAGGAGCATGAGCAGCATCTTCGGATCGTGCTTCAGACTCTGCAGGAGCACCAGTTGTATGCTAAGAGGAAAAAGTGCAAGTTTTGGTTGACTAAGGTCAAATTTCTGGGTCATGTCATCTTTGAGCATGGTATTTCTGTGGATCCGTCCAAGATTAAAGCCATAGTTGAGTGGGAACGACCGAGGAATGTAGCAGAGATTCGCAGCTTCTTAGGTCTTGCTTGTTATTAAAGAAAATTTGTAAAGGATTTTTTAAAGATTGTAGCTCCGTTGACGAGATTGATCAAGAAAAATGTCAGGTTTGAGTGGGATGAAGATTGTGAGCTTGTTTTTCAGGAATTAAAGAACCGGTTGACTTCAGCTCTAGTGTTGGTTATTCCTAGCAGTGACGAGCCGTATGAGGTTTACACAAATGCTTCAGGGCGTAGACTTGGATGTGTGTTGATGCAGCATGGACGCGTGGTTGTGTATAGATCGAGACAGCTACGACCTCATGAACGGAATTATCCTACTCATGACTTGGAGCTCGCGACGGTGATTCACACGCTAAAGATTTAGAGATGTTATTTGTATGGAGCGTCGTTTCAGGTCTTCTCTGATCACAAGAGTTTGAGGTATTTGTTCACTCAGAGGGATCTTAATTTGAGGCAGTGTAGGTGGATAGAGTATATGGAGGATTATGATTTTGCGTTGCAGTATCATCCCGGGAAAGCTAATGTGGTCACGGATGCACTTAGTAGGAAGTCTTCAGGGATTCTCGCTTGTTTGGCTTTTGAGGACTGGAGCAGGGATGTGACATTGAGCGAGTATGGGCTATAATATCATGAAGACTATGATCAAGTTTCGGTATATCATGTAGAGGCTGTTGGAAACAAAGTGCGCAGCGGAATTTTAAAAATTTTTCATCAGAGTATTTTCCAAAACACAAGTTTGACATGTTATATGTATAAATTAAACAGATCTTACTAACCTCAGTGTGCCGAAGAACCTCCGCGACCTGTGTAGAGAAGTAACGTTCCAGAAGAGCCTCAACCAACTGGTCTTCTTTGCTATTCTCTATCCACAACCGGAGTGAGTGTGGGCTCACACGTACAGCTCTTCCACCGGTGACTCTCCTTCCAACCAATAGAGAGAACCCAAAGCTAGTGTTCGTGATTTGTGAACAAAAGCTCTCAGGGAGTTTTCAGATGCTCACTAGAAGAGTATCACTCTTAATCTCTCAAATTGATCTGAGTAAATCATTAGACTCACTCCCTTTTTATACCTATTGGTCCTTGGGGTCAGTCCATATCAGATTAGGTCTCAAAAATCGAAATAGAATCAAGTTCGGATCAATATCTGATAAGATACGCGTGAAAAACGCGTAATCTTAGCTGTCGCGGTCGGCATGCCGAACTGTGAGATAGGCAGGCCGAACTGGCCAGTTCGGCAGGCCGAACTTTCTGATCGGCAGGCCGAACTGCCGAGAAAAAATCTCCGCGAATCTTTTATTTTCCACCCGAGATTCTAAAGGATAAAGTCTCAGTTTTGATTCAAATAGCCCAATAGAAAAGATATCTGATCAAAACAAACTCTATCAAGATAATCTCTAAGAAAATAAATCAATTCAAATAATTCTACAAGTTTATCTTGTTCTAATTGTCCAAAATTAAAACAACCGATAAACAGACAAGAATTATCCGAACACCATAATTCAACAAGTTCATCTTGAACTAATTTCTTACAAAATTAATTCAACCGATAAACAGACATGAATTATTTGATTCTTATAAATTTTAAACCAATCTGATAAATCCGACATAAGTCACCAATTATTGGAAAAGCACGCCGTGTCGTTACAGGATTTTGTGAGCTAGCAAAGGGGACCAAAATGGACCTATAAAGTTCAAGCTCATGATAATTATGAAACCCAATATCCCAGATATACATTTCACAATTATCAACTCCAACGCTACTCCACTAAAAGCTTGGAGCTGCACTCTCGAACTTTACAGAATTACGAAGCTCATGTAGCTAAGTCTCCATGACATATCATAGTGTATCGCATCCCCATATGATCATCCATAATCGGCTTAAGGACAAGTTCTGTCTTACCTTCCCGATTATTTTTATCTTACGTTCCATTGTTTCACCATTAGAAAACTTACCATCCAAAGATAGTATACCATTCGGTTACACCTATGTATCCAAATGGTTGAGCGCTCCAGTTTTCCAATTACAGGACAACGCATATAAGAGGATATCATTACTCCTAAAGAGGAGCTATGGATTCCATATCTATGAATAACAAGTCTACGCTATCAAGAGTCATGCCTCCAACGTACCGGCATGCATGCCACTATAGAGATGTGGGAGTCACCCATTGGTACATCAAAAGACACAAGTCGAGACAACGGGCCCATTATTCATCTCAGGATTAAGATACAATACAAACGACTGTCTAAAGTGAATCGATTTGCCAAGACAGAATTATTAATCCAAATCAATTCACTTTATGTCCCGATCCAACACATCGTCACCTATGACAACGCGCCAATGTTTCTATTCACGGAGTCCAACTCCGATGGCCAAGACAAACCATCTCCCAAAAGGGATATAGACAACATAACAATCTTTACATGAATAAAGCGCCCAACTTTATTCCCTCGATTGCGGATCATATATTTTAGACCATCACCTTAAGAGTCGTGTCTACCGCATAATCATCCCATCATATGCCCAATTCTTAAGGTTTAGACTGACAGTCTCAGACTACTGTTTGCTTATCATACATTCAACGAATATGAACGTAAAGAGGACAATATTTGGTATGAATAAATTCTTTATTGATAAAAATGTCTCCAAAAACGTATTACATTTTTACTCCTTAGAGCATACATGTCTAACAATCTCCCACTTGCACTAAGTGAGTAAATACTGCAAATTTCGCATCCCCATAGCTTCCACATGCCTTTCGAAGACTCTCCCAGAAAGTGTCTTCGTAAATGGATCAGCTAAATTGTCCTCTGACGCGATCTTGCACACCGTGACATGCCCGCTCTCAACGAAGTCCTTTATCACATGATACTTCCGATCAATATGCTTACTCTTCTTGTGAAATCTTGGTTCCTTAGCATTAGCTACCGCCGCACTGTTATCACAGTACAGTGATACCGCTTTATCCATACCAGGAACTACCTCAAGATCCCCAAGGAACTTGCGGAGCCACACTGCTTCTTTCGAAGCATCACTAGCCGCCACATACTCGGCCTCCATCGTTGAATCCGAAGTGCAATCTTGCTTCGCACTTCTCCAACTGATGGCACCGCCTCCTAGAGTAAACACAAATCCTGAAGTCGATTTCCTAGAATCCAGGCAGGATTGAAAATCCGAATCAGTGTATCCTAGAGGAGTTAAATCCTCACCCGAATACACAAGCATATACTCACGAGTCCTTCTCAGGTACTTGAAAATATGCTTTACCGCAACCCAATGGTTTGGTCCTGGATCCGCCTGAAATCGACTCACAATCCCGACCGCATAGCTAATATCCGGTCGAGTGCAAAGCATGGCATACATGAGACTACCCACTGCCGAAGCATAAGGTACCTTCTTCATGTATTCTCTTTCTTCATAAGACTTTGGAGAGTCTTTTTTAGAAAGAGTAATTCCAGACCTAGATGGTTGCCCACCTTTCTTGGAATCCTGCATTGCAAACCTCCTGAGAATTTTATCTATGTACCCGGCCTGTGACAAAGCTATCATTTTGTTCTTCCTATCCCGAAAGATCTGGATACCGAGAACAAAATTAGCCTCACCCAAGTCCTTCATGTCAAACTGCTTGGTCAACCATAATTTGACCGATGACAACGCCCCAACGTCATTGCCAATTAGCAGAATGTCATCTACATAGAGTAGTAGAAAAACCACCTCCCCATTCTTAATGTGTTTGTAAACACATGGTTCATCCACATTTTGTGAGAACCCATAAGTCTTGATCACTTGATCAAATCTTATGTTCCAAGAACGAGAAGCCTGCTTAAGTCCATAAATAGACTTTAGCAACTTACAAACCTTACCCTCTTGACCCGTGACCTTGAACCCGTCTGGTTGTTCCATATAAATGGACTCATCAAGATAGCCATTCAGAAAAGCCGTCTTGACATCCATCTGCCAAATCTCGTAGTCGAGAGCGGCAGCTATGGACAAGAGAATCCGGATGGACTTAAGCATGGCTACAGGCGAAAAGGTTTCCTCATAATCGATTCCTTCCTTTTGCGTATAACCCTTAGCTACCAGTCTAGCCTTAAAGGTTTCGACCTTTCCATCCACTCCTCTTTTCCTCTTGTAGATCCACTTACACCCTATGGGTTTTACCCCTTTGGGAAGATCCACAAGCTCCCAGACCCGATTAGTCTCCATAGACTTCATCTCAATGTTCATGGCCTCTGTCCAGAGTCTTGAATCAACATCCTCCATAGCTTCTGCGTAAGTATAAGGATCCCTGTCATGTTCATCTGGTTCAGCCAAAAAGACCTCCCCATTGAACATATACCTCTCAGGTTGACGCCCGATCCTCCCACTACGCCGAAGCCCCTGTGGTTGTTGTTCAGGTTTGTTTGGTTTTTCTACACCGATCGGAATGGTTTCGTTCGGAACCTCCGGAGTAAACGGATTACCCCTCAACTCCTCAAGCACCACTTTGCTTTGAGGTTTAAAGTCGTTCATGTAACTCTCCTCAAGGAAAGTTGCATTAGTTGAAACCACGACTTTATTTTCCTTTGGGTTATAAAAATAACCCCCTTTAGTCCCTTTTGGATATCCTACAAACACGCAAACTTCTGAACGTGCTTCCAACTTATTCGGATCCTTAAACAGGACATGAGCTGGACATCCCCATATGCGAATATGGTTTAAGGATGTCTTCCGTCTTGTCCACAACTCGTGAGGAGTTTTAGGGACCGATTTTGAAGGCACATTGTTCAAAAGATAACATGCGGTTTGTAGTGCATATCCCCAAAAGGATAAAGGCAATGATGAATAACTCATCATGGACCGAATCATGTCCAACAAAGTCCTATTCCTTCTCTCCGCTACGCCATTCTGCTGCGGAGTGCCCGGCGCAGTCAAATGGGATAAAATCCCATTCTCTAACAAGTGTCCCAAGAACTCATCAGAAAGGTATTCCCCACCTCGATCAGATCGAAGTGCCTTTATGGGTCTACCCAATTGCTTTTCCACTTCAGCCCGAAACTCCCTGAACTTATCATAAGTTTCGCTTTTGTGGTGCATTAGGTACACATACCCATATCTTGAGTAATCGTCAATAAAAGTGACGAAGTACTCATACCCTCCTCGTGCCCGGATGTTCATCGGTCCGCAAACATCACTATGCACAAGTTCTAGAACCCCTTCGGCCCTATTGCCCTTAGACCCGTATGGTCTTTTGGTCATTTTACCCTCCAAACAAGACTCACATTGAGGTATAGATTCCACCTTTAAGTGACTTAAAGGTCCATCCCTTACCAACCTTTGAATCCTATTCAGGTTAATATGGCCAAGGCGCAAATGCCAAAGATAAGTCTTATTAGAGTGAGAAGTTTTAAGTCTTTTTGAGTCATTATCATTTATCTCAGCATTAAGCAATAAGTCCATCTTAGGTTTGATAAAATATAGATTATTTTGCATCCATCCAGAACAGATAAAAGATTTGTTTTTACGAATCACCACTTTTTCATTAAAAGATACCACGTAGGAGTCTTTAAATAAAGAAGATACAGAAATTAAATTCCTTTTAAATTTAGGAACATAAAAACAATCTCGCAAAATTAAACTCCTATAATTATCAAAACAAAGATGGACATCTCCCACTGCTTCCGCTGAGACCAAGGATCCATCGCCCATCCGAAGCGTTAAGTCTTCACGAAGTAGACTTCTCGTTTCTTTGAATCCCTGCAGAGAAACACAAACATGATTAGTTGCACCGGAATCTATGACCCAAATGTCACTGGATTCCTCAACCAAACAAGTTTCTAAATATAGAAGATCACACCTACCTCCCTTGGAAAGGAAGTCCTTGCAATGCTTCTTTATATGCCCGACCTTACCACAAAAGAAGCACTTAAGCTTCTTTGGGTTCTTCTTCTTTTTCTTCTTGCTCTTGGTAGCAATAGGAATAGAAGACTTACCACTCTTGGCCCGTTGCTTCTTTCCATTCCCAGAGTCAGGATTGGAACCAGAAGCAGCTACCATATTGGCCTCTCCACCAGCAGGAGACTCCCTGATCAGCAGTTCAAACTCCTGTAACTGTTTCATCAGTTCTGTCAAGGTCATATCCCGTCTATTGCTCAAATTAAAAGTAGCTCTAAACGGAATAAATTCCTTAGACAGAGTCTCAAAGACCATAGTCATCTGAGTTTCAGCATCGATGTCGGCTCCATTGGTTTGAGCCTCAGCGAGGTAACCCATGACCAACATCATGTGCTCCTTTACAGATGTCCCCGGTCTCTGTCTACAGTTTAAGAGTTTCCGAAGCGCCCCTTGCCGCTTTGTTATGGCCTGGCCTCCAAACATATCCTCAAGATTATCCAAGATCTGCTTCGCAGTCTCATAATCCTGATGTTGAGCCTGCAGCACGTTATTCATGCTAGCCATAACATAGCAGCGGGCCTGATCATTAGCATCTTTCCAGCGTTCGTACGCTTGGAATTGCTCATTACTTGAGTCTCCCGTAGGCTCGGGAGGACAAGGAGTTGTCAGTACATACTTCAGTTTCTCAAAGGATAGGACGATATCCAGGTTCCGTTTCCAATCGTTATAGTTCTCACCGGTTAATAGGTTTTTGTCAAGTATCGATGATAAAGCGTTTTTAGACATTTTCAATCTACAATAAAGAATCATATACCAAACATAAGCAAACATATTTAATAATTTAGTAAGATAACACAATCATGTAAAATCATACAAATGTGTTTATGTGTCAAAACCTTGAAAATATCACAACCTTACAACGATAATTCCCAACTCAGAATTCAACAAGCTCCTAGGGGAGTCATGCCAAATTCAATCAGGAACACGGATCCCCTCCTGATTAATATATGCCATCCAGGACCCGTATGATCCAGCATATACTAATAATCGTTTCTTTGGCCATTAATTCTATTAACAGAGCTCCTAGGGGAGGTTAATAATAAAATTAACGTGAGTGTATAACCACCGTTTCAATATTTTATCCATGATTTATAATCACCACCTAGGGGTGTGCAACCATAAATCATACTAAAATACCTTATCCTTTTAGAGATCCAATCTGGTACATAATAGAAATCCCTTCCTAGGGGTTGGGACCATCATGTTCTTCCTATGGACCAACGATGGAGGCCTTAGGTTCTCTCTTCGAAAACCTTCTCCCACTCAATCTTTTGAAGTCAAGGTTTTATTTTAAAATTATGCATGAACAATTTTAATATGAGCGGCACTCCCTATTCTATATGACATGTTATCAATATACATGGTAAATCATATTATAATGCAGACAAGCAAAGCAATCAAGCAAAGCTACAAGCATAATAATAATAACCGTAATATTATGGTTCCACCCTAGAGAATAGAAAAACTAAGATTACAAGAGAATAATCGAGACATTTATCGATTCTTCATCCTTGAATCCTCAAGCTGTATCCTTCTTCATGTAATATCCATCTTCAAGTCCTCAATCCCGTATGAATCGAACACTTCATATTTCCGGTCATATCCAAATTTAATGTTTCTCAGAATCGTCCCAAAAATAAAATTAAAACTGCACCAAAAATTGCACCTTTTCTGGACACCTGGATGCTCTCTGTCGGCAGGCCGATCTAGGTGATCGGTCTGCCGATCATGGTGGTTCGGCCTGCCGAACATGAAGGTTCGGCCTGCCGGCAGAGCACCAAAATTTCTGCCCCACTGTCGGCCTGCCGGACCGTACGTCCGGCCTGCCGATCTGTGACCTTCGGCCTGCCGAACTGTGAGGTCCGGCATGCCGACCGAGCAGAAAACACTCAATCCAGAAAATACAATTTTAATGCAATTCATCAATTTTATTTTCAACAATTCAAAAACATAAAATTAGAGACTCAGGAAATACCTGGAGGCGCCATCATCTATCTTCAAGATCCGACTTCTCGTTCCGTCTTCTCCGAATAATTATTTAATTACAAAATTCTTACAAATTAAATAATAATTCCTAGACGGAGATGATAGTCCGCCATCTAATTACATGAAAAACCTAGATACACATTCTAACCTCTAAGGAACCATAACCGGTATTAATTAATTAATAAATAATTAAACAATCAATTTAATCAACCATAATTAATTAATAAACATTCACCACATAATCCATGACAACATATATATTATATAGAAACCTAGAGTGCCATCTCTCTATAAAATTCAATTCAAGCATTGGAGAGATTAAGATCACAAAATTTATGCATATAACATGATCACAAACTTGCAAATTTATGTAAAAACCTCGGCTCTGATACCAATTGTTGGAAACAAAGTGCGCAGCGGAATTTTAAAAATTTTTCATCAGAGTATTTTCCAAAACACAAGTTTGACATGTTATATGTATAAATTAAACAGATCTTACTAACCTCAGTGTGCCGAAGAACCTCCGCGACCTGTGTAGAGAAGTAACGTTCCAGAAGAGCCTCAACCAACTGGTCTTCTTTGCTATTCTCTATCCACAACCGGAGTGAGTGTGGGCTCACACGTACAGCTCTTCCACCGGTGACTCTCCTTCCAACCAATAGAGAGAACCCAAAGCTAGTGTTCGTGATTTGTGAACAAAAGCTCTCAGGGAGTTTTCAGATGCTCACTAGAAGAGTATCACTCTTAATCTCTCAAATTGATCTGAGTAAATCATTAGACTCACTCCCTTTTTATACCTATTGGTCCTTGGGGTCAGTCCATATCAGATTAGGTCTCAAAAATCGAAATAGAATCAAGTTCGGATCAATATCTGATAAGATACGCGTGAAAAACGCGTAATCTTAGCTGTCGCGGTCGGCATGCCGAACTGTGAGATAGGCAGGCCGAACTGGCCAGTTCGGCAGGCCGAACTTTCTGATCGGCAGGCCGAACTGCCGAGAAAAAATCTCCGCGAATCTTTTATTTTCCACCCGAGATTCTAAAGGATAAAGTCTCAGTTTTGATTCAAATAGCCCAATAGAAAAGATATCTGATCAAAACAAACTCTATCAAGATAATCTCTAAGAAAATAAATCAATTCAAATAATTCTACAAGTTTATCTTGTTCTAATTGTCCAAAATTAAAACAACCGATAAACAGACAAGAATTATCCGAACACCATAATTCAACAAGTTCATCTTGAACTAATTTCTTACAAAATTAATTCAACCGATAAACAGACATGAATTATTTGATTCTTATAAATTTTAAACCAATCTGATAAATCCGACATAAGTCACCAATTATTGGAAAAGCACGCCGTGTCGTTACAGGATTTTGTGAGCTAGCAAAGGGGACCAAAATGGACCTATAAAGTTCAAGCTCATGATAATTATGAAACCCAATATCCCAGATATACATTTCACAATTATCAACTCCAACGCTACTCCACTAAAAGCTTGGAGCTGCACTCTCGAACTTTACAGAATTACGAAGCTCATGTAGCTAAGTCTCCATGACATATCATAGTGTATCGCATCCCCATATGATCATCCATAATCGGCTTAAGGACAAGTTCTGTCTTACCTTCCCGATTATTTTTATCTTACGTTCCATTGTTTCACCATTAGAAAACTTACCATCCAAAGATAGTATACCATTCGGTTACACCTATGTATCCAAATGGTTGAGCGCTCCAGTTTTCCAATTACAGGACAACGCATATAAGAGGATATCATTACTCCTAAAGAGGAGCTATGGATTCCATATCTATGAATAACAAGTCTACGCTATCAAGAGTCATGCCTCCAACGTACCGGCATGCATGCCACTATAGAGATGTGGGAGTCACCCATTGGTACATCAAAAGACACAAGTCGAGACAACGGGCCCATTATTCATCTCAGGATTAAGATACAATACAAACGACTGTCTAAAGTGAATCGATTTGCCAAGACAGAATTATTAATCCAAATCAATTCACTTTATGTCCCGATCCAACACATCGTCACCTATGACAACGCGCCAATGTTTCTATTCACGGAGTCCAACTCCGATGGCCAAGACAAACCATCTCCCAAAAGGGATATAGACAACATAACAATCTTTACATGAATAAAGCGCCCAACTTTATTCCCTCGATTGCGGATCATATATTTTAGACCATCACCTTAAGAGTCGTGTCTACCGCATAATCATCCCATCATATGCCCAATTCTTAAGGTTTAGACTGACAGTCTCAGACTACTGTTTGCTTATCATACATTCAACGAATATGAACGTAAAGAGGACAATATTTGGTATGAATAAATTCTTTATTGATAAAAATGTCTCCAAAAACGTATTACATTTTTACTCCTTAGAGCATACATGTCTAACAGAGGCGACCCCAGCTCTTGTTCAGATGGTGAAGCAAAATCAGTGGCAGGATCAGCATTTGTAGGGGATTTTGTCACGAATTCAGAATGGGGAGCAGTTGAAGAATGGAGTGTGCATGCAGATGGATCGTTATATTTTCAGGAGCATCTTGCAGTTCCAGCTATCGTCGAGGTGATGAAAGCCGTTTTGGACGAAGGTCATAGGTCTCAGTTTGCTATTCATCCAGGGAGCACAAAGATGTATCATGATTTGAAGAGGCAATATTAGTGGAGAGGCATGAAGAAAGATGTTCGAGAGTACGTGGCCAAGTGTACGACGTGTCTTCAGGTGAAAGCCGAGCATTAGAAGCCTACAGGTCAGCCACAGCTGCTTCCTATTCTAGGGTGGAAATGGGAGCATGTGACGATAGATTTCCTCACAGGTTTACCAAGGACGGAGCAGCGGCATGATGCAGTTTGGGTCGTGGTCGACAGGTTGACAAAATCGACGGATTTCATTCCATTCAGGTCGACATGTTCGAGGAAGATTCTCGGGGATTTGTATCTGCAGAACATTGTGAGGTTGCAGGGAGTTCCTTTGTCCATCACCTCTTATCGAGACACCAGGTTTAATGCTAAGTACTGGAGGAGTTTTCAAGAGGCTTTAGGTATAGATTTGAACTTCAATACGGTGTTTCATCCTTAGACTGATGGGCAGTTTGAGCGGGTTATTCAGATTCTTGAGGATATGTTGCGTGCCTGTGCATTAGACTTCAGTGGGAATTGGAAGAAATATTTGCATCTGGCAAAGTTTGCATACAACAATAGCTATCAAGCGAGTATTGGTATGGCACCATTTGAGGCATTGTATGGGCGACCGTGTCGGTCATCGGCGTGTTGGGCAGAGCCAGAAGACAGGGTTATTCTTGGGCCGGATAAGATCCGTGATAGCAACGAGAAAGTCGCTGTGATTCGAGGTTGATTGAGGGCAGCTCAGAGTCGACAGAAGAGTTACGCGGATAGGAGACGTAGACCCTTAGAGTTTGCGGTTGGAGATTTCGTTCTCTTGAAGGTATCGCCTCGTAAGGGAACTATGTGTTTCGGAGTGAGTGGAAAGCTTGCGCCGAGGTATATTGGGCCGTTCGAGATCACTCAGCGTGTTGGTGTGGTTGCTTACGCCCAAAATTTCTCATGTTCATGATGTGTTTCATGTGTCGATGCTTAGGAAGTGTCCGCCTGAGTAGGGTAAGATAGTTTAATTTCGTGATGTGCAGGTTCGAGAAGATACGACGTACGAGGAAGTACCAATTGAAGTCATCGGCTGAAAAATGATCAGTTTACGTCGTCATGAGATACTGTTGGTAAAGGCCGCGTGGCAGCATCACGGGGTTGATGAAGCCACCTGGGAACTAGAGTCGAGTATGCAGGAATTGTATCTGCATTTGTTTTGTTTCTGAATTTAGTTGTAAATTTCGAGTGCGAAATTCTTTAGGGGTGGAGAGTTGTAACGCCCCGAAATTTATTTAATGTTATTGTAATATAAATGATGAATTAGTGTGCCATAATCAATGTTTCAACATTAATTTGATTATTTGGTTGAATTTTGAATTTTAGGTTGTTTTGTTAATTTGATAAATTCAAATGATTTCTTATTGTTTTAAAATGATGTTTTGAGTTTTAAAGCACAACAATTTGTAAAATGTTAAAAATATTCTGTTTTACAAAACCGCGGGTGGCATAGGTTTTCGCATAATAAAACCACCCACCGTTTCTCTCTATTTATTCTCTCTCCTCTCCCTCTCTCTTCACTCTCTCTGATCACTCTCTCTCTCTTCCTCTCATCGTGACTCTCTTTCTCTCTTGATCTCTCTCAGTCTCTCCTTTCTCTCTCAATTTCTCTCTCAAATTTTTGAATCAAATTTGAATCCAAGCTTCAGGTTAGCAAGGAGGAAGCTCGAGAACGAGTTTTGGCTACCAAGAACACGGATTAAAGCTTCGATTTGAGGTTAGTTTTGAAATTTTTAAACTTTTTTCAAAATTTTCAATTTTGTGTATTTTTGAAATTTAAGTTTGTTTGAGCTTAGAAAACCTTTGATTTGAGTTAAATGAACTTAGAACAACTAGAATCTAAGCTTAGATTGAAGAAAAACGGATTAGATTCAAGATTTTTCATTTTTCCTCATTTTTCCCCATTTTCAGATTTTTAAGATTTTTGTGTTTAAATCTTGTTTAAATGAGTTCAAAAGTGTTCTAGTATGTTTTTCAATCATCTATGATTGTTTTCCATGCCTGAGATTTGAGAAAAACAGGTTAAAATCAAGATTTGGATTTTGGGAGATCGAAAACCCGTGGCTGGAATTTCTGGGTTTTTTCAGTTTGGCAGGCCGAACTACGTGTTCGACAGGCTGGATTCAAAGGATCGGCAGGCCGAAGTTTATCTGTCTGGCAGGCCAAACCTGGGAAATGTCCGACCGACCGGACCTGATTTTTGGCAGGCCGAACTGCACAGTTCGGCCGACCGAAGCAGGGAGTCCGGCAAGCCGGCAAAGCATGGAAAATTTTGTGATTTTTCACCCATTTTCACTGTTTTGAACCCCGATTGAAATTCCAACCTTGTAAAATGATTTTAAAGATACAAATGGCACACTAGGACATCATGAAATGGTTTAGTAGCATAGAATGTCTCGAACTAGATATTGATCGACTTAGTATGTATCTAGGATCGTTCGTGGTTCCGTGGAGCTAACGTATAGTGGATCGGAATAACGGTGTGGGGCACCGGCATGAGTGTCGAGGTAGGACTTCTATCCCATTCTTTGGTAGCCTAGTTTCAAAATGATTTGGCTTTGCAAAGGATTTCTATAAAAATGTTTTCAACGGTGGATTGAAAATGAATTTAGCAGTTGTATTTTAATAAACCGTGAACTGAAATGAACTTCATAATGAATGTAAATGACAATACTCGATAAATGGGTTTTGAATGATGATGAGAATAAACACATAGGCATGATGCCATATCAGAGATCGGGTCATGTAGCGATCGACCTTGGGGGCAGGTCCCGAAACCCAGCTGGGCCACTACGGCGGTGATATTCTTATGGTTTGCCTAGGAAAATAAAAATGATGTTTCTGGTCAGCCTAATAAACTGTTTTGAGTAAGAACGGTTTTATTTAAATTTATTTATTTATTTAATGTTTCTTTTATATAATTCCCAGAATAATAAGATTTTCCTTTAAATTAAATGGTTTTTTAAAACATAGTCTTACTGAGCCTTTCGCTCACATTTTCTTTGTTTTTAAATTTCCCCCCCTTCTAGGTGGTTTCCTATTTAGGTTCGGAGAGGATTCAACGGACCGAACTCAGGAGCAGTAGAAGGATTTATTAGATTGTTTGTATAAATTAAACAAGGCATGTAATGTTTTTAACTTTCTTTGTGCTTGGACTGTAGTTGTATTATTATATTGTCAGTACTATGTGTGTGCACAAGTTGTGGGTCTGTGAGACCTATACTCGCAGCTCTCTATTGTTTTATTATTCGATTAATGATTTCAATTACTTAATGTGTATGAATTCTTTTATAAAATGTTGTTTTGAAACTCTCGCATGTTATTACTTAATTTAGCCCCTAAACTCCTTATTTTTAATTAAATTCTTCTTTTAATTGATTTAAATAATCCACCACATCACCTCTCGTACTCTGGGGCATGACACTATTCGTCAGTACTGTGTGTGTGCACAAGTTGTGGGTCTGTGGGACCCATACTCGCGGCTCTCTATTGTTTTATTATTCGATTAATGATTTCAATTGCTTAATGTGTATGAATTCTTTTATAAAATGTTGTTTTGAAACTCTCGCATTTTATTACTTAATTTAGCCCCTAAACTCCTGATTTTTAATTAAATTCTTCTTTTAATTGATTTAAATAATCCACCACGTCACCTTCCGTACTCCGGGGCGTGACACTATGCTCTTAGTCAAGGCTTGAGCCTTCACGCTGCAATGGGAAAACACTTAATAAAAATTATTAGTCATTAATAATGACCATAATAATAATAATAACAATAATAATAATTATTATTATTATTACAACAACAACAACAACAAGAACAATTATAAAGAACTCATAATTATGATTCAATAATTATTTATTTCTCTACTTGTGATAAGAAATTAAACCTTTAAAACTTCAGGGCCATACAAGGTGTTCTTAGAGGACTTACCAGGATTGCCACTGGATAGAGAGATTGAGTTTGTCAGCGTTTTAGTTCTAGGCATAGCTCTTATCTCCAAAATTCCTTATAGAATGGCTTTAATAGAGCTAAAGGAACTAAAGGTCTAGTTACAGGAATTACTAGATAAGGGTTTCATTCATCCTAGTTTCTTTTGATAGGGAGCTCTAGTGCTATTTATTAAGAGAAACAATGGCATGATGAGGTTATGTATTAATTACAAAGAAATTAATATGGTGACCATCAAGAATAAACACTTACTCCCAAGGATTGATGATCTGCTTAATCAAGGTTAAGGTGCAATAGTATTTTTTTAAGATTGACTTGAGATCAAGTTATCATTAATTAAAAGATCAAAAAGAAGGATGTTCTAAAGATTGCTTTTAGAATGGGATATAGACATTATGCTTTTTTGGTAATACCTTTTGGACTTACTAATGCTTCAGTTGCTTTTATGGTTCTAATGAACAGGGTATTCAATTATTACTTAGACAAATTTGTTATTGTATTTATAAATGATATATTTATTAAGTCATGTTCTATAGAGGGGCATTTAGTACACAAATTAGTATTGAGTAAATTGAAGAAAAAGAAGTTTCTGCGAAGTTTCAGAATGTGAGTTTTGACTTGAGAAAGTGAGTTTCTCAGTCATGTTAAATCCAAGAATGGAATCTTTGTTGATCCAAGAAAAGTGGAAGCAGTAAGCAAATGGTCATAGCCTCAAAGGTACGTAGTTTCTTAGGATTAGCTAGCTATTATAGGAGATTTGTTGAAGGATTTTCAAAGATAGCTTCCCCCCTGACATAGTTAATAGGAAAAATGTTAAATTCTAGTGGATGGATGCTTGTGAAAAGAATTTCCAGAAGTTGAAACAAAGATTAATATCTGCTCCGTTCCTTATTATTCGATCATTAGCTAAAAGTTTTGTGGTTTATAGCAATGCTTCAAAGAATAGGTTAGGTTGTATTCTCATGCACAATGAAAAAATAATTGCTTATTTTTCTCATCAACTAAAGAATTATGAGAAAAACTAACCCACTTATGACTTTGAGTTGGTAATTGTGATCATTGCCTTGAAAACTTGAAGACATTATATTTATAAAGAACGATGTGAGATTTACACTAATTATAAGAGCCTCCAGTACTTCTTTACGCAAAAATAGCTAAACATGAGGTAGAGGAGATGGTTGGAGCTAGTAAAAGACTATGATTGCATAATCAATTACCATCCTAGGCAAAGCTAATGTAGTGACTACTTTGAGGAAAAAATCTTCTGCTAGCATTTCTGTAATGGTAGTTATTCAGAATCATTTGTTATGGGATATAGAAAGATTTAAATTAGAAATTGTGCCTCAAGGGTTGATTAAAAGGTTCCCTATAATTTTGGGGGAAATCAAATAGGATTACTTTCAGATCCTTTTCTACTCATCTATAGAGTGAGATCGAGGCCGCAAAGAGAACATATTTCTTGATTTTCAATGACGGAATGATCAAGCATGGAAGTAGATTTTTTGTACCAAATGACAAGAACATCAAAAAGAAAGTTTTATCGAAGTCTCATAACATGCCTTATTCCTCACATCCTGATAGCATGGAGAAGTATAGGGATTTAAGAAGTATTACCGGTTCCCAAGAATGAAAAGAAAAATAGCTTCACATGTCTCAAAATATCTTACTTGTCAACAACTTATGGCTAAATATTAAAGACCTGCTGGAAATCTAAAACTTCTCTTGATTTCTGAGTAAAAATCGGAAGATATTACCATGGACTTTGTATGTGGTTTGCCTTGAATATAGAAAGAACTAGACTCCATTAAGGTGATAATTGATAGCCTTATTAAAATATTCATGTCCAATCTACTTATACGATGGACAAACACACCTAATTTTATATCAAGGAGATCGTTAGATTTTATAGAATACCAGTTTCTATTGTATTAAATTGAGATTCTTGATTCATTTCTAATTTTTGAAAAAGTCTTTGTAAATCAATAAGCACTAAGTTGGCTTTTAGCACTGCCTTTCATCCCTAGAGTGATGGTCAATATGAAAGAACCATTCAAATATTAAAAGACATGCTTGGAGATTATATATTGCACAACCAAGGGTCATGGGTTAAATATTTAGCTTTCATAGAGTTTGCTTACAACAATAGATACCACTCAACTATTGGAGTGGCACCTTATGAAGCTCGGTATGTAAGAAAATGTAGATCACATGTTCACTTGAATGAAGTTAGTGAAAGAAAACTGTTAGGTCTATATTTTGTATGAAAAACTACAAAAGTTATAGACAACATTCGTTAAAGAATAAAGACAACTCAGAGTAGACAAAAGAGTTATATAATAGAAGATGGAGAAATCTTTAATTCCAAGTGGGAGACAAAGTGTTTCTAAAGGTTGCGCCAATGAAGAGAGTGATAAGATTTAGATAGAAAGGGAAGTCAAGTCCATGATTTGTTGGGCCATTTAAGATTTTAGAGGGAGTTGGAGATGTAGCTAACAAATTAGCTCTTCCTATATCATTATATGGTATGCCTGATGTATTCTATGTTTCTATGTTGAGAAAATACATTTCAAATCCTTCCTATGTTTTGAGCTATGATCAACTGGAAGTTCAATAAGATTTATCATACAAAAAGAGGCCTATTTGAATTTTAGATAGAAAAGAGAAGATATTGTGAAATAAAAAGAATCCATTAGTTAGAGCTCTTTGGAGAAGTCATGCGGTTGAAGAAGCCATTTAGGAAAGCAAAGATGAAATAAGAAGTAAATAGCTAGATCTATTTGATGAGTAAACTTTGGGGAAGAAATTTCTAGAAGTTGTACAGAATTGTGATGTGCATAAATTCTCACATATAAGTTTAGCCAATAACAACATGTTTGCATTGCATTATATGTACTACTAAGATGCTTAATTTTTACCAATGTGATTTTTAGTTATTTTGTGCAATATGAAGGCTCGGTCTACTCGACCTAGAAGCTCAATGTAGTAGACTAAACATGTTAAAATTTTTACTTGTTGAGTTATTGGTTGACATGTGGCTTAAATTGTTGCTTACTTTTATTTATTGATTATAAGATAACTCTAGGTTATTTCTAACAAAACGCATGGTAATCATTAATTAATGGTTTTACTAGTAAAATTTCATATTATTTATTATTATATTTTTATATATTTGAAAAAACCAACAGTGTTTAGTTTAAGTCGCTTACTTATGTGCTTTATTATATACACATACACACACCACATGCTTCCTAATATCTTCCACCTCTTAAGGCATTCTTCTCACGCATTCCACCATGAATCATATAGTTTTGAAGATTTCAAAAAGATAAGCTAAGTTCTCAGGCTCTTCAGAGTATATTGTTTCCTTCACAAGTTATGGATGAGCTCTTCTTGATATTGTTGGGTTTGGTGCCTTAAAAGTTGTGACAGTGTATATGTTGTTAATAAATAAACAAAGTAACATTTATAATTATTTTGGTTGCTTATATGTATTATGAATACTTTTATAAACATCAAGAAAATTCCATGATTATTTATGTGACTATAAATTTGGCATATAAGTGTTAGAAAAATAGTATGCAGCGGAATTTTAAAAACTTTATATCAGAATATTTTTCAAAACACAAGTTTGACATGCTATATGCATAAATTAAATAGATCTTACTAATCTTTGTGTGCCAAAAAGCTCCTGCAATTAGTGAAGAGAAGTAACGTTCCAAAAGAGCCTCAACCAATTGGTCTTCTTTGCTATTCTCTATCCACGATCGGAGTGAGTGTGGGCTTACATGTACAGCTCTTCCACTAAGTGACTCTCCTTCCAATCAATTGAGAAAACCTAAAGCAAGTGTTCGTGATTTGTGAACAAGAGCTCCCAGGGAGTTTCAAGATTCTCAGCAGCAGAGTATCACTCTTAATCTCTCAATTTGATCTAAATAACTTATGTGACTTACTCCCTACTTATAGAAGTTGGGTCTAGGGTTAGTACTTATCAGATTAGGTCTCAAAATTCAAATTAGAATCAAATTTGGATCAATATCTGATAAGATCTGTGTAAAAATGTGTGATCTTATCCTTTGCTCATCAACAGGCCGATCAGGACGATAGGCAGGCCGAACAGGCACCATCGGAAGGCCGAACTGCCGATTAATATCTCAACGAATCTTTTATTTTCCACCCGAGATTCTATAGCATAAAGTCTCAGTTTCCATTCAAATAACCCAATAGAAAGGTTATCTGATTAAAGCAACTTTATCTAGATTATCTCTAGGAAAATAAATGAACTTGATCTATTTATTCAAAAATAAATCAACCAATAAACAGACAAGAATTATCCGATCCTTATAATTTAACAAGTTTATCTTGAATTAATTTTTTATCACAAAATTAATTCAACCGATAAATAGACATGAATTATTTGATTCTTCCAAATTTTAACCAATCTAATAAATCGGACATAAGTCACCAATTATTAGAAAAACACGCCGTATCGTAATAGGACGTTGTGAGCTAGCAAAGGGGACCAAATAGGCCTATATAGCTCAAGCTCTCGATAATTATGTAGCCCAATATCCCAGATATACATTTCATAATTATCAACTCCAATGCTACTCCACTAAAAGCTTGGAGCTGCACTCTCGAACTACATAGAATTACGAAGCCCATATAGCTAAGTCTCCATGATTATCCATAATCGGCTTAGGGACAAGTTCTGTTTTACCTTCCTGATTATTTTTATCTTATGTTCCATTATCTCACCATCAAAAAACTTACCATCCAAAGACAGTATACCATTCGGTTACACCTATGTATCCAAATGGTTGAGCGCTTCAGTTTTCCAATTACAGGATAACGCATACAAGAGGATATCACTACTCCTAAAGAGGAGCTATAGATTCCATATCTATGAATAATAGGTCTACGCTATCTACAGTCATACCTCCAATGTACTTGTATGCATACCATTATTAAGATGTGGGGGTCACCCTTTGGTACATCAAAAGACACAAGAAAAGATAACGGGCCCACTATTCATCTCAGGATTAAGATACAATACAAATGATTGTCTAAAGTGAATCGATTTGCTAATACAAAATTATTAATCCAAATTAATTCACTTTATGTCCTGATCCAACACATCGTCACCTATGATAACATGCCATTGTTTCTATTCACGGAGTCTACCTCCGATGGTCAAGACAAATTATCTCTCAATAAGGATATAGACAACATAACAATCTTTACATGAACAAAGCACCCAACTTTATTCCCTCGATTGCGGATCTTACGATTTAGACCATCACCTTAAGGATTATGTCTTCCGCATAATCTGTCCATCATTTGCTCAATTCTTAAAGGTTTAGACCAACAGTCGCAAACTATTGTTTGCTTAACATACATTCAACAAATATGAATGTAAAGAGGACAAGATTTGGTATATAAACAATAAATAAATTCTTTATTGATAAAAATGTCTCCCAAAACTTATTACATTTTTACTCCTTAGGGCATACATGTCTAACAATCTCTCACTTGCACTAAGTGAGTAAATATAACAAATCTCGCATCCCCATAGCTTCCACATGCCTCTCGAAGACTCTTCCAGTAAGTGTCTTCGTAAATGGATCAGCAAAATTGTACTCTGACGCGATCTTGCACACCGTGACATGCCCGCCCTCAATGAAGTCCTTTATCACATGATACTTTTGATCAATATGCTTACTCTTCTTGTAAAATCTTGGTTCCTTAGCATTACCTACCGCCGTACTGTTATCACAGTATAGTGATACCGCCTTATCCATACCAGGAGCTACTTCAAGATCACCAAGGAACTTGCAGAGCCACACTGCTTCTTTTGAAGCATCACTAGCTACCACATACTCAGCCTCCATTGTTGAATCAGAAGTGCAATCTTGCTTAGCACTTCTCCAACTGATGGCACCGTGGCCCAGAGTAAACATAAAACTCGAAGTCGATTTCTTAGAATCCAGGAAAGATTAAAAATCTGAGTCAATATATCCTAGAGGGGTCAAGTCCTCACCTGAATATACAAGAATATACCCTAAAGTACTTGAAAATACACTTTACCGCAACCCAATAGTTCGGTCCTGGATCCGCCTGAAATCGACTTACAATCCCGATGGCATAACAAATATTCGGTTGCGTGCAAACCATGGCATGCATAAGACTACCCATTGCCGAAGCATAAGGCACCTTCTTCATATATTATCTTTCTTCATAAGACTTTGGAGAGTCTTTCTTAGAAAGAGTAATTCCAGACCTAGATGGTTGCCCACCTTTCTTGGAATCCTGCATTGCAAACCTCTTCAGAATTTTATCTATGTAGCCAGCCTGGGACAAAGCTATCATTTTGTTCTTCCTATCCCGAAAGATCTGGATACCCAAAACAAATTAGCCTCACCCAAGTCCTTCATGTCAAACTGCTTGGTCAACCATAATTTCACCAATGTCAATGCCCCAATGTCATTGCCAATTAGTAGATTGTCATATGCATAGAGCAGTAAAAAAACCACCTTCCCATCCTTAATGTGTTTGTAAACACATGGTTCATCCACATTTCATGAGAACCCATAAGTCTTGACCACTTAATCAAATCTTATGTTCCAAGAATGAGAAGCCTGCTTAAGTCCATAAATTGACTTTAGCAGCTTACAAACCGTACCCTCTTGACCCTTGACATTGAACCCGTTTGGTTGGTCCATATAAATGGACTCATCAAGATAGCCATTTAGAAAAGCCGTCTTGATATCCATCTGTCAAATTTTATAGTCAAGAGTGGCAGCTGTGGACAAAAGAATCTGGATGGATTTAAGCATGGCTACAAGCAAAAAGGTTTCCCCACAATCGATTCCTTCCTTTTGCATATAACCCTTAGCTACCAGTCTAGCCTTAAAGGTTTCGACCATTCCATCCACTCCTCTTTTCTTTTTGTAGATCCACTTACACCCTATGGGTTTTACCCCTTTAGGAAGATCTATAAGCTCCCAGACTTGATTAGTCTCCATAGACTTCATCTCGGTGTTCATGGCCTATGTCTAGAGTTTTGAATCAACATCCTCCATAGCCTCTACGTAAGTATAAGGATCCCTGTCATGTTCATCCGATTCAGCCAAAAAGACCTCTCCATTGAACATATACCTCTCAGGTTGACGCCCGATCCTCCCACTACGCCAAAGCCCCTTAGGTTGTTGTTTAGGTTTGTTTGGTTTTTCTACACTCATCAAAACGGTTTCATTTGGAACCTCTGGAGTGATCGGATCACTCCTTAACTCCTCAATCACCACTTTGCTTTGAGGTTTAAAGCCATCCATGTAACTCTCCTCAAGAAAAGTTGCATTAGTTGAAACCATGATTTTATTTTCCTTTGGGTTATAGAAATAACCCCCTTTAGTCCCTTTTGGATATCTTACAAACACGCAAGCTTCCGAACGTGCTTCCAACTTATTCACATCCTTAAACAGGACATGAGTCAGACATCCTTATATACGAATATGGTTTAAGGATGTCTACTTACCATCCACAACTCATGAGGAGCTTTAGGGACCAATTTTGAAGGCACATTGTTCAAAAGATAACATGTGGTTTGTAGTGTATATCCCTAAAAGGATAAAGGCAATGATGAATAATTCATCATGGACCTGACCATGTCCAATAAAGTCCTACTCCTTCTCTCTGCTACGCCATTCTACTGCGGAGTCCCCGGCGTAGTCAAATGGGATAAAATCTCATTCTCTAATAAGTGTCCCAAAAACTCATCAGAAAGGTATTCTCCACCTCGATCGGATCAAAGTGCCTTTATAGGTCTACCTAATTAGTTTTCCACTTCAGCCTGAAACTTCCTGAACTTGTCAAAAGTTTCACTTTTGTGGTGCATCAGGCACCCATACCCATACCTTGAGTAATTGTCATTAAAAGTGACAAAGTACTTATACCCTTCTTATGCCCAGACATTCATCGGTCCACAAACATCACTATACATAAGTTCTAGAACCCCTTCGGCCCTATTGCCCTTAGACCCAAATGGACTTTTGGTCATTTTACCCTCCAAACAAGATTCACATTAAGGTATAGATTCCACCTTTAACTGGTTTAAAGGACCATCCCTTACCAACCTTTGAATCCTATTCAGGTTAATATAACCAATGTGCAAATGCCAAAGATAAGTCTTATTAGAGTGAGAAGCTTTAAGTCTTTTATAGTTATTATCATTTATCTCAACATTAAGCAGTAAGTCCATCTTAGGTTTGATAAAATATAGATTATTTTGCATCCATCCAGAACAAATAAATGATTTGTTTTTACAAATCACCACTTTATCATTAAAAGAAATCAAATAGGAGTCTTTAAATAAACAAGCTACAAAAATTAAATTCCTTTTAAATTTAGGAACATAAAAACAATCTTGCAAAAATAAATTCCTATAATTATCAAAATAAAGATGGACATCTCCCATTGCTTCCGCTGACACCAAGGATCCATCGCCCATCCCAAGCGTGAAGTCTTCATGCAGCAGACTTCTTGTTTCTTTGAACCCCTGCAGAGAATCACAAACATGATTAGTTGCATCGGAATCTATGACCCAAATGTCACTGGATTCCTCAACCAAACAAGTTTCTAAATATAAAAGATCACACCTACCTCCTTTGGAAAGGAAGTCCTTACAATGCTTCTTGATGTGCCCGAGCTTCCCACAAAAGAAGCACTTCAGATTCCTTCTTCTTCGTTTTCTTACTCTTGGTGCTAGCAAGAATAGAAGACTTCCTGTTCTTGGCCCGCTGCTTCTTTTCATTCCTATAATTGAGATTGGAACTAGAAGCAGCTACCAAATTGGCCTCTCCACTGTAGGAGACTCCCTAATTAGCAGCTCGAACTCCTGTAACTGTTTCATAAATTTCGTCAAGGTCATGTCCAGTTTATTGCTTAAATTAAATGTAGCTTTAAACGGAATAAATTCCTTTGACAGAGTCTCAAAGACCATAGTCATTTGAGTTTCAGCATCGATGTCGGCTCCATTGGTTTGAGCCTCAGCGAGGTAACCCATGACCAACATCATGTACTCCTTTATAGATGTCCCTAGCCTTTGCTTATAGTTAAGAAGTTTCCAAAGTGCCCCTTGCCGCTTTGTTATGGCCTAGTCTCCAAACACATCCCCAAGATTATCCAAGATCTGCTCCACAGTCTCATAATCCTGATGTTGAGCCTACAACACGTTATTCATGCTAGCCATAACATAGCAGCGGGCCTGATCATTAGCATCTTTCCAGCAATAATACGCTTGGAATTGCTCAATAGATGAGTCTGCCATAGGCTCGGGAGGACAAGGGGTTGTCAGCACATACTTCAGCTTCTCAAAGGAGAGGACGATATCTAGGTTCTGTTTCTAATCATTATAATTCTCTCCAGTCAATAGGTTTTTGTCAAGTATCAAAGATAAAGCATTTTTAGACATTTTTAATCTACAATAAAGAATCATATACCAAACATCAGCAAACATATCATAATAATTAAGCAAGATAACACAATCATGTAAAAACATACAAATGTGTTTATGTGTCAAAACCTTGAAATATCACAACTTTAGAACGATAATTCCCAACTCAAAATTCAACAAGCTCCTAGGGGAGTCATGCCAAATTCAATCAGGAGCATGAATCCCCTCTTGATTAATATATGCCATCCAAGATCCATATGATCCAGCATATATTAATAATTGTTTCTTTGGCCATTAATTTTATTAATAGAGTTCCTAGGGAAGGATAATAATAAAATTAACGTGAGTATATAACCACCGTTACAATATTTTATCCATGATTTATAATCACCACCTAGGGGTATGCAACCATAAATCATGCTAAAATACATTATCTTCTCAGAGATCTAATCTGGTACATGATAGAAATCCCTTCCTATGGGTCAGGACCACCATGTTCTGCCTATGGACCAATGATGGAGGTCTTAGGTCCTCTCTTCGAAAACCTTCTCTCACTTAATCTTTTGAAATCAAGGTTTTATTTTAAGATCATGCATGGATAATTTTAATATGAGCGGCACTCCCTATTCTATATGACATGTTATCAATATACAAGGCAAATCATGTTATAATGCAGACAAGCAATGCAATCAAGCAAATCTACAAGCAAAATAATAATAACTATAATATTATGTTTCCACCCTAGAGAATAGAAATCAGAGATTACAAGATAATAATCAAAACATATTATCGATCCTTCATCCTTGAATCCTCAAGTTGTATCCTTCTTCATATAATGCCCATCTTCAATTCTTCAATCCCGTATGAATTGAATACTTCATTTTTTTGGTCATATCCAAATTTAATGTTTCTCAAAATTATCCCAAAAATAAAATTAAAACTACACTAGAAAAACTGCACCTTTTCTGTAAATTTTTCAGCTCTTGGTCGACAAGCCGATCTGGGTGATCGGCATGCTGCTACAGTCTCCTGATTTTAGCCCCACTATCACCCTGCCGAACCTCACGTCTGGCCGGTCAAGCTGTGACCATCGGCTTGTCGAACTAGAAGGTTCGGCATGTCAACCGAGCAGGAATCACCCATTCTAGAAAATACAATTTTTGATGCAATTCATCAGTTTTATTTTCAACAATTCAAAAACATAAAATTAGAGACTCAGGAAATACCTAGGATCATCATCATCAATCTTCTAGATCCGCCTTCTCGATCCGTCTTCTCTGAATAATTATTTAATTACAAAATTCTTAAAAATTTAAAAACAAATAATAATTCCTAGACGAACATGATAGTCCTACATGAAAAACCTAGATACACATTCTAACCTCTAACGAACCATAACCGGTATCAATCAATTAATTAATAAATAATTAAATAATAATTTAATCAACCATAATTAATTAATGCACATTCATCACATAATTCATGACAACATATATAATATATAGAAACCTAAAGTGCCAGCTCTCTATAAAATTAAATTCAAGCATAGGAAAGATTAAGATCAC
This sequence comes from Artocarpus heterophyllus, assembly GCA_025403435.1. Classification (NCBI taxonomy): domain Eukaryota; kingdom Viridiplantae; phylum Streptophyta; class Magnoliopsida; order Rosales; family Moraceae; genus Artocarpus; species Artocarpus heterophyllus. The sequence goes on along the minus strand of CM046345.1, from coordinate 28,776,403 downwards.
AAAATTTATACATATAACTGTTGGAAAAATAGTACGCAGTGGAATTTTAAAAATTTGATATTAGAGTATTTTTTAAAAACACAAGTTTGACATGCTTATATGTATAAAATAATCAGATCTTACTAACCTTTGGTGCCGAAAAGCTCCTGCAATCAGTGAAGAGAAATAACGTTCCAGAAGAGCCTCAACCAACTGGTCTTCTTTGCTATTCTCTATCCATGATTGGAGTGAGTATGGGCTCATACGTACAGCTATTCCACTAGGTGACTCTCCTTCCAACCAATTGAGAGAACCAAAAGCTAGTGTTCGTGATTTGTGAACAAGAGCTCTCAGGAAGTTTCTGGATTCTCACCAACAGAGTATCACTCTTAATCTCTCAATTGATCTAAAAAACCTATGCGACTTACTCCCTATTTATAGAGTCTAGGTCCAAGGGCAGTCCTTATCAGATTAGGTCTCAAAATTTGAATTAGAATCAAATTCGGATCAATATCTTATAAGATCTGTGTAAAAACATGTGATCTTATCTTTCACTCATCGGCAGGACGATCAAAATGATAGGCAGGCCGAACAGCCCCCATCGGCAAGCCGAACTTGAGGATCAGTAACCTAGTGATTCGGTCTTAGATCCGCCTAAAATCGACTTACAATCCTAACTGCATAACAAATATCCAGTAATGTGTAAAGCATAAGGCACCTTCTTCATGTATTTTCATTCTTCATAAGACTTTGGAGAGTCTTTCTTAGAAAGAGTAATTCCAAACCTAGATGGTTGCCCACCTTTCTTGGAATCCTGCATTGCAAACCTCTTGAGAATTTTATCTATGTAGCCAGCTTGGGACAAAGCTATCATTTTGTTCTTCCTATGCCGACAGATCTAGATACCGAGTACAAAACTAGCCTCACCCAAGTCCTTCACATCAAACTACTTGGTCAACCATAATTTGACCGATGACAATGCCCCAATGTCATTGCCAATTAGCAGAATGTTATCTACATAGAGCAATAGAAAAACCACCTTCCCATCCTTAATGTGTTTGTAAACACATGGCTCATCCACATTTTGTGAGAACCCATACGTCTTGATCACCTGATCAAATCTTATATGCCAAGAATGAGAAGCTTGCTTAAGTCCATAAATTTACTTTAGCAGCTTACAAACCTTACCCTCTTGACCCTTGACCTTGAACCCATTTGGTTGTTCCATATAAATGGACTCATCAAGATAGCCATTCAGAAAAGCCATCTTGACATTCATCTGCCAAACCTCATAGTCAAGAGCGGTAGCTACGGACAAGAGAATTTCAATGGATTTAAGCATGGCTACAGGCGAAAAGGTTTCCTTATAATCGATTCCATCCTTGTGTGTATAACCCTTAGCTACCAATATGGTCTTAAAGGTTTCGACCTTTACATCTACTCCTCTTTTCCTCTTGTAGGTCCACGTACACCCTATGGGTTTTACCCCTATGGGAAGATCCACAAGCTCCTAGACCTAATTAGTCTCCATAGACTTCATCTCAGTGTTCATGGCCTTTGTCAAGAGTTTTGAATCAACATCCTCTATAGCTTCTACATAAGTATAAGGATCCTTGTCATGTTCATCTAGTTCAGCCAAAAAGACTTCTCCATTGAACATATATCTCTCAGGTTGATGCTCGATCCTCCCACTACGCCGAAGCCCTTGAGGTTATTGCTCAGGTTTGTTTGGTTTTTCTATACTAATTGGAACGGTTTCATTCAAAACCTTTGGAGTGATCGGATCATTCCTTAACTCCTCTCGCACCACATTGCTTCTAGGTTTAAAGTCATCTATGTAACTCTCCTCAAGGAAAGTTGCATTAGTTGAAACCATGACTTTATTTTCCTTTGGGTTATAGAAATAACCCCCTTTAGTCCCTTTTGGATATCCTAAAAACATGCAAACTTCCAAACATGCTTCCAATTTATTTGCATCCTTAAACAGGACATGAGTCGGATATCCCCATATGCGAATATGGTTTAAGGATGTCTTCTTACCGTCCACAACTCGTGAGGAGTTTTAGGGACTGATTTTGAAGGCACATTCTTCAAAAGATAACATGCGGTTTGTAGTGCATATCCCCAAAAAGATAAAGGCACTGATGAATAACTCATCATGGACCTGATCATGTCAAATACAGTCCTATTTCTTCTCTTTGCTATGCCATTTTGCTGTGGAATGCCCAGCACAATCAAATGGGAAGAAATCCCATTCTCTAATAAGTGTCCCAAGAACTCATCAAAAAGGTATTCTCCACCTCGATCTATCAAAGTGCCTTTATGGGTCTACCTAATTGCTTTTCCACTTCAGCCTGAAACTCCCTGAACTTGTCAAAAGTTTCGCTTTTGTGGTGCATCAGGTACACATACCCATATTTTGAGTAATCGTCAATAAAAGTGACGAAGTACTCATACCCTCCTCATGTCTGGATGTTCATCAGTCCACAAACATCACTATGCACAAGTTCTAGAACCCCTTTGACCCTATTTCCCTTAGACCCGAATGGTCTTTTGGTCATTTTACCCTCCAAACAAGATTCACATTGAGGTATAGATTCCACCTATAACTAACTTTAAGGTCCATCCCTTACCATCCTTTGAATCCTATTCAGGTTAATAAGACTAAGGCGCAAATGCCAAAGATAAGTCTTATTAGAGCGAGAAGTTTTAAGTTTTTTAGAGTTATTATCATTCATCTCAACGTTAAGCAGTAAGTCCATCTTAGGTTTGATAAAATATAGATTATTTTACATCCATCCATAACAGATAAAAGATTTGTTTTTACAAATCACCACTTTATCATTAAAAGAAACCAAATAGGAGTCCTTGAATAAACAAGCTACAGAAATTAAATTCCTTTTAAATTAAGGAACATAAAAACAATCTTGCAAAATTAAATTTCTATAATTATCAAAATAAAGATGGATGTCTCCCATTGCCTCTTCTAAGACCAAGGATCCATAGCCCATTCGAAGCATGAAGTCTTCAAGTAGCAGACTTCTCATTTCTTTGAACCCCTATAGAGAAACATAAACATGATTAGTTGCACCAGAATCTATGGCCCAAATGTCATTGGATTCCTCAACCAAACAAGTTTCTAAATACAGAAGATCACACCTACCTCCTTTTGAAAGGAAGTCCTTACAATGCTTCTTGATGTGCCTGACCTTTCCATAGAAGAAGCACTTAAGCTTCTTTGGGTTCTTCTTCTTCTTTTTCTTGCTCTTGGTGCTAGCAAGAATAGAAGACTTCATGTTTTTGGCTTGTTGCTTCTTTCCATTCCCAGAATTGGGATTGGAACCAGAAGCAAATACCATGTTTGCCTCTCCACTTGTAGGAGACTCCCTGATCAGCGATTTGAACTCTTGTAACTGTTTCATTAATTCTATTAAGGTCATATCCCACCTATTGCTCAAATTAAAAGTAGCTCTAAACAGAACAAATTCCTTTGACAGAGTCTCAAAGACCATAGTCATTTGAGTTTCAGCATCGATGTCGGCTCTATTGGTTTAAGCCTCAACGAGGTGACCCATGACCAACATCATGTACTCCTTTACAGATGTCCCCGGCCTCTGCTTACTGTTAAGCAGTTTCTAAAGTGCCCCTTGCTGCTTTGTTATGGCCTGGCCTCCAAACATATCCTCAAGATTATCCAAGATCTGCTTGGCAGTCTCATAATCCTGATGTTGAGCCTACAACACATTATTCATGCTGGCCATAACATAGCAGCGGGCCTGATCATTAACATCTTTCTAGCTATCATATGCTTGGAATTGCTCATTAGTTGAGTCTCTCGTAGGCTCGGGAGGACAAGGGGTTTTCAGTACATATTTCAGTTTCCCAAAGGACAGGACAATATCTAGGTTCCATTTCCAATTATTATAGTTCTCTTCGGTTAATAGGTTTTTGACAAGTATTGATGATAAAGCATTTTTAGACATTTTTAATCTACAATAAAGAATCATATACCAAACATAAGCAAACATATAATAATAATTTAGTAAGATAACATAATCATGTAATAATATACAAATGTGTTTATGTGTCAAAACTTTGAAAATATCACAATCTCACAACGATAATTCCCAACTCATAATTCAACAAGCTCCTAGGGGAGTTGCGTCAAATTCAATCAGGAACAGGGATCCCCTCTTGATTAATATATGCCATCTAGGACCCATATGATCCAGCATGTATTAATAATCGTTTCTTTAGCTATTAATTTTATTAACAGAGCTCTTAGGGGAGGTTAATAATAAAATTAACGTGAGTGTATATCCATCGTTTCAATATTTTATCCATGATTTATAATCACCACCTATGGAGGTGCAACCATAAATCATGCTAAAATACCTTATTCTCTTCGAGATCCAATCTGGTGCATGATAGAAATCCCTTCCTATTGGTTGGGACCACCATGTTCTGCCTATGGACCCACGATGGAGGCCTTGGGTCCTCTCTTTGAAAACCTTCTCCCACTCAATCTTTTGAAATCAAGGTTTTATTTTAAAAGACATGCATGAACAATTTTAATATGAGCGGCACTCTCTATTCTATATGACATGCTATCAATATACATGGCAAATCATATTATAATGCAGACAACCAAAGCAATCAAGCAAAGCTACAAACAAAATAATAAATAACTGTAATATTATGGTTCCACCCTAGAGAATAGAAAATAAAGATTACAATAGAACAATCGAAACATATTATCGATTCTTCATCCTTGAATCTCCAAGTAGTTTCCTTCTTCACGTAATGCCCACCTTCAAGTCTTCAATCCCATATGAATCGAATACTTCATATTTCCGGTCGTATCCAAATTTAATGTCTCTTAGAATTGTCTCAAAATTAAAATTAAAACTACTTTGAAAAACTACACCATTTTTGAAAAAATTTACAGCTCTCTGCCAGCAAGCCGATCTGGGTGATCGGCCTGTCGATCTACAGATCGACCTACCGATGCACGACAGATCGACATGCTGAATTGGAAGTTTGGCCTACCACCAGCGCCACCTGATTTTTACCCTGCTGTCAACCTATCGAACCTCACGTTCGGCCTACCAATCCGCGACCATTGGCCTGTCGAACTAGAAGTTCAGCCTGCCGACCAAGCAAAAATCACCCTTCCCAGAAAATATAATTTTCAATGCAATTCATCAATTTTATTTTCAACAATTCAAAAACATAAAAATAGAGACTCATAAATACCTGGGAGCACTATCATCAATATTCTAGATCTGCCTTCTAGATCCGTCTTCTCGATCCGTCTTCTTTGAATAATTATTTAATTACAAAATTCTTACAAATTTTAAAAATAAATAATAATTCATAGACGAAGATGATAGTCTGCTATCTAATTACATGAAAGACCTAGATACACATTCTAACCTTTAATGAACCATAACCAATATAAATTAATTAATTAATAAATAATTAAATAGCCATTCAATCAACCATAATTAATTAATAAACATTCACCACATAATCCATGACAACATATATAATATATAGAAACCTAGAGTGCCAACTCTCTATAAAATTAAGTTCAAGCATAGGAGAGATTAAGATCACAAATTTTATACATACAACATGATCATAAACTCGTAAATTTATGTAAAAACCATGGCTCTGATACCAATTGTTGGAAAAATAGTATGCAACAGAATTTTAAAAATTTTATATTAAAGTATTTTCCAAAAACACAAGTTTGACATGCTTATATGTATAAATTAACAAGATCATACTAACTTTGTGTACCGAAAAGCTCCTGCAATCAGTAAAGAGAAGTAATGTTCTAGAAGAGCCTCAACCAACTGGTCTTTTTTGCTATTCTTCATCCACGATTGGAGTGATGGTGGGCTCACATGTACAGCTATTCCACCAGGTGACTCTGCTTTCAACGAATTGCGAGAACCCAAAGCTAGTGTTCATGATTTGTGAACAAGAGCTCTCAAGGAGTTTTCAGATTCTTACTAGCAGAGTATCACTCTTAATCTCTCAATTGATCTAAAAAACTTATGTGACTTACACCGTATTTATAGAGGTTAGGTACAGGGTCAGTCCTTATCAGATTAAGTCTCAAAATTTGAATTAGAATCAAATTCGGATCAATATTTGATAAGATCCATGTAAAAACACGTGATCTTATCTTTTGCTCATCGGTAGGCTGATCAAAATAATCGGCAGGCCAAACTTAAGGATCGGCATGCCGAACTGCCGATTAATATCTCAGCGAATCTTTTATTTTCCACCCGAGATTCTATAGGATAAAGTTTCAGTTTTAATTCAAATAACCTAATAGAAAAGTTATCTAATTGAAACAACTTTATCTAAACAATCTCTAGGAAAATAAATGAATTCCTAATAATTCTACCAGTTTATCTTAATCTAATTTATTCAAAATTAAATCAACCGATAAACAGACAAGAATTATCCGATGCTTATAATTCAACAAGTTTATCTTGAATTAATTTTTACCATAAAATTAATTCAACCGATAAACAGACATGAATTATTTGATTCTTTCAAATTTCAACCAATCTAATAAAAATGACATAAGTAACTAATTATTAGAAAAACACACTGTATCGTTACAGGATGTTGTGAGTTAGCAAAAGGGACCAAATGGACCAATATAGTTCATGCTCCTGATAATTACAAAACCCAATATCCTAGATACACATTTCATAATTATCACCTCTAATGCTACTCCACTAAAATCTTAGAGCTACACTCTCGAACTACATAGAATTACGAAGCCCGTGTAGCTAAGTCTCCATGACATATCATAGTGTATCGTATCCCCATATGATTATCCATAATCAGCTTAAGGACAAGTTCTGTCTTACCTTCCTAATTATTTTTATCTTACGTTCCATTATCTCACCATTAAAAAACTTACCATCCAAAGATAGTATACCATTCGGTTAAACCTATGTATCCAAATGGTTGAGTGCTCCAGTTTTCCAATTACAAGATAACGCATATAAGAGGATATCATTACTCCTAAAGAGGAGCTATGGATTCCATATCTATGAATAACAAGTCTACGCTATCAAGAGTCATGCCTCCAACGTACCGACGTGCATAACACTATTGAGATGTGGGTGTCACCCTTTGGTACATCAAAAGACACAAGTCAAGACAACAGGCCAATTATTCATATCAGGATTAAGATACAATACAAAAGATTGTCTAAAGTGAATCGATTTACAAAAACAGAATTATTAATCAAAATCAATTCACTTTATGTCTTGATCCAACACATCGTCACCTATGACAACGTGCCAATGTTTCTATTCACGGAGTCCACCTCAGATGGACAAGACAAACCATCTCCCAATAGGGATATAGCAATATAACAATCTTTACATGAATAAAGCACCCAACTTTATTCCCTTAATTGCAGATCTTATGATTTAGACTGTCACCTTAAGAATCATGTCTTTCGCATAATCTCTCCATCATATGCCCAATTCTTAAAGGTTTAGACTGATAGTCTCAGACTATTGTTTGCCTAACATACATTCAACAAATATGAACGTAAAGAGGACAAGATTTGGTATAAACAATAAATAAATTCTTTATTGATAAAAATGTCTCCAAAAACTTATTACATTTTTACTCCTTAGGGCATACATGTCTAACAATAACATGATCACAAACTCGTAAATTTATGTAAAAACCATGGCTTTGATACCAATTGTTGGAAACATAGTACGTAGCAGAAGTTTAAAAATTTTACATCAGAGTATTTTCTAAAACACAAGTTTGACATGCTACATGCATAAATTAAATAGATCTTACTAACCTTTGTGTGCCGAAAAGCTCCTACAATTAGTGAAGAGAAGTGACATCCCAGAAGAGGCTCAACCAATTGGTCTTCTTTACTATTCTCTGCCCACGACCGGAGTGAGTGTGGGCTCACACATACAGCTCTTCCACTAGGTGACTCTCCTTCCAATCAATTGAGAAAACCCAAAGCAAGTGTTCGTGATTTGTGAATAAGAGCTCTCAGGGAGTTTCAAGATTCTCACCAGCAGAGTATCACTATTAATCTCGCAATTTGATCTAAATAACTAATGTAACTTACTCCCTATTTATAGAAGTTGGGTCTAGGATCAGTCCTTATCGATTAGGTCTCAAAATTCAAATCAAAATCAAATTTGGATGAATATTTGATAAGATCCGCATAAAAACACGTTATCTTATCCTTCGCTCATCGGCAGGCCGAACTTGAGGATTGGCATGCCGAACTGCCGATTAATATCTCAACGAATCTTTTATTTTCCACATGAGATTCTATAGGATAAAGTCTCAATTTTAATTCGAATAACCCAATAGAAAGGTTATCTGATTAAAACAACTCTATCTAGATTATCTCTAAGAAAATAAATGAATTCCTAATAATTCTACAAGTTTATCTTGAGATATTTATTCAAAAATAACTAAACCGGTAAACAGACAAGAATTATCTGATCCTTATAATTCAACAAGTTTATCTTGAATTAATTTTTTGTTACAAAATTAATTCAACCGATAAGCAGACATGAATTATTTGATTCTTTCAAATTTTAACCAATCTAATAAATCTGACATAAGTCACCAATTATTGAAAAAGCACACCGTATCATTATAGGATGTTGTGAGCTAGCAAAGGGGACCAAATGGACCTATATAGTTCAAGCTCCCGATAATTATGAAACCCAATATCCTAAATATACATTTCATAATTATCAACTCCAACGCTACTCCATTAAAAGCTTGGAGCTGCACTCTCGAACTACATAGAATTATGAAGCCTGTATAGCTAAGTCTCCATGACATATCATAGTGTATCGTATCCCCATATGATAATCCATAATCGGCTTAAGGACAAGTTCTGTCTTACCTTCCCGATTATTTTTATCTTACATTCCATTATCTCACCATCCGAAAACTTACCATCCAAAGATAATATACTATTCGGTTACACCTATGTATCGAAATGATTGAGCGCTCCAGTGTTCCAATTACAAGATAACGTATATAAGAGGATATCCTACTCCGAAAGAGGAGCTATGGATTCCATATCTATGAATAATAGGTCTACGCTAGCTAGAGTCATGCCTCCATCGTACTGGCATGCATACCACTATTAAGATATGGGTGTCACCCTTTGGTACATCAAAAGACGGAAGTCAAGACAACAGGCCCACTATTCATCTCAGGATTAAGATACAATACAAATGATTGTCTAAAGTGAATTGATTTGCTGAGACAAAATTATTAATCAAAATCAATTCACTTTATGTCCCGTTCCAACACATCGTCACCTATGACAATGTACCAATGTTTCTATTCACGGAGTCCACCTCCGATGGTCAAGACAAACCATCTCCTAAAAGAGATATAGACAACACAACAATCTTGACGTGAATAAAGCACCCAACTTTATTCCCTCGATTGCGGATTTTATGATTTAGACTGTCACCTTAAGAATCGTGTCTTCCGTATAATCTATCCATCACATGCCCAATTCTTAAAGGTTTAGACCAACAGTCTCAGACTATTGTTTGCTTAACATATATTCAACAAACATGAATATAAAGAGGACAATATTTAGTATATATTAATAAATAAATTCTTTATTGATAAAAATGTTTCCAAAAACTTATTACATTTTTACTCCTTAGGGCATACATGTCTAACATAAGTGTTATATGCTTAGGGATTAAATTTATAGATAATAATCTAAATAGTCTATAATAATTAATTAAAGTTTGGGATTTGTAATTGAATATTACAAGTATGGTCCAATCTCATCTAGAATGAAATAGTCGTTATCCAGACTATTAATGTAGAGACATTGGATTTGGAGTATTTTATATAATGAGATTATATAGGACTGGACCAGATAAATTATGAATCTCTAATAATCATCCGTTACAAATAGAGTATTTAAATTTATCAGTATGATGATCATATATTTTACAGTCTTAATCCTGAGCATTTATTAGACTCCTATTTCTAACATTATGTTTTTTGACTTGCATGGTAAGATTTGTCTAAGTACAGATCATAACTTTGCATCTTGAAAACATAATGTAATAAATGGCTAGGAATAATATCATACAGATATGGAATCCATTCCTTCCCTATGAAAGTTAGAAAAATAGTTCTCTTGAGTGATAATTCAAGGTTTGAACAGTAAAGCGCTCGTTCATAATAAGTTATGAATTAACTATTCATTAGAGGATTATTGGAACTCAAGGATAAAGATATAATAAGAGAGGTAAACAAAAAATTGAACCTAGCTCTTATTATAAACAATTTATGGAGAACTGATTTATATGCAATGATTATATCAATAGACTACTCGTTTATTTTCTTTGAGAAATTTTACTATAATCTCAAAAGTTCCGTTTCAGGTTTTTAGTGGAATAACACTTAAACTAATAAATTTGGCACTTTAATCAAAGAGTTTAATTAATTGTCAAATTTATTGGAGCTTAGGTTATAAGTCCATAGGTCCCCAATACCACCTCTGTAACACTATATTGGATTTATGCATAGAATGAATTATACATATTTAGTTTGAAATTATTGAATTCTGAATTAATTATTTCACACTTAAAGTATTATTAATGTGACACAAAAAAATGTTTTCTATGACACATAAAGTAATGTGATAAATGTTGTCACATTTAACTAAGCATTAGTTAATTAATTAATTGATTGATTTTAAAATATATTCTTAAATAAATGTGATTTATTTTTGAATTTAGATATAGATATATATATATATAGTTTTGAACCAAATCTTATTTTTATATAAGATTTTATAATATATTAATATATATATATATATATATATATATTAAAATAAACAAACATATACTTTTTTTTACTTTATATATATATAACGAATTGTGATTCGTTTATAAAAATATATATATATGAAAAGGGAAGTTTAGGTTTTCGTAAACGTAACTTTATATATATATATATAAAGTTAAATGAATTTTTTTTTCAATTCATTTTAGAAAATAAAAAAAAAGGGAAAGAAAAAAATGTAAGAATCATATAAAATGTATCCTTTCCCCATATATCTGATATGGCAGTTATTTCAAATTTGAAATTAATTAAAAAAACACTAATGGCTCAGATATAAAAAGGGAGAGATAACAATGATCTCAGTAGTATTTTTCACGTAACTTTTGTAGAATACTTAGAGAGAAAAACTAAAAGTTCTTCTTTGAAAAAAAAATCTGCTTTCTCATTTGTTGAGTACATAGCAGATTCAGAAAAGTGTGAGGTTTATTCATTTTTGTAGTTCGACGCCCACTCGTCTTTCCATTGGTGTGGGGGCCTAGTTTAGAAGATCGTGGTGTCAAAGAAGAAAGCTAGGATACCCTGATAGTCTTCAAAATGTAGTTAAAAATTACCAAAGTTTTCTATTATTAATTAAAATTATATACTATTCCCGATGAACAAAGTTTTTAGAAATTTTTTGTTTGCCAACAATCCATTCCTTCCACTGTGTTTTGTATTTTATTCCAACAAATGGCATCAGGGCGGGTTATAGCATATATAATTTTAATTAACATGATTTTATTTTGATAATATTATGTTCTTGATGCATGTTTGTGGGCACTTTGTATTTATGCAATTATTTTGTTCATGTGATGAATGAGTATAATTTTATGAATGGATTTTTAGTCATTAATTATATGGTCCTTTTGGATTGGTAATTTTATTTTCAGTTTGATTAGATCAATCTATGTAAGCCCATAAGGGGGCATAGACCTTTTGTAATTTATCATTTTTTTCCTCACTATACTTTCTTGTGGTTATGGCAACATATTTTCAAAAAAAAAGAGAGGAGCCATCAATGCACTTCATGTGCAATCATCTGGCAACAATTAAAAAAAAAAATTGATGGTAGGGGAAATAAATGCACCTGACATGCACAACTGCACATTGAGTAAAAACTTGAAAGTCTTCCTTACTGCACATTGATGTGGAGCCTTTTAACAATTTAAAAAAATAAAAAGGGAAGCCACTTGACACATGTAGATGTGCAGAGATCAGCTAGAAACAAAAAAAAAAAAAAGGTGGTTGCACATGGAGTTGTGAAGAAGATGAAGTTCTTGGGTGGCCCAGCAGATTGTTGCACAATAAACCATCCGATGTAGGCTGCAAAATTGGAGTAAGGAATTATATATAACTTACAAGAAGAGCTTTGTAGTTTTTTCTCTTTTTTTATGGGTTGTAATTTTAATTATCTAAAAGGACCCGATCAAAAATCTATTGTTTATTTTCATGCTTTATTTTTGTGTGATGATTGTGATAACATGTTTATGCATGATAACATGTCATCTAGGAAAGTGCCCACTTATAGTTATTATAACATGACATGCATACACTTGCATATTATTTTTTTTATAAAGGTGTTTATAAAATGATTTAATATATGTTAGAATTAATTTAATGAGATTAAATTAATTGGGTTGGTTTTATAGAATCTTAATTTATTAATCGACCGAATAACGTGAATTTAGTTTTAATGGTTAAGACTTGGTAAAATTTAGTTAGGATTTTACAATGTATTTCAAAATTGACCTACCCGACGGCGGCAATTTTGAGTTAAGTTGTTAAAATCTAAAATAGTGGGTTACACTCATAAAGATATAATTAAATTGTTAATTATAGTTTGACCAAAATCAATGGTTATTAATAAATATAGAAAATATGAGTTATTTTGAATATATTTATTAATTGAGAATCTCTGACCTACCCTACGGCAGCACTTTATTTATTAAAATTGAATAATCATAGAATTAGTAAAATATTATTTTGTGTTTTTTGATATGCATCATGCATCACATTTACTATTCCAAAAAAAATATTTATGATGTTTATGCAACCATTTAATTTTGTTATTTTATTTATTTATTACAACAACAATGTCTAATCCAATCATCGTAATTCTCTCAATTGAAAAATTAACCGGAGATAATTTTGTCAAGTGGAAGAGTAACATGAACATTATACTAATTTGTAAAAATTACAAGTTTGTCTTGACGGAGGAATATCCTCCATCGCCTGCTGCCAATGCTCCTCGTAATGTACGAGAAGGATATGATTGTTAGATTGAGGCAAAAAACAAGGGCCACTGTTTCCTTTTGGCTGGCATGTCTGAAGTACTTAGGATGAAGCACGAAAGCATGGAAACTGCTTATGAGATAATGTAGTCTCTATAAGACATGTTTGGCAAGCCTTCTAAAAAGGCATGCCATGAAGCCATTAAGGCGGTAATGAATGTCAAAATGAAGGCAGGGATTTCGGTCAGAGAACATGTTCTCAACATGGTTAACTATCTCCATGAGGCCGAGGTGAATGGGGCTATGATAGATGAAACCACAAAGGTGGGGATGATTTTTGAAACCCTCTTCACAGCATTCCTTCAGTTCAAAAGCAACTATTTCATGAACAAGCTGAAATATAATATGAATGAGTTGCTTAATGAGCTACAAACATTTGAGTCTATTTCGAAAAAAAAGACTAAAGAAGGTGAGGTAAATGCTACAGAAGCCCAACTCTCCTCTTCTACTCAAAAGAATAAGAAGAGGAAGAGGACTGAAGGAAGTGGTAAGTCTAAAAATTGAGGGCAACCTAAGAAGAACAAAAGAAACAACAGAAAAAGAGCTCAAACCAAAAGAAGCCTAAAGGAAAATGTTTTCGCTATGACGTAGTTGGGCACTGGAAGAGAAACTGCATGAAGTATCTTCAAGAGCTACAAAAGAAAAGAAGAACAATGGTAAATCAGATTTGCTTGTTTTAGAAGCTTGTTGAAAAAATTTCATGACAGTCAAAAAATCGTCGTGAAAGCTTCAGTAGTGGTACAACGTGGAGTTTTCATGATAGTTTTTTACAGTCGTGTAATACAAAAATTGGCGCAAGGAGAGGTAAAATGGGGTGGGATTCCATGATGGTTTCACGAAAAACCATCCTGGAAAGGGGGGATTCATGAAACCATCGTGGAATCCCCCCCTTTCCATGACGGTTTTTCGTGAAACCGTCATGGAATCCCCAATTTTTCATGACGGTTTCATGAAAAACTGTCGTAGAAAGGGGGGGATTCCACGATGGTTTTTTATGAAACCCTCGTGGAATACCCCTTTTCCACAATGGTTTTTTATGAAACTGTTGTGGAATCCTTCCCTTTCCACGACGGTTTTTCATGAAACCGTCGTGGAAAATTGGTAATCCTCCCAAAAAAAAATTCACCAAAAATTTTTGTTTTCCCATGGGATGGCCAGTCCCGTGTGTTATGTTGGAAACAAAGTGCGCAGCGGAATTTTTAAAATTTTTTCATCAGAGTATTTTCCAAAACACAAGTTTGACATGTTATATGTATAAATTAAACAGATCTTACTAACCTCAGTGTGCCGAAGAACCTCCGCGACCTGTGTAGAGAAGTAACGTTCCAGAAGAGCCTCAACCAACTGGTCTTCTTTGCTATTCTCTATCCACAACCGGAGTGAGTGTGGGCTCACACGTACAGCTCTTCCACCGGTGACTCTCCTTCCAACCAATAGAGAGAACCCAAAGCTAGTGTTCGTGATTTGTGAACAAAAGCTCTCAGGGAGTTTTCAGATGCTCACTAGAAGAGTATCACTCTTAATCTCTCAAATTGATCTGAGTAAATCATTAGACTCACTCCCTTTTTATATCTATTGGTCCTTGGGGTCAGTCCATATCAGATTAGGTCTCAAAAATCGAAACAGAATCAAGTTCAGGATCAATATCTGATAAGATACGCGTGAAAAACTGCGTAATCTTAACTGTCGCGGTCGGCATGCCGAACTGTGTGATAGGCAGGCCGAACTGGCCAGTTCGGCAGGCCGAACTTTCTGATAGGCAGGCCGAACTGCCGAGAAAAAATCTCCGCGAATCTTTTATTTTCCACCCGAGATTCTAAAGGATAAAGTCTCAGTTTTGATTCAAATAGCCCAATAGAAAAGATATCTGATCAAAACAAACTTTATCAAGATAATCTCTAAGAAAATAAATCAATTCACAATAATTCTACAAGTTTATCTTGTTTTAATTTGTCCAAAATTAAAACAACCGATAAACAGACAAGAATTATCCGAACGCCATAATTCAACAAGTTCATCTTGAACTAATTTCTTACATAATTAATTCAACCGATAAACAGACATGAATTATTTGATTCTTATAAATTTTAAACCAATCTGATAAATCCGACATAAGTCACCAATTATTGGAAAAGCACGCCGTGTCGTTACAGGATTTTGTGAGCTAGCAAAGGGGACCAAAATGGACCTATAAAGTTCAAGCTCATGATAATTATGAAACCCAATATCCCAGATATACATTTCACAATTATCAACTCCAATGCTACTCCACTAAAAGCTTGGAGCTGCACTCTCGAACTTTATAGAATTACGAAGCTCGTGTAGCTAAGTCTCCATGACATATCATAGTGTATCGCATCCCCATATGATCATCCATAATCGGCTTAAGGACAAGTTCTGTCTTACCTTCCCGATTATTTTAATCTTACGTTCCATTGTCTCACCATTAGAAAACTTACCATCCAAAGATAGTATACCATTCGGTTACACCTATGTATCCAAATGGTTGAGCGCTCCAGTTTTCCAATTACAGGACAACGCATATAAGAGGATATCATTACTCCTAAAGAGGAGCTATGGATTCCATATCTATGAATAACAAGTCTACGCTACCAAGAGTCATGCCTCCAACGTACCGGCATGCATGCCACTATAGAGATGTGGGAGTCACCCATTGGTACATCAAAAGACACAAGTCGAGACAACGGGCCCATTATTCATCTCAGGATTGAGATACAATACAAATGATTGTCTAAAGTGAATCGATTTGCCAAGACAGAATTATTAATCCAAATCAATTCACTTTATGTCCCGATCCAACACATCGTCACCTATGACAACGTGCCAATGTTTCTATTCACGGAGTCCAACTCCGATGGCCAAGACAAACCATCTCCCAAAAGGGATATAGACAACATAACAATCTTTACATGAATAAAGCGCCCAACTTTATTCCCTCGATTGCGGATCATATATTTTAGACCATCACCTTAAGAGTCGTGTCTACCGCATAATCATCCCATCATATGCCCAACTCTTAAGGTTTAGACTGACAGTCTCAGACTACTGTTTGCTTATCATACATTCAACAAATATGAACGTAAAGAGGACAATATTTGGTATATATAAACGAATAAATTCTTTATTGATAAAAATGTCTCCAAAAACGTATTACATTTTTACTCCTTAGAGCATACATGTCTAACATGTTATCCATTACATCAAGGCCTTGATTGCATACAAAAATTAGAGTATATTCAAATTTCTAGGTATTTACAAGATCATTTACATTTGAGCTATTTTTAGCAATTGTTTATCTACTATCTCCATCTATCTATCTAAAGAGCACATACCTATTTACAAATTATACCCACTCTAATCTAACTTCATGTATATCCGTTTGTATATAAAAATCCTTTTTTCCTAAGGCTTGCATACCACTTGTAATTATATCCCGCATGAAACGTAAAATAAAAAAACCACATTCTACATTTCCTTATTGTCTTAGACACTTACGTTTAGAATATATTGTTCTGTTCGGTCATTTTGTGACACCGCTTTTTGTTTGAAGCTTTCAATCGTTAAGTGCCCTAACAATGTGTCATTTTTAAATGAATTAATAGATGATACAAATATGTAGGACTAAAAACATTTAATTTAAATTTATAAGAGAATATTAATACTTACAATCTTGTGATTGATACAAAATCCTAACGTGGTAGGTGTCCAAGGGGGTCAAACCAATATATTTGGTCCTCCCATGGCGAAATAATCCCAACATCCAATGTTCTCCAACATTGTATGGCAGGAAGAATAATTTCCCCCTCGATACTTGAGCTAATAGGTGGAGGAGTAATGTGGCACACTCTCTACGATCACTCTGTAGGTCTCTTGTAGCACTTGAAACAATGGCCGGAGATATCAAGCCAAAATTTTGCGCCAAGCCTTGAAGTTTGCAATATTCTGCCAAAAAACTACAATAGAAAAAAATACAGTCAATTATTTGAAAGAACCTTACAACTCTACCTATATTTTAAAAATATGAAATAAGGATGAAGCTATTACCTGAGGTATACCAGGATACAGTTTGCTCTGATTTTATCAAAGTTGATGAAGTAGTAAACGTCTTCATACCCCACATAGATAGGGAATTCATTGCTAGTGACATTTACCGGTATCGAGCACTGAATTGTCGACCCATTGCGCATGAAAGAATGTACGTATATAGCCAACTGTATAAATTCTTGAGGTACTAAAGTGAAGTTAAATGCTTGCAATTGCTCATTAGCAACAGTTTGCTCTTGTTCTTGTTCTACCTCAGGTTGTGATTCTCTTGCTTTTGTAGAGCTTTTCTTTTTTTGGTGTTTCTTTCTGCTTAGATCTTCTGGAACATGGCTAGGCACTCAATTCATCTTTGTCAATGTAATGACTTCAACTAACCTCTTCGGCCATGCGACGAAGCTTCCAGCTACTTCACCCACAGTTGTTGCTTTAAGTGTTGGAACAGGCAATTAAGCTGTTCTAACTCTGATGGTAGTGATGCTAACGCGCACGTTCTCTTCCCCTAATAGTTGTCCATGAACTGTATCAGTTGGAAGACTCTCCATCCACACCTTTCCAAGCGCAACAAGTGCACACCCACCATTAACTCTATCCTCAACGAAGAGCTTACATTGTTCGGGCTCTTGATGAGGAGGTGACAATTGGACTTCTGGAGCTACTGGAGCTTCTGGACCTTCTACTACATTATTGGCAGGGTTACAACTAGCTTTGACGCTGTTGCGTTGTGAGATGCTATCATCCGTCGACTTGGAACGTCCTTGGAAAATGAGCTCCCTCGCAAGACCCCGTAGTTCTGCAATCTCCATACGCATCTTCGACATTTGGGAATTCAATTTTGAAGTACCTAATTAGAGGTCGAAGTATTGAGACTGCTTCACATACTTGGATTGACCGCGGACATGTCCTGAATGTTTCGGTTTCCCTAGTGCCCTCGTCAAAATGTCATCATTATCGACCGATTGGAAGCTCCCTTAACTTTGTTGCGTTGTGTATTCATCCTGTAAAACAACACAACCATGTTATTTAAGCAATCCTTGATCTGGTATTAAATTACAAATTAATTGTTCATGTTCATTAAACTTACAATCAATTTCTCAATTTATGCTACTTTTGGATTTTTGAACTGGCCATCGGGACCTTGACGTAATTTGACCCACAACTCCTCCCGTGTTGGTAGCACGCCCGTCTTTGCAAACTATGTTACGCTATGTTAGTAACATAGTAATGATAGAATAATTGATATATGTAATATGAGTAAGATATTAACGTACCAAGGATTACTTGAGCTCTCTATATCTGACTCGGCCAACCATAGAGTAGTATTCATTATCCGCTTGCATTTTTCTTTCGTTTGATGATAGCAGTTATAATTCGATCGAACATCGATACCTTACAAAAGCTTTCCAATCGTCATCATTTATGGAGGGGTAGTAGTGTACTACCATAGGAGGCCGTTTATATACATTCTAATCCTCCTCCGGAATAGAAAAGTATGGTTGTACGAAGGTAACATAGAGGTCAGATCTGAACCCCTTTGCTAATTCACCACAAACCTTCAAAGCCCTTTTCCTATGCCAATCCTCGATTGTGAAAGCTGCATATATCTCTCTCCAAATCACATCTTTTACTTTATCTAAATCCTTAGACCTCTAATCTTTTGTCCATATCGAAACGTGCTCTCGACTGAGGACTTTGATCCAACTGCTTAATTCATGGCTGAGTGCGCCTTTCGGTTGGCCTTTTGAATCAAAAGTTACTTCAATTCTTAAACCTTTCTTTCTCATCCGATGAATTTTTTTCATTAATGTACCCCTTCGCTCAAAGTCTACTTTCGGATCAAATTCAATTTGCCTTCGTGGCTTACTGCGTTGGTTTCTCTTGCTATATTGCGATGAAGATGGAGTGCAGTCTTCGTACTTTTCCTCGTACTTGTCACTATTAATGGGGCGAGACATTGTACTTGTGCAAAGTATTACAAAACTAGCACATACATACTAATATTAAATCACAAACTACACATGTTCACATCTTCTCATCTTCCATTTCTTACATTTTTACACAATTTCACATATTTATTTAATTTCACATATTCACAAATTTAGAATTTCAATTACATATTTAATTTCACAAATTGCATATATTCACATAATTTCACATAGTACACATATTTACATAACCTCACATATTACACATATGCACAACTTTACATATATTGACATAATTTGAGGTATTCAACTCTTGACATATTCATAAGTTTAGAATTTCAACAACACAATTTCACAAAATCATTTCATTTCACATGTTACACATATTAACAAATTCGCAATTTCCATTACACATATAATTCCACAAATTCACATAACTTCAACTCTAATTGTACATATTTACATATCCTCACATAGTACACATTATGCACATCTTTACATATATTGACATAATTTGACGTATTCAAATCTTGACATATTCACAAGTTTAGAATTTCAACAACACAATTTCACAAAATCATTTCATTTCACATGTTACACATATTGACTAATTCACAATTTCAATTACACATATAATTCCACAAATTACACAGATTCACATAATTTCAACTCCAATTGTACATATTTACATATCCTCATATAGTACACATTATGCACATCTTTACAACTTTAATTACACAATTTCACAGAGGGGCGGGTGTGGGGTGGGGGGGCTGGGCAAGGGTCGGGCCTCTTGGGTGGGGGGTAGGGGTGTTGGGGGGCTGGTTGGGGGGCTGGGCGAGGGGGAAGACGCTGGTGGGGGGGGCTGGGCGAGGGGGAAGAGGGGGGTGGGGGGGCGCTGGGCAAGAGGGCACAGGGGGTGGGGGAACGTTGGGTGAGGGGGGCGCGGGGGGTGGGGGCGCTGGGCGAGGGGGAAGAGAGGGGTGGGGGGGCTGGGCGAGGGGCAAAAGGGGGGTAGGGGCGCTAGGCGAGGGGGGCACGGGGGGTGGGGGCACGCTGGGGGAGGGGGAAGAACGGGGTGGGGGGCCACTAGGTGAGGGTGGCGCAGGGCGTGGGGGGGTCGGGCGAGGGGCAAGAGGGGGGTGGGGGGGCGCGGGGTGGGTGGGGCTGGGTGAGGGGGGCGCGGGGGGTGGGGGGTGCTGAACGAGGGGGAAGAGGAGGTTGGGGGGGCTAGGTGAGGGGGAAGAGGAGAGAGAAAGGGAGGGGGAAGAGGAGAGAGAAAGAGGGGGAGCTTACCCGCGGTGGAGGTGATGGCGACGCAGTGGAGGCAATTTTAGAGAGAGAGAATGAGGGATTTTAGAGAGAGAAAGAGAGATTTTGGAGAGATAGAAAAAGGGATTTGAGAGAGGAGAGTGAGGCATATTAGGAACTTTGGGCGCACAAAGATATAGGTGGGTGGCACGAATGTCAAAAATTTAAAGAATCCTCAAAAAACAGTCATGGAAGACCCAGTCTTGCACGACTGGTTTTTAAAAAAGGGTCTGTGGAAGACTGGGTCTTCCACGACCATTTTTCAAAAAATGCTTTGAAGTCTTCCATAAATGTTTTTCAAAAAACAGTCGTGGAAGACCTTCCACGATGATTTTTCACAAAAAGGTCGTGGAATAATTATTGTTCAAATTTTTGAAAATTTTCAAAATGGTCATGGAATCTATATATTCCATGTTGGTTTTTGTTAAAACTGTCGTCGAAGATACTTTTACACCACGGTTTTTGCAAAAGCTGTCGTAAAAAATTTGTCTTAAACATTTGCTACACATGATAATATTCTTTGTTGCCTAGGGTGGCCAGCCTGTGTGTTAAACATCCAATGGCCTAGAATTATGAATACTTTATCTCTGTTTTCACCACAAATGTAACCATAGATGCATATACAAATACCGTTAAAAAATATTGAAAAATTAAATAATTTTATGGAAAAAATTAAAAGTAAATTAACATAAAAAGGTTAATTGATGCTCATCTTTTTCTCTTTTTTTTCATTGGTTCTTCAATACATTTCTTCCATACATATCCATTCCACATCTTCACAAAGCAAGTGCGAAACATCATCTTCAAAATTATCTATCTCTTCAACCAGTGGCAATCCCTTTCTAAATGAAGGGATGTCTGAGCAATCCTCATCAACTTCTTGACCATCGATAACTATTCTTGGCTTTGTTGGGACGACTGGTGATAGCTCCATGTCTTGGGGATCTTTAACATAAAAAACTTGGATTACCTGTGATGCCATAATGAAGGGATTGTTGGAAAAACAAAGTGAAGTGTGCAGCGGGAATTTTAAAAATTTTAACATCAGAGTGTTTTTCCAAAACACAAATTTGACATGCTATATGTATAAATTAAACAGATCTTACTAACCTCTGTGTGCCGAAGAACCTCTACAATCCGTGAAGAGAAGTAACATTCTAGAAGAGCCTCAACCAACTGGTCTTCTTTGCTATTCTCTATCCACGATCGGAGTGAGTGTGGGCTCACATGTACAGCTCTTCCACCGGTGACTCTCCTTCTAACTAATCGAGAGAACCCAAGCTAGTGTTTGTGATTTGTGAACAAAAGCTCTTAGGAAGTTTTCAGATGCTCACCGAAAGAGTATCACTCTTAATCTCTCAATTGATCTGAGTAACTCATGAGACTTACTCCCTTTATATAGCGATTGGTCCTGGGGTCAGTCCTTATTAGATTAGGTCTCAAAAACTCGAAACAGAATCAAGTTCAGATCAATATCTGATAAGATCCACGTGAAAAAGTGTAATCTTATCTCTCGCTGATCGGCAGGCCGAACAGGCCCCATCGACAGGCCGAACACGTAGATTGGAATCTTATCTCACACTGATCGGCAAGCGAATCTTTTATTTTCCACTTGAGATTCCATAGGATAGAGAATCAGTTTTAATTCAAATAACCTAATAGAGAAGTTACCTGATCAAAACAAACTTTATCAAGATAATCTCTACGAAAATAAATCAATTCACAATAATTCTACAAGTTTATCTTGATTTAATTTATCCAATTAAATCAACCGATAAACAAACAAGAATAATCTGATCCCAATAATTCAACAAGTTTATCTTAAATTAATGTTATTACAAAATTAATTCAACCAATAAACAGGCATGAATTATTTGATTCTTTAAATTTTAAACCAATCTGATAAATCTGACATAAGTCACCAATTATTGAAAAAAGCACGCCGTATCGTTACAGGATTTTGTGAGCTAGCAAAGGGGACCAAAATGGACCTATAAAGTTCAAGCTCTCGATAATTATGAAACCCAATATCCCAGATATACATTTCACAATTATCAACTCCAACGCTACTCCACAAAAAGCTTAGAGCTGCACTCTCGAACTTTATAGAATTACGAAGCTTGTATAGCTAAGTCTCCATGGCATATTATAGTGTATCATATCCCCATATGATAATCCATAATCGGCTTAAGGACAAGTTCTGTCTTACCTCCCTGATTATTTTTATCTTACGTTCCATTATCTCACCATTAGAAAACTTACCATCTAAAGATAGTATACCATTCGGTTACACCTATGTATCCAAATGGTTGAGCGCTCCAGTTTTCCAATTATAGGATAACGCATATAAGAGGATATCATTACTCCTAAAGAGGAGCTATGGATTCTATATCCATGAATAACAAGTCTACGCTATCAAGAGTCATGCCTCCAATGTATCGGCATGCATACCACTATTGAGATGTGGGAGTCAACCTTTGGTCCATCAAAAGACACAAGTTGAGACAACGGGCCCACTATCCATCTTAGGATTAAGATACAATACAAATGATTGTCTAAAGTGAATAAATTTGCAAAGACAGAATTGTTAATCCAAATCAATTCACTTTGTGTCCCGATCCAACACATCGTCACCTATGACAATGTGCCAATGTTTCTATTCACGGAGTCCAAGTTCGATGGTCAAGACAAACCATCTCCCAATAGGGATATAGACAGCATATCAATCTTTGCATGAATAAAGCTCCCCACTTTATTCCCTCGATTGTGGATCATATGTTTTAGACCGTCACCTTAAGAATCATACCTTCTGCATAATCAGTCCATCATATGCCCAATTCTTAAAGGTTTAGACCGACAGTCTCAGACTACTGTTTGCTTAACATACATTCAATAAATATGAATGTAAAGAGGATAAGATTTGGTATATATAAATAAATAAATTCTTTATTGATAAAAATGTCTCCAAAAATGTATTACATTTTTACTCCTTAGGGCATACATGTCTAACAAGGATCATTCTTGTATCCTAATCTTCTAAAGTCAACCACTGTGATGCCGTCATCGTCATTCTTAACATAGTTATTGTCGGCCCACTTGCACTTAAAAAGTGCTATGCGTAATCCCCCATAATCAAGTTCCCAAATATCTTCAATGATGCCATAGTACTTCATGATCCCATATACCAGATTCTTGTCCTTGGCGGAGGCAATATGCATAGCCTCAGCACGGAGAGTCGCACCACTATTTTGCACCAGATGCTTCTCATCTCTTTCACGAGTGTAGAAAGTGTAACCATTTATGGAATATGACGTATACCTTATAACTACCGACAATGGTCGTATAGCTAAGTTCTTCAACTGCTGTGACATGTTCTCATCTTGTGATGTGGAGCACTTGCCATAGATATGTGCTCTAATCCACAACTGGAAGGTCCGGTTGTGTTCATCTTGCAACCACTTCTCATTTCTTGCTCTTTTTGGGTATGCTTTTTTTAATTCTTTCATATGCACCTGTAACGCCCCGAAATTTATTTAATGTTATTGTAATATAAATGATGAATTAGTGTGCCATAATTAATGTTTCAACATTAATTTGATCATTTGGTTAAATTTTGAATTTTAGGTTGTTTTGTTAATTTGATAAATTCAAATGATTTCTTATTGTTTTAAAATGATGTTTTGAGTTTTAGAGCACAACAATTTGTAAAATGTTAAAAATATTCCGTTTTACAAAACCGTGGGTGGCATTTGGTTTTCGTACAGTAAAACCACCCACCGTTTCTCTTGATTTATTCTCTCTCCTCTCCCTCTCTCTTCACTCTCAGCCCTCTCTCTCTCCTCTCTCTCTTGTCCGTGAGCCCCCTCTCTTCTTCTCTCTCGGTTTCTCCTCTCCTCTCTCAATTTCTCCTCAAATTTTTGAATCAAAATTTGAATCCAAGCTTTGGGTTAGCAAGGAGGAAGCTCGGGAATGTGATTTGGCAGCCAAGAACGCGGATTGAAGATTCGATTCGAGGTTAGTTTTGAAATTTCTAAACTTTTTTCAAAATTTTTAATTTTGTGCAATTTTAAATTTTAAGTTTGTTTGAGCTTAGAAAACCTTTGATTTGAGTTAAATGAACTTAGAACAACTAGAATCTAAGCTTAGATGGAAGAAAAACGGATTGGATTCAAGATTTTTCATTTTTCTCCTCATTTTCCCATTTTCAGATTTTTGACATTTTTGAGTTTAAATCTTGTTTAAATGAGTTTAAAAGTGTTCTAGCATGTTTTTCTATCATCTATGATTGTTTTCCATGCCTGAGATTTGAGAAAAACAAGTTAAAATCAAGATTTAGATTTTGGGAGATTGAAAACCCATGGCTGGAATTTTTGGGTTTTCCCAGTTCGACAGGCCGGATTCAAAGGATCGATAGGCCGGAGTTCATCTGTCTAGTAGGCCGAACCTGGGAATGTCGGTCGACCAGACCTGGTTTCTGGTAGGCCAAACTACACAATTCGGCCGGCTGAAGCAAGGAGTCCTGCAGGCCGGCCGGGCATGGGAAATTTTATGATTTTTCACCCGTTTTCACTATTTTGAACCCCGATTTAAATTCCAACCTTGTAGAATGATTTATAGATACAAATGGCACACTGGGACATCATGAAATGGTTTAGTAACATAGAATGTCTCGAACTAGATATTGATCAACTTAGTGTGTATCTAGGATCGTTCGTGGTTCCGCGAAGCTAACGTATAGCGAATTGGGATTACGGTGTGGGGCACCGACATGAGTATCGAGGTAGTACTTCTACCCCATTCCTTGGTAGCCTAGTTTCAAAATGATTTGGCATTGAAAAGGATTTCTATTAAAATGTTTTCAACGGTTGTTTGAAAATGAATTTATCAGTTATATTTTAATATACCGTGAACTGAAATGAACTTCATAATGAATGTAAATGACAATACTCGGTAAATGGGTTTTGAATGATGATGAAAAATAAACACATAGGCATGATGCCATATCAGAGATCGGGTCGTGTAGCGATCGACCTTAGGGGCAGGTCCCGAAACCCAGCTGGTCCACTACGGTGGTGATATTCTTATGGTTTGCCTAGGAAAAGAAAATGATATTTCTGGTTCTCCGAGTAAACTATTTTGGGTAAGAACATTTTTATTTAAATTTATTTATTTATTCAATGTTTCTTTTAAATAATTCCTTCAATAATGAGATTCTCCTTTAAATTAAATAATTTGATAAAATACTGTCCTACTAAGCCTTTCGCTCACATTTTCTTTGTTTTTAAATTTTCCCCTCTTTCAAGGTGGTTTCCCATTTAGGTTCAGAGAGGATTCAACGGACCAAACTCAGGAGCAGTAGAAGGATTAGTATATCATTTGTATTATTTAATCAAGGCATGTAATATTTTTAACTTTCTTTGTGCTTGGACTGTAGTTGTATTATTATATTGTCAGTACCATGTGTGTGCATAAGTTGTGGGTCAATGGGACCAATACTCGCTACATTTATTATTTATTTTTCATGCAATGATTTTCTTGAAATTTTCTCGTTATATTATTTAATTGAACCCCTAAAACTCTTGATTTTAATTAAATTCTCTTTTAATTAATTTAATTAACCCACCACGTCACCTCCCGTACTCCGGGGCGTGACAGGATGGTATTAGAGCTCAAGGTTATGAACCTTGGGAATTGTGCACACATAGGTATGACAATGAAATACCTTTGATAGTCCAAATTTTGTTTTCAGAAGTGAGAGAATGGCACCTAGACGTCATTCGACAGCTGACGTCGAGTTCAAAAACGATGAGGGCATGATGAGGTTTATGTTTACAACTTTCCAGCAGATGGTAGCTAGGGCTAGACCGGAGGATTCTGATGTTGGTCGTCGACATACGTACTTTAAGATATTTCAGCATGCGTCTATTCTGACTTTTGATGGTAATGGGGATCCACAGTTGGCAGAGTATTGGCTAGATTCGATCGTGAAGCATTTGGAAACCCTTGGTGTGCCTGATGAGTACCGTGTGGAGTTTGCTGCATATAAGCTTGAGGGTGGTGCTAACACTTGGTGGAAACAAGCTAAGCGTTTGGAATGCAGTGGCGATATCAGTTGGGACAGATTCGAGGAGCTATTCTATGATCGATATTTTTCGCAGGGGTATAGAGATCAGAAGGCAGCTGAGTTCTACAGGTTGCAGCAGGGTGATTTGTCAGTCTAGGAATATGAGGCAAGGTTTAATGAGTTGGCCAGGTTTGTTCCATCAACAGTGGCATCGGAACGTGAGAAGTGTATTAAGTTTTAAGAAGGGCTCAAGGCTCCTATTCGGTGACAGTTGGTTGCTCTACGACTTAGGAGTTTTGGAGAGCTTGTGTCGTCAGCAATATCAGTGGAAAATGATTATGCGCAGTATTGTGAGGATCTAGCAAAGGCTTCAGGAGGATCGCAGAGGAGCGATAGGAAGAGCACCAGTAGTTGTCCAACTCCGGGAAAGATCAAGCAGGGTGGCGCGAACAGTGGTAGTAGCAGTTCATCTGGTAGCGGGCGCAGCAATCCCTATAGCTTCCATTGTCATTTCTATCAGCAGCCCGGACACATCAAGAGGAATTGCCCGATCAGGAGTGCCCGTCTTGGATCTCAAACCGGGGAGGATGCCAGTCATCAATCTCAGCCTCAGACCCTACCTCAGCCTCAGCAGTATCCGCAGTTGCAGTACCTTTAGTTCCCTCCTCAGCAGTTTTCGTATCCGGTACGAGGGCATCAGCCATAGCATTTCCAGCGTAGCATCCCTCAGTATCGAGCGCCGAGTACAGCTAGTGTGCAATCGTCTCCATCTCAGCAGCATCAGTAGAATAATCCAGGACCTAGCAATGTTGGTAAAGGAAAAGGAAAGGCACTAGTGCAGGTTCATGCAATGACATCTGGAGGTTCAGATTCTCAAACTAGTAACGCGGTTGTCGATGGTACGATCTTAGTTTATCAGTCCTTAGCTCGCGTTTTATTTGATACAGGTGCCTCTCATTCTCTCATTTTGAGTTCCTTTGTACATGCCTTGGGATTAAAAATAGAGGAGTTTAATGAACCCCTAGTCATAACTTCTCCCTTGGGGCTGGTGTGTGTAAATTGTATATGTAAATCTTGTAAAATAAAGATTGGGGATGAGATTTCAAAAAGTGATTTGATTGTACTCCCCATGAGCTCATATGATGTAATTCTAAGGATGGACTGGTTGTCCAGGTATAATGCAGTTGTAGACTACCAACTTAGAAAAGTGACCCTAGTGTCTAATAGGGGGACGATGATCACTTACCAGGGTGGTAGTAATTGGTTAATGAGTGAGCGTCTCATGAAGTCGTGTCTAGGAGGGCGAAGGAATCTGGGTTGTTGTGCTTTTCTTGCGAACGTAGAGTACGAGCCCTATGCTTTGAGAGGAAGTGTAGCGATTCTGGTGGTTGATGAGTTTGAGGATGTCTTCCCCGACGAGTTGCCAGGATTACCACCGCATCGGGAAATCGAGTTTGGTATTGAGTTGTTTCCGGGGACAGCACCGATTTCTATAGCACCTTATCGGATGGCGCCGACAGAAATGAAAGAGTTCAGGAAGCAACTTCAGGAGCTTGCTGATAAAGGGTGTATTCAGAATAGCACATCTCCTAGGGAGCATCGGTTTTGTTCGCTAAGAAACATGATGGGACTTGTCACGCCCTGGAGTACGGGAGGTGACGTGGCAGATTGTTTAAATTAATTAAAAGGGGATTTAATTAAAAATCAAGAGTTTAGGGGTTTGAATTAAACATAAAATGTGAAAATTTAAAGAAAACCATTGCATGAATAATTAATATAAAAGAATAAACATAGCGAGTATGGGTTCCACAAACCCACAACTTATACACACACATGGTACTGACAACATCATAAATACAATCACAGTCCAAGTACAAATAAAGTAAAAATCTTACATGCCTTGATTTAAATAATGCAAATAAATTTACTAGTCCCTCTTGTGCTCCTGAGTCCTGTCCGTTGAATCCTTTCCAAACCTAAATAGAAAACCACCTAGAGGGGGAAATTTAAAACAAATAAAACGTGAGCGAAAGGCTCAGTAGGACTATGTTTTATAAAATAATTTAATTTAAAAAAAACATTTCATTATTCAGGAGTTATTTAAAAGAAACCTTAAATAAATAAATAAATTTGAGCAAAACCGTTCTTACCCAGAATAGTTTACTCGCACAACCTATAATATCATTTTCTTTTCCTAGGCAAACCATAATAATATCACCACTGTAGTGGCCCAGCTGGGTTTCAGGACCTGCCCCCAAGGTCGATCGCTACATGACCCGATCTCCGATATGGCATCATGCCTATTGTTTATTATCATCATCATTCAAAACCCAATTACCGAGTGTTGTCATTTACATTCATTATGAAATTCATTTCAGTTCACGGTATATTAAAATATAACTGATAAATTCATTTTCAAACAACCGTTGAAAACATTTTAATAGAAATCCTTTTCAAAGCCAAATCATTTTGAAACTAAGCTACCAAGGAATAGGGTAGAAGTCCTACCTCAATACTCGTGTTGGTGCCCTACACCGTAATCTTAGTCTGCTATACGTTAGCTCCGCAGGATCACGAACGATCCTAGATACCAACTAAGTAATTCAATATCTAGTTTGAGACATTCTATGTTACTAAACCATTTCATGATGTCCTAGTGTGCCATTTGTATCTTTAAAATCATTCTATAAGGTTGGAATTTAAATCGGGGTTCAAAACAATAAAAATGGATGAAAAATCACAAAATTTCCATGCTTCGGCCAGCCTGCCGGAATCCCTGCATCGGCCGGCTGAACTGTACAGTTTGGCCTGCCGTAAGCCAGGTTCGGTCAGCCGAACATTCCCAGGTTCGGCCTGTTGGAAACAAAATGCGTAGCGGAATTTTTAAAATTTTTCATCAGAGTAATTTCCAAAACACATGTTTGACATGTTATATGTATAAATTTGACAGATCTTACTAACCTCAGTGTGCCGAAGAACCTCCGCAACCTGTATAGAGAAATAACGTTCCAGAAGAGCCTCAACCAACTGGTCTTCTTTGCTATTCTCTATCCACAACCGGAGTGAGTGTGGGCTCACACGTACAGCTCTTCCACCGGTGACTCTCCTTCCAACCAATAGAGAGAACCCAAAGCTAGTTTTCCTTAGGGCATACATGTCTAACAATCTCCCACTTGCACTAAGTGAGTAAATACAGCAAATTTTGCATCCCCATAGCTTCCACGTGCCTCTCGAAGACTCTCCCAGTTAGTGTCTTCATAAATGGATCAGCTAAGTTTTCCTATGACGCGATCTTGCACACCGTGACATGCCTGCCCTCAACGAAGTCCTTTATCACATGATACTTCCGATCAATATGCTTACTCTTCTTGTGAAATCTTGGTTCCTTAGCATTAGCTACCGCGCGCACTGTTATCGCAGTACAGTGATACCGCTTTATCCATACCAGAAACTACCTCAAGATCCCCAAGGAACTTGCAGAGCCACACTGCTTCTTTCGAAGCATTTCTAGCTGCCACATACTCAGCCTCCATCGTTGAATCCGAAGTGCAATCTTGCTTAGCACTTCTCCAACTGATGGCACCGCCACCCAGAGTAAACACAAACCCCGAAGTTGATTTCCTAGAATCCAGATAGGATTGAAAATCTAAATCAATGTATCCTAGAGGAGTTAAATCCTCACCCGAATACACAAGCATATACCCTTGAAAATATGCTTTACCGCAACCCAATGGTTCGGACTTGGATCCGCCTGAAATTGACTTACAATCCCTACCGCATAGCTAA
Source organism: Artocarpus heterophyllus (assembly GCA_025403435.1). Classification (NCBI taxonomy): domain Eukaryota; kingdom Viridiplantae; phylum Streptophyta; class Magnoliopsida; order Rosales; family Moraceae; genus Artocarpus; species Artocarpus heterophyllus. The sequence goes on along the minus strand of CM046345.1, from coordinate 28,746,083 downwards.
TATCCGGTTGTGTGCAAAGCATGGCATACATGAGACTACCCACTGCTGAAGCATAAGGCACCTTCTTCATGTATTCTCTTTCTTCATAAGACTTTGGAGAGTCTTTCTTAGAAAGACTAATTCCAGACCTAGATGGTTGCCCACCTTTCTTAGAATCCTGCATTGCAAACCTCCTAAGAATTTTATCTATGTAGCCGACCTGAGACAAAGCTATCACTTTGTTCTTCCTATCCTGAAAAATCTGGATACCAAGAACAAAATTAGCCTCACCTAAGTCCTTCATGTCAAACTGCTTGGTCAACCATAATTTGACCGATGACAACGCCCCAATGTCATTGCCAATTAGCAGAATGTCATCCACATAGAGCAGTAGAAAAACCACCTTCCCATCCTCAATGTGTTTGTAAACACATGGTTCATCCACATTTTGTGAGAACCCATAAGTCTTGATCACTTGATCAAATCTTATGTTCCAAGAACGAGAAGCCTGCTTAAGTCCATAAATAGACTTTAGCAGCTTACAAACCTTACCCTCTTGACCCGCAACCTTGAACCCGTCTGGTTGTTCCATATAAATGGACTCATCAAGATAGCCATTCAGAAAAGCCATCTTGACATCCATCTGCCAAATCTCGTAGTCGAGAGCAGCAGCTATGGACAAGAGAATCTGGATGGACTTAAGCATGGCTACAGGCGAAAGGTTTCCTCATAATCGATTCATTCCTTTTGCGTATAACCCTTAGCTACCAGTCTAGCCTTAAAGGTTTTGACTTTTCCATCCACTCCTCTTTTCCTCTTGTAGATCCACTTACACCCTATGGGTTTTACCCCTTCGGGAAGATCCACAAGCTCCCATACCTGATTAGTCTCCATAGACTTCATCTCAATGTTCATGGCCTCTGTCCAGAGTCTTGAATCAACATCCTCCATAGCTTCTGCGTAAGTATAAGGATCCCTGTCATGTTCATCCGGTTCAGCTAAAAAGACCTCCCCATTGAACATATACCTCTCAAGTTGACACCCGATCCTCCCACAACGTCGAAGCCCCTGAGGTTGTTGTTCAGGTTTGTTTGGTTTTTCTACACCGATCGGAATGGTTTCGTTTGGAACCTCCGGAGTGAACGAATCACCCCTTAACTCCTCAAGCACCACTTTGCTTCGAGGTTTAAAGTCCTCCATATAACTCTCCTCAAGGAAAGTTGCATTAGTTTTAACCACGACTTTATTTTCCTTTGGGTTACAAAAATAGCCCCCTTTAGTCCCTTTTGGATATCCTACAAACACGCAAACTTCTGAACGTGCTTCCAACTTATTCGGATCCTTAAACAGGACATGAGCCGGACATCCCCATATGCGAATATGGTTTAAGGATGTCTTCCATCTTGTCCACAACTCGTGAGGAGTTTTAGGGACCGATTTTGAAGGCACATTGTTCAAAAGATAACATGCGGTTTGTAGTGCATATCCTCAAAAGGATAAAGGCAATGATGAATAACTCATCATGGACCGAATCATGTCCAACAAAGTCCTATTCCTTCTCTCGGCTGCGCCATTCTGCTACGGAGTGCCCGGCACAGTCAAATGGGATAAAATCCCAATCTCTAACAAGTGTCCCAAGAACTCATCAGAATGGTATTCCCCACCTCGATCAGATCGAAGTGTCTTTATGGGTCTACCCAATCGCTTTTCCACTTCAGCCCGAAACTCCCTAAACTTATCATAAGTTTCGCTTTTGTGGTGTATCAGGTACACATACCCATATATTGAGTAATCGTCAATAAAAGTGACGAAGTACTCATACCCTCCTCGTGCCCGGATGTTCATTGGTCCGCAAACATCACTATGCACAAGTTCTAGAACCCCTTCGGCCCTATTGCCCTTAGACCCGTATGGTCTTTTGGTCATTTTACCCTCCAAACAAGACTCACATTGAGGTATAGATTCCACCTTTAAGTGACTTAAAGGTCCATCCCTTACCAACTTTTGAATCCTATTCAGGTTAATATGGCCAAGGCGCAAATGCCAAAGATAAGTCTTATTAGAGTGAGAAGTTTGAAGTCTTTTTGAGTTATTATCATTTATCTCAGCATTAACCAATAAGTCCATCTTAGGTTTGATAAAATATAGATTATTTTGCATCCATCCAAAACAGATAAAAGTTTGTTTTTACGAATCACCACTTTTTCATTAAAAGATACCACATAGGAGTCTTTAAATAAAGAAGATACAGAAATTAAATTCCTTTTAAATTTAGGAACATAAAAATAATCTCGCAAAATTAAATTCCAATAATTATCAAAGTAAAGATGGACATCTCCCACTACTTCCGCTGAGACCAAGGATCCATCACCCATCTGAAGCGTTAAGTCTTCACGAAGAAGACTTCTCATTTCTTTGAATCCCTGCAGAGAAACACAAACATGATTAGTTGCACCAGAATCTATGACCCAGATGTCACTGGATTCCTCAACGAAACAAGTTTCTAAATATAGAAGATCACACCTACCTCCCTTGGAAAGGAAGTCCTTGCAATTCTTCTTTATATGCCCGACCTTACCACAGAAGAAGCACTTAAGCTTCTTTGGGTTCTTCTTCTTCTTCTTCTTGCTCTTGGTAGCAACAGGAATAGAAGACTTCCCGTTCTTGGCCCATTGCTTCTTTCCATTCCCAGAGTTAGGATTGGAACCAGAAGCAGCTACCACATTGGCCTCACCACCAGCAGGAGACTCCCTGATCAACAGTTCAAACTCCTGTAACTGTTTCATCAGTTCTGTCAAGGTCATATCCCGTCTATTACTTAAGTTAAAAGTAGCTCTAAATGGAAGAAATTCCTTAGACAGAGTCTCAAAGACCATAGTCATCTGAGTTTCAGCATCGATGTCGGCTCCATTGGTTTGAGCCTCAGCGAGGTAACCCATGACCAACATCATGTGCTCCTTTATAGAAGTCCCCGGTCTCTGTCTTAGTTTAAGAGTTTCTGAAGCGCCCCTTGCCGCTTCGTTATGGCCTGGCTTCCGAACATATCCTCTAGATTATCCAAGATCTGCTTCGTAGTCTCATAATCCTGATGTTGAGCCTGCAGCACGTTGTTCATGCTAGCCATAACATAGCAGCGGGCCTGATCATTAGCATCTTTCCAGCGATCGTACGCTTGGAATTGCTCATTACTTGAGTCTCCCGTAGGTTCGGGAGGACAAGGAGTTGTTAGTACATATTTCAATTTCTCAAAGGATAGGACGATGTCCAGGTTCCGTTTCCAATCGTTATAGTTCTCACCGGTTAATTGGATTTTGTCAAGTATCGATGGTAAAGCGTTTTTAGACATTTTCAATCTATAATAAAGAATCATATGCCAAACATAAGCAAACATATAAAATAATTTAGTAGGATAACATAATCATGTAAAATCATAAAAATGTGTTTATGTGTCAAAACCTTGAAAATATCACAACCTTACAACGATAATTCCCAACTCATAATTCAACAAGCTCCTAGGGGAGTCATGCTAAATTCAATCAGTAATACGGATCCCCTCCTGATTAATATATGCCATCCAGGACCCGTATGATCCAACATATACTAATAATCATTTCTTCGGCCATTAATTTTATTAACAGAGCTCCTAGGGGAGGTTAATAATAAAATTAACGTGAGTGTATAACCAATGTTTCAATATTTTATCCATGATTTATAATCACCACCTAGGGGTGTGCAACCATAAATCATACTAAAATACCTTATCCTTTCAGAGATCCAATCTGGTACATGATAGAAATCCCTTCCTAGGGGTCGAGACCACCATGTTCTTCCTATGGACCAACGATGGAGGCCTTAGGTTCTCTCTTCGAAAACCTTCTCCCACTCAATCTTTTGAAGTCAAGGTTTTATTTTAAAATCATGCATGAACAATTTTAATATGAGCGGCACTCCCTATCCTATATGACATGTTATCAATATACATGGTAAATCATATTATAATGTAGACAAGCAAAGCAATCAAGCAAAGTTACAAGCAAAATAATAATAACCGTAATATTATGGTTCCACCCTAGAGAATAGAAAACTAAGATTACAAGAGAATAATCGAGACATTTATCGATTCTTCATCCTTGAATCCTCAAGCTGTATCCTTCTTCATGTAATATCCATCTTCAAGTCTTCAATCCCACATGAATCGAATACTTCATATTTCCGGTCATATCCAAATTTAACGTTTCTCAAAATCGTCTCAAAAATAAAATTAAAACTACACCGGAAAAATTGCACCTTTTCTAGACACACGGTAGCTCTCGGTCGGCAAGCCGATCCCAGATCGGCCCGCCGGTCTTGCTTCACCGGCCTGCCGATCCATGCAGGTTTGGCTCAGTTCGGCCTGCCGACAAAGCACCAAAATTTCTGCCCCGCTGTCGGCCTGTCGATCTGTGACCTTCGGCCTGCCAAACTGTGAGGTCCGGCATGCCGACCGAGCAGAAAACCCTCAATCTAGAAAATACAATTTTAATGCAATTCATCAAATTTTATTTTCAACAATTCAAAAACATAAAAATTAGAGACTCAGGAAATACCTGGAGGCACCATCATCAATCTTCAAGATCCGACTTCTCGTTCCGTCTTCTCTGAACAATTATTTAATTACAAAATTCTTACAAATTTAAAAATTAAATAATAATTCCTAGACGGAGATGATAGTCCGCCATCTAATTACATGAAAAACCTAGATACACATTCTAACCTCTAAGGAACCATAACCGGTATTAATTAATTAATAAATAATTAAACAACGATTTAATCAACCATAATGAATTAATAAACATTCACCACATAATCCATGACAACATATATATTATATAGAAACCTAGAGTGCCATCTCTCTATAAAATTCAATTCAAGCATAGGAGAGATTAAGATCACAAAATTTATGCATATAACATGATCACAAACTTACAAATTTATGTAAAAACCTTGGCTTTGATACCAATTGTTGGAAACAAAGTGCGCAGCGGAATTTTTAAAATTTTTCATCAGAGTAATTTCCAAAACACAAGTTGACATGTTATATGTATAAATTAGACAGATCTTACTAACCTCAGTGTGCCGAAGAACCTCTACAACCTGTGTAGAGAAATAATGTTCCAGAAGAGCCTCAACCAACTGGTCTTCTTTGCTATTCTCTATCCACAATCGGAGTGAGTGTGGGCTCACACGTATAGCTCTTCCACCGGTGACTCTCCTTCCAACCAATAGAGAGAACCCAAAGCTAGTGTTCGTGATTTGTGAACAAAAGCTCTTAGGGAGTTTTCAGATGCTCACTAGAAGAGTATCACTCTTAATCTCTCAAATTGATCTGAGTAAATCATGTGAGTCACTCTCCTTATATAGCTATTAGTCCTGGGGTCAGTCCATATCAGATTAGGTCTCAAAAACTCGAACAGAATCAAGTTCGGATCAATATATGATAAGATCCGCGTGAAAACGCGTAATCTTATCTCCCGCTGATCGACAGGCCAACCACGTCATCCGGTAGGCTGAACTCTCGAGAAAAAATCTCAGCGAACCTTTTATTTTCCACCCGAGATTTTAAAGGATAAAGTCTCAGTTTTGATTCAAATAACCCAATAGAGAAGTTATCTGATCAAAACAAACTTTATCAAGATAATCTCTAAGAAAATAAATCAATTCACAATAATTCTACAAGTTTATCTTGTTCTAATTTGTCCAAAATTAAAACAACCGATAAACAGACAAGAATTATTTGATCGCAATAATTCAACAAGTTTATCTTGAACTAATTTATTACAAAATTAATTGAACCGATAAACAGACAATAATTATTTGATTCTTACAAATTTTAAACCAATTTGATAAATCCGACATAAGACACCAATTATTGGAAAAGCACGCCGTGTAATTACAGGATTTTGTGAGCCAGCAAAGGGGACCAAAATGGACCTATAAAGTTCAAGCTCATGATAATTATGAAACCCAATATCCTAGATATACATTTCACAATTATCAACTCCAACGCTACTCCACTAAAAGCTTGGAGCTGCACTCTCAAACTTTATAGAATTACGAAGCTCGTATAGCTAAGTCTCCATGACATATCATAGTGCATCGTATCCCTATATGATAATCCATAATCAGCTTAAGGACAAGTTCTGTCTTACCTTCCCGATTATTTTTATCTTACGTTCCATTATCTCACCATTAGAAAACTTACCATCCAAAGATAGTATACCATTCGGTTACACCTATGTATCCAAATGGTTGAGCGCTCCAGTTTTTCAATTACAGGACAACGCATATAAGAGGATATCATTACTCCTAAAGAGGAGCTATGGATTCCATATCTATGAATAACAAGTCTACGCTATCAAGAGTCATGCCTCCAACGTACCGGCATGCATACCACTATAGAGATATGGGAGTCACCCATTGGTACATCAAAAGACACAAGTTGAGACAACAGGCCCACTATTCATCTCAAGATTAAGATACAATACAAATGACTGTCTAAAGTGAATCGATTTGCCAAGACAGAATTATTAATCCAAATCAATTCACTTTATGTCCTGATCCAACACATCGTCACCTATGACAACTTGCCAATGTTTCTATTCACGGAGTCCAACTCCGATGGTCAAGACAAACCATCTCCAAAAAGGGATATAGACAACATAACAATCTTTACATGAATAAAGTGCCCAACTTTTTTGCCTCGATTGTGGATCATATGTTTTAGACCGTCACCTTAAGAATCGTGTCTTCCGCATAATCAGTCCATCATATTCCCAATTCTTAAGGTTTAGACTGACAGTCTCAGACTACTGTTTGCTTATCATACATTCAACAAATATGAACGTAAAGAGGACAAGATTTGGAATATATATAAGAATAAATTCTTTATTGATAAAAATGTCTCCAAAAACATATTACATTTTTACTCCTTAGGGCATACATGTCCAACACGGCCTGCCGGAGAGATGAACACCGGCCGGTCGATCCCTTGACTCGGCCTGCCGAACACGTGGTCTGGCCTGCCGAACTGGGAAACAGAAATTCATCCACGAGTTTTTCGATCCCCAAAATCCAAATCTTGATTCTAACCTACTTTTCTCAAATCCTAGGCATGGAAAACAATCATAGTTGATAGAAAAACATACTAGAACACATTTGGACTCATTTAAACAAGATTTAAACTCAAAAATCTCAAAAATCCAAAAATGAGAAAATGGGGAGAAAAATGAAAAATCTTGAATCCAATCCATTTTCCTTCAATCTAAGCTTAGATTCTAGTTGTTCTAAGTTCATTTAACTCAAATCAAGGGTTTTCTAAGCTTAAGCAAACCTAGATTTCAAAATTGCACCAAATTGAAAATTTTGGAAAAAGTTTAGAAATTTTAAAACTAACCTCGAATCGAAGCTTCAATCCGCGTTCTCGGTTGCCAAATCACGTTCCCGAGCTTCCTCCTTGCTAACCCGAAGCTTGGATTCGAATTTGATTCAAAATTTTGAGAGAGAATTTGAGAGAGGAGAGAGTGACCGAGAGAGATAAAGAGAGAGAGAGAGAGTGAGCAGAGTGAAGAGAGAGGGAGGGAGAAAAAGATAATAAATAGAGAAAATCGATGGGCGATTTTACTGTACGAAAACCATGTGCCGCCCACAGTTTTGTAAAATAGAGTATTTTTTAACATTTTACAAATTGTTGTGTTTTAAAACTCAAAACATCATTTTAAAACAATAAGAAATCATTCGAATTCATCAATTTAACAAAACCACCAAAATTTCAAAATCCACCCAAGTAATCAAATTAATGTTGAAACATTAATTATGACACACTAATTCATCATTTATATTACAATAACATAAAATAAATTTCGGGGCGTTACAACTCTCCACCCCTAAAAGAAATTTTGCCCTCGAAATTGACATCTCATTTCAGAAACAAAACAAATGCGGATACAATTCCCACATACTTGACTCTAGTTCCCAAGTGGCTTCATCAACCCCATGATGCTGCCACACGACCTTTACCAACAATATCTCACGACGATGTAAACTAATCACTTTCTGGTCGATGATCTGAATCAGCACTTCTTTGTACATCGTATTCTCCTGAACCTGTACATCGCGAAATAAAACTATCTTACCTTGCTCAGGCGGACATTTCCTAAGCATCGACACATGAAACACATCATGAACATGAGAAAGTTTGGGCAGAAGATCAAGCTGATAAGTGACCACACTAACATGCTGAGTGATCTCGAACGACCCAATATACCTCGGTGCGAGCTTCCCACTCACCCCGAACCGTATAGTTCCCTTACGAGGCGATACCCTCAAGAGAACAAAATCTCCAACCATGAACTCTAAGGGTCTATGTCTCCTATCCGCGTAACTCTTTTGTCGACTCTGAGCTGCCCTCAACCGATCTCGAATCACTGCGACTTTCTCGTTGCTATCACAGATCTCATCCGGCCCAAGAATAACCCTATCTTCCAGCTCAGCCCAACACACAGGTGACCGACATGGTCGCCCATACAACGCCTCAAACGGTGCCATACCAATACTCGCCTGATAGCTATTGTTGTATGCGAACTCTGCCAGATGCAAACCTTGCTTCCAATTCCCGCCGAAGTCCAACGCACAGGCACGCAACATATCCTCGAGAACCTGAATAACCCGCTCAGACTGCCCATCAGTCTGAGGATGAAACACCATACTAAAGTTCAAATCCGTACCTAAAGCCTCCTGAAAACTCCTCCAGTACTTAGCATTAAACCTGGTGTCTCGATCAGAGGTGATGGACAAAGGAACTCCATGCAACCTCACAATGTTCTGCAGATACAAATCCCCGAGAATCTTCCTCGAACACGTCAACCTAAACGGAATGAAATGCGCCGATTTTGTCAACCTGTCGACCATGACCCAAACTGCATCATGCTGTTGCTCTGTCCTCGGCAAACCTGTGAAAAAATCCATCGTCACATGCTCCCATTTCCACCCTGGAATAGGAAGCGGCTTAAGCTGACCTGCAGGCTTCTGATGCTTAGCTTTCACCTGAAGACACGTCGAACACTTGGCCACGTACTATCGAACATCTTTCTTCATGCCTCTCCACCAATATTGCCTCTTCAAATCGCGATACATCTTTGTGCTCCCTGGATGAATAGCAAACTGAGACCTATGAGCTTCGTCCAAAACGGCTTTCATCACCTCGGCGATAACTGGAGCTGCAAGACGCTCCCAAAAATACAACGATCCATCTGCATGCACGCTCCATTCTTCAAACTGCTCTCCGTTCTGAATCTGCGACCAAATCCCCTGCAAATGCCGATCCTGCCACTACTTTGCTTCACCATCCGAACAAGGGCTGGAGTCGCTTCCACATGATATACCGGAACTCGATCACAGTCTTCATGATACCATAGCCTATACTTACTCACCGTCGCATCCTTGCTCCAATCCTCAAAAGTCAAACAAGCGAGAATCCCTGAAGACTTCCTGCTAAGCGCATCCGCGACCACATTAGCTTTCTCGGGATGATATTGCAATGCAAAATCATAATCCTCCATATACTCTATCCATCTACGCTGCCTCAAATTAAGATCCCTCTGAGTGAACAAATACCTCAAACTCTTGTGATCGGAGAAGACCTGAGACGACGCTCCATACAAGTAACACCTCCAAATCTTCAGCGTGTGAATCACCGCCGCGAGCTCCAAATCATGAGTAGGATAATTCCGCTCATGAGGTCGTAGCTGTCTCGATCCGTACGCAACCACATGTTCATGCTGCATCAACACGCATCCAAGTTCGTGCCCTAAAGCATCCGCATAAACCTCATAGGGCTCATCACTGCTAGGAATAATCAACACTGGAGCTGAAGTCAACCGGCTCTTCAATTCTTGAAAAGCAAGCTCACAATCTTCGTTCCACTCAAACCTGACATTTTTCTTGATCAATCTCGTCAATCGAGCTGCAATATTTGAAAAATCCTTTACAAATTTCCTGTAATAACCAGCAAGACCTAAGAAGCTGCGAATCTCCGCTACATTCCTTGGTCGTTCCCACTCCAATATAGCTTCAATCTTGGACGGATACACTGAAATACTATGTTCCGAGATAACATGACCTAGAAACTTGACCTCAGTCAACCAAAATTTGCACTTTTCCCTCTTAGCATACAATTGGTGCTCCCGCAAAGTCTGAAGCACGATCCGAAGATGCTGCTCATGCTCCTCCCAAGACTTAGAATGCACAAGAATATCATCGATGAACACGATCACGAACTGATCCAAATACGGCCTAAATATCTTGTTCATCAAATCCATGAAAGCTGCCGGAGCATTCGTCAACCCAAACGACATAACCAGAAACTCAAAATGCCCATGTCGAGTCCTTAAAGCTGTCTTGGGAATATCCTCTTCCTTAATCCTGAGCTGATGATAACCTGAACGCAGATCAATCTTTGAGAAGTACCGCGCACCTCCCAACTGATCAAACAACTCATCAATCCTAGGCAAGGGATACTTGTTCTTTATCGTGACACGATTCAGCTGCCGATAATCCACACACAACTTGAGAGTCCTGTAACGCCCCAAAATTTATTTTATGTTATTGTAATATAAATGATGAATTAGTGTGCCATAATTAATGTTTCAACATTAATTTGACTACTTGGGTGGATTTTGAAATTTTGGTGGTTTTGTTAAATTGATGAATTCGAATGAATTCGAATGATTTCTTATTGTTTTAAAGTGATGTTTTAAGTTTTAAAACACAACAATTTGTAAAATGTTAAAAATACTCCGTTTTACTTCGTTTTACAATTTGTAAAATGTTAAAAATACTCCGATCTAAATATGACAAAACAAATAAATTTCATTTGTACGATTGCCGTACGAGCTATAAAACAAGGGAGTTGCAATAGCAAATTTGAAATGAACCAAACTTCTCTCTTTCTTCTTCTTCTTCCTCTCCACGTCTCCGATGGCATGCGTTTCTCAGTCACTGCAGTTCCCTCGGATCCCTAATCTTCCTCTCTCTCTGCAATTCTAATTCTTCTTCTTCTTCTTCTTCTTCTTCTTGTCGATGTAGATTCGATTGGTTTTAGGGTTAAGATTTTGATTCCGACCGAGAACGAATCTTTCTTGGATTTGGAATTTGACATGGAAATGGCTTCCAATCCGCGAACAGTGGAAGAAATCTTCAAAGATTACAGCGCTCGAAGGGCTGGCCTTGTCCGCGCTTTAACTTATGGTAATTCAGTTAATTTTCTCTCTCTTTAGATATGCTACACAATACACGTGTATTTGTATTTGAAATTCTCTGACCTTTTTGTGCAATTTTTTCCTCTCAGATGTTGATGAATTTTACGGACTCTGCGATCCAGGTAATGTGTACTTGCAAATCAGGCTTATAGCTTTGAAGATATTTTTTTTTCCCTTGTCTAGTTCTGCTTCGTTTCGTATGTGTCTGCATATTGACAAAGCCGATTCCGGAGTTTTAAGGTTTTTCTGTACAATTTTTACTGGTAATTTCTGAGGAGAACGATAAAGCTAGCTAAAAGGTTTTAAAATGAAAGATCATGTTTCATTATAACACGAGTTTTTCGTTGAAAAAGAAAAAGTTTAATGATAACGATTTGAGTTTTTAATTCAATTCTACTCACCGGAGGGGATCAAAAAGAAAAGAGATCGTTGACTTTTAACAATTGGAATATCTGTCAGATTCACCTGTTAATAACACAAGTCAGAGTTCATTTTGATGCTTTTAGTCTTACAATTTTGGAGATGAAGTGCAGTTTTAGGATTTGATGTTCTGTTTCCCATCGCTGTTTACTTTGTGTGATATGTAATTAAATCATTCTCTGTGGGTTTAGAGAAGGAGAATTTGTGTTTGTATGGAAATCCAAATGAAAGCTGGGATGTGGCGCTGCCAGCAGAAGAAGTTCCACCAGAGCTTCCTGAGCCAGCTCTTGGAATCAACTTCGCTAGAGATGGAATGAATCGCAAGGACTGGCTCTCACTAGTAGCTGTTCATAGTGACTCTTGGCTGCTTTCTGTGGCTTTCTATTTTGGAGCACGTCTTAACCGTAATGAGAGGTAAACATGTCTTCTTTTTTCTTGCTGATTATGCAATAGATCTGTGTGGGTAATTCATTTTCAAATCTTTTGATTTTTTTTTTTTTTTCTTTTTTGTTGGTTAACTTCAATTTGGTAAATCCTCCTTCAACTTTGTCTAGTCTGATTGTTTAAATTATTTTCCAAGGCAAAGTAGAGTGATTTTGCCCTTTATGTGTCCTAATGTGAAGGACATGCAGTAATTGCTAATTCTAGAGGAATTCCTGTCCTGGGTTTGACAACAATAGCAGTTATGTGGACAAGAAATATATAGATTGTATAGTTGGGCTTGAGCTTATTTCTGCCAACATTGTGTTTCTCATGATCCAGTTTTCCCTTTTTCTTTCCGTTCAGCTTAATCCAGATTTAGTCTTTTATAGTTTTTTGAACCCTATTCTTCCTCTATGTCTAAGCATAGCTGCTGCTTTGCTTTGAGACTATGAAAGTACATTTTATTTCATTATTACTCTTCCTTAATTTTACTCTTACCAAAAAATTCATTAACTTACCAATGACTTTTGCTTTTTTTGAGGGTCCAACACATAATTAAACCTGTTAATGGACCTAGAACTAAGGTATTAGTGACAGTCTTATGAAAAGGTTTTAGTAGCACTACCATGTCTAGTCTTTTCCGTTTAACTTACTTAAACCTTTTTTATTTTAAAAAAAAAAAAAGAAAACTCTTTTTATTCTTTCTCTGGGTGGGTAGAGGACGATTTTAGTCTTAGAGAATCAATTGTTTGAAGCAGTACTGTGTCTACATATACATCAGCACCTATTCTGAGGTTTCCTTTTATGTCCCAAACATTTGCTGCTATGTATTCCTTGACCAATTAATTTTCAGATCCTGAAAATGGTGTCAGAAGAAAAGCATGAAATGCATTAATGCTACGATTTCAATTGGTTATTCAGCATACTGTTGAATGCATCAGCTATCAAAATCTATTTTGAGGATTGCATCATATGTGAGCTATACTAAGACCGAAATTTTTTCTCACCTTTTTGATGCATTCTTTCTTTTTCTGTGAGAGGACTTAATCTTGTAAATTTCGCATGCTACATTTTGCTTCACTTTATGATGTTATTCAAAAAAAGTAAATTCCTTATATTGCAGGAAGCATCTATTCAATATGATCAATGATCTTCCAATGGTCTTTGAAGTTGTGGCAGAAAAGAAGCTTGTCAAAGACCAACCCAGCATGGACAGTGGAAGCAAATCCCGAGGCAGTGCAAAGGTGAGGACATTTTTTGCAATTAATTTTAGGTTTTCACCAGGATCTAAAACTGCTTGTGACTATGGCCTCGTTTGGCTCGTCGGTTCAAACGGTTTGGTTTGAATTGCAATCTGAATTGGCTTTTTGGTATGCAGTTAAAAGTGTAAATCTGGACAGGGAATTAAGTCCTAATTTGTGTCTGGATAGGTGCAGAGAGTAGAGAGAATGGACATTGTTAAAAAATTGTTTAAGAAAAACCCTTGGGGTGTTGGTTGGAATGGTCATGGCTTTGGTTTGCTCCCACAAGGTTTGGGGTCCGAACCACATCATGGTCACCTACATGGCAAAAGTCATGGTCTGCTGCCTTCATAAGATTGTAGGGTTTGGTGGAATGTTCCAGTTTCAAACCTGGGCTCACAGTGTGAGTTCAGGGCATTCTCTCTCTCTCTCTCCTTCTCTATCTTCTTCTTCTTCTTAATTACAATGCTAGCTATTTCTAGTATTTGAACTTGGGACCTCCCTCTTCACCCCACCCCACCCTACCCTATCCTTACCAACTGGTCTAGCACCAACTGGCGTTAGGGAGATTTTTTAGATATTAATTTCTATTTATTTATTTATTTATTTTATTTTTTTATTTCAATATATTAATGAAAAAAGGTTTTAAAAGCATTGTTTGGGGGGAGGGGGGGGGGGGGTTGCTAAGCTCTAAGTTGGACTGTTCAAACTCAATTTGAATTAGGAATAAAATTCGGACTAGGCGCTTACCAAACATGGATTTGAACTTGGTTCACTGCTTGGATTGAAAATCCAATCCAAAATAGTGAATCAAACTTGGGATTTTTTTTTTTTTTTGGTCTTGAGGGGGTGCTAAACTCTAAGTTGGACAGTTCAAACTTAGTTTGAACGAGGAATAAACTCTGGACTAGACGCTTTCGAAACATGGATTTGAACTTGGTTCACTACTCGGATTGAAAATCCAATCCGAAATAGTGGGTCAAACACGGGGGTAGTTTTTCTGTATTTATTTCTCATTGTGAAGAGTTACGTGGTAATTATGGTGTGTGGAACAATATCTGCTGTTCTGGTTAATTTCTTTCTTTATTGCGCATATTTGTTATAGATGGTAGCATATTAATTAGTTTCTAAAGCCATTGACTGGTCTCATGCTTTATGCAGAGATCCAGTGATGGTCAAGTGAAAAGCACTAAGCTTGTAGTTGGGAGTTTTGAGGAGGAAGACGAACATAGTGAAACCCTTTGCGGGAGCTGTGGTGGAAACTATAACGCGGATGAATTTTGGATTGGCTGTGACATATGTGAGAAGTGGTTCCATGGAAAATGTGTGAAGATCACACCTGCCAAGGCTGAGAGCATCAAGCAATACAAATGTCCATCTTGTAGCATGAAAAGGGGCAGGCAGTAGTAGTCAACAGTCGGTGAAACCAAGGAGGAAAAACTACGTTGCTTCAGAGGCTGACAAAATAGATAGCCACCACTCTTTGAACTTTGAAATTATAGCAATTTGATGTGTTGTGATGCTTGTAGATGGTTGATGGGTTGAAGTTTCTTTCTTCCCCTTCAAATTGCTGAATATCTATACGCATATTTAAAATTCTTAATTTGATGCCAAGGATATTAATTTAGAAAAACTTATTAAAGTCTTTTCTTTCTAAGAAATAGATGGTGTACTTCAAGTAAAGGATTGCCAGTGCTTTGCACGTGCGCCCATGTTAAACTTTGTGCAGATGCGTTCTTTTACATATTGCAGTAATCTCTTGTTACTCTGTCATAATAGGGTTGTTTTGGATAAATAATTTTTCAGAGTTTGCGCCTTTTTCCTTAACTATGTTTTTGTCAAACTACGTGTTTCCATGTCTTTTGAGACAAATTTTAAAAACACCTTCAGCACTTCTCTTAAAAATTTTTATTTTTTAGAACAAAATTATCTTGAAAACACTACCGTTTAGGTGTAGCCTGAACCTGTTTTCTGTCAATTTCTTCTGTTATAAGTCAACATGCTCCGCGCTTTCGTCTTTTTCGGATCTTCAAAATAAATACAAAGCACTTGCTCTTGTCCGTCTTCCTGCCTTTATTCTTGACGTAATTTTGGCTTTTGTTTCTGTTGCCAAAATTGGAGAGTGAGAGTGCGACCTGGTCTTTGGAGGCTATAGTGTTAGAAAAATGTCTTGGAGAGTTCAATTCTCAGAAATTAGGAATATGAAGAGCTTCTAGGTTTTACTTTCTTCTTTTTTTTTTTTTTTTTTTTTGGAAGAAATAGAATATGTTTAGCCTTGGAGTTTAATTTGGTGATGTAGTCACATAACAAGACAAAAGAAGCAAAAGAAAACAATTTCACCCGTTCCAAAAATTTTACAAGGAAAAACAACACTTTCACCAGTTAACTGAAAATGGACCTCTCTCATTCGTTTCTCCTTACAACTCTATTTTATTTTTTTTTGATGGTTAAGGGTGTTCAAAAAATCTGCTAATCTGTCCAAACCACTCAATGCTAACCACACCAAACTAAACAGATAGTTTTGTTTTTTTTCTTTTTTGGGAATAGTTTGATTGGTTTTTTACATAAATATTTTAGGTGGTTTGGTTAGTAATTTGAATATCCAATCTGTCTAGAGTACCCACCTAAACTGTCTGTCAAACCGCCCACGAAACTGCCATGCCATATAATTTTTATTTTTAAAATATTTTTATATAAGACTTTTTAGTTATTTTTTTAATTTTTTCTTTGCCATTACAAGAAGTTCTATCCATATAAGAAAATTTTCAACACTATAATTATATTTCTCCTAGTCACTCATCATTAGCATCTAAAAAAACAAAATCAAATTAAAGAACCAACATACACAATTAAAATTAACGCATGGAATAGAACCCTACCCTCTCCCAATCTAGCGACCAACATCTTTCTTTTGCATCACCGCCAACCTGCTTGCCATGTCGTCATTGCCACATCGTCTCTCTTTGCTACCAACCCAACCCACCAGTGTGTCAATTAAGGAAATTAGTAGAGGAACGATTTATCGACAACAATGGAAAGCTTTAATTTAAGTTTAAAATTTATTTGTATTTTCTTATTGTATTTTTTTTTTTACTTTTTAGTTTGGTTGTTGGTGAATTTTGATTTGTATTATTAAGATTTTTTAGTGTGATTTTTAGTTTATATTAAAACTTGAAAGAGTAAATTTTTAGACATTTTATAATTTTGTTAAATATTAAAAAAAAATTAATCTTAAGAAGAAACCGCCGAAAAAGCTTATAAGTGTTGTGGTTTGGTTTGGCTTTATTAAAAAATACCAAATTGCCTAAACCGCTTAAAAATAAATTTTATTTTTGGTTTGGCCTGTGTTTTAGAGAAAAGAAATTGCCCAAACAACTCACAAACACGAGAAAATTACATGTTATGTTACATTTTTAAAAATTGTACTTATTTATGCTATATTTAGAAAAGTTTATAATACACTATTATTCATATTATATGTTAAATTGTGTCACAAATGAATATGTGTGGCATTTATAAAAATTAAATCTTAAAATTTCCCCACGAACACCCCTATCGACTTCCTTGAGTTGGAAGATAGAAAATGGTTATTAGCAGTCACCAACATGGCTACTCTGCTTATTGGTCCTGTAGATTCCTAACTAGAGAAATCCTCGAGATCGCACAAGATTAATAGTAAAATTTTGCCGCTTCAAAATGCGGACCAAAGTCAACATAGTGTGTTTTTTCAAAATTATTCTCACTGGTCACCGTCATGTAATCTACTAGATTATTATTGGAAATCTACTAGCTATTGCGCTTGTCGAGGCAAATTGCTGAAGTGATCTAAATCATTAATATCAATAATCTAGCAGAAAACTTTCATGTTGTTATCTTTAGGGAAAAGACTACATTTCCACTGGTGAATGAAAAAATAAACCCTCACTTTATTCGCATATTGTAGTCAACTCCATTGTCAACTTCCTGATGACTTGTATGACCACTAGCGACTCGTTATTAGCAGTCACCCATTGGCTTACTTTGGTTATTGGCACTGGTGGATTACCAACTATTGCTTATCGTGTTACGGTTTTGATGTTGAACGGGTTGTTATGATAGGGGCTCTAATATTATGTTACAGTTTCAATGACCTTGAAAAGTATGAAAGTTTTGGATTAAAGAAATATCAACAATCGTTGAAATTGTTTTGGTATTTTATTTTCTTTTCAAAAACAGTCGTGTACATCAAACATGACCATTCTGTCAAATTTAATAGCGTTTAAGGATTTGGACTTCAAAGTGCTCATTTAAAAAAATTACAAATGGTGCTTAAAAGTGCCTCTTATTGTATCCCATGCCGTGGCTCACTTGCCATTGCTGGCTTGATATCAACGACCTGTCGGTTAGGTTGGATTACATTGAGGGACATAATTCAAGCTCATGGAAGCTTTACCTTTTTCAGCACCCATCAGAGGATTAGATTGGAAAAGCCAATGCATAAGGGGAAAAAGAAGAAACAAAACAAAATTAAGTTCCTCCTATTTTCTGGTAAAACAAGGAAATAGTTTTTATATTATTGTTATTGCCGTCATCGTTATTATTTTGTGAATAAGAACGTCAATTTCATTCAATTAAAATAAATATTTACAAAATTGTTATTCTAATAAGTAAAACAATACATTTATATTTTTTATTTTTTTGAACAAAAAACAAAATATGCTTTATTGTTTTTATTTTTCAATTTTTTTATAACAAGTTTGGTATCTATTATTTATTATTAATTTAAATAAAGAAACAAAAAAAAAACACATTTGGTAGCAGAAATTTTATTGCATATATTTTTAAACAAAAACAACAACATCGTTGATTTGGACTCGACGCCAAGATCGGAACGACTAGATGGGATTGACATCAGGATTGGACTAATATACCAGGGCTACGATCGAACAAAAGAGTCAGGGCTAGGGCCATATCAAACCCATGGGTTGGGATCTTCATCGACATTCGACAAGTTAGGATCGTCGTCAAGGTCAATTCAGAAAGCCAAGATCACCCTCAAGGTTTGGTCAACAAAACACAATTGTTGGTTTGGTCGACAGATGAGGTGTTGGAAAAATTAGTTCGTTAACGCATAAGAATTTTAAAATTTTATTTATCCACTATGCATCCAATTCATTTTGTTAGAAACTACACATTAAATTCTGATTTATCATGTCTATTGATGATCAAATAACATGCCTGATAGTTCAAATCTTCTAAAAGACCTTAACCATTAAGGCTTTAATGCTATACTTTTCCTTCAAGCTATTACGTGAGTGGGCACAACTCAACAGACTTTCACCATAGCTTATCACCTTCCAACCACTTTAGTGTTGAGGAGCTAAGATTACTAAAGGTTAGTAATCTAAGCTCTATTCTCTCTAAGTTGCACTATGGTAGTCTAAAAATAAATAAGGAATCAAAGCCTCTATTTATAAAACTAATTGGGGGAATTAGAAATCCATCAGAACTAGGAGATATTTTATCCTCTTGCTCTAGAAGCCAAAGCTACCCACGGGGATAGACTCGATGTAGTATATGCCCATCTCCAGTAGATGGACATTCAAATCTTGGCCAAACATAGTGTAAAATTTTGTGATCACTTGCATCATCCATAATAACTTCAATTTAAATAATTTTAATTTAAATTACATATTCATTATTTAAAATAATAATCTAATTCAAACAATTTTAAATAATTATCATTTATTCAAATACAACTAAAATTTACATTAATTGTTCAAATATAAAATTTAAATAATTAATCACTTTAAATCCCAATAGCTAATTTAAATAAATATTTTCTTGAAATTAATTAAACAACTAAAGCATCCATGCCAACAGTCTAGGTGGATGGGGCATGGTGCCATACAATCCATCTAGACTTGGCATGCACACTATTAGGAAAAGTAGCATGTACCGCATATACTTCTATATTACCTATGGTAAACTGCACCTGCCGAACTTGTCAAGAAATTAATAAGCTAGCATTGTATTTGATGGACAAATATTATCAAGCTCTAATAGTAACAGATAAATTAATATCCATTTAACATTCTATTTAACTATTAACTTTGGCGTCACTCCATGATGGACCCAAAGCTGCACTCTTTATAATACCATGTATTACGAGTTTCTTATATTAGTCCTATCCATGATCTTTCGTAGTATGTGTATCCTCTTCGGCTATCTGTAATATGACGAAGAACTAGTACCATTTGCCATCCAATTATTTTGTTTAAAAGTTCCATTATTCACTTATTTGGAAAACTCTATTCGTAAGAAATACAAATGAGAAATCATTCGATTATCATATGTATCTAGATGACCAATATCTTTCTTTTTTCAAATTTATCGAATAATTTCTTTGAAAGAAAAACATTGACTTTTTGTTAGAAAGCTATGGATTCTGTATATACTGATAATGTTCTCGTCGATTATAGGTTGCATTTCTGAAATATTGCAATGGAACATTCATCCATCAAAATTCATGCCTTTGGTATATCTAAATATATAAACTACAAGCATGTAGTCATAAATCCGCTTTAAGATTAATATGAAAAATAGAAAATTGTCAAAGCAAATTAATTTAAGTGAAAAAGAATTATTATTTAATCAATTATACTTAGGTCCAATCTAGCATGTGACCAACATTAAGTTTACCACACCAACGTATCCAACATTAAGTCAACCCACTCTAACAACCTAGATAAACTACCTCTCCAAGTGGACGTAGATCCCTATAATAATCTTATCTTGTATGAAGTGCCACCACTATAAATAGATTGTGGACTATATAATTTTGATTATTAATCTTGGATCATATCTATTCGCATATAAAGCCCATATATGCCCAATTCCAAGTATGTAATAATAATAATGAATCAATTTTTTTAATGCAAAATATTAAAATGATAGTAACATAAGGACCATTATCAATATGTGAAATATTCGCATCATTTATTTATTGTTGGAATTCCAAAGTATTAAATTTTAAGTTTTATCATTTTTTCTGTTTTTTTTTTTTTCCCATCAGGTTAGGATTTGAAAGTTAATTCTATCATTAGGTCGTTTTATTTTTAAACCAAAGATTCCTAGAATCAAGGGAGAAATGTTAGCTGAGTCGGTCCTAGATTTTTAGCGCTATTTAAGTTCGGATGTAACCGCTTTATTTTAAATTTAATAAAAATGAGGACTTTTTTCCGCTTAATATTTCTGTGCCTCTGATTTCTTGGTATTAGAGTCTGCTTTCTGATTTCTTTATACACCATGACTAAGACGACCGTGATGGGGACTCAAGAGACGACCGTGATGGGGACTCAAGAGGACGCTTTTTCTAGTTCATCATTGACCACTTCTACAGCTAATAGTCTCTTTTGATATCATGCTTCTCTCAAGATAACAAATCATAAGCTGAGCTTTAGAAACTATCTATAATCGTCTCAGTTAGTTCTTATGGAGAAACCAAACGACTAGACGAAGGTGATGCTGGTCTTGCAAAATGGTAATTGGAAAATTTAATTATGGTGGCATGGCTTATAAACTTGATGGAGGATAAAAACATCCAAAATTATCTCTTCATGCATACTACCAAGGAGATATAGGATGTTGTGCATAAACATACTCGGACCTAGAGAACTTCTCACAAGTGTTTGAATTGAAGACAAAACTAAGAGAAACACGAGAAGATTATTTCACCATCCTTGACAATCAATGGCAGGAATTGGATCCATTTAAAAAGTAGATTGGAAAAAACTAGATGAAAACATTAAGTTCAAAAATCTGATTGAGAAAGAAAAAGTCTACTTCTTAACAAGCCTGAACAAAGAACTTGATGAAGTAAGCTGATTGAGAAAGAAAGAATTTATTTCTTAATAGGCCTGAACAAAGAACTTAATGAAGTTTATGGAATAATTCTTGGCGGAGGCTCCCTTTCTTGCGTACACGAAGTTTTTTTGAAAGTATGTCAAGAAGAAAGTAGGCGTCTGAGTAATGTTAGGGGGAAAAAAATTCAACAGCCTCTATCACCCCTGTGCCTCATCCAACTGAGAATTTTGCGTTGGTGTCCAGAGGTGATGAATATGTAAAAATACATATTTTATAAAGCTAAAATTATTTATTTTGTATTTTTATCTATCATTGAATCCTTTGATTACAACATTTTTGTGTTAAACAGTATTTTATGTCTTAGTATAGAAATGTGTTTAAATATGTGTTTTTAGTATGTTTTTATATTTAAATATATCTTTAGTAATATCTAGGAAGTATTTTTGTGTCTTAAATATTTTATCTATGTGAAAATAGTGAGAGCCATAAAGTTATATAAGCAATATTTGTGTTTTTGTGTATTTTAGTTGTTTTAGTTTTATTTTGTTTTTTTTAAGTATTTCTAATTATTTACATAATTTTAGTACTTTTTTTGGGTAAAGTAATCAATTTTGTGGGTTGAATTGTCAGCATATTTGTCAACAAGATCCGTCAGATCTTGTTGATCTTGTTGTAGTCCATCACAGCTGTCTATGCATTGCCACTTCACTCGTTTGTTAGATGTGCACCAACCGTGGAGCCCATCATGTCAGCTGCAATTTCGAGCTTTGTCCAATCCTCTATTTGTGCATTTAGGTTTCTTCCTATAAGCCTGTGATCCAACCCCTTAATGTCTTGATACGACGGTCCTTGCATCCCTCCCATTCTCCAGTTATCCCACACCAGTCTTTCTTGCCTTTAGCCATTATATATCATCTTTTGAGTGTGTTTAAAGGCTGAATTGCACTTGTCTTTGTACCTCTCCTTTCCATGTCACATAAGATAACTTAGAGATGAATAATTTTGAGCTAGAATCTAGTCATCCCTATTGATGCTTACCGTAATATGGCGGTGGATCAACATCACGTGCGGCTATGCAAGGTAGATAACTCTTCTCTTCTCATCTCTGCCTATTCAAAAGGGCCTGCGACAAGAGGAGGAACACTTCAAAGGCAAGAAAGAAATGAGTTAGTTAGTAGACAAGGGGTCTCCGATGCTTTAGGCAGGTGTTGCTCGGTAGAGGACGGGAACTAGCTAGGTGGGAAATAGTTTGCTTGCATGAATGCAATAAATGCACTCTATTTTTACGTTGCCACTTAAACCAGGTGTTAGGTGGACTTTTCCCACAACCCGTGTGTCATATCAAGGCGTGTCAGAAGGCAAGAGACAAGTGTCATGCCCTTCGCTGGAGGATTATTTCCCATTCGACGGCAAGTTGTCCGCCATTTGTTGGCTAAAGATGGAAAGTAGTAGCCTACTTTCGAGTACAAAAAATCTAGCCTGAGCTGGTGTCTGACCCGAGGAGGAGACCAGTTGTGGCATGGCCCGGAAGGCCTTGAAAAGCACCTCGAACAAGCGATCTGAGCTTATCAGGATCAATTATTTGCTCCCAGTGGCTCCTGCCGAGTTGGTTTGTTGACCACTCAGAGTAAGGCTTCTTGGCGGTGGCACCGAGCTCACCCTTAACAGTAGCCCCCTAGTTTACCTGATCGGTGCTTGGCTGGGTAGACTATGCCAAGTGGGTGAGGTTGGCTCAGGATGAAGCCTAAGCGGCATCCCGAGGTGGCGGGAGACGGAAGGTCATGCGGTGAAGCTTGGAGGGACATGTGTCGAAACACAACTAGGTGTTTCCCTGACAAGCGTAATCAATGCGCCTCTTCATTTCCCACGCCCGAGTTCACGCTAGAGGCGGCTATAAATAGGGCTTTACTCCTTGTCATTTTCACGTGCAATCAAGGTCACCATTCGCAACTCCTAAGTTATAGCTGCCGAGCTGCAGTTACCAACTTGAGGATTTCATTTTCCCGAGCTTCCACATCTTGATAAGGTAACTTCCCAAAAATGATGCAAAAACATGAGTGACCTTTCAGACTCCTAGAATGTAAACTTTTCTTGGTCAACAGTAGCGTCGAGACCGAAGAGTCAACCTCCGTGGAGGTGAACATAGAAGGATTGTCACCGGTTTGAGGGATAGGCCAGCTTGCCAAAATATTAAGGGTCGATGCCAGGACGATACCCAAGCAGGAGTTCCTCGACTTGTTGAATGGGGGGCGCCTGGTGAGACCATGTAGGGGCAAGGATCCCTACATCGGGGCAACCACCGCAGGCAAGTCCCAAGTAACTGCCCAAGAACGTGCCGAGATGGAGGCAGTCATCGATGTGCCAAGTACCTCCGGTCAAGACGCCGAAGTCCAAGTCCAGGTCATGGGTCAAGTGATCGTCGAGGTCTCCAATGAGGAGCCAGTAGCCAAAGAGGCAGAGCCCGAGGAGAGTGCCACCGAGGATGAAGCCGAAAGAGTCGTATTCACCCAAGTCTAGGGGGTTACTACTTATGAGGTATCTCGGCCCGGTCAGAAGTCAACAGCAGCCTATTCTAGTACGATAATAGAATCCCAGCTCGAGGATCTATGCCAAGAGTTTGACATCTTGGACGATGTTGTCCTCATCATGCCCGGAGAGAATGATTCACCCTTGACTCCGCCCAAGGGGTACATAACATTATACGTGGAGTTCTTTAGGGCCGGGCTACGCCTGCTGTTCCACCCATTCCTCTACTGGGCACTTAATGACCTGAATGTATGCCCTGCCCAGCTCAACCTGAACAGTTATAGGTTACTGATTGGGATGTCCATGCTGTGGAGGGATGCCGTGGGAAGCCTTTAAGCAAGTGTACAAAATGAAGAAACTTCCCCGATGGTCCGGCTAGTATTATGCCACCGGCTTCAAAAAGGATTTCATCTTGGCAACCCTAACCCGGACAAGCTTTGGAAGTTCACGTGGTTTTACACTTGGGGAAATTACCTAGCCTGGCTGGTGAGGCCGTCCTAGAGGACCAACGTGTCCCGATGACATTTGAGCAGGGACACGTGTGGTCTGAGAGGTCTTGGTTACTGAGCTACATTATCAGGGCAATGGAGGACCTATTTGCCAAGCCAGAGTCCACAAGGCAGTAGTCGTTCCTACATGGGAAAAAGACCTTTCCTGTTATGGCTGGTTTGGGAAATCCAGCAGAACCAATCCTCCTTCAACATTCAGCCTGTTTGGTTGGCCGGGTAGGTGACTGTGGCAAGGCTGAGCTTTGCCGACATCCTGGGGCTGAACACCTCTAGATCCAGGTGGCCGACGAGGGAGCTATCATCGTCTAGTATCGAAGACTCATCAAGTGGCTTCTTTGATGTGGGGCCACCCATAGCAGATGAGGACCTTATGGACGTGATTCGATTCCTGTACCTGTCGGGCCAGCTTCGAATTAGAGGTGAGCTGCGAGATTTTTTTTTAGCCTTGCCGAGCTCAGCTTGACATGGTACATTTTCTTGGTTCTTGATGTAGATATGTCTTCCCGGTCAACCACCCAAGAAGAAAGGCGAGCTCTGTGGAGCGCTTTCGCCTTTCCAAGGGGAAGGCAGTGGTGGGGTCCAAATGGAAGAGGACTTCGAGACCAGAGTAGCCACCAAGGCCCGAGCAACAACCACGGACCAAGCAACCACCCTAAGTAGTCCAAGTCATTCTTGTTAGACATGTATGCCCTAAGGAGTAAAAATGTAATACGTTTTTGGAGACATTTTTATCAATAAAGAATTTATTCATTTATATATACCAAATCTTGTCCTCTTTACGTTCATATTTATTGAATGTATGATAAGCAAACAGTAGTCTGAGACTGTCAGTCTAAGCCTTAAGAATTGGGCATATGATGGACTGATTATGCGGAAGACATGATTCTTAAGATGACGGTCTAAAGCATATGATCTGCAATCGAGGGAATAAAGTTGGGCACTTTATTCATGTAAAGATTGTTATGTTATCTATATCACTTTTGGGAGATGGTTTGTCTTGACCATCAGAGTTGGACTCCGTAAATAGAAACATTGGCACGTTGTCATAGGTGACGATGTGTTAGATCGGGACATAAAGTGAATTGATTTGGATTAATAATTCTGTCTCGGCAAATCGATTCACTTTAGACAGTCATTTGTATTGTATCTTAATCCTAAGATGAATAATGGGCCCGTTGTCGCGACTTGTGTCTTTTGATGTGCCAAAGGGTGACACCCACATCTCAATTGTGGTATGCATACCGGTACATTGGAGGCATGACTCTTGATAGCGTAGACTTGTTATTCATAAATATGGAATCCATAGCTCCTCTTTAGGAGTAATGATATCCTCTTATATGCATTGTCCTGTAATTGAAAAACTGGAGCGCTCAACCATTTGGATACATAGGTGTAACCGAATGGTATACTATCTTTGGATGGTAAGTTTTCTAATGGTGAGACAATAGAACGTAAGAAAAAAATAATCAGGAAGGTAAGACAGAACTTGTCCTTAAGCCGATTATGGATGATCATATGGGGATGCGATACACTATGATATGTCATGGAGACTTAGCTACACGAGCTTCATAATTCTATAAAGTTCCAGAGTGTAGCTCCAAGCTTTTAGTGGAGTAGCGTTGGAGTTGATAATTGTGAAATGTATATCTAGGATATTGGGTTTCATAATTATCATGAGCTTGAACTTTATAGGTCCATTTTGGTCCCCTTTGCTAGCTCATAAAGTCCTGTAACGACACAACGTGCTTTTACAATAATTGGTGACTTATGTCAGATTTATCAGATTGGTTTAAAATTTGTAAGAATCAAATAATTCATGTCTGTTTATCGGTTGAATTAATTTTGTAAGAAATTAGTTCAAGATAAACTTGTTGAATTATTGCGATCAGATAATTCTTGTCTGTTTATCGGTTGTTTTAATTTTGGACAAATTAGAATAAGATAAACTTGTAGAATTATTGTGAATTGATTTATTTTCTTAGAGATTATCTTGATAAAGTTTTTTTTGATCAGATAACTTCTCTATTGGGTTATTTGAGTCAAAATTGAGACTTTATTCTTTAGAATCTTGGGTGGAAAATAAAAGATTTGCGGAGATTTTTCCTCGGGAGTTCGGCCTGTCGAATGACGTGTTCAGCCTGCCGATCAGCGAGAGATAAGATTACGCGTTTTCACACAGATCTTATCAGATATTGATCCGAACTTGATTCTGTTTTGAGTTTTTGAGACCTAATCTGATACGAACTGACCCCAGGACCAATAGCTATATAAAGGGAGTGAGTCTCATGATTTACTATGATCAATAGAGATCAATTTGAGAGATTAAGAGTGATACTCTTCTAGTGAGCATCTGAAAACTCCCTGAGAGCTTTTGTTCACAAATCACGAACACTAGCTTTGGGTTCTCTCTATTGGTTGGAAGGAGAGTCACCGGTGGAAGAGCTGTACGTGTGAGCCCACACTCACTCCGGTTGTAGATAGAGAATAGCAAAGAAGATCAGTTGATTGAGGCTCTTCTGGAACATTACTTCTCTACACAGGTTGCGGGGGTTCTTCGGCACACTAAGGTTAGCAAGATCTGTCTAATTTATACATATAACATGTCAAACTTGTGTTTTGGAAATTACTCTGATGAATTTTTTTTTTTAAATTTTGCTGCGCACTTTGTTTCCAACAATTGGTATCAGAGCTGAGATTTTTACATAAATTTGCAAGTTTGTGATCATGTTATATGCATAAATTTTGTGATCTTAATCTCTCCTATGCTTGAGTTGAATTTTATAGAGAGATAGCACTCTAGGTTTCTATATAATATATATGTTGTCATGGATTATGTGGTGAATATTTATTAATTAATTATGGTTGCTTAAATCATTATTTAATTATTTATTAATTAATTAATACCGGTTATGGTTCCTTAGAGGTTAGAATGTGTGTCTAGGTTTTTCTCTCTTATGCTTGAATTGAATTTTATAGAGAGATGGCACTCTAGGTTTCTATATAATATATATGTTGTCATGGATTATGTGGTGAATGTTTATTAATTAATTATGGTTGATTAAATCGTTGTTTAATTATTTATTAATTAATTAATACCGGTTATGGTTCCTTAGAGGTTAGAATGTGTGTCTAGGTTTTCATGTAATTAGATGACGGACTATCATCTCCGTCTAGGAATTGTTATTTAATTTTTAATTTGTAAGAATTTTGTAATTAAATAATTATTCGGAGAAGACGGAACGAGAAGTTGGATCTTAAAGATTGATGATGGCGCCTCCAGGTATTTCCTGAGTCTCTAATTTTATGTTTTTGAATTGTTGAAAATAAAATTGATGAATTGCATTAAAATTGTATTTTCTGGAAAGAGGGTTTTTTGCTCGGTCGGCATGCCGGACCTCACAGTTCAGCAGGCCGAAGGTCACAGATCGGCAGGCTAGACGTGTGGTCTGGCAGGCCGACAGTGGGGCAGAAATTTGGGTGCTCTGTCGGAAGGCCAAACTTTCAGTTCGGTAGGCCGAACCTTCATGATCGGCAGGCCGATCACCTAGACCGGCTTGCCTACCGAGAGCTACCAAGTGTCCAAAAAAGGCACAATTTTTCCGGTGCAGTTTTAATTTTATTTTTGAGACAATTCTGAGAAACATTAAATTTGGATATGATCAGAAATATGAAGTATTCGATTCATACGGGATTGAAGACTTGAAGATGGATATTACATGAAGAAGGATACAGCTTGAGGATTGAAGGATGAAGAATTGATAAATGTCTCGATTATTCTCTTGTAATCTTAGTTTTCTATTCTCTAGGGTGGAACCATAATATTACGGTTATTATTATTTTGCTTGTAGCTTTGCTTGATTGCTTTGCTTGTCTGCATTATAATATGATTTACCATGTATATTGATAACATGTCAAATAGAATAGGGAGTGCCGCTCATATTAAAATTATTCATGCATGATTTTAAAATAAAACCTTGACTTCAAAAGATTGAGTGGGAGAAGGTTTTCGAAGAGAGGACCTAAGGCCTTCATCATTGGTCCATAGGAAGAACATGGTGGTCCTGACCCCTAGGAAGGGATTTCTATCATGTACCAGATTGGATATCTGAAAGGATAAGGTATTTAAGTATGATTTATGGTTGCACACCCCTAGGTGGTGATTATAAATCATGGATAAAATATTGAAACAGTGGTTATACACTCACGCTAATTTTATTATTAACCTCCCCTAGGAGCTCTGTTAATAAAATTAATGGCCAAAGAAACGATTATTAGTATATGCTGGATCATACGGGTCCTGGATGGCATATATTAATCAGGAGGGGATCCGTGTTCCTGATTGAATTTGGCATGACTCCCCTAGGAGCTTGTTGAATTATGAGTTGGAAATTATCGTTGTAAGGTTGTGATATTTTCAAGGTTTTGACACATAAACACATTTGTATGATTTTACATGATTGTTTTATCTTACTAAATAATTATTTATGTTTGCTTATGTTTGGTATATGATTCTTTATTGTAGATTGAAAATGTCTAAAAATGCTTTATCATCGATACTTGACAAAAACCAATTAACCGGTGAGAACTATAACGATTGGAAACGGAACCTGGACATCGTCCTTTCCATTGAGAAACTGAAATATGTTTTGACAACTCCTTGTCCTCCCGAGCCTACGGGAGACTCAAGTAATGAGCAATTTCAAGCGTACGATCGCTGGAAAGATGCTAACGATCAGGCCCGCTGCTATGTTATGGCTAGCATGAACAATGTGCTTCAGGCTCAACATCAGGATTATGAGACTGCGAAGCAGATCTTGGATAATCTTGAGGACATGTTTGAAGGCCAAGACATAACAAAGCGGCAAGGGGCGATTCGAAAACTCTTAAACTATTGATAGAGGCCGGGGACATCTGTAAAGGAGCACATGATGTTGGTCATGGGTAACCTCGCTGAGGCTCAAACCAATGGAGCCGACATCGATGCTGAAACTCAGATGACTATGGTCTTTGAGACTCTGTCTAAGGAATTTATTCCGTTTAGAGCTACTTTTAATTTAAGCAATAGGCGGGATATGACCTTGACAGAACTAATGAAATAGTTACAGGAGTTTGAACTGCTGATCAGGGAGTCTCCTGCTGGTGGTGAGGCCAACATGGTAGCTGCTTCTAGTTCCAATCCTAACTCTGGGAATAGAAAGAAGCAACGGGCCAAGAATGGGAAGTCTTCTATAATTGCTACTACTAAGAGCAAGAAGAAGAAGAAGAAGAACCCAAAGAAGCTTAAGTGCTTCTTCTGTGGTAAGGTCGGGCATATAAAGAAGCATTGCAAGGACTTCCTTTCCAAGGGAGGTAGGTGTGATCTTCTATATTTAGATTGTTTGGTTGATGAATCTAGTGACATGTGGGTCATAGATTCTGGTGAAACTAATCATGTTTGTGTTTCTCTGTAGGGATTCAAAGAAACGAGAAGTCTACTACGTGAAGACTTAAAGCTTCAGATGGGCGATGGATCCTTGGTCTCAGCGGAAGCAGTAGGAGATGTCCATCTTTACTTTGATAATTATAGGAATTTAATTTTGCGAGATTGTTTTTAGGTTCCTAAATTTAAAAGGAATTTAATTTCTGTATCTTCTTTATTTAAAGACTCCTACGTGGTATCGTTTAATGAAAAAGTGGTGATTCGTAAAAACAAATCTTTTATCTATTCTGGATGGATGCAAAATAATCTATATTTTATCAAACCTAAGATGGACTTATTGCTTAATGCTGAGATAAATGATAATGACTCAAAAAGACTTAAAACTTCTCACTCTAATAAGACTTATCTTTGGCATTTGCGCCTTGGCCATATTAACCTAAATAGGATTCAAAGGTTGGTAAGGGATGGACCTTTAAGTCACTTAAAGGTGGAATCTATACCTCAATGTGAGTCTTGTTTGGAGGGTAAAATGACCAAATGACCATACGGGTCTAAGGGCAATAGGGCCGAAGGGGTTTTAGAACTTGTGCATAGTGATGTTTGCAGGCCGATGAACATCCGGGCACGAGGAGGGTATGAATACTTCGTCACTTTTATTGACTATTACTCAAGATATGGGTATGTGTACCTGATGCACCACAAAAGCAAAACTTATGATATGTTCAGGGAGTTTCAGGCTGAAGTGGAAAAGCAATTGGGTAGACCCATGAATGCACTTTGATCTGTTCGAGGTGGGGAATACCTTTCTGATGAGTTCTTGGGACACTTGTTAGAGAATGGGATTTTATCCCATTTGACTGCGCCGGGCACTCCGCAGCAGAATGGCGTAGCGGAGGGAAGGAATATGACTTTGTTGGACATGATTAGGTCCATGATGATTTATTCATCATTACCTTTATCCTTTTGGGGATATGCACTACAAACCGCATGTTATCTTTTGAACAATGTGCCTTCAAAATCGGTCCCTAGAACTCCTCACGAGTTGTGGACAAGACGGAAGACATCCTTAAACCATATTCGCATATGGGGATGTCCGGCTCATGTCCTGTTTAAGGATCCAAAAAAGTTGGATGCACGTTTGAAAGTTTGCGTGTTTATAGGATATCCAAAAGGGACTAAAGGGGGTTATTTTTATAACCCAAAGGAAAATAAAGACGTGGTTTCAACTAATGCAACTTTCCTTGGGGAGAGTTACATGAACGACTTTAAACCTCAAAGCAAAGTGGTGCTTGAGGAGTTAAAGGGTGATCCGTTCACTCCGTAGGTTCCGAACGAAACCATTCCGATCGGTGTAGAAAAACCAAAAAACCTGAACAACAACCTCAGGGGCTTCAGCGTAGTGGGTGGATCGGGCGTCAACCTGAGAGGTAAATGTTCAATGGGGAGGTCTTCCTGGCTGAACCGGATGAACATGACAAGGATCCTTATACTTACACAAAAGCCATGGAGGATGTTGATTCAAGACTCTGGACAGAGGCCATGAACTTAGAGATGAAGTCTATGGAGACTAATCAGGTCTGGGAGCTTGTGCATCTTCCCGAAGGGGTAAAACCCATAGGGTGTAAGTGGATCTACAAGAGGAAAAGAGGAGTGGATGGAAAGGTCAAAACCTTTAAGGCTAGATTGGTAGCTAAGGGTTATACGCAAAAGGAAGGAATCGATTATGAGGAAACCTTCTCGCCTGTAGCCATGCTTAAGTCCATCCGGATTCTCTTGTCCATAGCTGCCGCTCTCGACTACAAGATTTGACAGATGGATGTCAAGATGGCTTTTCTGAATGGCTATCTTGATGAGTCCATTTATATGGAACAACCAGACGGGTTCAAGGTCGCGGGTCAAGAGGGTAAGGTTTGTAAGCTGCTAGTCTATTTATGGACTTAAGCAGGCTTCTCGTTCTTGGAACATAAGATTTGATCAAGTGATCAAGACTTATGGGTTCTCACAAAATGTGGATGAACCATGTGTTTACAAACACATTAAGGATGGGAAGGTGGTTTTTCTACTGCTCTATGTAGATGACATTCTGCTAATTGGCAATGACGTTAGGGCGTTGTCATCAGTCAAATTATGGCTGGCCAAGCAGTTTGACATGAAGAACTTAGGTGAGGCTAATTTTGTTCTCGGTATCTAGATCTTTCGGGATAGAAAGAACAAAATGGTAGCTTTGTCTCAGGCCGGCTACATAGATAAAATTCTCAGGAGGTTTGTAATGGAGGATTCCAAGAAAGGTGGGCAACCATCTAGGTCTGGAATTACTCTTTCTAAGAAAGACTCTTCAAAGTCTTATGAAGAAAGAGAATACATGAAGAAGGTGCCTTATGCTTCGGCAGTGGGTAGTCTCATGTATGCCATGCTTTGCACACGACAGGATATTAGCTATGCGGTCGGGATTGTAAGTCGATTTTAGGCGGATCCAGGACCGAACCATTGGGTTACAGTAAAGCATATTTTCAAGTACCTGAGAAGGATACGAGGGTATATGCTTGTGTATTCGGGTGAGGATTTAACTCCTCTAGGATACACTGATTCAGATTTTCAATCCTGTCTGGATTCTAGGAAATCAACTTCGGGGTTTGTGTTTACTCTGGGTGGCAGTGCCATAAGTTGGAGAAGTGCTAAGCAAGATTGCACTTCAGATTCAACGATGGAGGCCAAGTATGTGGCAACTAGTGATGCTTCAAAAGAAACAGTGTGGCTCCGCAAGTTCCTTGGGGATCTTGAGGTAGTTCTTGGTATGGATAAAACGGTATCACTATACTGTGATAACAGTGCAGCGGTAGCTAATGCTAAGGAACCAAGATTTCACAAGAAGAGTAAGCATATTGATCGGAAGTATCATGTGATAAAGGACTTCGTTGAGGGCGGGCATGTCACGGTGTGCAAAATTGCGTCAGAGGACAATTTAGCTGATCCATTTACGAAGACACTTACTGGGAGAGTCTTTGAGAGGCATATGGAAGCTATGGGGATGCGAAATTTGCTGTATTTTCTCACTTAGTGCAAGTGGGAGATTGTTAGACATGTATGCCGTAAGATGCAAAAAGGTAATACGTTTTTGGAGACATTTTTATCAATAAAGAATTTATTCATTTATATATACCAAATCTAGTCCTCTTTACGTTCATATTTGTTGAATGTATGATAAGCAAACAGCAGTCTGAGGCTGTCAGTCTAAGCCTTAAGAATTGGGCATATGATGGACTGATTATGCGGAAGACACGATTCTTAAGGTGACGGTCTAAAACATATGATCCGCAATTGAGGGAATAAAGTTGGGCACTTTATTCATGTAAAGATTGTTATGTTGTCTATATCCCTTTTGGGAGATGGTTTGTCTTGACCACCAGAGTTGGACTCCGTGAATAGAAACATTGGCACGTTGTCATAGGTGACGGTGTGTTAGATCGGGACATAAAGTGAATTGATTTGGATTAATAATTCTGTCTCGGCAAATCGATTCACTTTAGACAGTCATTTGTATTGTATCTTAATCCTGAGATGAATAATAGGCCCGTTGTCTCGACTTGTGTCTTTTGATGTGCCAAAGGATGACACCCACATCTCAATTGTGGTATGCATACCGGTACATTGGAGGCATGACTCTTGATAGCGTAGACTTGTTATTCATAAATATGGAATCCATAGCTCCACTTTAGGAGTATTGATATCCTCTTATATGCGTTGTCCTGTAATTGGAAAACTGGAGCGCTCAACCATTTGGATACATAGGTGTAACCGAATGGTATACTATCTTTGGATGGTAAGTTTTCTAATGGTGAGACAATGGAACGTAAGATAAAAATAATCGGGAAGTTAAGATAGAACTTGTCCTTAAGCTGATTATGGATGATCATATAGGGATGCGATACACTATGATATGTCATGGAAACTTAGCTACACGAGCTTCGTAATTCTATAAAGTTCGAGAGTGCAGCTCCAAGCTTTTAGTGGAGTAGCGTTGGAGTTGATAATTGTGAAATGTATATCTGGGATATTGGGCTTCATAATTATCATGAGCTTGAACTTTATAGGTCTATTTTGCTCCCCTTTACTAGCTCACAAAGTCCTATAACGACACAGCATGCTTTTTCAATAATTGGTGACTTATGTCGGATTTATCAGATTGGTTTAAAATTTGTAAGAATCAAATAATTCACGTCTGTTTATCGGTTAAATTAATTTTGTAAGAAATTAGTTCAAGATAAACTTGTTGAATTATTGCAATCAGATAATTCTTGTCTGTTTATCGGTTGTTTTAATTTTGGACAAATTAGAACAAGATAAACTTGTAGAATTATTGTGAATTGATTTATTTTCATAGAGATTATCTTGATAAAGTTTGTTATAATCAGATAACTTCTCTATTGGGTTATTTGAATCAAAACTGAGACTTTATCCTTTAGAATCTTGGGTGAAAAATAAAAGATTCGCGGAGATTTTTTCTCAGGAGTTCGACCTGCCGAATGACGTGTTCGACTTGCCGATGGGGCCTGTTCATTCTGCCGATCAGCGAGAGATAAGATTACGCATTTTCACACAGATCTTATCAGATATTGATCAGAACTTGATTCTGTTTTGAGTTTTGAGACCTAATCTGATGCGGACTGACCCCATGACCAATAGCTATATAAAGGGAGTGAGTCTCATGGTCTACTAAGATCAATAGAGATCAATTTGAGAGATTAAGAGTGATACCCTTCTAGTAAGCATCTGAAAACTCCCTGAGAGCTTTTGTTCACAAATCACGAACACTAACTTTGTTGGAAACAAAGTATGCAGTGGAATTTTTAAAAATTTTCCATCAGAGTAATTTCCAAAACACAAGTTTGACATGTTATATGTATAAATTAGACAAATCTTACTAACCTCAGTGTGCCGAAGAACCTCCGCAATCCGTGTAGAGAAGTAACGTTCCAGAAGAGCCTCAACCAACTGGTCTTCTTTGCTATTCTCTATCCACAACCGGAGTGAGTGTGGGCTCACACGTGCAACTCTTCCACCGGTGACTCTCCTTCCAACCAATAGAGAGAACCCAAAGCTAGTGTTCGTGATTTGTGAACAAAAGCTCTCAGGGAGTTTTCAGATGCTCACTAGAAGAGTATCACTCTTAATCTCTCAAATTGATCTGAGTAAATCATGAGACTTACTCCCTTTTTATACCTATTGGTCCTGGGGTCAGTCCATATCAGATTAAGTCTCAAAAACTCGAAACAGAATCAAGTTCGGATCAATATCTGATAAGATATGTGTGGAAACGTGTAATCTTATCTCCGTTGATCGACAGGCCAAACATTCTGATCGGCATGCCGAACACGTCATTCGGCAGGCCGATCTCCCGAGAAAAAATCTCCGCAAATCTTTTATTTTCCACTCGAGATTCTAAAGGATAAAGTCTCAGTTTTGATTCAAATAACCCAATAGAGAAGTTGTCTAATCAAAACAAACTTTATCAAGTTAATCTCTAAGAAAATAAATCAATTCACAATAATTCTACAAGTTTATCTTGATCTAATTTATCCAAAATTAAATCAACCGATAAACAAACAAGAATTATCTGATCGCAATAATTCAACAAGTTTATCTTGAACTAATTTCTTACAAAATTAATTCAACCGATAAACAGACATGAATTATTTGATTCTTACAAATTTTAAACCAATCTGATAAATTCGACATAAGTCACCAATTATTGGAAAAGCACGCCGCGTCGTTACAGGACTTTGTGAGCTAGCAAAGGGGACCAAAATGGACCTATAAAGTTCAAGCTCATGATAATTATGAAACCCAATATCCCAGATATACATTTCAGAATTATCAACTCCAACGCTACTCCACTAAAAGCTTGGAGCTGCACTCTCAAACTTTATAGAATTACGAAGCTCGTGTAGCTAAGTCTCCATGACATATCATAGTGTATCGTATCCCCATATGATAATCCATAATCGGCTTAAGGACAAGTTCTATCTTACCTTCCCAATTATTTTATCTTACGTTCCATTGTCTCACTATTAGAAAACTTACCATCCAAAGATAGTATACCATTCGGTTACACCTATGTATCCAAATGGTTGAGCGCTCTAGTTTTCCAATTATAGGACAACGCAAATAAGAGGATATCATTACTCCTAAAGAGGAGCTATGGATTCCATATCTATGAATAACAAGTCTACGTTATCAAGAGTCATGCCTCCAATGTACCGGCATGCATACCACTATAGAGATGTGGGAGTCACTCATTGGTACATCAAAAGACACAAGTTGAGACAACGGGCCCACTATTCATCTCAGGATTAAGATACAATACAAATGACTGTCCAAAGTGAATCGATTTTCCAAGATAGAATTATTAATCCAAATCAATTCACTTTATGTCCCGATCCAACACATCGTCACCTATGACAACGTGCCAATGTTTCTATTCACAGAGTCCAACTCTGATGGCCAAGACAAACCATCTCCCAAAAGGGATATAGACAACATAACAATCTTTACATGAATAAAGCGCCCAACTTTATTCCCTTGATTGCGGATCATACGTTTTAGACCGTCACCTTAAGAATCGTGTCTACCGCATAATCACCCCATCATATGCCCAATTCTTAAGGTTTAGACTGACAGTCTCAGACTACTGTTTGCTTATCATACATTCAACAAATATGAACGTAAAGAGGACAAGATTTGGTATATATAAATGAATAAATTCTTTATTGATAAAAATGTCTCCAAAAACGTATTACATTTTTTACTCCTTAGGGCATACATGTCTAACAAGCTTTGGGTTCTCTCTATTGGTTGGAAGGAGAGTCACCGGTGGAAGAGCTGTACGTGTGAGCCCACACTCACTCCGATTGTGGAGAGAGAATAGCAAAGAAGACCAGTTGGTTGAGGCTCTTTTGGAACGTTACTTCTCTACATAGGTTACGGAGGTTCTTTGGCTCACTAAGGTTAGTAAGATCTATCTAATTTATACATATAACATGTCAAACTTGTGTTTTGGAAATTACTCTGATGAAATTTTTTTTAAAATTTTGCTGCGCACTTTGTTTCCAACAATTCCCCCATCTCGTCGACAAGAATGAGGGCTTCATCAAGCCAGGCCCAACCTCCCGCCGTTACCACCATCGTGGCACCTCCCTTGGGAGATCCTCTAAGGAGACGATCAAATTACTGCCGCCATATCGTCGACCATCTCGGGGAAGCTGTTCTCGAGGTGTCGTTCTTGGGGAACCTCTGAGGAGAGGACTTCGAAGGCTTGTCGAGTGTTGCCTTCAACTCTGCTGCCAAGGTGAGTTTAAATATTGTACCAAGCTCCATTTGACTTGTCACATTTTTCACGTTATGACCTCCATCTTCTCAGGCGTGCACTTTCTTTGTCTTGGCTTATATGGTCAGGTAGAAGGAGCTTAACCTGGAGAAGGAGAGGCACAAGAAGACCGTCCTCGAAAAGGACGAGGTCAAGGAGGAACTTAGTGCCAAGAACATCGAGCTAGATCAAATCAAGAAGGCTCTTTCTCAAGCCGAGGATGAGGCTAGAAAGGCAAAGGAAGAGGCTGAGCAGGCCAAGGCGGTGGCAGAGGTGGCTAGGAAGATAGCCAAAGGAGCAAAGAATGAGGCCGACTAGTCCTACGATGAGGTCATCCATCTTAAGGAATAGCTGCAGGCCTCCCAGGCCGAGCACCAGCGATTCCTGAGGGAAGAGCTGCCCAACTGTCTCTCCCAGGCTGTGGAGGAGTTCAAGGCATCCTCAAAGTATGCCGACTACTACTACTTAGAAATGACCGGCCTTCGAGATTACATTATTAAGAAGCATCCCGAGGTAGTGGACTTTGACTGGACTCTCATTGTCGAGCCAAAGCAGGGCAAGGCGCAGCAGCACAAGCCAAAGGAAGTCCTCGAAGTTGATAGCAAAAACAGGGGGGACAACCAGGGCAGCAACGGTGGTGACGATAATGCCGGAGACGGGGCCTACACTTAATTCTCTATTTTCCTCCTTTTTCTTTATCTGGGCTCGGGAGGTGTCTGATCATTTGTATCTCCCCACCACGTTTTCAATGAAATTTTATTTTCCCCAAAGTTTATCGCTTCTTGGAATTTTCCTTTTAGTTTGGATCTTAAAATTTTTCTTTTCCAAGTGCGATTGTTCTTGGGTGAAAATTTTCTATATTTGAAAGCATGTGGGGCTCCTCGGGAATAAAGTTTGAATCTGATTTCTCCAAGTTAGATGCTTCTCAGGAGAGGAATTGAGTTAGGAATTCTTTCAAGTTCAATGTTTTTTGGGGAAAAACATTCTTGAATCAAATCCAACCTCGCATTTTCCCAATTCTGTTCTCGCTGAGTTTAGCATCCAAGTGACGAAAAGTCCTTTTGAGGTTAAATGTTCTTCAAAAAAGAACTTCCTCGGAAAAAGCCGATAAGCATTTGTCGAGTTTAGCCGCACAAGAAATATCCATTTCTCGGTTGGGTAGAGCACAATAGCATGTGGTATCTTGTACCCTGTTGCCCTCAGTACCTAGTCAGGCATGGTCTTGTTAGGGTGACTTTGTCCAAGTAGTCCGTGCGGTGACGGACTAATGGTTGGTTTTATGCTGACTAGCCCCTCAGTCCAGTTGTTCGGGGTGACTCTCCCTCTTTGGGGTTAGTGTCTGGTCCTCCAGACTGGAGTTATGGCATCCCTTTTTAGGGTTATGTCTTCCTTAACATGCATTGCTTAATGGAACAATGTAGGAGTTAAAATTTTCATTAATGTTTGTATATTTACATCCTAGCCCTGTTTGGCAGGCCTAGTTACAAAAGAACATAGCCAAAGGTCAAAAAATTTTTTTGGCTTTAGTTAGCAAAAGAATTTTTCAAAAGCTCGACGTTCTGAGGATGACCGAGCAGGTTGCCCTCCATATCCGATAGCCTGTAGGTGCCTGGTCGGATGATTTCGATGACCTTATACAATTTGTCCCACTTTGGACCGAAGGACCCTAATCCAGACTGCTAAATAGTGACCTTCTTTAGCACTAAATCTACAACTTTGAAGCTCCTTGGTTGGACCCATTTGTTATAGTACCAAGCAATGACTTGGTTCCGAGCTACATTATAGATTGCAACATGGTTCCTTTTTTCCTCAAACAAATCAAGTTTGGACATCATGGCCTCGGCATTTTGAATTTCTTCATGTTGCTCGACCTTAAAGCTTGGCA
The DNA here is from genome assembly GCA_025403435.1 of Artocarpus heterophyllus. Lineage (NCBI taxonomy): Eukaryota > Viridiplantae > Streptophyta > Magnoliopsida > Rosales > Moraceae > Artocarpus > Artocarpus heterophyllus. The sequence goes on along the minus strand of CM046345.1, from coordinate 28,707,179 downwards.
GCCTAACTTCTAGCGGGATGACAGCCTCAGCCCCGTGTAGGAGGGAGAATGGGGTCTCCCCAATGGTAGTTCGGGTTGTTGTTCAATAAGCCTAGAGAATCTTTGGGAGCTTGTTGATCCATGCCCCTTTGAGGCCCTCAAGTTTCTTCTTCAGGTTGCCCTTGATCATTTTATTGAAAGCTTTAACTTACCCGTTGCTCTACTGGTAGCTTAGAGAGGGGAAAACCTTCTTAATGCCGAGCTGCTCACACATGCCAAGGAGACTTGAGGATTTGAACTGCTTTGCGTTGTTGGTCACAATGGTATGCGGGATCCTGAAGTAGCAAATGATGTTTCTACATACAAAGTTTGTGCACTTAGCCTCGATCACGTTGGTGCATGGCTCTACTCTCACCCATTTGGTGAGGTAATCATGGCCACAATGCAGTACTTAAACTGAGATCGGGCTCATGGAAGGGGTCCGATAAGGTTGATGGCCCACTTGGTGAAAGGCCACACTGATGTTACCGAGGTGAGTGGTTCGGCATGATGTCCGGGCACCCATGTAAACTGCTAACATTTAAGACATTTTCACGTGAAGTCTTTACAGTCCTGCTCCATGGTCGGCCGATAATATCCTTGCCGTAGACATTTCTAGGCCAGTGATCGCCGCCCAAGGTGCTTACCACATAGCCCCTCGTGGATTTTCTTCATTACATATTGAGCCTTTTCAGGCCCTATGTACTTCAAACATGGTGTGGTGTAGCCTCGTCGATATAGCTTACCATCGAACATCGAATATCGGGCTAAGCTGCTGCGGATATGGCATGCCCCTTCTCAATCGTCGGGCAATTCGGCTGTGGTCAGATATCGGATGATCGGGTCCATCTAGGTGGTTTCTTGCTCTTCGACTACACTTGCCACTTCCTTGTTGATACTTGGCTCGACTAATCTTTCAATAGGGACCGACGTCAGCTCGCTGTCGTCCAAGCCTGAGGCCAGCCAAGCAAGTGCATCGGCTTTAGAATTTTTTTATCCGGGGATCTGTTTGAATGAGTAAAATTTAAACTACCTTAGCAATGTCCTAACCTCTTATAAATATGCAGTCATAGATTCTATTTGGGCCTGGAATACCTAGTAACCCATTAGACGACGAGGATGGAGTCACTATAGATGATTATACGGTCTACCCTAAGATCTCTATTGATTTTGAGTCCAGCCAGGAGTGCTTCATACTTTGCTTCATTGTTAGAGGCCTTAAAATCGAACCAAAGTGCATAAATTGTCTTATATCCATTTGGGCTTGTTAAGACTAGTTCGGCACCCGAACCTTCAATGTAGGAGGATCCATCCACAAAGAGTTTCCATTCTGGTTCTAGCGCGGGGCCATGATCACCTCCACTACAGCTAGGGGCGTTTTGGGTCTTCAACGGGTGCTTTCTCGACTAGTGGTGTGCCTTGCTCGACATTAGTGAACTCGACAATGAAATCTGTAAGTGCTTGGGCTTTGATAACCATCCTTTGAAATGTCTTGACCTCTTATAAACATGCGGTCATGGATTCTATCCAGGCCTGGAACACCCTAGTGACCTATGGGACGATGAGCATGAAGTCACTAATGATGATTATACAGTCTACCCTGAGATCTCTGGTTATTATGAGTTTGCCCAGGAGTGCTTCGTACTCCACCTCATTGTTAGAGGCCTTAAAATTGAACCGAAGTGCGTAGATTGTCTTATATCCGTCCTGGCTGGTTAGGACTAGCTCGGCACCCAAACCCTCAATGCAGGAGGATCCATCCATAAAGAGTTTCCATTCTGGTTCCAGCGCGGGGGCATGATCACTTCCAGTATAGCTAGGGGCATCTAGGTCTTTGACAAGTGCTTTTTTGGCTAGTGTTGTGCCTTGCTCGGCATCAGTGAACTCGGCAATGAAATCTGCAGGGGCTTGGGCTTTGATAGCCGTCCTTGGGACAAAATGAATGTCATACTGGCTGAGTTCGACCAACCATTTGGCCATCCTTCTTGATATCTCCGGACTCTGGAGAACTTACTAGAGAGGGAACTTCGTTGAGACTTGGATAGTGTGGCCCTGAAAATACGGCCATAGTTTCCGAGCGAAGTGATGAGGGCAAATGCAAGTTTTTCGAGTGGGGGGTACCTTTCCTCGGCACCTTGGAACATGTGGCTTGTGTAATAGACAGGCTTCTGAACTTCGTCTTCTTCTCAGACGAGGACAGAGCTGACAGCCTTTTTGGACATGGCGAGGTTGGCGTACAAAATTTCTCTCAGTAAAGGTTTGGATAGGAGTGGGGGCATGGCTAAATGTAACGCCCCCTTATGGACATCACAATAATTGTTCCTTTCATCCTTGTTATCATTATTTATAAGATAAACCATTTAAATTTAAACACAATTTGATAAACATATCCTAAGATCCATGCATATATTTTTTTTAATATTCCAAATATTTCAAATTCTTTTTTTTTGTTTATCAATGCCAAATTAACAAAACCATAATTCAAATAAAATTTCAAAATAAACTTTAAAATCTGTTTAAACAGTTTGGTAGACCGAACTTCCGCAAAATCAAAATAAATGTAAAACAAGTCTTTTTACTTAATAGTGCAAAAATTTAAGCATTCAAAGATATAAAAACATGGTTCAAAAAAAAAAATATTCTTTCTTGGCGTTCTTCCATTTCCAATCCATTGTTCATAGCTCACACACCCGTCTTCACCCTCCACCTATTCCATGGTCTTTTACCTTTATCCACAACATGACTATAAACTAAGTAAGCAAAAGCTTAGTAAGTACACTTTTCTATCTTACAACATAAAATATTTTATGAACATCTTTATGAAACATCATAATCATAATCATCATTAACATAATAGTACACTTGGCATAGTTTTATGTAGAACTTATCTTTCATTATCATTAACCATATTAAAAATTTCATTCATTTTATCTTTGGGGCCTAAACGTTGCACCATAAACATGAACATCGTAGGCGCGCTGTCATGAGAGGAGAGGGGTAGCTAATCCCAAACCAAATATGACAAGTCCAACCTTCAGGACATCATAAACATAAACATAAATGTAGAGCGTGCAACACTTAATTAAGTGATACACATATATAGATATAGTTTTAACATGCCTCATCATTGAAACATTCGTTAAACTTTATTGTTGCAACAAGAGTTTTCATAAGAAAAATCATATGTAAAAACAAACTTAAGAATCATCATAAAACATATTCTTAAAACTTTTTCATAAACTTTTATCATGTTGAAGGTGAGAATGTACTTACTTGTCTTGCTTGCTTACTAAACCTTAACTTGGGTAACGTTGTTGTGGTTCTCAGTGTGTTCGCCTTTTGGAGTATTCATGTCAAACATTCATATTGACCATAAGTCACTAGCAATACTATTAGCAATATATAACCATCTCATACTATCATCAAACATCACCTTATCACATAATAATATCAAAAAGTACAAAATCACAATTTATAAATCAAGGGCATAATTCCCAAAAGTAGGTAGAATAAACTTTATTCACTTAAAAATTCATAATAATTTCATCATAACACCAAATTTGTCAAATCCAATGGCATAAAAACAAAAAAATTTGATATATTACATGCATATTTTGACAAAAATTTACATAGAGAAAAAGTTCTCGAAAGTTAGTCTAAATTTCAGATCTGTGTAAAACTGTACAGCTTTTAGGGTCAACTTCGAAAAATCATAACTATTTAAAGAAAATTTTGATTCAAGCGATTCAAAAGCCAAAAGAAAATAAGATGTCTAGTATTTGGGAAAAACATAAAAAATTATAAACAGAGCAATACAAAATCAAAAATTACTAAAACACAACGGCTTTTAGGTGTTTGTATGAAAAGTAGGCATAAGGCATCAAGAAAATTCAATACAAATTCATAACCCTATAAAATCTCAATTAAAATTGTAAACACATAATTAGCATGATACCAATTAATAATAAAATATACCCATAATGATCTACATAATAAAATACAAAAATATATGATATCTCCAATCTAGGGTTTAATGAGAAGTTAATCAAAACAACCAAATCATCAACTCTTTTCAATCACCAATTGACATGAAATACATACAATAGAAGAATCCATGTAATGATAGAAATAACTCTAATACTAATATAATACACCAAAACTATAACATATCCAAAAATTAGCTTCAAATAAATTTTCAACAATTCAAAACATGCATTAGAATTCAAAGACCAAATAAACTCTAATTACCTAAAGCAGTGAGCAACACGCGATCACAAAATTCCAATAATTAAATTAAAATTAATTTAACCCTAAAATTTTTATGAAAACCTAATAACATATATATACAATACCACAAAAAGTCTCATTAGCAAATAAATTTGTTTAGCTATACAAATAGGTCACATAAACAAGAAGTACCGAATTTACTGAATAGACAGCCACAAAAACCTATCTTAAAGAAAATTCAAGAACTCTTACAATCTTCATAAAATAAGCAGGAAATTTTTTAGATCATAACTTAACATATGCATGAATATCTCTGTAAAATTTTGTTCAAATCAAAGGTCGTTTACCCCTTAAACATGGACTATACTTTTATGCAAAATACCGATCAGCAATAGTTTGGTCATGAGTGGCATAGAATTAAAATTTAATATCTCAACATAGAAAATTCGAAATAAAGTGAAATTTTGAAGAATATCACATAACACATACATAAACATCATACTAAAGTTTTAGAGCAAACGGATATTCATAGACAAAGTTATGGGGGTCAGATTACAGAGGAAACAAAATTTCTACAATAGTCTAGAATGAGTTTCTTACTTCTGAAACAATTCTTCTCAATTCTCTTGAATTTATCTAAGTGAGAACCCAGTATTTCATTCAATTGTTTGCAGAAAAATAAGGGAGAGAAGGGAAGAAAACATGGAGAAGAAAGAGAGAGTGTCTACGAAAAATTTAGAAAGAGAGAGAATTTTCTTTGGCTAGAAATTAAGAGAATGAAGATTTTGATAGCTTAGAGGTATATTTATAGGTTTGTAAGAGAGAAAAGATTAGATGAGTGTAGAAAACCCTAATCCTAATCTAATTTAATTTCCCTTTTCTTTTTTTTCTTCTTTTCTTTTCTTTTTTTTCCTTACAGCAACTGTCGTTTTCTTTTCCTTATTCCTAAGTTTATATTAATATATATATATAATAACTAATTATATTATAATATAATATATTACATAATATATAATAACCGATTATATATATAAAATATAACATAATTTAGTTATAATATAATATAAAATAATTATAATACATAATTATTTATATGTCGCAATAATGTTTATTCCTATGACCTCAGAAAAGCATATTAATTTACACATATAATTATCATGACCTCATTGCTATTATCAAATAAGAAAATATGCAACCAAATTCATGTCATCATCAAGAATATAACCGTAGACATACATAAACCTAGAGCATTATAAAGATTATGAATTTTGGGCAAGTTGAAACTCTAAAAAAAACAATAAATATTTTTAAGCTTATCATCACTTTTGACATGAACAACCCGAGCATATCGATCTCACAAGGCTGTCACTTGCAACATTACTAAATAAAAAGTTAATTTAGTTATCATAAATAATAATAACACTAAAATATTACATTCTAACATTAAATTAACATAATTGTCCATAGAAGAAAACGTCGGGTGTTACACTAAATACTAAATACCTTTTTAAATTTTTAAAGGCTTCCTCACACTTCCTGCTCCACTCAAACCTCCTCTTGATTGCCTAAAAAAATAGGTGACACTTGTCAACAGACTAGAAGATGAACCTAGAAAGGGCTGCTACCATGATGTTGGGCTTTTGCACCTCCTTGACTGTCCGAGGTGAATGAATGTCTATAACGGCTTGAGCCTTGACTGGGTTAACTGCGATTCCTCTTTGATTGACTAGAAATCTGAGAAATTTGCCCGAACTAACCCCAAACGTACATTTCATCGGGTTGAGTTTCATCTCATATTCCTAGAGAATGTCAAAGCTCACCCAGAGATTGGCCATGTGGTCTACTGCTCAGAGGGATTTAACTAACATGTCATCCACGTAGACTTCCATGGTTTTGCCGATCAGCTGAGCAAACATTTTGTTGACTAGGTGTTAGTAGGTAGCCCTAGCATTCTTAAGTCAAAGGGCATGACAACATAACAATAAAGCCCTTGGTCGGTGATGAAGGTGGTTTTTATTTGATCTTCCTCGTCCATCCATATTTGATTATAGCTGGAATAGGCATCCATGAAGTTCAGCAGCTCATGCCCAGTGGTTGCATCGATAAGCTGATCTATTCGGGGTAGTGGAAAGTAGTCCTTGGGGCAGGCCTTGTTTAGGTCGATATAGTCGATGCAATCCTACAATTTTCCATTCGCCTTCTTGACTGGGACCATATTTGCCAACCACTCCGGATACTTTACTTCTCGGATGAATCCCACCTTTAGGAGCTTCTGGACTTCTTCTTTTGGGTTGAAGGCCCTTCTCTTCTGAATAACTGACTTGTAATTTGGTCAGACATTAAGCTGGTGGCAAATTATGTTGGGATCAATCCCAAGCATGTCCTCGTGAGACTGTACAAACACATCTTGATACTCCGCAAGAAGCTTCTCAAGGTCGGCTTGGATCTCAAGTTTTAGCTAAGAACCGAGATGGACCATACGGTTAGGATGTATTAGGTCAAGACTAAACAGCACCAGATCCTCGACAGGGGCAGCTCTCACCTCCTCCTCAGGCATATGGGAGTTGAGGTCAGAAAGCATCTTAGGTGCTAGCTCGACTGAAAACTATATTTTGTCAAACTTGTAAATGGTCGAGACACTTAGTTATCGAGCTGATGTGGCCTTCATAGCATTGGCATAGCAAGCTTGAGAATCCTTTTGTTGTGACCTGTTTACTCCGACCCCGTTGTCCGTTGGAAACTTCATGGCTGGGTGGTAGGTGGAGACCATAGCCTTCAGTGCATTTAACTTCGGATGGCCATAATAATGTTGTATTGGGAGGGTTTGTCAATGATGAGGAAATCGACTATGCGTGTCACCCGAGCAGCACCCTCATTGAAGGTGACCGACAGACCAACCTTCCCAACTACTTATGGCGTCTGGATCGGGATAAGGGTAGCATTGTAACGCCCCAAAATTTATTTAATGTTAATGTAATATAAATGATGAATTAGTGTGCCATAATTAATGTTTTAACATTAATTAGATTATTTGGTTGGATTTTGAATTTTTGGTTGTTTTGTTAATTTGTTGAATCCAAATGATTTCTTATTGATTTAAAATGATGTTTTGAGTTTTAAAACACAACAATTTGTAAAATGTTAAAAATACTCCGTTTTACAAAACCTTGGGCGGCACATGGTTTTCGCACAGTAAAATCGCCCACCGATTTTCTCTATTTATTTCCTTTCCCTCTCTCTCTCCTCACTCTCCCGACACTCTCTCTCGATCTCTCTTGATCTCTCTCTCGGCTTCTCTCATTTTCTCTCAATTCTCTCTCAAAATTTTTGAAAGAAATTCAAATCCAAGCTTTGGGTTAGCAAGGAGGAAGCTCGGGGACGTGATTTAGCAACCGAGAACGTGGATTGAAGCTTCAATTCGAGGTTAGATTTGAAATTTCTAAACTTTTTACAAAATTTTCAATTTTGTGCATTTTTGAAATCTAGGTTTGTTTAAGCTTAGAAAATAGTGGATTTGAGTTAAAGGAATTTAAAACACCTAGAATCTAAGCTTAGATTGAAGAAAAACGGATTGGATTCAAGATTTTTCATTTTTCCTCAATTTTTCCTATTTTTGGATTTTTGGGATTTTGTGTTTGAATCTTGTTTAAATGAGTTTTAAAGTGTCTAAATATGTTTTTCTATCATCTATGAATGTTTTCTATGCCTGGGATTTGAGAAAAACAGGTTAGAATCAAGATTTGGATTTTGGGGAAATCGAAACCCGTGGCTGAAATTTATGGGTTTTCCAAGTTCGACAGGCCGAACTGTGTGGTCGGTAGGCCAGAATAGGGATCGGCAGGCCGGTGTTCTTCAGTCTGGCAGGCCGAACTTGGAAATTGTTCGGCCGACCGAACTTTGCTTCTAGCAGGCCGAACTGTGCAGTTCGGCAGGCCGAAGCAGGGAGTCCGGCAGGCCGACTGAGGCATGGAACTTTTTGTGATTTTTACCCGTTTTCACTGTTTTGAACCCTGATTTAAATCCCAACCTTATAGAATGATTTTAAAGGTACAAATGGCACACTAGGACATCATGAAATGATTTAGTGACATAGGATGTCTTGAACTAGATATTGATCGACTTAGTTTGTATCTAGGATAGTTCGTGGTTCCACGGAGCTAACGTATAGCGGACCGGGATTACGGTGTGGGGTACCGGCACGAGTATTGAGGTAGGACTTCCACCCCATTTCTTTGGTAGCCTGGTTTTGAAATGATTTCGCTTTGAAAAGGATTTCTATTAAAGTGTTTTCAACGGTTGTTTGAAAAATGTATTTATCGGTTATATTTTAATATACCGTGAACTGAAATGAACTTCATAATGAATGTAAATGACAACACTCGGTAATTGGGTTTGAATGATAATGATATTAAACATATAGGCATGATGCCATATCAGAGATCGGGTCGTGTAGCGATCGACCTTGGGGGCAGGTCTCGAAACCCAACTGGGCCACTACGGTGGTGATACTATGGTTTGCCTAGGGAAAAGAAAATGATATTTTCGGTTATCTAAGTAAACTATTCTGGGAAGAATGGTCTTACTTAAAATTGTTTATTTATTTATCTATTTATTCTATTTATTTATTTAAGGTTTCTTTTAAATAATTCCTGAATAATGAAATGTTCCTTTAAATTAAATTATTTTGTAAATTAAATAGTCCTACTGAGCCTTTCGCTCACGTTTTATTTGTTTTAAATTTCCCCCTCTAGGTGGTTTCCCATTTAGGTTTGGAGAGGATTCTTCGGACCGAACTCAGGAGCAATAGGAGGATTGATTTATATTTTGTGTTATTTAATCAAGGCATGTAAGATTTAACTTTATTTGTATCCTGGACTGTGATTGTATTTATGATATTGTCAGTACCATGTGTGTGCACAAATTGTGGGTCTGTGGGACCCATATTCGCTATGTTTATTATTTAATTTTTCATATTTTATATTTAACTCAAACTTTCAAACTTTGGATTTTAATTAAATTCTCTTTTAAATTAACTTAAATAATCCGCCATGTCACCTCCCGTACTCCAGGGTGTGACAAGCATTGATGATCTTTATCTTGTCGTATGCTTGCTTGAACAAGATATCAGCAGAGCTACCGTTGTCGATCAACACACGCTGTATCATGTTGTTGGTGATGTACAGTTCGCACGTAAGGGCATCATTATTCAGGTGGATTAATTTATCCGCCTCCTATTTTGTAAATGTGATCGGCATGTCTTGCTAGCTGTAGATTTTATTGATGTGGTCGAACATGTTAATGAGCTCACCTCTCTCAACCAGTTGAGCTTCTTGGATGTAAGCCCACCGCCTACTCGATGTGCTCTTGGTGACTGGCCCTCCAAAAATTGTGTGAACAAGATTTGGGGGTTTTGGGGCATTCCCCCCATCATTGCATGTGCAGCTCAGCGCATCTCAGCTCGATTGGTTGTTTCTCCCAACTGTAGTGCCCGGAGCTTAAACTCGCTCTATAAACTCTCGCAAGTGCCTGTCTCAAACCAGTCTCTCGATATGGTCCTTGAGCTGGATACAGTCCTGGGTGTTATGTCCTATGTCTTTATGAAAGTTGCAGTACTTGCTTTGGTCCTGTTTTGTCTTACTACCCTTGAGCTTGGGCTGATCGACTAGTAGATTCCTCCCGCTCACCTGGGCGAGTATTTCATCAATGCTCGCCACTAGGGGCATAGAGCTTTGGAATTTTCCAGTCGGCACTTTCAATTTCTCGGTCTTCTTATCCTTCTTTCGCTTCTTGTTTTGCCCGAGGCTCGATTGCTTGGGCACCTTCTTCTGTTTTCTCTCCTTCTTTGCACCGCTGCTGCTTCCCTCTTCTCGGTGGCTCTTTATATATTCAATTGCATCAATGTATCTTTGCACGTAGCGAGCATCTGAGAAAATGTGCTCGGCTGCTCGAAGGCCAAAGACCAAGTTAGCTTTTCATCTTAGAGACCCCTACGAAGGTGTGCTTCCTCATCTTTGACGTGCTTAACCTCGAGTGTTGCTCGGGTAAATTGATTTATATAATCCATGACATTGCCATCTTCTTGCTTGACAGCATATAGATAAGTTATTTCCTTATTCCTCATATTTGTTGTGGAGAAGGCTATAGAAAAGGCATCAAAGAGCTATTGAAAAGAAGTAATTGAAGCTAGTTCTAGGCGCCAGAACCATTGCCAAGCTAGTCTGGTCAGGGTCAAGGAAAAGGCCTTGCACATGGCTATGTTGCTGGTGTTTTGTAGGAGTATGTGTCCTCTGTATAGTTCAACATGCTCGTTAGTGTCAGCGGTCCCGTCTAGGCCTTGATTTATGGGACTTTGATTTTTTGCTATGTAGGGGCTCACATAATGGTGTCGGTAAATGATGAATCTAGGGCACCAACGTCATCTGAACTGAAACAGTTGTTGTAGATTTCATCAATTGGGTGTTGTAGCTCTCGAAGCTAGCGGCTATTGGTATCTTCAGGAAGTTCCACCCTATAGGGTGCTCTGCCCTCACCCCTGTCACCAGCCCCAGGGTGATGGCCTTGTTGGGCTTCTCCTTGGCGCTCGGGTCGATAAAAAATGGAAGCTTAGGAGCCCTGTAGTGATGGTGCCCATGCCTGTTGTGGGCCAAGGTGGCCTTTTTGAATGAGCTTGTTGTTTATCGAGACGCCGTGTATGGATCTTCTCGAGCGCTTGGAGTCAACTTCATTGAGGCTAGCAGCACCTTGTCCTGCTCGACACCCAGTCTGGTCAGTCGGGGCTGGGGAAAGGAGGCTAGGAGCCGCTTGGTGTTGTGCCTACTATGCGAGCTATTGGGTGAGTATCCAAACATCATTGGTTAGTTCTTTGATAGGGTTTTGGGTAACTGGATCTTGCACCTGTTCGGCCCTCATTGCGTTTCCTTGACCCCCAAAATGGGATCTAGTGGCTCGGGGGCAGTCTCTAGGTCTGGTCGGATTTTTGTTTCGGTTTCAGGCTTTTCCTGACCCCTCTTGTCGGGCACCCTAAGTTCGGGTGTTGCCTTGAGTTGCCATCTCGGATCACGGGCTTGACGTGGCTGGTGATTTCAAGTGAAGGCATAATTGCCCTCCTTCTAGCACCAAAATATTGATGCTTACCATAATATGGTAGCGGATTAACATCACGTGTGGCTGCAAACGGTGGACAGCTCTTCCCTGCTCGTCTCTGCCTATTTAGAAGGACCTACGACAAGAGGAGAGATACTTCAAAGGCAAGAAAGAAATGGGTTAGTCAGTAGATAAGGGCTCTCCAATGCTCAAGGCAGGTGTTGCTTGGCAGAGGACGGGAGCTAGTTAGGTGGGAGGGAGCATGCTTGCATGAATGCAATAAATGTGCTCTATTTACAGGTTGCCACTTAAACTGGGTGTTAGGTGGGTTTTGCCTACAACCCGTGTGTCACATCAAGGCATGTTAGAAGGTAGGAGACAAGTGTCATGCCCTCTGCCAGTGGATTATTTCCTATCCGACGGTGAGTTGTCGCCATGTGTTGGCTAGAGATGGTGAGTAGCAGCCTACTTTTGAGTACAAGAAATTCGACCTGAGCTGTGTGGCGCAGCCTGGAGGGTCCTAAAAAGCACCTTGAATAGGCAATCCTAGCTTATCGGGATCAATTATTCGATTTTAGTGGCTCCTGCCGAGTTACTTTGCTTACCACCTAGAGTAAGGCTCCTCGATGGTGGCACCAAGCTCACCCTCAACAATCCCTTTGCCCAAGATATATATAACTCACAAGGTCTATTGAAAATTTTGGATTCTCCTAGCCCTCGCCTATAAATAAGTTGCTTAGTAGCATTTGTAATTCATCAAACATTCCTTAAGAGGTTCTGCCTGAGTGGAAATTCTATGACCAATCTATGATTGCAGAAGTTCTTCAAAAGTTTGGATCCTTCTTGTGATCATGTGTGTAACATTTAATATTTATATTAATAAAATTGCGTGTTAAAATATTTTTGTTATGTTTCTTTTAAAAATGTATTTTTAATTTTGTTTTGTTGTAGTGAAAAAGTGAAACTCTAGTAAATTAATTTGGCTAATTTTAACTATGTTAGTTGATTAATACTAAAATTATTTTAGAATAAGGTTAATATTTATTGTAACTACTTTTCTTGTTAAATTGAGAATTTTGATTTATCATAAATATAGACTAGCATGGTTAATGCTTAGAAAGACTTTAAGTAGTTGTCAACAGAGAATGACATGGTAAATGCTTAAGAATCGTTAATAAAAGTGGAAAGATAAATATAAGTTGATATTATTTGTAATAATGAGTTCCTATTGCATTGTCTATATAGACTGCCATTATGAATGATTTATTATAGATAAAGGATGGCGTAGTATATTCTTAGACCTAATTACAAATAATTAGTTGAGGCTTAAAATGAACCTTAATAATTTACCTAGAGTTGATCTTCTAACCTCAATACCTTTATGATTATTATTTCTTTTACTACAAATATTTTTTCTTTAGTTTTGTAGCTCTAAATATTGCTAATTCTCGTTGTCATAATCCCTATCATTTGTAAAATTTGTAAATATTATTTTAATTTTAAATATTTATAAACTTCATTATTTAAGATGAAAGCCTTGTGGTTTCAACCATGGACTCATAGAGCTTTATTACTTTAGACAACATACACTTGGTTTTACAGTGGACCATATTTTAGACCCGAACAAGTTTATGGCAGCATATCAAGAAACCAAGGCTGAGGGCACAATGTGCAGTGTGACCACTGGAACCGTCCTTGACTCACTCATGAGACTTGTTGGCTCATCCATGGTAAGCTAGCACAATGAAAGCCTCGTGGTCCAATGGAGAGTAAGGGATATCAAAGCAATACCTAGAATATTACCAGCACAACCTCTACCTCAAATAACATGTCTGTGAGTCTCTTCCTGAATAACAAACAACTCGAACATCTTTAGAGGCTACTGAACCAAGCTTAACAAAAATTGATCTTGCTACATGTACTTTAGCCCAAATATATAATTATTTCACTTCCTGCAGTGCTTCTACCACTTCTAAGAGCCACTAGATCATTGATTCAGGAGCGTCCGATCACATAACAAGCATTTCCTCATTATTCTCTTCATATACTCCATGTTTTGGCAACCTTAAAATTAAAATTGCAAATGGAACCTTGTAAATTGAGTTAGTAAAGGTTCAATTTGTCTTTCTGAATTCTTAACCTTGCATTATGTCCCTCATGTTCCAATTCTCACTTGTAACTTAATATCTATGAGCAAATTTTCCAAAGGCAAAAAATATACTATTAAATTATGTGAGTCTCGTTGTTCCTTCCAAGATCTAGATTTGGGGAGGACTATTGGCAATGTTAGGATTAAAGATAGTCTTTATTACTTTTTAGCTATTGATGTCGAGAATAAACAAGCTTTTCATAGTGCTAGTGATTCTGTTTTTGTTTCTAATAAAGATGCAATTATGTTATTGCATTGTAGACTAGTTCATCCAAGTTTCCTGTATATGAAATATTTGTTTCCATCTTTATTTCATAATAAAATTCCCGATTTGTTTTCTTGTGAAATTTGTCAATTGGCTAAACATACTCATGCCATTTTTCCTACAAAACCATACAAATTGAGTCGATCATTTGCTTTCGATTCATAGTGACTTCACGTGTCGAAAATCACTCTTGGACTCTTTGGTTTATTTCTTTTGTTGATGACCATACAAGAATTTGTTAGGTTTACTTGCTACAAGAAAAATCTAAAGCCATCAATTTTAAAAAAATTCAATGCAATGGAAAAAAATAAATTTCAAACCACCATTCAAACCTTCTACACAGATAATGCCAGTGAATATTTTTGACTCTATCCTTGGAGAGTACTTAGCAAATGAGGGAATCATACACCATAATTCCTGTGTTGACACCCTTTAACAAAATGGTGTTCCTAGAAGTTGCTAGGTCCCTAATGTTTACTATGAATGTGCCTAAGCATCTTTGGGAGAAAGAAATACTCACTGGCTTATAGTGGATCAATAGGATGCCATCTTGAGTCATAAAGTTTCACATTCCACTTTCAATTCTTCTTCAAAAGTACCTTAATTTCCTTTTGAGTGTTCATGACCGCCGAACGTCTTCAATTGTATTATGTTCATCCATGATCATAGTATTCATAAGTCCAAGCTTGAACTTGGTGCCATTAAATGTGCCTTCATTGGTTAGTCTTCAACATAAGAAGGTTATAAGTTTTATTTTCCATCTCTAAAAATGGTGTTTGTCTCAAGTCATTTTGTTTGAGTCTTAACCATATTTTTCCAAGTCTCTTCTTCAGGGGATGGTTGAAGATGAGTCTTGGGTTCATTTTCCTGCCCCTTTACCAATTCCTCCAATTCCAAAGTCTAGTGTTTCTCTAATTCTAGAGTATAGTCTTCTTTCTGTTTTAGATTCTTCAAATAAGTCTTCCAACAGTTTGACCAAACCTATTATTCCATTAACAAAAAGCATAGACTTTAAAACATGTGGAGTAAATACTTGGCCATATTTGAGAAAGCTTATTTGAGAAAAAGACAATGGCTAGGAGGGGTAGGACTATCTGAAACTCAACAAAAGTAAAAGTCTGAACCAAATTCAGCTTGTAAGTTACTAGTGTTGGAAAACGAGTATGTAGTAGAATTTTAAAATTTTTAAATTACAGTATTTTTCAAAACACAAATTTGACAAGCTATATACGTAAATTAATCAAATCTTACTAACCTTTGTATGTCGAAGAGCTCTTGCAATCAGTGAAGAGAAGAATATTCCAAAAGAGCCTCAACCAACTGGTCTTTTGCTATTTTTTATCCACGTTTGAAGTGTGTGTGGGCACACATCGTACAACTCTTCCCTGGTGACTTTCCTTCCAATTGATTGAGAAGACCTAGAGCTAAGGTTCGTGATCATGAACAATATCTCTCAGGGAGTTTGAAAGTTTCTCATAGTAGAGTACTTACTATAAACCTCACAACTGATCTATTTAACTGGTTAGAGAGGTCGGAGCTAGGGTTAGTCATTATCAGATAATGCCTTAAGATTTCAAATCTAGATTAACTTCTAATAAAATTGCGTCAAAGACATGTAATCAGATTATTGTTAGATTGGTAGGCCGAATTGCCAAATCGACCTACCGAACTTACTCCATTGGCAGGCCAAACTAACAGATTAGCCTGTCAAACTTGTGATAATATGATCCTTGAGAATCTTTATTTCTACCTGAGATTCTTTAGAAAGAGTCTTAGTTTTAATTCAAATAACCCAATATAGAAGTTATCTGATCAAAAAATTATATCTGGTTATTCTCATATAAAACAAAATATTTTTGATAATTCAACAAGTTTATCTTGAATTAATTTACAAAATTAATTCTACCAATAAATAAACATGAAGTATTTCATCCTATTAAATTTCATCCATCCTAATTATTTAACATAAGTAACCAATTTATTGGAAAAGCACACTGCATCGTTACAGGATTTATTATGAACTAGCAAAGGAGACCTAATGGACCTATATAGTTCAAGCTCTAATCATTATACTAAACTATAATATCCTAGATACATATTTTATAATTATTAACTCTAACGCTACTCCACTAAAAGCTTAGAGCTGTACTCTCGAACTATATGAAATTAAAAAGCATCAAATTAGCTAAGTGTCCATGACATATTATAATATGTCGTATCCTTATAGGATATTCATAATTGGCTTAAGGATAAATTCCATTTTACCTTCTTGATTAATTTTAACTTATGTTTTGCCATCTCACCATTGGAAAACTTACTATCTAAAGAAAGTATATCATTGAGTTATACCTATGCATCTAAATGGTTGAGCGCTCTAGTTTTCCAATTACAAGATGATGCATGTAAGAAAGCATCATTGACTCTACCAATGAAGCTATGGATTCGATATCTATGAATAACAGGTCCATGCTATCAAGAGTCATGTCTCCAGCATACCGTTATGTGTACCATCACAAAGTCAAGATATCACCCTTTGGTACATTAAAAGACATAAGCCAAGATAATGGGCCCATTAGTCATTTCAGAATTCAGATACAACACATGATTGTCTAAAGTGAATTGATTTGCACAGATGGAATTATTAATTCAAATAAATTTCACTTTATGTCCCGATCCAACACATTGTCACCTATGACAATGTACCAATGTTTCTACTCGTAGAGTCCAACTCCGATGGCCAAGACAAGCCATCTTCCGTCAAGGATTTAGACAACATAACAATCTTATCATGAATAAAGAGTCCAACTTTATTCCCTCCATTACGGATCTGATTGTTTAGGCCATCACCTTTAGAATCATGTCTTTCGCATAATCTTTCCATCATATGCCTGATTCTTAAAGGTTTAGGCTAACAGACTCAAGCATTTGTTTTGGTTAACATACATTCAACAAATTTGAATGTAAAGAGGACAACATTTGGTATATGAACAATAAATAAATTCTTTATTAATAAAATGTCTCCAAAAACATATAACGACATTTACTCCTTTAGGCATACGTGTCTAACAATCTCCCACTTGCACTAAGTGAGTAAATATGACAAATCATGCAACCCATCCATATACCTCTTGAAAACCATCACAATTAGTGTCTTCATGAATGGATATGCTAAATTGTCCTCAGATATGATTTTGCATAAGTAACATGCCCACCCTCAATGAAGTCCTTTATCACATGATACTTCCAATGAATATACTTACTCTTCTTGTAAAATCTTGGTTCTTTAGCATATCATTGCAGTGTTATCATAATATAGCGATACTACCTTATCCATGCCGGGAACTACCTCAAGATCCATAAGAACTTGCAGAGACACACTACTTCTTTTCAAGCATCACTAGCTACTATATACTCGGCTTCTATTATTGAATCCAAAGTGCAATCTTGCTTGGCACTTCTTGAAACAATGGCACCATTGCCCAAAGTAAACACAAAATCAGACGTCGATCTCCTCGCATCTGGATAGGATTGGAAATCTGAATTAGTATATTGTAGAGGTGTTAAATTCTCACCCAAATATACAAACATATACCCTCAAGTCCTTCTCAAGTACTTGAAAATATGCTTGACCGTAACCCAATGGTTTGGTCTTGGATCCGACTAAAATCGACTTAAAATCCTGACCACATAACAAATATCTGGTCATGTGCAAAGCATGACATACATGAGACTATACACTACCAAAGCATAAGGTGCCTTCTTCATGTATTCTCTTTATTTGTCAAAATTTGGCGAGTCTTTCTTAGAAATAGTAATTCCAGACCTAGATGGTTGTCCACCTCTCTTGGAATCTTGCATTGCAAACCTTTTGAGAATCTTATCTATGTAGCCCGCTTGGGACAAAGCTATCATTTTTTTCTTCCTATCCCCAAAGATCTAGATACTGAGAACAAAGTTAGCCTCACCCAAGTCCTTTATGTCAAACTACTTGGTCAACCATAATTTGACTGATGATAACGCTCCTATGTCACTACCAATTAGCAGAATGTCATCTACATAGAGTAGCAGAAAAACTACCTTTCCATCCTTAATGTGTTTGTAAACAAATGGATTGTCCACATTTTGTTCGAACCCATAAGTCTTGGTCACCTGATTAAATCTTATGTTCAAAGAATGGGAAGCCTTCTTAAGCCTATAAATTGACTTTTATAGCTTGCAAGCCTTACCCTCCTGACCCTTAGCCTTGAACCCGTCTAGTTGCATAGATATATGGACTCATCAAGATAGCCATTTAGAAAGGCCGTCTTAACATCCATCTGCCAAATCTCATAGTTGAGAGCGGAAGCTATGGACAAGAGAATGTGGATGGACCTAAGCATGGCTACAGGTGACAAGGTTTCCTCATAATCAATTCTTTCCTTTTGTGTGTATCTATTACGCCCCAAAGTATGGGTAGTGATGTGGTGAATTAATTAAGTTAATATTTATATAGATTTTTGGTTAAAAACACCAATTAAATGATTTGGGTTATTTTTGAAAAATGTGATAGATTAAAACATATTTAAAGCTATTATTGTTAATTTGAAAACAGTTAATCATAAAAGAAAATAACAAGTATAGTTAAACATAAGCCAAGTCTTACCAGACCCACATTAGTGCACAAACATGGTATCAACAATAAAATATTACAATCACAGTCCAATATGATAGATAAAAGTTCAAATAATACATCTTGATTTAAATAAAGAAATAACCTAAACAAAATTCCTACAACTCACGTGTTTGCGCTAGTGCCTTCTAATCAGTCCTAAGCTACAATCCACCTAGGGGAAGGGTTTTAAAATAGATAAAGAAAAGGTGAGCAAAAGGCTCAGTAGACTAGGTTAGAAAACATTAATTTGATTATGAAATTTTGCATTGAGAAAAGTATTAGAAAACAAAATTTGATAAATAAATGAACAACAATTCATTTAAATTGTTCTAATCAAAACGGTTCTTTGCTTGTTCAGAAAGAATCTTATTGCCTATCTTGGGCAAACCATATAAGTCACCACCGTAGTGGCTTAACTAGGTTTTGGGACCTACCCCTAAGGTCGCACTCTACACGACCCGATCTCTGATTATGACATCATGCCTTTATGTGTATTTATTATTATTTAAATCCCATGTTATCGAATATTCTCAATTACATTCATTATTAATATTCATTCTTAGAAAGGAAATGCAAAATACTAAGAAATTCATTTTTTTATCATTCCTTAAAAATCAATTTGAAAGAATCATTTGGTAACAAGTCTTTTTGTGGCCAAGGTGCTCTTTGAAAATATTTAAAACATTTTGTCATTTATTGAAAATGTTTTCAAAGAATCTTTAAGGCCAAAACCATTCAAAAACTTGGCTACCAAAGAAGGGGTAGAAGTTGTACCTTGATATTCTGCATCGTGACTTAGCACCACAATCTTGACCCGCTATACATTAGCTTTACGGAACCATGAACGACCTTGAAATTTGAGCTTGAATATGAGTTTGTGGAGGCCAATCCTTGCTTCCAAGCTTCCAATCTTGCTGGAGATCGAGAGCTTTTGCTCAATTTTTGAAATCAGAATGAGAGAGAGAGAGAGAATGCGAGAGGGAACAAGAGAGAGAAAGGGAGAGCTGAGAGAGAGAGAGTGCTTATAAGTAAGTAAGGGAAGGAAAGGGGGAGGAAATAAATAGAGGAAGGAGGGGTAGTTTTCCTAATTATTTTTATCTTATGTTTCGTTATCTCACCATTGGAAAACTTACCATCCAAGGGCAGTATACCATTCGATTACACCTATGCATCCAAATGGTTGAGCGCTCCAGTTTTCTAATTACTGGATAACTCATATAAGAGAATATCATTGACTTCATCAATGGAGTTATGGATTCTATACTATGAGTAACAGGTATACGCTAGCAAGAGTCATGTCACCAACATACTAGTATACGTACCATCACAAAGTCAAGATATCACCCTTTGGTACGTCAAAAGACATAAGACAAGATAACAGGTCTATTAGTCATTTCAGGATTAAGATACAACACATATGATTGTCTAAAGCAAATTGATTTGTAGAATGGAATTATTGATCAAAATTAAATCCAGTTTATGTCCCGATCTAACACATCATCACTTATGACAATGTTTAAATGTTTCTACTCATGGAGTCCAACTCCAATGTCCAAGACAAGCAATCTCCCATCAAGATGTTAACAACATAACAATCTTAGCATGAATAAAGCACCCAACTTTATTCCCTCAATTGCGGATCTTATTATTTAGACCATCACCTATAGAATCATGTGTTTCAGATAATCTATCCATCATTTGCCTGATTCTTAAAGGTTTAAACTGACAGTCTTAGACTGCTGTTTACTTAACATATATTCAACAAATTTGAATGTAAAGAGGACAACATTTGGTATATGAACAATAAATAAATTCTTTATTAATAAAATGTCTCCAAAAACATATTACAACATTTTAGTCCTTTCGGCATACATGTCTAGCAACTAGAGCCAAAGTAAACAACCACGCACCATATCCTTTTAAGCTAAACCCAACTATTGAACCGACCATTTCATCAAGTTTTCTGAGTTAAACTTGAGCCAATAAGACTATAAATTTCTCTTCGACAATAAGCAAGACAATGTACTTTACACCTAATTTCTTGGTTTGTTTCCTATGAAAATTTATTTCCACCTTTTCAAGCCTTTATTTCAGAACTCTCTAGCACAAAAATTCCTAAAAAGATCTATGATGCTCTAGCAATTCTTGAGGTAAAACCTTGTGAGATTACAAGTCTATCGACAGGGAAAAAGGCTATGGGCTACAAATAGGTCTTCACTATCAAGCACTAAGTTAATAAGAGCATACAATGCTACAAAGTGAGATTGGTTGCCAAAGGGATTACTTAAATCTATAGCATAGACTATCAAGAAACCTTTGCACTAGTGCCTAAGTTAAATGTAGTAAGGGTTTTGTTATCTCTTGCTGCTAATTTGGACTGGCCCTTGTAACAACTAGATGTAAAAAATGCATTATTGAATGGAGATTTTATATTGATTTGCTGTTAGCCCAAGAATAACTACCCAAGAGGGGGAACAAATTAGGTTTTTTAAAACTTTTTTGCAACTATTGGAATTATCTAGCTCTAAACCAAAAGTAAATTAAACTCACGATCTAAATAAATAATGAATGAAATTGAAATGTATGAAATATAAATACTTGAAAGTAAAAGAGTAAGGTTAGAGAAATGTAAACACTATTTACAATAGTTTGGTAATATGCCTACGTCCACTGTCGTCGAGCAAAGCTTGACTCGACTTTTTCTGCTATAATGACTGTCTTTTCAATACAATCACTAATTATTATACAAAACGGTGACTTGTTCTACGTGAGGCTCACCATGACCTCTTATAACTGTTGACTTTACATAGAGATCAGAAAACAAAAAAACCCAAGGCTCACAACGATCTTTTACAACTGCCAATTTTGAATAGAGATTGGAAAACTAAAATCTTAAAATTCTAAGGCTTGGAAAACTATAGCTAAAATAGTGTTTTGATAATTTTGGCTAAATCACAAAATAAACTCTCCAAAGAAATGATGAATAGGAAGAAAGACTTAATTGGAGGGCATGAGCAACTCTCTTGACAGGATATGAAAATATGTAACCTCAAGAGTATGTGAGCATATAATGAAAACAATGTAAGAATGTTTATAATTAATGCTTTTTTTTATGAACACAATGAATGGAGGGGTATTTCTAGCCTCTTTTTGCTCCAAGAACTCTTAAAATATTAATTTTAGCTCAAAATAACCGTTAGAATTACACTCCCAACATGGTAAAAAAACTAGCCGTTATAGACCGACCGGCAGGCCCAACTTTAAAATTTGGACAAAATAGGCTCAATGGTCATCTGACTAATGGGCATAATCAACAGGCCACCAGAAAGCTAGAAAAGTTGTGTAAATGGCGGGCCAACATATTATGGCCAGTAGGCCAGTCCTAGTGGATAGGACCTCCCAAAAACTTGTTCTAAAAAAGCAGTTTTTTATAAAATTGTGATAGAATAATTTGTATGTATTTAAGTGTTATTTTAAGTCTGCATGTTAGATACTAAATAAAGTCTAAAAACATTTTGTTAATAAAAACATTTCAACAAAATATTTTTTACAAGTTTTAAAACACTTTATACAAATTATGAAGCTTTTATGAATACAAGTGTGTGTATGATTTGAGCTTGCATAATTATATTGTCTAAAAGTATTTCACACTTATGTGGAATGCTTAACAAGAAAACTAATAAGCTTTAGTCTTCAATGTCCTTATTCTGCTTCATAATCTCCATTACTTCCAAGACTTTATCATTCTTGAGATTTGAATTCCTCTATATAAATTGCTACAATTTTAAGCTTTACAATACTCATGAAATTCATTAGCCATTTTGCATCAATAAAATTGTTTTGTTATTATCAAATCCCAATTAAAATAACTTAGAGAAACCTTTGAGCCAACATTCTTCTTAGCTTTGAGGAAAAAGGAATGAGCAACAAAGTGTATCGCCTCAAGAAGTCAACATATGATCTCAAACAATCCCCAAGAGCTTGGTTTTAAAGGTTTATGAATTCCATTAAGAGCCGAGGTAATACGCTGGGTAAAACTGACCACAATATATTGTGGGAAAGTGTCAATTCTTATTGTATATGTAGATGACATTATTGTTATAAGAGATGATCTTGAAGAAATGAAGGAATTGAAGAGATTTTTGTTTATTGAATTTGAAGTTAAAGACCATGGGTGACTAAGGTATTTTTATGGAGTGGAAGTAGCTTGGAGTAAGTTGGGCATTACCATATCCCAAACAAAGTATACACTGTTTCTTTTGAAGGAAACTGGTATGCTAGGCTACAAACCTGTAGTGATGCCTATAGAATTGAATTTGAAATTGGGCTTGATCATGAGAAGAGCAAAGTTGACTTTGAAGGATATTAGAGAATGGTGGAAAATTTGATCTATTTATCTCATACAAGGGCATATATTGCCTTTCAAGTAAGTGTAGTGAGTAAATTCATGCATTGACCATGTGAGATACATTTAGAATCTGTGTTTTGGATCCAAAAGTACCTGAAAGTAAGTCCAAGGAAAAGATTGTTCTTTGGAAGAAAATGAATTAAGGGGGATTGAGCTTTACACTGATGTGAACTAGGCTAAATCTATGATTGACAGAAGGTCTGTAACCAAGTATTATACCTATGTGCAAGGCAATTTCATAACTTGGAGAAGTAAAGAAAAAAAAAACAACCTTTAGTAGCTCATAGTATTATTGAAGTAGAATTTCATGCAGTGGCTTAAGGTTTGTGTGAAGGAATATGGCTTAGGCATGTGTTAGAAGAACTAAGGATTTTAAGTGAAGGACTAATAAAGGTCTATTGTGACAGCACAACAACTTTTTAACATGATCGTAACAAAACATGCTACAATCGATTGACATTTTGTTAAGGAAAAGTAGGAAGATCAGAGTGTTTGCATGATCTATATTCCAGCAGAGCAAGAAGTTGAAAATGTGCTAACCAAGAGTTTGTCCAAACTCATTTTAGAACAAATCATAAGTAAGCTGGGAATGATTAACATTTATTTTCTTTCTTGAGGGGGAGCGTTGGAAATCTAGAGAATTTAAGTTTTAAGTTTTATTGTTTTCTCCAATTTTTCTCCAATAGGTTAGGATTAGAAGGTTAATTCGATCACTGGCTTGTTTTATTTTCAAGTCAAAGATTTCAAGAATAACAGGAGAAACGTTATCTAAGTCAGTCCAAAGTTGTTAGCCTTTATGGCTATTCAAGTTCTGATGTAACTAGTTTAATTTAAATTTAGTAAAAAAATGCATATTGTTTATCCCCTTGATATTGTAACACCCACCTATTTTTATGTAACGTATTATGCTAAGTTATCAACAATGTTAAGTAATTTTGTTATTGATATATGTTATGATTTATGATTTTAATGTTACTAACTATTTATTCTAAGTGTTATGACAGGTGACGATCGCAAGGAATTGATATGCTCAAGTGTTCATGTTAGTTACAATGCATGTTTAATTATGATGCAGTGATGTCTTGAATGCTATGAGATAATTACGTTGATTGTGTGGTTTAATGTGATTAATTGGAATAATTAAGGAATAATTTTATCATTTAAGGAAAGAAAACCATTGACTTTGCATTGATTGGTATTGTTTTAAATGGTTTCCTATTTTTAGAGGGCAAAATATGGTAAGAAATGAATAATTAATTGACTTTCCCAATTTCTTCTCCTTTCTCCATGAAAATATAGTCTAGATTAGTTAGAAAAATTTCTGACATAAGTGAGGGTATTGAATTTTTTTTTTTACGTTACTTCATTCATGATAATTCTCTTCTCTCTCTTCCTCTCACGTCTTCTCCCTCTCTCATTCTGAGACGTTTCTTTTATTCTTCTCTTCTACATGTTTTCTATTCCTCCTCTCCCTCAAAATTCTCTGCATATAATTGAAAGAAAAATTGAAATTTTATTGGTTGAATTCGAAGGAATTTGAGAAGAATCATTTTGAGGTAAGAGTTCATTCTCGTTTCAATGAAATCCTTCTTGACATCCGACCGTTATATCTTCCTCTACAAAATTTTTTTTGCTCTGAATTTTTAGTATGTTATTCATGTATGAGTTTTGTGATGTTTCTCCAAGTTTCACCTTAATTGGATTTTTCTATGATAAGTTATGAATTTTCTATTCTCTACCACTCACAGTAAAATATTGTTGTTTGGTTATGATGTATGAAAATGTGATTTTCGTTCAAGAGGTAAACGTACTTTGTTTGCTACAAAATTTGGTAAGAATGTTCATGTATATGTCATGTTATGGACTGCAAAGTTTGGTAATGTTTTGATGAGTGAATTATGTGCTATCAAATTTTTATTGAGATTAGGTCAAGAAACAATTTTAACAATGTTAATATTGGACTTTTGTTTTATGTGATGTTTTATATGTTTAAATGATTTTATTGATGATGAAATAATTTTATGATATTGAAATATATGTTAGTAAGATGTTAGTATGAATTTTAAAATTAAAATATATGTGTTTTAATTGTTAGAAAATGTTTTCAAAAGATAGTCAAACCTAAGTTAGTTTTACTACTGATTTTCAAATGTGTGTTTTGACTTACTCCGATTTTTGTTGAAGCCAATTTTTGGATATGTTAGGGTTCTATATGTCTACTATATATGTTAATTTTTGTAGATTTTTCTATGATGTTAGAATTTATTAAACATACTTGAGAATAAAGTTGTTCACTGCTTTACTATTGCTGGCAGATTTCATGTTTGAAACGTATGGTTTGTTTTTAGATACTTAATGTAATTTTTATGACTAAAGAAAAATCATGGTGATATGTTTATGTATTAACTTTACCCCTGTCAAGTATGGTGCCTAAAGTATTTGTGAATGTTAAGTTTTTAAGTCTTGAATCCATGTAGGTCAGTGAAGTGTTATGTGATGATGATTTTATAGTTTTGATGATTATGGTTATGGATGCATGTTATGAATTATGTTTACAAGAGATGAATGTATGTGTGATGTTATATGGAATGGATGTTTTATTCTATGAAATTAAGTATTAATTTTATTTGTATCTTGAAATGAATAAATGACATGAACACTCAAAGGAATGAGCACATCGAGACCGCAGCGTCGTCACCAATATATATAAGGTTAAGTAAGCTAGCTTCCAAGGTAAGTACATTCTCACCTGCAACATGATATGTTTCATAAGGTTTGATGTTATGTTCATGATGATATTTATGATGATTTTATGATGATTTCCTTAAAGGGTTTCTTATGAAATATTTTCATGATTTAAAGTTATGCTTGTTTGATTATGGCAAATTTCAAAGCATGAAAGTTATGTATATACGTGTCACCTAATAAGTGTTGCACACCAATGTTATGATATGATATGATATGATGTCATGTTTTGTTTAGGATTAGCTACCCTTCTCCTCTCATGACGGCGCACCTACAATGATGATTATGGTGCAACACTTGGGCCCTTAAGATAAAATGGAATAAGTTTTAATATGGTCAATGTAATGAAAGATATGTATTTATGAAAATGTGCTTAATGCACTGTTATGATATGATGATGATGATGATGTTTATGAAATGTTTTTAAATTGTGAAAAATATATGTACTTACTAAGCTTTAGCTTATTCAAGTTTATATCATGTTGCAAATAAGGGTAAGAAAGTCATGGATTAGGCGAAGGACATGGGAAGGTGCGTGAGCATAAGGAAAATGAATTGTAACCGGAAGAACGCCAATGCTGCAAGTTTTATGATTTAAGCTATGGTTTATTATTTGAACATATTTTTATGATAAGTTTTAAAGAATACAAGAACTATGTTTTAATATTTTATTTTATCATTTAAGAATTTGATCTTCCGCATTTTTGAAAGAAAAATGAATTTGTCTTAAAATTAAGTTTTCTAAAAGTTTCTGTTTTGTCTCAGACTGCCTGCCGACCATTATTGGTCGGTATGCCGATGTGATGTTCGGCCTGCCAATCCTATTTTTTTGGCCTGTCGATCATATTAATGTTTAAACTTGGTTTTTTTGCAGAGCCTCTGCCGGCCTGCCGTTTGATGATTTCTGACCTGCCGACCATGTTCGGCCTACTGAAGTCTCCAGTTCGGCCTACCGAACTGTGGGAGCAAATAGTTTTAAATGATGTGATGTGATATAAGTTATGATCTTACTATTTGGTATATTTACTTTATTAAAGGAAGTTTATGATCAATTTAATGTGTAATTGAATTTATTAATAGTATGGATTAAGTGAATGAATGTTGTAAAAAAAAAAATGTGTATGTATGGATCCTGGTTACGTTTCCTTAACTACGTTTACAATTAAAGTTTCAAATAAGTTTGTACTTAAGGTTTATCTTAAAAAAAAATAAAAACAAAATAAGTATGTAATGTATGAATGTAACGACATCTGTGACACCCGTAAGGGGGCGTCTAAGATATTTTTGTTCCTCTGATTTCATTTATTTATTCAATTAACCAAAATTTTCATAATGGTTGGAAAACGTATATGTAATAGATTTTAAAATTTTTTAATTAAGGCATTTTTTCAAAACAAGTTAGATATTCTATGCATATAAATTAATCTAAGATCTTTATATACCTTAATAGACTAAAAAACCACACCTCTAACTAAACACTTTTCCTTCAGAACTGCTACATGAGTATCGCTACTGAAAGAGACTCAATCAACTAGTTTTCTTTGCTATTCTCTTCTTCAACACGGGTGGTAGTATGTTGCTCAATCGTTCTTTAGGCAATGTCTCCTTCCAACCACTTGAGAAAACCAAGAGCTAAAGTTTAGTGTGTTGAACAATAATTCTATGGGATTTTTAGTGTCTTCTCAACAAAATACTCTTCTCTAAATTTCTCAAGTGATCTAAGAAATAATAGAAATTTGTTCCCTTGATATAGAGGCCAAATTGAGACTAGTCCTCATCAAATTAGGTTACAAAATTTGAGTTTGGACAAAATTCTTGTCAAAAGAATGGGTGAAAAGTAGATTGCCAACCTAGAAGAGGCGGTTCATTGCCATACACTAGGGGTAGTCCACCTAGTCATAACAGATCTTTGTCATGCTTTTTTCAACTTCTGAGAATTATCTGATCGACCCATTTAAACCAATTGGATAATTACTACTTTATTTGAGCCAAGTATCCTTCAGAAAGCCTCAGTTTTAATTTAAATAACCCAACAAAGAAGTTATCTAATTAAAATAGTCATATACAGATAATCTCACATAAAAAATCTATTAAAACAATTCAACATGTTTATTTTGAATTAATTCAACCAATAAACTAACATGAATTATTCAATCCAACAATTGAATTTTAGCCAATCTAATAAATAACATAAGTTACCAATCTATAGAAAAAATATACCGTATCGTTACATGAAATATAGTGACCTAGCAAAGGGAACGCAATGAACATATATAGATAAAGCTCCTATAATTATAAAATAATATGTCCCGATACATACGCTATATAATTATCAACTCAAAACTATTCCACTAAAAGCTTAAAGCTACACTCTTGAACTATATATAAATTATGAAACTGTAATAACTTACAAAACTCTAATAAGTTTATCGTCCATGACATATTATAATATGTAACATTCCTATAGGATATTTACAATTGGCTTAAGGATAAATTCTATTTTACATTCTCAATTATATATATCTTTCTTTCTATTATCTCACCGTTGAAAAAAATTACTTTCCACAACCAAAACAAATAGTATACCATTTGGGTACACATATGTATCCAAATGGTTGAACGCTCGAGTTTCTAATTACAGGATAATACCTATAAGTGAATATCATTAACTCCACTAAAGAACTATGGTTTCCATACCTATAAATAACGACTCCATATCATTCAAGAATCATGTCTTCAATATACTAGCAAGCATACCTTCATATAATTCAAGATGCCACCCTTCGGTACCTCAAACGACACAAGTCTAGAATACAAGCCCATTCATTCATTTTAGGATAAAGACATAACACATAGGATTGTCTAAAATGAACAGATTTATTCAAAAAAAAATTATTAACAAATCAATTCATCTTTAGTCTCGATCCAATATATCATCACAAATGAGAATAGACCAATGTTTCCACTCGTAGAGTCCCACTTTGATGACCAAGAAAAGTCATCTGCTATTAGGGATGTTGACAACATAACAATCTTAATATGAATAAAGCGTCCAACTTTATTCCCTCAATTCTGGATTATTTATTTTCAGTCCATCACTTTAAGATTCATATGTTCTACATAATATATCCATTATATGCAAGATCTTAAAGGTATAGATTGATAGTCTCATACTTATATTTGCTTATCCTACATTCAATATAAATGAACATAGAGAGGACAATATTTGATATATGAAAGGAGATACATAATAAATTAAATGTCTTAAAAATCTTATTACATCACTTATCCTTAGGGCACCTAGTCTAACAATCTCCCACTTTACTTAATTGAGTAAATATGACATGTTTTGTATTCCCATAACTTTTACTTGCTTCTTGAAGGCCCTTGTTTGTAGTCTCTTTGTGAAAGGATTAGCTATATCGTCCTCTATTGTAATCTTGCATACTATGACATGCCCATTCTAAGAAGTCCTTTATCACATGATTCTTCCAATGTATATGCTTACTCTTCTTGTGAAACCTTGGTTTTTTAGAATTAGTTATCATTGCAGTGTTATCACATTACTGTTGGAAACAAAGTGTGCAGCGAAATTTTAAAATTTTTTTTTCATCAGAGTAATTTCCAAAACACAAGTTTGACATGTTATATGTATAAATTAAACAGATCTTACTAACCTCAGTGTGCTGAAGAACCCCCGCAACTGTGTGGAGAAGTAACGTTCCAGAAGAGCCTCAACCAACTGGTCTTCTTTGTTATTCTCTATCCATAACCAGAGTGAGTGTGGGCCCACATGTACAGCTCTTCCACCGATGACTCTCCTTCCAACCAATAGAGAGAACCCAAAGCTAGTGTTCGTGATTTTGTGAACAAAAGCTCTTAGGGAGTTTTCAGATGCTCACTAGAAGAGTATCACTATTAATCTCTCAAATTGATCTGAGTAAATCATGAGACTCACTCCCTTTTTATACCTATTGGTCCTGGGGTCAGTCCAGATCAGATTAGGTCTCAAAAACTCGAAACAGAATAAAGTTCGGATCAATATCTGATAAGATCAACGTGAAAAAACGTAATCTTATCTCCCGCTAATCGGCAGGCCGAACATTCTAATCGACAGGCAAAACAGGCCAGTTCGGTAGGCCGACCACG
This sequence comes from Artocarpus heterophyllus, assembly GCA_025403435.1. Taxonomy (NCBI): domain Eukaryota; kingdom Viridiplantae; phylum Streptophyta; class Magnoliopsida; order Rosales; family Moraceae; genus Artocarpus; species Artocarpus heterophyllus. The sequence continues at coordinate 28,677,484 of CM046345.1, read as the reverse complement.
TCATTTGGCACGCCAAACTCCCGAGAAAAAATCTCCACGAATCTTTTATTTTCCACCCGAGATTCTAAAGGATAAAGTCTCAGTTTTGATTCAAATAACCCAATAGAGAAGTTATCTGATCAAAACAAACTTTATCAAGGTAATCTCTAAGAAAATAAATCAATTCACAATAATTCTACAAGTTTATCTTGTTCTAATTTGTCCAAAATTAAAACAACCGATAAACAGACAAGAATTATCTGATCGCAATAATTCAACAAGTTTATCTAGAACTAATTTCTTACAAAATTAATTCAACCGATAAACAGACATGAATTATTTGATTCTTACAAATTTTAAACCAATCTGATAAATCTGCCATAAATCACCAATTATTGGAAAAGCACGCCGTGTCGTTACAGGACTTTGTGAGCTAGCAAAGGGGACCAAATGGACCTATAAATTTCAAGCTCATGATAATTATGAAACCCAATATCCCAGATATACATTTCACAATTATCAACTCCAACGCTACTCCACTAAAAGCTTGGAGCTGCACTCTCGAACTTTATAGAATTACGAAGCTCGTGTAGCTAAGTCTCCATGACATATCATAGTGTATCGCATCCCCATATGATGTTAAGGCTACCCAAGAAGAGCATAGTCACTTTTTGAGGGAGGAGTTGTTAGACATGTATGCTCTAAGGAGTAAAAATGTAATACGTTTTTAGAGACATTTTTATCAATAAAGAATTTATTATTATATATATACCAAATCTTGTCCTCTTTACATTCATATTTGTTGAATGTATGATAAGCAAACAGTAGTCTGAGACTGTCAGTCTAAACCTTAAGAATTGGGCATATGATGGACTGATTATGCGAAAGACACGATTCTTAAGGTGACGGTCTAAAACATATGATCCGCAATCCAGGGAATAAAGTTGGGGACTTTATTCATGTAAAGATTGTTATGTTGTCTATATCCCCTTTGGGAGATTGTTTGTCTTGACCATCGTAGTTGGACTCTGTGAATAGAAACATTGGCACGTTGTCATAGGTGACGATGTGTTGGATCGCAACATAAAGTTAAGTGATTTGGATTAATAATTCTGTCTTGGCAAATTGATTCACTTTAGACAGTCATTTGTATTGTATCTTAATCCTGAGATGAATAGTGGGCCCGTTGTCTCGACTTGTGTCTTTTGATGTACCAATGGGTGACTCCCACATCTCTATAGTGGTATGAATGGCGGTATGTTGGAGGCATGACTCTTGATAGCATAGACTTGTTATTCATAGATATGGAATCCATAGCTCCTCTTTAGGAGTAATGATATCCTCTTATATGTGTTGTCCTGTAATTGGAAAACTGGAGCGCTCAACCATTTGGATACATAGGTGTAACTGAATGGTATTCTATCTTTGGATGGTAAGTTTTCTAATGGTGAGACAATGGAACGTAAGATAAAACTAATCGGGAAGGTAAGACAAAACTTGTCCTTAAGCCGATTATGGATTATCATATGGGGATACGATACGCTATGATATGGCATGGAGAGTTAGCTACATGAGCTTCGTAATTCTATAAAGTTCTTGAGTGCAGCTCCAAGCTTTTAGTGGAGTAGCGTTGGAGTTGATAATTGTGAAATGTATATCTAGGATATTGGGTTTCATAATTATCATGAGTTTGAACTTTATAGGTCCATTTTGGTCCCCTTTGCTAGCTCATAAAATCCTGTAACGACACGGCGTGCTTTTCCAATAATTGGTGACTTATGTCGGATTTATCAGATTGGTTTAAAATTTGTAAGAATCAGATAATTCATGTCTGTTTATCGGTTGAATTAATTTTGTAAGAAATTAGTTCAAGATAAACTTGTTGAATTATTGCGATCAGACAATTCTTGTCTATTTATCGGTTGATTTAATTTTGGATAAATTAGATCTTGATAAACTTGTAGAATTATTGTGAATTGATTTATTTTCTTAGAGATTATCTTGATAAAGTTTGTCTTGATTAGATAACTTCTCTATTGGGTTATTTGAATCAAAACTGAGACTTTATCCTTTAGAATCTCGGGTGGAAAATAAAAGATTTACCAAGATTTTTTCTCGGGAGTTCGGCCTGTCGGATGACGTGTTCGGCCTGTCGAACTGGCCTGTTCGGCCTGCCTATCAGCGGAGATAAGATTACGCATTTTTACGTGGATCTTATCAGATATTGATCCGAACTTAATTCTGTTTCGAGTTTTTGAGACCTAATCTGATATGGACTGACCCCAGGACCAATAGGTATAAAAAGGGAGTGAGTCTCATGATTTACTCAGATCAATTTGAGAGATTAAGAGTGATACTCTTCTAGTGAGCATCTGAAAACTCCCTGAGAGCTTTTGTTCACAAATCACGAGCACTAGCTTTGGGTTCTCTCTATTGGTTGGAAGGAGAGTCACCGGTGGAAGAGCTGTGCGTGTGAGCCCACACTCACTCCGGTTGTGGATACAGAATAGCAAAGAAGACTAGTTGGTTGAGGCTCTTCTGGAATGTTACTTCTCTACACGGATTGCGGAGGTTCTTCGACACACTGAGGTTAGTAAGATCTGTTTAATTTATACATATAACATGTCAAACTGGTGTTTTGAAAATTACTCTGATGAAAGAAATTTTTAAAATTTCGCTGCGCACTTTGTTTCCAACAATTGGTATCAGAGACGAGGTTTTTACATAAATTTGCAAGTTTATGATCATGTTATATGCATAAATTTTGTGATCTTAATCTCTCCTATGCTTGAATTGAATTTTATAGAGAGATGGCACTCTAGGTTTCTATATAATATATATGTTGTCATGGATTATGTGGGGAATGTTTATTAATTAATTATGGTTGATTAAATCGTTGTTTAAATATTTATTAATTAATTAATACCGGTTATGGTTCCTTAGAGGTTAGAATGTGTATCTAGGTTTTTCATGTAATTAGATGGCAGACTATCATCTCCGTCTAGGAATTGTTATTTAATTTTTAATTTGTAAGAATTTTGTAATTAAATAATTATTCAGAGAAGACGGATCTAGAAGATTGATGATGGCGCCTCCAGGTATTTCCTGAGTCTCTAATTTTATGTTTTTGAATTGTTGAAAATAAAATTGATAAATTGCATTAAAGTTGTATTTTCTGGATTAAGGGTTTTCTGATCGGTCGGTATGCCGGACCTCACAGTTCGGCAGGCCGGAGGTCACGGATCGACAGGCCGAACGTATGGTCCGGCAGGCCGATAGTGGGGCAGAAAATTTGGTACTCTACCGGCAGGCCGAAGTTTCAGTTCGGTAGGCCAAACTTGCATAGATCGGCAGGCCGATGTATCAGATCAGCAGGCCAATGGAGCAAGACCGGCAGGCTGATCAACCAAATCAGCCTGCCGACTGAGAGCTTTCGAGTGTCCAGAAAAGGTTCAATTTTTTCGGTGCAGTTTTAATTTTATTTTTGGGACGATCCTGAGAAACATTAAATTTCGATATCACCAGAAATATGAAGTATTCGATTCATACGGGATTGAAGACTTGATGATGGAAATTACATGAAGAAGGATACAGCTTGAGGATTCAAGGACGAAGAATCGATAAATGTCTCGATTATTCTCTTGTAATCTTAGTTTTCTATTCTCTAGGGTGGAACCATAATATTACGGTTATTATTATTTTGCTTGTAGCTTTGCTTGATTGCTTTGCTTGTCTGCATTATAATATGATTTACCATGTATATTGATAACATGTCATATAGAATAGGGAGTGCCGCTCATATTAAAATTGTTCATGCATAATTTTAAAATAAAACCTTGACTTCAAAAGATTGAGTGGGAGAAGGTTTTCGAAGAGAGAACCTAAGGCCTCCATCATTGGTCCATAGGAAGAACATGGTGGTCCCGACCCCTAGGAAGGGATTTCTATCATGTACCAGATTGGATCTCTGAAAGGATAAGGTATTTTAGTATGATTTATGGTTGCACACCCCTAGGTGGTGATTATAAATCATGGATAAAATATTGAAACGATGGTTAAACACTCACGTTAATTTTATTATTAACCTCCCCTAGGAGCTCTGTTAATAAAATTAATGGCCAAAGAAACGATTATTAGTATATGCTGGATCATACGGGTACTGGATGGCATATATTAATCAGGAGGGGATCCGTGTTCCTGATTGAATTTGGCATGACTCCCCTAGGAGCTTGTTAAATTCTGAGTTGGGAATTATCGTTGTAAGGTTGTGATATTTTTAAGGTTTTGACACATAAACACATTTGTATGTTTTTACATGATTGTGTTATCTTACTAAATTATTATATATGTTTGCTTATGTTTGGTATAAGATTCTTTATTGTAGATTGAAAATGTCTAAAAACGCTTTATCATCGATACTTGACAAAAACCAATTAATCGGTGAGACCTATAACGATTGGAAACGAAACCTGGACATCGTCCTTTCCTGTGAGAAACTGAAATATGTTTTGACAACTCCTTGTCCTCCCGAGCCTACAGGAGACTCAAGTAATGAGCAATTTCAAGCATACGATCGCTGGAAAGATGCTGATGATCAGGCCCACTGCTATGTTATGGCCAGCATGAACAACATGCTGCAGGCTCAACATCAGGATTATGAGAGTGCGAAGCAGATCTTGGATAATCTTGAGGACATGTTTGGAGGCCAGGCCATAACAAAGCGGCAAGGGGCGCTTCGGAAACTCTTAAAATGTAGACAGAGACCGGGGTCATCTATAAAGGAGCATATGATGTTGGTCATGGGTTACCTCGCTGAGGCTCAAACCAATGGAGCCGACATCGATGCTGAAACTCAGATGACTATGGTCTTTGAGACTCTATCTAAGGAATTTATTTCATTTAGAGCTACTTTTAATTTAAGCAATAGACGGGATATGACCTTGACAGAACTGATGAAACAGTTACAGGAGTTTGAACTGCTGATTAGGGAGTCTCCTGCTGGTGGTGAGGCCAATATGGTAGCTTCTTCTGGTTCCAATCCTAACTCTAGGAATGGAAAGAAGCAACGGGCCAAGAGTGGGAAGTCTTCTATTCCTGCTGCTACCAAGAGCAAGAAGAAGAAGAAGAAGAACCCAAAGAAGCTTAAGTGCTTCTTTTGTGGTAAGGTCGGGCATATAAAGAAGCATTGCAAGGACTTCCTTTCCAAGGGAGGTAGGTGTGATCTTCTATATTTAGAAACTTGTTTGGTTGAGGAATCCAGTGACATCTAGGTCATAGATTCCGGTGCAACTAATCATGTTTGTGTTTCTCTGTAGGGATTCAAAGAAACGAGAAGTCTACTTCGTGAAGACTTAACGCTTCAGATGGGCGATGGATCCTTGGTCTCAACGGAAGCAGTGGGAGATGTCCATCTTCATTTTGATAATTATAGAAATTTAATTTTGCGAGATTGTTTTTATGTTCCTAAATTTAAAAGGAATTTAATTTCTGTATCTTCTTTATTTAAAGACTCCTACGTGGTATCTTTTAATGAAAAAGTGGTGATTCGTAAAAACAAATCTTTTATCTGTTCTGGATGGATGCAAAATAATCTATATTTTATCAAACCTAAGATGGACTTATTGCTTAATGCTGAGATAAATGATAATGACTCAAAAAGACTTAAAACTTCTCACTCTAATAAGACTTATCTTTGGCATCTGCGCCTTGGTCATATTAACCTGAATAAGATTCAAAGGATGGTAAGGGATGGACCTTTAAGTCACTTAAAGGTGGAATCTATACCTCAACGTGAATCTTGTTTGGAGGGTAAAATGACCAAAAGACCATACGAGTCTAAGGGCAATAGGGCCGAAGGGGTTCTAGAACTTATGCATAGTTATGTTTGCGGACCGATGAACATCCGGGCACGAGGAGGGTATGAGTACTTCGTCACTTTTATTGACGATTACTCAAGATATGGGTATGTGTACCTAATGCACTACAAAAGCGAAACTTATGATAAGTTCAGGGAGTTTCGGGCTAGGCCCATAAAAGCACTTCGTTCTGATCGAGGTGGGGAATACCTTTCTGATGAGTTCTTGGGACACTTGTTAGAGAGTGGGATTTTATCCCATTTGACTACGCCGGGCACTCCGCAGTAGAATGGCATAGCGGAGAGAAGAAACAGGACTTTGTTGGACATGATTAGGTCCATGATGAGTTATTCATCATTGCCTTTATCTTTTTGGGGATATGCACTACAAACCGCATGTTATCTTTTGAACAATGTGCCTTCAAAACCGGTCCCTAAAACTCCTCACGAGTTGTGGACAAAACGGAAGACATCCTTAAACCAAATTCGCATATGGGGATGTCCGGCTCATGTCCTGTTTAAGGATCCAAATAAGTTGGAAGCACGTTCAGAAGTTTGCGTATTTGTAGGTTATCCGAAAGGGACTAAAGGGGGTTATTTTTATAACCCGAAGGAAAATAAAGTTGTGGTTTCAACTAATGCAACTCTCCTTGAGGAGAGTTACATGGAAAACTTTAAACCTCGAAGCAATGTGGTGCTTGAGGAGTTAAGGGGTGATTCGTTCACTCCGGAGGTTCCGAACGAAACCATTCCGATCGGTGTAGAAAAACCAAACTAACCTGAACAACAACCTCAGGGGCTTCGGCGTAGTGGGAGGATCGGGCGTCAACCTGAAAGGTATATGTTCAATGGGGAGGTCTTTTTGGCTGAACCGGATGAACATGACAGGGATCCTTATACTTACGCAGAAGCTATGGAGGATGTTGATTCAAGACTCTGGACAGAGGCCATGAATATAGAGATGAAGTCTATGGAGACTAATCGGGTCTGGGAGCTTGTGGATCTTCCCGAAGGGGTAAAACCCATAGGGTGTAAGTGGATCTACAAGAGGAAAAGAGGAGTGGATGGAAAGGTCGAAACCTTTAAGGCTAGACCGGTAGCTAACGGTTATACGCAAAAGGAAGGAATCGATTACGAGGAAACCTTTTCGCCTATAGCCATACTTAAGTCCATCCGGATTCTCTTATCCATAGCTGCCGCTCTCGACTACGAGATTTGGCAGATGGACGTCAAGACGGCTTTCTGAATGGCTATCTTGATGAGTACATTTATATGGAACAACCAGATGGGTTCAAGGTCGTAGGTCAAGAGGGTAAGGTTTGTAAGCTGCTAAAGTCTATTTATGGACTTAAGCAGGCTTCTCATTCTTGGAACATAAGATTTGATAAAGTGATCAAGACTTATGGGTTCTCACAAAATGTGGATGAACCATGTGTTTACAAACACATTAAGGATGGGAAGGTGGTTTTTCTACTGCTCAATGTAGATGACATTCTGCTAATTGGCAATGACGTTGGGGCGTTGTCATCGGTCAAATTATGGTTGACCAAGTAGTTTGACATGAAGAACTTAGGTGAGGCTAATTTTGTTCTCGGTGTCCAGATCATTCGGGATAGGAAGAACAAAATGATAGCTTTATCACAGGCCGGCTACATAGATAAAATTCTCAGGAGGTTTGCAATGTAGGATTCCAAGAAAGGTGGGCAACCATCTAGGTCTGGAATTACTCTTTCTAAGAAAGACTCTCCAAAGTCTTATGAAGAAAGAGAATACATGAAGAAGGTGCCTTATCCTTCGGCAGTGGGTAGTCTCATGTATGCCATGCTTTGCACATGACCAGAAATTAGCTATGCGGTCGGGATTGTAAGTCGATTTCAGGCGGATCCAGGACCGAACCATTGGGTTGCGGTAAAGCATATTTTCAAGTACTTGAGAAGGACTCGAGGGTATATGCTTGTGTATTCAGGTGAGGACTTGACTCCTCTAGGATACACTGATTTGGATTTTCAATCCTGCCTGGATTCCAGGAAATCAACTTCGGGGTTTGTGTTTACTCTTGGTGGTGGTGCCATCAGTTGGAGAAGTACGAAGCAAGATTGCACTACGGATTCAACGACGGAGGCCGAGTATGTGGCAGCTAGTGATGCTTCGAAGGAAGCAGTGTGGCTCCGCAAGTTCCTTGGGGATCTTGAGGTAGTTCCTGGTATGGATAAAGCGGTATCACTGTACTGTGATAACAGTGCGGCGGTAGCTAATGCTAAGGAACCAAGATTTCACAAGAAGAGTAAGCACATTGATCGGAAGTATCATGTGATAAAGGACTTCGTTGAGGGCGGGCATGTCACGGTGTGCAAGATCGTGTCAGAGGACAATTTAGCTGATCCATTTACGAAGACACTTACTGGGAGAGTCTTTGTGGAAGCTATGGGGATGCAAAATTTGCTGTATTTACTAACTTAGTGCAAGTGGGAGATTATTAGACATGTATGCCCTAAGGAGTAAAAATGTAATACATTTTTGGAGACATTTTTTTCAATAAAGAATTTATTCATTTATCTATATACCAAATCTTGTCCTCTTTACGTTCATATTTGTTGAATGTATGATAAGCAAATAGTAGTCTGAGACTGTCAGTCTAAACCTTAAGAATTGGGCATATAATGGGATGATTAAGCGGTAGACACAATTCTTAAGGTGACGGTCTAAAACGTATGATCTGCAATCGAGGGAATAAAGTTGGGCACTTTATTCATGTAAAGATTGTTATGTTGTCTATATCCCTTTTGGGATATGGTTTGTCTTGGTCATCGGAGTTGGACTCCATGAATAGAAACATTGGCACGTTGTCATAGGTGACGATGTGTTGGATCGGGACATAAAGTGAATTGATTTGGATTAATAATTCTGTCTTGGCAAATCGATTCACTTTAGACAGTCATTTGTATTGTATCTTAATCCTGAGATGAATAGTGGGCCCGTTGTCTCGACTTGTGTCTTTTGATGTACCAATGGGTGACTCCCACATCTCTATAGTGGTATGCATGCCGGTACATTGGAGGCATGACTCTTGATAGCGTAGACTTGTTATTCATAGATATGGAATTCATAGCTCCTCTTTAGGAGTAATGATATCCTCTTATATGCGTTGTCCTGTAATTGGAAAACTGGAGCGCTCAACCATTTGGAGACATAGGTGCAACCAAATGGTATACTTTCTTTGGATGGTAAGTTTTCTAATGGTGAGACAATGGAACGTAAGATAAAAATAATCGGGAAGGTAAGACAGAACTTGTCCTTAAGCCGATTATGGATTATCATATGGGGATGCGATACACTTTTATATGTCATGGAGACTTAGCTACACGAGCTTCGTAATTCTATAAAGTTCGAGAGTGCAGCTCCAAGCTTTTAGTGGAGTAGCGTTGGAGTTGATAATTGTGAAATGTATATCTGGGATATTGGGTTTCATAATTATCATGAGCTTGAACTTTATAGGTCCATTTTGGACCCCTTTGCTAGCTCACAAAATCCTGTAACAACACGGTGTGCTTTTCCAATAATTGGTGACTTATGTCGGATTTATCAGATTGGTTTAAAATTTGTAAGAATCAAATAATTCATGTCTGATTATTGGTTAATTAATTTTGTAAGAAATTAGTTCAAGATAAACTTGTTGAATTATTGTGATTAGATAATTCTTGTCTGTTTATCGGTTGATTTAATTTTGGATAAATTAGATCAAGATAAACTTGTAGAATTATTGTGAATTGATTTATTTTCTTTGAGATTATCTTTATAAAGTTTGTTTTGATGAGATATCTTCTCTATTGGGTTATTTGAATCAAAACTGAGACTTTATCCTTTAGAATCTTGGGAGGAAAATAAAAGATTCGTGGAGATTTTTTCTTAGGAGTTCAGCCTGCCAGATGACGTGTTCGGCCTGCCGAACTAGCCTGTTCGGCCTACCGATCAGACAGTTCGGTCTGCCGATCAGCAGAGATAAGATTACGTGTTTTCACGTGGATCTTACCAGATATTGATCTGAACTTGATTCTGTTTCGAGTTTTTGAGACCTAATCTGATATGGACTGACCCCATGACCAATAGGTGTAAAAAGGGAGTGAGTCTCAAGATTTACTCAGAGATCAATTTGAGAGATAAAGAGTGATACTCTTCTAGTGAGCATCTGAAAACTCCCTGAGAGCTTATGTTCACAAATCACGAGCACTAGCTTTGGGTTCTCTCTATTGGTTGGAAGGAGAGTCACCGGTGGAAGAGCTGTACGTGTGAGCCCACACTCACTCCGGTTGTAGATAGAGAATAGCAAAGAAGACCAGTTAGTTGAGGCTCTTCTGGAACGTTACTTCTCTACACAGGTTGCGGAGGTTCTTCGGCACACTGAGGTTAGTAAGATCTGTTTAATTTACACATATAACATGTCAAACTTGTGTTTTGAAAATTACTCTGATGAATTTCTTTTTTTAAATTCCGCTGCGCACTTTGTTTCCAACACAGACATGAATTATTTGATTCTTACAAATTTTAAACTAATCTGATAAATCCGACATAAGTCACCAAATATTGGAAAAGCACGCCGTGTCGTTACAAGACTTTGTGAGCTAGCAAAGGGGACAAAATGGACCTATAAAGTTCAAGCTCATGATAATTATGAAACCCAATATCCCAGATATACATTTCACAATTATCAACTCCAATGCTACTCCACTAAAAGCTTGGAGCTGCACTCTCAAACTTTATAGAATTACGAAGCTCGTGTAGCTAAGTCTCCATGACATATCATAGTGTATCGCATCCCCATATGATCATCCATAATCGGCTTAAGGACAAGTTCTGTCTTACCTTCCCGATTATTTTTATCTTACGTTCCATTGTCTCACCATTAGAAAACTTACCATCCAAAGATAGTATACCTTTCGGTTACACCTATGTATCCAAATGGTTGAGCGCTCCAGTTTTACAATTACAGGACAACGCATATAAGAGGACACCATTACTCCTAAAGAGGAGCTATGGATTCCATATCTATGAATAACAAGTCTACGCTATCAAGAGTCATGCCTCCAACATACCGGCATGCATACCACTATAGAGATGTGGGAGTCACCCATTGGTACATCAAAAGACACAAGTCGAGACAATGGGCCCACTATTCATCTCAGGATTAAGATATAATACAAATGACTGTCTAAAGTGAATCGATTTGCCAAGACAGAATTATTAATTCAAATCAATTCACTTTATGTCCCGATCCAACACATCGTCACCTATGACAACGTGCCAATGTTTCTATTCACGGAGTCCAACTCCGATGGTCTAGACAAACCATCTCCCAGAAGGGATATAGACAACATAACAATCTTTACATCAATAAAGCACCCAACTTTATTCCCTCGATTACGGATCATATGTTTTAGACCATCACCTTAAGAATCGAGAATTGGGCATAATCATCCCATCATATGCCCAATTCTTTAGGTTTAGACTAACAGTCTTAGACTGCTGTTTGCTTATCATACATTCAACAAATATGAACGTAAAGAGGACAAGATTTGGTATATATAAATGAATAAATTCTTTATTGATACTAATGTCTCCAAAAACGTATTACATTTTTACTCCTTAGGGCATACATGTCTAACAATTACAACATTATCGGCTTATCCATGCTAGGAACAACTTCAACATCTCCAAGGAACTTACAGAACCACACTGCTTATTTTGAAGCTTCACTGGTAGCTATATACTTAGCCTCCATTGTTGAATTTAAAATGCAATCTTGCTTGTCACTTCTCCAAACAATGGCATCTCTATCCAGAGCAAACGTAGACCCAGAATTACAGCTTCTTGGATTCGAGTAGGATTGAAAATTTGAATCAGTACATCTAAGAGTCTTGGAAACGCGGTGCACAGTGGAATTTTAAAAATTCTTCATCAGAGTATTTTCCAAAACACAAGTTTGACATGTTATATGTATAAATTAGACAGATCTTACTAACCTCTGTGTGCCGAAGAACCTCCGTAACCTGTGTAGAGAAGTAACGTTCCAGAAGAGCCTCAACCAACTGGTCTTCTTTTCTATTCTCTATCCACAACCGGAGTGAGTGTGGGCTTACACGTACAGCTCTTCCACCGGTGACTCTCCTTCCAACCAATAGAGAGAACCCAAAGCTAGGGTTCATGATTTGTGAACAAAAGCTCTCAGGGAGTTTTTAGATACTCACTAGAAGACTATCACTCTTAATCTCTCAATTGATTTGAGTAAATCATAAGACTCACTCCCATTTTATAGCTATTGGTCCTGGGATCAGTCCTTATCAGATTAGGACTCAAAAACTCAAAATAGAATCAAGTTTGGATCAATATTTGATAAGATCTGCGTGAAAACGCATAATCTTATCTCTCGCTGATCGGCAGGCGAAACAGCTTGTTTGACAGGCCGAACAGGCCCCATTGGCAGGCCGAACTCCCGAGAAAAAATCTCTGCGAATCTTTTATTTTCCACCCGAGATTCTAAAGGATAAAGTCTCAGTTTTGATTTAAATAACCCAATAGAGAAGTTATCTGATCAAAACAAACTGGTCTTCTTTGCTATTCTCTATCCACAACCGGAGTAAGTATGGGCTCACACGTACAGCTCTTCCACCAGTGACTCTCCTTCCAACCAATAGAGAGAACCCAAAGCTAGGGTTCATGATTTGTGAACAAAAGCTCTCGGGGAGTTTTCAGATACTCCCTAGAAGACTATTACTCTTAATCTCTCAATTGATCTGAGTAAATCATAAGACTCACTCCCTTTTTATAGCTATTGGTCCTGGGGTCAGTCCTTATCAGATTAGGCCTCAAAAACTCAAAATAGAATCAAGTTCAGATCAATATCGGATAAGATCTGTGTGAAAATACATAATCTCATCTCTCACTGATCGGTAGGCCGAACAGCCTGATCGGCAGGCCGAACAGGCCCCATCTACAAGCCAAACTCTCGAGAAAAAATCTCTGCAAATCTTTTATTTCCCACCCGAGATTCTAAAGGATAAAGTCTCAGTTTTGATTCAAATAACCCAATAGAGAAGTTATCTGATCAACACAAACTTTATCAAGATAATCTCTAAGAAAATAAATCAATTCACAATAATTCTACAAGTTTATCTTGATCTAATTTGTCTAAAATTAAAACAACCGATAAACAGACAAGAATTATCTGATCGCAATAATTCAACAAGTTTATCTTGAAGTAATCTTACAAAATTAATTCAATCGATAAACAAACATGAATTATTTAATTCTTCCAAATTTTAAACCAATCTGATAAATCTGACATAAGTCACCAATTATTGGAAAAGCACACCGTGTCGTTACAGGACTTTGTGAGCTAGCAAAGGGGACCAAAATGGACCTATAAAGTTCAAGCTCATGATAATTATGAAACCCAATATCCCAGATATACATTTCACAATTATCAACTCCAATGCTACTCCACTAAAAGCTTGGAGCTGCACTCTCGAACTTTATAGAATTACGAAGCTCGTACAGCTAAGTCTCCATGACATATCATAGTGTATCGTATCCCCATATGAAAATCCATAATCTGCTTAAGGACAAGTTCTGTCTTACCTTCCTGATTATTTTTATCTTACGTTCCATTGTCTCACCATTAGAAAACTTACCATCCAAAGAAAGTATACCATTTGGTTGCACCTATGTCTCCAAATGGTTGAGCGCTCCAGTTTTCCAATTACAGGACAACGCATATAAGAGGATATCATTACTCCTAAAGAGGAGCTATGAATTCCATATCTATGAATAACAAGTCTACGCTATCAAGAGTCATGCCTCCAGCGTACCGACATGCATACTACTATTGGGATGTAGGTGTCACCCTTTGGTACATCAAAAGACACAAGTCGAGACAACGGGCCCACTATTCATCTCAGGATTAAGATACAATACAAATGACAGTCTAAAGTAAATCAATTTGCCAAGACAGAATTATTAATCCAAATCAATTCACTTTATGTCCTGATCCAACACATCATCACCTTTGACAACGTGCCAATGTTTCTATTCACGGAGTCCAACTCCGATGATCAAGACAAACCATCTCCCATAAGGGATATAGACAACATAACAATCTTTACATGAATAAAGCGCCCAACTTTATACCCTCGATTGCGGATCATATGTTTTAGATCGTCACCTTAAGAATCGTGTCTTCCGCATAATCAGTCCATCATTTGCCCAATTCTTAAGGTTTAGACTGACAATCTCAGACTACTGTTTGCTTATCATACATTCAACAAATATGAACATAAAGAGAACAAGATTTGGCATATATAAATGAATAAATTCTTTATTGATAAAAATGTATCCAAAAACGTATTACATTTTTACTCCTTGGGGCATACATGTCTAACAATCTCCCACTTGCACTAAGTGAGTAAATATAGCAAATTTTGCATCCCTATAGCTTCCACATGCCTCTCAAAGACTCTCCCAGTAAGTGTCTTCGTAAATGGATCAGCTAAATTGTCCTCTGACACGATCTTGCACACCGTGACATGCCCGCCCTCAACGAAGTCCTTTATCACATGATATTTCCGATCAATATGCTTACTCTTCTTGTGAAATCTTGGTTCCATAGCATTAGCTACCGCCGCACTGTTATGAGAGCACAGTGATACCGCTTTATCCAAACCAGGAACTACCTCAAGATCGCCAAGGAACTTGCGGAGCCACATTGCTTCTTTCAAAGCATCACTAGCCACCACATACTCGGCCTTTATCATTGAATCTGAAGTGCAATCTTGCTTTGCACTTCTCCAACTGATGGCACCGCCATCCAGAGTAAACACAAACCCCAACGTCGACTTCCTAGAATCCAGACAGGATTGAAAATCCAAATCAGTGTATCCAAGAGGAGTTAAATCCTCACCCATATACCCTCAAGTCCTTCTTAGGTACTTGAAAATATGCTTTACCGCAACCCAAAGGTTCGGTCTTGGATCCGCCTGAAATCGACTTACAATCCCGACCGCATAGCTAATATCCGGTCATGTGCAAAGCATGGCATACATGAGACTCTCCACTGCCGAAGCATAAGGCACCTTCTTCATGTATTCTCTTTCTTCATAAGACTTTGGGGAGTCTTTCTTAGAAAGAGTAATTCCAGACCTAGATGGTTACCCACCTTTCTTGGAATCCTGCATTGCAAACATCCTGAGAATTTTATCTATGTAGCCGGCCTGTGGCAAAGCTACCATTTTGTTCTTCCTATCCTGAAAGATCTAGATACCGAGAACAAAATTAGCCTCACCCAAGTCCTTCATGTCAAACTGCTTGGTCAACCATAATTTGATCGATGACAATGCCCCAACGTCATTGCCATTTAGCAGAATGTCATCTACATAGAGCAGTAGAAAAACCACCTTCCCACCCTTAATGTGTTTGTAAACACATGGTTGATCTACGTTTTGTGCGAACCCATAAGTCTTGATCACTTGATCAAATCTTATGTTCCAAGAACGAGAAGCCTACTTAAGTCCATAAATTGACTTTAGCAGCTTACAAACCTTATCCTCTTGACCCGCGACCCTGAACCCGTTTGGTTGTTCCACATAGATAGACTCATCAAGATAGCTATTCAGAAAAGCCGTCTTGACATCCATCTGTCAAATCTCGTAGTCGAGAGCGGCAACTATGGACAAGAGAATTTGGATGGACTTAAGCATGGCTACAGGCAAAAAGGTTTCCCCATAATCGATTCCTTCCTTTTGCGTATAACCCTTAGCTACCAGTCTAGCCTTAAAGGTTTTGACCTTTCCATCTACTCCTCTTTTCCTCTTGTAGATCCACTTACACCCTATGGGTTTTATCCTCTTGACCCGTGACCTTGAACCCGTCTGGTTGTTCCATATAGATAGACTCATCAAGATAGCCATTCAGAAAAGCCGTCTTGACATCCATCTATCAAATCACATAGTCGAGAGCGTCAACTATGGACATGAGAATCAGGATGGACTTAAGCATGGCTACAGGCAAAAAGGTTTCCTCATAATTGATTCCTTCCTTTCGCGTATAACCCTTAGCTACCAGTCTAGCCTTAAAGGTTTTTGACCTTTCCATCTACTCCTCTTTTCCTCTTGTTGATCCACTTACACCCTACGGGTTTTACCCCTTCGGGAAGATCCACAAGCTCCCAGACCCGATTATTCTCCATAGAATTCATCTCTATGTTCATGGCCTTTGTCTAGAGTCTTGAATCAACATCCTCCATAGCTTCTGCGTAAGTATAAGGATCCTTGTCATGTTCATCCGGTTCAGCCAAAAAGACCTCCCCATTGAACATATACCTCTCAGGTTGACGCCCGATCCTCCCACTACACCGAAGACCCTGAGGTTGTTGTTCAGGTTTGTCTGGTTTTTCTACACCAATCAGAATGGTTTCATTTGGAACCTTCGGAGTGAACGAATCACCCCTTAACTCCTTAAGCACCACTTTGCTTTGAGGTTTAAAGACGTCCATGCAACTCTTCTCAAGGAAAGTTGCATTAGTTGAAACGACGACTTTATTTTCCCTTGGGTTATAAAAATAACCCCCTTTAGTCCCTTTTGGATATCCTACAAACAGAAAAACTTTCGAACGTGCTTCCAACTTATTCGGATCCTTAAATAGGACATGAACCGGACATCCCCATATGCAAATATGGTTTAAGGATGTCTTCCGTCTTGTCCACAACTCGTGAGGAGTTTTAGGGACCGATTTTGAAGGCACATTGTTCAAAAGATAACATGCAATTTGTAGTGCATATCCCCAAAAGGATAAAGGTAATGATGAATAACTCATCATGGACCTAATCATGTCCAACAAAGTCCTATTCCTTCTCTCCGCTATGCCATTCTGCTACGGAGTGCCCGGCGTAGACAAATGGGATAAAATCCCATTCTCTAACAAGTGTTCTAAGAACTCATCAGAAAGGTATTCTCCACCTCGATCAGATCAAAGTGCCTTTATGGGTCTACCCAATTGCTTTTCCACTTCAGCCTGAAACTCCCTAAACTTATCATAAGTTTCGCTTTTGTGGTGCATCAGGTACACATACCCATATCTTGAGTAATCGTCAATAAAAGTGACGAAGTACTCATACCCTCCTCGTGCCCGGATGTTCATCGGTCCGTAAACGTCACTATGCATAAGTTCTAGAACCCCTTCGGCCCTATTGCCCTTAGACTCGTATGGTCATTTGGTCATTTTACCCTCCAAACAAGATTCACATTGAGGTATAGATTCCACCTTTAAGTGACTTAAAGGTCCATCCCTTACCAACCTTTGAATCCTATTCAGGTTAATATGGCCAAGGCGCAAATGCCAAAGATAAGTCTTATTAGAGTGAGAAGTTTTAAGACTTTTTGAGTCATTATCATTTATCTCAGCATTAAGCAATAAGTCCATCTTAGGTTTGATAAAATATAGATTATTTTGCATCCATCCAGAACAGATAAAAGATTTATTTTTACGAATCACCACTTTTTCATTAAAGATACCACGTAGGAGTCTTTAAATAAAGAAGATATAGAAATTAAATTCCTTTTCAATTTAGAAACATAAAAACAATCTCGCAAAATTAAATTTCTATAATTATCAAAGTAAAGATAGACATCTCCCACTGCAGCTGCTGAGACCAAGGATCCATCGCCCATCCGAAGCGTTAAGTCTTCACATAGCAGACTTCTCGTTTCTTTGAATCCCTGCAGAAAAACACAAACATGATTAGTTGCACTGGAATCTATGACCTAGATGTCACTGGATTCCTCAACCAAACAAGTTTCTAAATATAGAAGATCACACCTACCTCCCTTGGAAAGGAAGTCCTTGCAATGCTTCTTGATATGCCCGACCTTTCCACAGAAGAAGCACTTAAGCTTCTTTGGGTTCTTCTTCTTCTTCCTCTTGCTCTTGGTAGTAGCAGGAATAGAAGACTTCTCGTTCTTGGCCCGTTGCTTCTTTCCATTGCCTGAGTTAGGATTAGAACCAGAAGCAGCTACTATGTTGGCCTCACCACCAGCAGGAGAGCTCCTAGGGGAGGTTAATAATAAAATTAACGTGAGTGTATAACCACCATTTTAATATTTTATCCATGATTTATAATCACCACCTAGGGGTGTGCAATCATAAATCATACTAAAATACCTTATCCTTTCAGAGATCCAATCTGGTACATGATAGAAATCCTTTCCTAGGGGTCGGGACCACCATGTTCTTCCTATGGACCAACAATGGAGGCCTTAGGTCCTCTCTTCGAAAACCTTTTCCCACTCAATCTTTTGGAATCAAGGTTTTATTTTAAAATTATGCATGAACAATTTTAATATGAGCGGCACTCCCTATTCTATATGACATGTTATCAATATACATGGAAAATCATATTATATTGTAGACAAGCAAAGCAATCAAGCAAAGCTACAAGCAAAATAATAATAACCGTAATATTATGGTTCCACCCTAGAGAATAGAAAACCAAGATTACAAGAGAATGATTGAGACATTTATCGATTCTTTATCCTTGAATCCTCAAGTTGTATCCTTCTTCATGCAATACCCATCTTCAAGTCTTCAATCCCGTATGAATCAAATACTTCATATTTTTGGTCATATCCAAATTTAATGTTTCTCAGAATCGTCCTAAAAATAAAATTAGAACTGCATCGAAAAATTACACCTTTTCTGAACACTTGGCAGCTCTCGGTCGACCGGCCGATTTGGGTGATCGGCCTACCGGTCATGGTTCATCGGCCTGTCGACCCATGAAGGTTCGGCCTACCGGCAGAGCACCCCAATTTCTGCCCCACTGTCGGTCTGCCGGACCACACGTCTGGCCTGCCGAACTGTGATGTCCGGCATGCCGACCGAGCAGAAATCTCTTGTTCTAGAAAATACAACTTTTAATGCAATTCATCAATTTTATTTTCAACAATTCAAAAACATAAAATTAGAG
This sequence comes from Artocarpus heterophyllus, assembly GCA_025403435.1. NCBI lineage: Eukaryota > Viridiplantae > Streptophyta > Magnoliopsida > Rosales > Moraceae > Artocarpus > Artocarpus heterophyllus. The sequence goes on along the minus strand of CM046345.1, from coordinate 28,658,641 downwards.
ACTCAGGAAATACCTGGGGGCACCATCATCATTCTTCAAGATCTGACTTCTCGTTCTGTCTTCTCCGAATAATCATTTAATTACAAAATTCTTACAAGTTTAAAATTAAATAACAATTCCTAGACGGAGATGATAGTCTGCCATCTATTTACATGAAAAACTTAGATACATATTCTAACCTCTAAGGAACCATAACCGGTATGAATTAATTAATTAATAAATAATTAAACAATGATTTAATCAACCATAATTAATTAATAAACATTTACCACATAATCCATGACAACATATATATTATATAGAAACCTAGAGTGCCATCTCTCTATAAAATTCAATTCAAGCATAGGAGAGATAAAGATCACAAAATTTATGCATATAACATGATCACAAACTTGTAAATTTATGTAAAAACCATGTCTCTGATACCAATTGTTGGAAACGCGGTGCGTAGCAGAATGTAACCCAATGATTCGGTCTTGGATTCGACTAAAATCGACTCACTATCCTGACTGCATATCATATATCAAGTCATGTGCAAGGCATAGCACACATGAGATTATCCATTGCTGAAGCACAAGGCACCTTCTTCATGTATTTATAAATGCATAATTTGTCATAATTTTGTATCATTTTTCCTTACATTTATTTTGTAAGTTTTTGAGTATTCTTATTTTTATCTTTATTTTGTGATCTTAGGTGTTTTATTATTAAATAAAAAAATGAGGGATTAAAATGAGAATTTTTGACCCTCAAGATCGTATACTATTTATTTGGAGTCCATCAAGAGTCGTGGAACAAGAACCGGAGTTGAAATTGACCAAAAATGATGAAAACAACAAAAAGGCCATTAGGCTGCCCTAGACTTGAGAGCACTACATGCCTACGTAGTCAGTAGGCACTTCCAGCGCCATCCTGATGTGTAGTCCACACATCTAGCTCGCTCATCTAGGCCTGTAAGCCTATCCACCTGAACCTACTGGATGCCCTACGCAACATGCTGACACTCCTAACGTGTCGTGTAGTCTAAGTGGTGTGGCCATATGCCTAGCTCGAGTTTGGCTATTTTGAGGCAAAAATGCCTCATTCGATGCTTTTAACCCTAGGAGAATAAATACCACATTATAATAGATCAAAGGGAGATTTTTGCAAACTTTGGCATCCAAAATCTAAGAGGAGACCAAGAAGGGGAAGGAGGAGGAAGCCATGGGAGAGAGCTTCGGTAAAGGCAGCGGTTTTTTGACACTAAAGCCATTCTTTTCTCCTACTCTTTCTTTCCTTTTTCTTTTTGTAATTATGTTAATTTAGTTTGTATTTTGGTTATGAGTGAATTCTAAATCTTAAACTTGATTATGTAGAAATTGTATGAATACTTTCCAAATTTCCCATTTGAGATTGTTTGGGTTTCATCATAATTTCATGTTTATGATTATTTTCTTGTAACACTAAGGTGTACAACTAGATATGACTTCAAAATTGTCTACTACTAGGTTAGAATGCTTGATCCGTAATTGTCTTGTTGTTCTAAACATTACTAGTAGTTGTAGGTTTTGATTATAGTCAACTTATCATATGATAAGAAGTGGAATACAACATAGGTTAAATGGACCCAGCATTTGCATGTTTGTTGCCCAGATCAACCTATCTTTCTCAATGCAATGGTTCTATTGGATTAAACATAGCAAACTTTCTCCTACATTGTTTGATAGAAAGGGGTTTAATAGAGCACTTTTCTTATTAAATCTAAACAGTAAGTAAAGATTGGCATAACAAAGTTTGTTTTTCTCTACAGTTGGAAGTTTCAATAGAAAATTTAGAAATAATTTTATGATTACCCGTGTAGTTAATATTTAGTGGTGGTGAAGGATGCTATAACCAGTTTTAATTATAATTGTTTTATAATATTTCATTTATTTAATTTTGTTTTAAATTATTAATTTATTTAAAAATCCAAAACCCCTATTTTTGTGCTTAGGTTAATCTTAGGCTTTCATTATTGATAACTAATTAATTAGACCTAGTTCTCCTTTAGGAACGACTCTTGCTCACTACCTTACTTGACAACAATTATACTATAGCTTTGCAAGGTTTTAATCTTTGATAGGTCCATCAGATCCCCACCAAAATTTTGGCGCTATTGCCAGGGATTGAAATTTTAATTAAATTGTTCTTAATTTTTGTTTTATTTCGATTTTAAATGTTTTTGCTTTTGTTCATTTTTCTTACTTTTTAGGTTTTTATCAAGTTTGAATGTCCAATGAAAACATTGTGGACAGACTTGTAAGAGTCAAACACTTCTTAGAAATATCCAAAGTCATACAGTCATACCCACCACCTCTATTTGCATCGTCACCTCTACATGCAACACCCAGTCTACCCCCAGAGTTCAACCGACCTCTGAACATCGACTTACCATCATCAAGTTATTCTTCGAAACCCTCAGACCAACAAGAACGAGAAAAGATGGCGACAAACAACAACAACAACTAAACACTCAAAGTGTTGGTGGCACCAGTTCTTAACCAACAAACACTTTGCATCTAATATCCAAACCTTGAAGTGGCTTTTGAGGTCAAACCTAGAATGACCTACCTTTTACCAACATTTTATGGATTTGCAAGAGAAGATCCACACAACCATTTCAAAGAGTTTCATTTAGTGTGCTCAACCATGAGACAGATCAAAATTTCTAAAGAACAAATCAAATTGAGGGCCTTTCATTTCTATCTAGCAAATTCTACTAAAGTGGCTCTACTATTACCTTTTGGCATCATCACTACATGGAATGAAATGAAGAAACTCTTCCATAAGAAGTATTTCGTTGCATCCAAGGTAGCCACTAGTCAAAAAGAAATCTATAGCATCCTATAGCACAATGGCGAGTCCCTCTATAAGTATTAGGAACGGTTTAAGAAATTGTGTGCAAGTTGCCCTCACCTCAAAATCAGTGAGCAATCCTCATTCAATACATTTATGAAGGTCTTATGCTAATGAATTGAAGCATTATCGATGCTGCTAGCAGAAGACCTTTAGTTGACAAGACTCTTGAGCCGCAAGAGCTCTAATTGTGAACATGGCAACCAATTCCCAACAATTTGGCCACCATCAAGAACCACCACCACCACCAAAGAAAGTGAATAAAGTTGGCACTTCTTCTATCGTTGAATAACAACTTTCCCGTCTTTCTTCACTTGTTCAACAAATGGTGATGAGAAATGTACAACAAGCAATGGTGTTTGGAATTTGTTCCATCATTGGTCATTTTACTAATATGTGCCTAGTAATGCAAAATGGTAGCATAGAACAAGCCAATGCCATTGGCGGATTCCAAGGACAACCAAGAATATATGATCCATACTCCAACACTTCCAATGAAGGATGGAGAGATCATTCTAATTTCATCTATAAGAAAGCTCAACAATTGGATGCACCAATTCCAATGACCAATGTCCACTGGGCTATACTCAATCAATACGTCAATCATACCAAGTTTGACCCCAACCTGCCTATAATGCCAAAGATTAATTAAATATAATTAGTATATAAATTGGTGGATTGGTGTGTCTTAGTTCACTCTAAACTTAATCTAATTATTTTGTGATATTTTTCTAATTAATTTCACTTTTAATTATTTTGTTAGTCATCTTAAATTTCAAGACTTGTTAAGATTACCATAAATGAATTTTTACATTTTGTTAACTCATTTTAAATAAATGTTGATAATTTCTATTTAATTTAATTTATTTATTTTTTTCAAAATCAGATTCAATCTAAAATTTTGGAACCAAACAAATTTCAAAATTCCTAATAGGTCCCCACTACACTCTCACCGTAAATCCCCTCTTGAAACAATGTGCTTAACATGGTTTCCACCTTGAAACCACCTCCATACTCAGCCTCAAAGGATGCCTCATGCATCCAGCATCACCTTGCTCTCTCTCACTCTCTTCATCTTCATCACTTCCACTCACTCTCACTCTCTCATACCCATCACACACTCTCTCTCTTTTTCTCTCTCCCTCTCTCTCTCTTTTGCCCCTCTCCCATGCCTCCTCCTTTTTCCTCTCATTCTCCATTTGCTTTTAGCAATAAAAAACTCACTCAAAGCTCAAGATTGTCAAAGAATTAGCATCATTCTCATCAAGGATTGGGGTAAGTACTTGAAGAACTCAATTTGATTTCTTCTCCCATCCTTACTCTGAATTTTAATCCTAGCCAACACCATGATTTATATTTGTAATCTACGCTTGACTGTGGATGAGCATGCATGTTGTTATTTTAAAGGAATATGTATACCCATAAAAAAAATCTGTGATTTTTGGTGTTAAAAGTTAGGGAAAAAGGTTTCAATTTGTTTTATTATGATCTACTGTATTTTTCGTACACCTTTTATGCTTTAGGAACTTGTATTATAATTTAAATCGAGCTTTTGAGCTTGAGTTTGTTGAGACTCGCAATTTGGAATTTCCTAGATTTTGACAAATCGGTAGGTCGGATTCAAACAGTTTAATAGACTAGATTCAGCTGGGCAGTAGGCCAAACACCAACAGTTCGGCAGGCTAGACCTAACTAGTCGGAGGCCGATAGAGCTACATAAAAATGGTAGTTTTTCACTAGTTTTCATTGTTTAATGATAAAAAGGATTTTTGATTCTAAGACATGATTATTTGGACCTCAAAGGCACACTAAGGCACCATGAAGTAACATACTAATGTAGAATATTCTAAATTAGATATTAACATATCTAGTTCATGTCTAAGGTTGTTTGCGATTCTAAAGAGCTGACATGTAGCAGACTAGGACTGCGGTGTATGTATTGTCATGCTAGACAATGAGGTAGGACTCTAGACCCTCTTTATTGGTGAACCCAAGCCCTACTGAGAATTTTACTCACAGTTTTATTTGGTTCATAGCGTATCGTTGACTAGGACGTTGCTGATTGCATTTGTGGACCATAGGAGCCTTATTTTGGCTTAGACTGTGGGTTGTATTTTGTTTATATCGGTACTATGTATTTGTGCACAATGCGGGCCCGATGTGGCCTGACTTGTTCTCGCTAATTTTATATATTAATTTAATATAATTTAGAAGTAAATCATGAAATTATTTATTAGAACTTAATAAATGGTAAAATCTAAAAAGTTTTAAATTTATCGTATCTTATAAATAACCCAAAGTACATTTTTTAAATTACCAAGTAATTATAGGCGAGTTTAGTTAAATTTTACTTAATTAATTTTATTAAACCTCCACGTCACCACCTGATTCTAGGTACGTGATAGATTTTGGTATGAAAGCCCTAGGTTTTAAACCTTGGGAATTGTGTACACATTGATACGATAATGAAAACCACTAATAGTCCAATTTTATTTTTAGAATTGGAAGAATGGCACCTAGGTGTCGTCCAACGGCTACTGATGCAAATTCCATAAACGATGAACGTATGATGCGAGCTATATTTGCTGCTTTCCAGTATATGGTGGAAAAACCTCCTTCCTATCCCTAATGTGTTTGTAAGCACATGGTTCCTCCATATTTTATTCAAACCCATAAGTCTTGATCAGCTGATCAAATCTTATGTTCCAAAAACGGGATGCCTACTTAAGTCTATAAATTAACTTTAGCAGCTTACAAACTTTACCCTACTGACCCTTAGCTTTAAACCCATATGGCTGTACTATATATATGGACTCATCAAGATAGCCATTTGGAAATATTGTCTTGACATCCGTCTTCCAAATCTCGTGATCGAGAGTGGCATCTATAGTCAAAAGAATGCGGATGGACTTAAGCATGGTTACAGGAGCAAATATTTCCTTATAATTGATTCCTTCATTTTGCATGTATCTCTTAACTACAAATCTAGCCTTAAAGGTTTCGACTTTACCATCTACTTCTCTCTTTTTCTTATAGATCCACTTACACCCTATAGGTTTTACCCCTTTGGGAAGATCCACAAGTTTCCAAACCCGATTAGTCTCCATAAACTTCATCTTATCTCAGTGTTCATGGCATTTGTCTAGAGTTTTGAATCAACATCCTCCATGGCCTCTTCATAAGTGTAAGGATCCTTGTTATGTTCGTCTGATTAAGCCAAAAAGGCCTTACCATTGAACAAATACCTCTCAGGGTTGACATCCAATCCTCCCACTATGCGAAAGCCCCTTAGGTTATTGTTCAGTTGGTTTTTCTACATCAATTGGATTAGTTTTTACCAGAACCCCTATAGTGATCGAATCACTCTCCAACTCTTCGAGTACCACTTTACTTCAAAGCTTAAAGTCGTTCATGTAACTTTCCTCAAGGAACATTGCATTTGTTGAAACCACGACTTTATTTTCCTTTAGGTTATAGAAATAACCCTCTCTAGTCCCTTTTGGATATCCTACAAACACAAACTTCCGAACGTGCTTCCAACTTATTCGCTTCCTTATACAAGACATGCACCACACATCCCTATATGCGAATATGGTTTAAGGATGTCTTCTTCCCCGTCCGCAACTCGTGAAGAGTTTTAGGAACCAATTTTGAAGGCACATTGTTCAAAAGATACCATGTGGTTTGTAGTGCATATCCCCAAAAGGATAAAGGCAAAGATGAATAACTTATCATGGACCTGACTATGTCGAATAAAGTCCTATTCCGTCTGCCAGCTATGCCATTCTGCTACGGAGTGCCCGGCACAGTCAAAGGGGATAAAATCCCATTATATAATCATTTTTCCAGGAACTCATCGGAGAGGTATTCACCACTTTGATGCCTTTCTGGGTTCACCTAATTGCTTTTCAACTTCAGCCCAAAACTTCCTAAACTTGTCAAAAGTTTTGCTTTTGTGATGCATTGGGTATACATATCCATACCTTGAGTAATCATCAATAAAAGTAACAAAGTAGTCATACCTTCCTCATGCCCGGATGTTCATGGGACCACAAACATCACTATGCACAAGTTCTAGAACCTCTTTAGCCCTATTGCCCTTAGGTCCAAATGGTCTTTTGGTCATTTTTCCCTCCAAACAAGATTCACATTGTGGTATAGATTCCACCTTCAAGTGACTTAAGGTTCCATCCCTTACTAACCTTTGAATCCTATTTCGGTTAATATGACCTAAGCAAATGCCAAAGATAGGTCTTATTAGAGTGAGAAGTTTTAAATCTTTTAAAGTTATTATCATTAACCTCAGTGTTAAGCAGTAAGTCTATCTAAGATTTGATAAAAGATAGATTATTTTGCATCCATCCGTCATAGATAAAAGATTTGTTTTTACGAATCACCACTTTATTATTAAAAGAAATTGAATAAGAGTCTCTAAATAAATAAGCTATAGATATTAAATTCCTTTTAAGTTTAGGAACATAAAAAGAATCTCGCAAAACTAAATTCTTATAATTATCAAAATAAAGATAGACATCTCCTACTGCTTCAGCGAGTACCAAGGATCCATTGCCCATCTGAAGCGTGAAGTCCTCATGTAGTAAACTTCTCGTTTCTTTGAACCCTTGTAGAGAAACACAAACATGGTTGGTTGCTGCAGAATCTATGATGCCAAGTGTCACTTGATTCCTCAACCAAACAAGTTTCATTAACCAGAAGATCACACCTACCTCTTCAAGAAAGGAAGTCTTTGCAATTTTTCTTGATGTGCCTGACCTTCTCATAGTAAAAGCACTTTAGTTTCTTTGGGGTCTTTTTTTTCTTCTTCTTGTTCTTGCCATTTGTAGGAATAGAAGACTTCTCGTTCTTAGCCTTATACTTCCCTCCATTCTTAGGGCTAGGATTGAAATTAGATGTAGCCGCCAAGTTAGCCTTGCCACCCATAGGAGTTTCCCAGATTAGATTGTCGAATTCCTGTAACTGCTTTATCAACTCCATTAAGGTCACATCCTGTCAATTGGTCAAATTGTATGAAACTCTAAACGGGATGAACTCCTTTGATAGAGTCTCAAAAACCATAGTCATCTGTGACTCAGCATCGATATCAACTCCATGGGCTTGAGCCTCAGCAAGTTAATTCATGACCAACATCATATGTTCCTTCACAAACATCCCCAGTTTTTGTTTGTAGTTTAAAAGTTTTTGAAGCACCTCTTGCTGTTTTGTCATGGCTTAGCCTCCAAACAGCTCTTCAAGATTATCTAAGATCTACTTTACAATCTCATAATCTTCATATTGAGCCTATAGTATGTTATTCATACTAGCCATAACATAACACCAGGCCAAATCATTAGCATCTTTCCAACAATCATATGCTTGGATTTGCTCATTGGTAGATTCCCCGATAGGTTCAGGAGGACCTAGTGTCGTTAGCACAAATTTTAGTTTCTCAAAGGCTAGGACAATATTCAGGTTCCTCTTCCAATCATTATAATTCTCACCAGTTAATTGGTTTTTATCGAGTATCAAAGATAAAGTATTTTTAGACATTTTAATCTACAATAAAGAACATATGCCAAATATAAGCAAACATACTATAACAATTTAGTAAGATAACACAACTCATTAAACATGTAATTGTGTATATGTGTCAAAAACCTTGACAACATTACAATCTTACAATAATGATTCCTAACTCAGAATTCAACAAGCTACCTAGGGGAGACTTGCCAAATTCAATTAGGAACACAGATCCCCTCCTAATTACTATTTGTCATCCAAGACCCATCTGATCCAGTATATATTAATAATCATTTTCTTTGGCCTTTAATTTTATTAACATAGCTCCTATGTGAGGTTAATAATAAAATTAACATGAGCGTACAACCATCGTTTTAACTATTTTATCCATGATTTTTAATCACCACATAGGGGTATGCAATGATAGATCATGCTAAAATATTTTATCCTTTTGGAAATCCAACCTAATACATAATGAAATCCCTTCCTAGGGTTCGAAACCACAATGTGTTCCTATGGACCAACGAAGGAGGCCTTAGGTCCTCTTTTTGAAAACCTTCTCCCACTCAATCTTTTGAAATCAAGGTTTTATTTTTAAAAATATGCATGAATAATTTTTAAGGAGCAGCACTTCCTATTCTATATGACATGTTATTAACATACATGGCAAAACATATTATAATGCAGACAAGCAAAGCAATCATGCAAAGCGATAATCAAAATAATAAATAACTGTAATATTATGGTTCCATCCTAGAGAAAATAAATTTAAGATTACAAGTCATCAATGAAACATATTATCAATTCTTCATTCTTGATCTTCAAGTTATATCCGTTTTCATGTAGTATCTATCCTTAAGTATTCAATCCCGCAAAGATCAAATGCTTCACTTTTTTCAGACATTACAAAATTTCATGTTTCTCAAAATTATCTCAAAAATAAAATAAAACCTGTACCACAAAAGAGGATCTTTTTTGAAAACAACGGCTCTCTACCGGCATGTTGATTTATGAGATCGGCCTGCTAGTCATAATCCATAAGCCTGCCAAACATAGCAGTTCACCCTGCCGCCAAAGCTGGCTAAAATCTACCCCACAAACGGCCTACCAAACTAGAGGTTCGGCCTGTTGGTTTGTGACCATCGGCCAGCCGATCCTATGGGCTCGACCTCTCGACAGAGCATAATCACGTTTTCCTATAATATAGTTTTTACACAGTTTTTTCAATCTTATTTTCAACAATTCAAAAACATAAAATTTTATAGACTCAGGAAAAACCTTTAAAATTGTTATCATCTCCATCTTCTAGATCTGTCTTTACTCTGAATGATTATTTAATTACAAAATTCTTACAAATTTAAAATTAAATAATAATTCCAAGACGATGAAGATAGACTGCCATCTAATTACATGAAAAACTTTGATACATATTCTAACCTTTGAGGAAACACAACAAGCATAAAATAATTAATAAATAATTAAATAGTAATTTAATCAACCATAATTAATCAATAAACATTCAACATATAATTCATGGCAACATATAAATATATATAGAAACCCTAGAGTACCAACTCTCTAAAAAACTAAGTTCAAGCATAGGAGACATTAAGGTCACATAATTTATATGTATAGTAAACCACAAACTCGTAAATTTATGTCAAAAGCATGGCTTTGATACCAATTCTTGGAAAATGAGTATGTAGCGGAATTTTAAAATTTTAAATCAGAGTATTTTTTAAAACACAAGTTTTTCATGCCATATATAAATTAAACATAGATCTTTACTAACCTTTTATACTGAAGAGCTCCTACAATCAGTGAAGAGAAAGGCCTTCCAAAAGATCCTCAACCAATTGGTCTTCTTTGCTATTCTCTATCCATGATCGGAATGTGTGTGGGCACAAGTTGTACTACTCTTCCACCAGTGACTCTCCTTCCAATCAATTGAGAAGACCAAGAGCAAAGCTTTGTGATTGTAAACAAAAGCTCTCAAGGAGTTTCAGAGTATCTAGCACAAGAGTACTCACTCTTAACTTCCCAAGTGATCTGAATAACTAAGAAAACTCACTCCCTATTTATAGAGGTCATCCTCAAGGTTGGTCATTATCAGATAAGGCCTCAAAAATTCAAATTTGGATCAATTTCTAATAAAATTGCATAAAAAATGCTTGATCAAATTGTCATTAGATCGGTAGGCTAAACTAACTGATCAGCCTGTCAAACTTGCTCCTTCGGCAAGCCAAACTAAGTGATCAGTGCGCCAAACTTGTGATAATATGATCCTTGAGAATCCTTTATTTCCCACCCAAGATTCTTTGGATAGAATCTCAATTTTAATTCAAGTAACCCGATGGAGAAGTTATTTGGCTAAAATAGTCATATCTAGATAATCTCTAAGAACATAAATATTACCGATAATCCAACAAGTTTATCTTGAATTAATTTACAAAAGTAATTCAAGCGATAAAGAAACATGAATTATCTGATCTTATCAAATTCTAGCCAATCTGATAATTTAACATAAGTCACCAATTTTTTGGAAAAGCATGTCGTATCGTTACAGGATTTATTATGAGCTAGCGAAGGGGACTTGATGGACCTATATAGTTCAAGCTCCAATAATTATAAAATATAATATCCCAAATACGCATTTTATAATTATCAACTCTAACGCCACTCCACTAAAAGCTTAGAGCTACACTCTCAAACTATATAAAATTATGAAGCCCAAATTAACTAAGTGTCCATGACATATCATGATGTGGCATATCCCTATAGGATACTCATAATCGACTTAAGGATAAATTACATCTTACCTTCTTGATTATTTTTACCTTATGTTCTATTATCTCACTATTAGAAAACTTACCATCCACGGGCAATATACCATTTGGTTACACCTATGTATCCAAATGGTTGAGCACTCTAGCTTTGCAATTACAGGATAACGCATATACGAGAATATCATTGATCCCACCAATTGAGCTATGGATTTTATATCTATGAATAATAGGTCTACGCTATCAAGAGCCATGTCTCTAACGTACTAGTATAAGCACCATCACAATGTGAGGATGTCACCCTTTGGCACGTCAAAAGGCATAAGACAAGATGACGGGTCCATTAGTCATTTCAAAATTATGATACAACACATATGATTGTCTAAAGTGAATTGATTTACATAAACAAAATTATTAATCCAAATCAATTCCACTTTATGTACCAATCCAATACATCATCGCCTATGACAATGTACCAATGTTTCTACTCGTAGAGTTTAACTCTAATGGCCAAGAGAAACCATCTTCCATCGATGATATAGAGAACATAACAATCTTAGCATAAATAAAGTGCCTAACTTTATTCCCTTGATTGCGGATCTTATGATTTAGGCCATAACTTTTAGAATTATGTCTCTTGCATAATTTGTCTATCATATGCCAATTCTTAAAAGTTGCGCATTTGTTTAGGAACATTTCTCACCTTATGAATCTTCCACACAGACCCATTAGGCATTTTTAAACTGACATCTCCAATGCCAACAATATCCAATGGTTCTCCATCAGCAAGATAAACCTTACCATGATTTCCAACAACATAATTCTCCAAGACATGACGGTGTACAATGGTGTGGAATGATGCTTATGAATCTATCACCCACGAATCAAAAGAACTGTCAACTGACAAGATTAAGGCTTCTTGTTGCTCTTCAGTGGTAGCATTAGCTACTTCATTATTCTTGTCTTCGTTCTTCCTTGGAGCCCTGCAGTTCTTCTTCAAGTGGCTAGTCTTCCCACAATTCCAACACTCCATGGTCCTTGAATTGTGAATAATTGAGTTATATGCCATTAAGGGTCAGACAGGTTATTGAATCATAGATTTTGCATGAAAGTTTGTAAGATGGTAATGGCACTTGTGTCCTTATGTTTCCTGAGAAGAAAGTATGAATGGTATAATATGGAATTGAATGATTTCATGAAAATAGATATTAATTTCATGTGTATATGAATGAATGACATGGACACTCCAAGAGGTGAGCACATCAAGGCCGTGACAACGTCACCATAAGGAAAGAGATGATGGACCGAGAGAAAGAAATGATAGAGGAATCATAATTTGTATAGGGAGAGTATAGAGGTGAACCATGAAGAGTTTCATTAAGTGACATTCCTCAAATTATAAAGAGAACTATATGTGATCTAAAGAAGAAAGGAATATGATGTCTAGAACCTAGGGTGATCATGTTTAAGCGGTTTGCGTAAGTATACCCTCCACTGCGTCACTTGAACAATAGTATGTTTTAAAGCATATTTTAAAGTTATGTATGTTGTTATAATGAATATATTCAAAGATGTTTTTATGATTTTCACAAGTATGATGTGAACTCTCTTGTTGTCATGAACCAGTCACGTTATTCACGCTTATATGGTCAAATCCTTAAGGAAGAAGTAAGTTCCAAGATAGGGACCATCCATGTATGTATGTTATGGGTTCTAGCTACTTGACATTAATGTTATACTATGGGCCTTAAAACCTAAAAATTATGTTTATGAAAGTTTTTTTTTTTTTTTTTTTTGTGGAACTACTATATGGTTTACTTACTAAGCTATGTGCTTATATAGTTCTCGTGATGCAGGTGAGCTTCTAAGCTAAGGATTCTAGATGACTAAGCAAGAATGGTCCAAGGTCCCATGATGAGTCTAAGATGCAAATTTAATTGTAGTGTTTCTTTGATGTAATTAGAGAACTAAGAACTGATGTTTGAGACATTTTTTATGGGATTTTCAAGGTTTGTGTAAGATTTACAATCTTAACATTCTGTTGCTAATGATATGATATATTTCACACTAAGGTTGAGTTAAGGCATTATTATTTTCCCATAGTTTTAGTCATGCAAGGCTAAACTGGCCTGTCATATATTAGGCTCGCATGAACAATGAACGACGAGGTGTGGCGGCTTTTCCTCCCTTTTGCATAGGGGGTAGTCATTACATACTGAGTCTTGGTGTGAGGACGGTGCCCGAGTAGGAATTTTTGGACTTGATCAAAGGGAGACACCCGGTTAGACCCTATAGGGGTGAGGATTCTCACATTGGGGCTGCCCTACTTAAACAACCTAGATTACAGGCCAGAAACATGCCTGCTTGGTGGCAACTCCTGATATGCCAAGCACTTTAGGCAGAAGTGCTAGGGCTTCTACTCCTATTGTGGGTCAGGTGACCGTGGATGTCTCTGACAATGAAGAGCCAACGGGCGAAGCAAAACCTGGGGATGTTGTAAAAGCAGATGCTGATGTAAGGCTTGTCGCCATAAGGGTCCAAGGTGTGGTTGCTTACAAAAGTTCTCGGTCTAGCGAGACCTCTGCTGCCGATTACATGTGTGCCATGATGCAGGCTTGGCTGGACACACTTTGTCGAGGGTATTACATTATGGAGGATGTGCATCTTGTTTGCATGGGGAAGGCGACTCACCTTTGAACCTACCCCCTAACCACATTACATTATATGTAGAGTTCTTTAGTGTTGGGCTTCATCTACCTTTCCAACCATTCCTTCGCTGAGCATTGAACGACCTTAATGTTTGCCCCGTTCAGTTGAACCCAACAACTATCGATGCATGGTCATGATGTACATACTGTGCAGGTACTACCTAGCTATGGAGATGTTGTTGGAAGCATTTAAGCAAGTGTAAAAGATGAAGAGGCTCCCACGGCAGTCCGAATGGTACTATTTCATTGGCTTCAAGAAGGATTTCATCTTGGGCAACCCAAACTCGGACAAGCTATGGAAGTTCATGTGGTTCTTGAATGAGGGGAATTATCGAGCTCAAGTTAGTGAACTGGTGCCCGTAGACAAAGAGATGCTGACCAAGTTCAAGCAAGGGCATGTTTGGTCGAAGAAACCATGGGCATTGAGGGACGTCGTCCAAGTAGTGGACGAGCTGTACAACAAGCCCGAGTCTTCTTGGCAACACTCATTCCTGCTTTGAAAGAGCAACCTCCAACACTATGGCTAGTTTGAGGGATCCAGCCAAAAAAACCCTCATAGAACACTCAACTTGCCCAGTCGATCAAGCAGGTAATAGTCGCTAGGCCAATTGCCGCAAACATCTCGGGGCCAAGCACCAGTCGATCCAGGTGGTCGACGAGGGAGCCATCATCGTCAAGTTTTGAGGACTCGTCGAGCGGCATCTTTGATATAGGGCCACCCGTAGCAGACGAGGACCTCGACGATGAGATCAGGCTCCTCTATCCATCGCGCTAGTTCCAGATCGGAGGTAAGCTCCAATTTTTTTTTTTGCACCTACTGAGCTTCTTTTCACTTTGAGGAATTATTTCTTGTAGATATGTCTTCCTGGCAAGCATCGAGAGCTATACTGTAGAAGATGATGGAGAATCTTCACTGGTCAAAGGGCAAGGGTGCGTCTGGGGTGAAGAGGAAGAGGACGCTAAAGCCAAAGTAGCAAGTTCCCCTACTATTGTCGCCAACTAGAGAAAGAGCCTCGCCAAGCCAAAGTCAACCACTAGTCGTTACGATCGTCACGCCTTCACCATCAATGGAGCCCTCGAGGAGGCAAAAGGAACACCTGTTAGTTGGTGATCAAGACTATCAAGGAGGTGATACTTGGAGAGTCTGTTTTTGATAGCATCTAGGAAGAGCCCTTCGAGAGACTTTTTTGAGCCGCCTTCTATTCCTCCACCAAGGAAAGTAAAGTCAATTATCCTAGGTCCTTTAAAGTTTGATTTTCTTCAGGCTTACCTACCTTTTCCCCCTCAAGCCTGTGTACTCTTGGAGCTAGCCAACATGGCTAGGATGAAAGAGCTTAGCTTTGAGAAGTAGAGGTGTGAGAAAGACACGATGGAGAAGGGTGAGGTCGAGAAGGTTCTCGAGCTGAAGGTCACCGAGCTTGACAAATTGAAGGTCAACCTCGACCAAGCCAAAGAGCAGGCAAGACTTGCTTGAGAGGAGGCGCATAGGGTGAGGTTTGACGACGACCAAGCTTGAACCGACCTTCAGGCTACCCAAGTAAAGCACAGTCACTTTTTGAGGGAGGAGTTGTTAGACATGTATGCTCTAAGGAGTAAAAATGTAATACGGTTTTGGAGACATTTTTATCAATAAAGAATTTATTATTATATATATACCAAATCTTGTCCTCTTTACATTCATATTTGTTGAATGTATGATAAGCAAACAGTAGTTTGAGAATGTCAGTCTAAACCTTAAGAATTGGGCATATGATGGACTGATTATTCGAAAGACACGATTATTATGGTGACGGTCTAAAACATATGATCCGCAATCGAGGGAATAAAGTTGGGGACTTTATTCATGTAAAGATTGTTATGTTGTCTATATCCCTTTTGGGAGATGGTTTGTCTTGACCATCGGAGTTGGACTCCGTGAATAGAAACATTGGCACGTTGTCATAGGTGACGATGTGTTGGATCAGGACATAAAGTTAATTGATTTGGATTAATAATTCTGTCTTGGCAAATCGATTCACTTTAGACAGTCATTTGTTTTGTATCTTAATCCTGAGATGAATAGTGGGCCCGTTGTCTCGACTTGTGTCTTTTGATGTACCAATGGGTGACTCCCACATCTCTATAGTGGTATGCATGCCGGTATGTTGGAGGCATGACTCTTGATAGCGTAGACTTGTTATTCATAGATATGGAATCCATAGCTCCTCTTTAGGAGTAATGATATCCTCTTATATGTGTTGTCCTGTAATTGGAAAACTGGAGCGCTCAACCATTTGGATACATAGGTGTAACCGAATGGTATACTATCTTTGGATGGTACGTTTTCTAATGGTGAGATAATGGAACTTAAAATAAAAATAATCAGGAAGGTAAGATAGAACTTGTCCTTAAGCTGATTATGGATTATCATATGGGGATACGAAGCACTATGATATGTCATGGAGACGTAGCTACACAAGCTTCGTAATTCTATAAAGTTCGAGAGTGCAGCTCTAAGCTTTTAGTGGAGTAGCGTTGGAGTTGATAATTGTGAAATGTATATTTGGGATATTGGGTTTCATAATTATCATGAGCTTGAACTTTATAGGTCCATTTTGGTCCCCTTTGCTAGCTCACAAAATCCTGTAACGACACGGCGTGCTTTTCCAATAATTGGTGACTTATGTCAGATTTATCAGATTGGTTTAAAATTTGTAAGAGTCAAATAATTCATGTCTGTTTATCGGTTGAATTAATTTTTTAAGAAATTAGTTCAAGATAAACTTGTTGAATTATTGCGATCAGATAATTCTTGTCTGTTTATTGGTTGTTTTAATTTTGGACAAATTAGAACAAGATAAACTTGTAGAATTATTGTGAATTGATTTATTTTCTTAGAGATTATCTTGATAAAGTTTGTTTTGATCAAATAACTTCTCTATTGGGTTATTTGAATCAAAACTAAGACTTTATCCTTTAGAATCTCGGGTGGAAAATAAAAGATTCGCGGAGATTTTTTCTCGGGAGTTTGGCTTGTCGGATGACGTGGTCGGCCTTTCGAACTGGCCTGTTCAGCCTGCCGATCAGCGGGAGATAAGATTACGCATTTTCACACAGATCGTATCAGATATTGATCTGAACTTGATTCTGTTTCAAGTTTTTGAGACCTAATCTGATATGGACTGACCCCAGGACCAATAGCTATATAAGGAGAGTGAGTCACATGATTTACTCAGATCAATTTGAGAGATTAAGAGTGATACTCTTCTAGTGAGCATCTGAAAACTCCCTGAGAGCTTTTGTTCACAAATCACGAACACTAGCTTTGGTTTCTCTCTATTGGTTGGAAGGAGAGTCACCGATGGAAGACCTGTACGTGTGAGCCCACACTCACTCCGGTTGTGGATAGAGAATAGCAAAGAAGACCAGTTGGTTGAGGCTCTTCTGGAACGTTATTTCTCTACATAGGTTACGGAGGTTCTTCGGCACACTGAGGTTAGTAAGATCGGTCTAATTTATACATATAACATGTCAAACTTGTGTTTTGGAAATTACTCTGATGAAAAATTTTAAAAATTCTGCTGCGCACTTTGTTTCCAACAATTGGTATCAAAGCCGAGGTTTTTACATAAATTTGCAAGTTTGTGACCATGTTATATGCATAAATTTTGTGATCTTAATCTCTCCTATGCTTCAATTGAATTTTATAGAGAGATGGCACTCCACATTTCTATATAATATATAAGTTGTCATGGATTATGTGGTGAATGTTTATTAATTAATTATGGTTGATTAAATCGTTGTTTAATTTTTTATTAATTAATTAATACCGGTTATGGTTCCTTAGAGGTTAGAATGTGTGTCTAGGTTTTTCATGTAATTAGATGGCGGACTATTATCTCCGTCTAGGAATTGTTATTTAATTTTTAAATTTGTAAGAATTTTGTAATTAAAAAATTGTTCGAAGAAGACGGAACGAGAAGTCGGATCTTGAAGATTGATGATGGAGCCTCCAGGTATTTCCTGAGTCTCTAATTTTTGTGTTTTTGAATTGTTGAAAATAAAATTGATGAATTGCATTAAAATTGTATTTTCTGGATTGAGGGTTTTTTGCTCAGTCGGCATGCCGGACCACACAGTTCGACAGGCCGAAGGTCACAGATCGGCAGGCCAGACGTGTGGTCCGGCAGGCCGACAGTGGGGCAGAAATTTTGGTGCTTTGTCGGCAGGCCGATGAAGCAAGACCAGCAGGCCGATCACCCAGATCGGCCTGCCGACCGAGAGCTGCCATGTGTCCAGAAAAGGTACAATTTTTTCGATGCAGTTTTAATTTTATTTTTAAGATGATTCTGAGAAACATTAAATTTGGATATGACTGGAAATATGAAGTATTCGATTCATGTGGGATTGAAGACTTGAAGATGGATATTACATGAAGAAGGATACAGCTTGAGGATTCAAGGATGAAGAATCGATAAATGTCTTGATTATTCTCTTGTAATCTTAGTTTTCTATTCTCTAGGGTGGAACCATAATATTACGGTTATTATTATTTTGCTTGTAGCTTTGCTTGATTGCTTTGCTTGTCTGCATTATAATATGATTTACCATGTATATTGATAACATGTCATATAGGATAGGGAGTGCCGCTCATATTAAAATTGTTCATGCATGATTTTAAAATAAAACCTTGACTTCAAAAAATTGAGCGGGAGAAGGTTTTCGAAGAGAGAACCTAAGGCCTCCATCGTTGGTCCATAGGAAGAACATGGTGGTCCCGACCCCTAGGAAGGGATTTCTATCATGTACTAGATTGGATCTCTAAAAGGATAAGGTATTTTAGTATGATTTATGGTTGCACGCCCCTAGGTGGTGATTATAAATCATGTATAAAATATTGAAACGGTGGTTATACACTCACGTTAATTTTATTATTAACCTTCCCTAGGAGCTCTGTTAATAAAATTAATGGCTGAAGAAATGATTATTAGTATATGCTGGATCATACAGGTCCTGGATGGCATATATTAATCAGGAGGGGATTCGTATTCCTGATTGAATTTAGCATGACTCCACTAGGAGCTTATTGAATTCTAAGTTGGGAATTATCGCTGTAAGGTTGTGATATTTTCATGGTTTTGACGCATAAACACATTTGTATGATTTTACATGATTGTGTTATCTTACTAAATTATTATATATGTTTGCTTATGTTTGGTATAAGATTCTTTATTGTAGATTGAAAATGTCTAAAAACGCTTTATCATCGATACTTGACAAAAACCAATTAACCGGTGAGAACTATAACGATTGGAAATGGAACCTGGACATCGTCCTATCCTTTGAGAAACTAAAATATGTACTGACAACTCTTTGTCCTCGCAAGCCTACGGGAGACTCAAGTAATGAGCAATTCCAAGCATACGATTGCTGGAAAGATGCTAATGATCAGGCCCGCTGCTATGTTATGGCTAGTATGAACAACGTGCTGCAGGCTCAACATCAGGATTATGAGACTGCAAAGCAGATCTTGGATAATCTAGAGGATATGTTCGGAGGCCAGGCCATAACGAAATGGCGAGGGACACTTCAGAAACTCTTAAACTGTAGACAAAGACTGGGGACATCTATAAAGGAGCACATGATGTTGGTCATGGGTTACCTCGTTGAGGCTCAAACCAATGGAGCCGACATCGATGTTGAAACTCAGATGACTATGGTCTTTGAGACTCTGTCTAAGGAATTTATTCTGTTTAGAGCTACTTTTAACTTAAGTAATAGACGGGATATAACCTTGACAAAACTGATGAAACAGTTACAGGAGTTTGAACTGTTGATCAGGGAGTCTCCTACTGGTGGTGAGGCCAATGTGGTAGCTGCTTCTGGTTCCAATCCTAACTCTGGGAATGGAAAGAAGCAACGGGCCAAGAACGGGAAGTCTTCTATTCCTGCTACTACCAAGAGCAAGAAGAAGAAGAAGAAGAACCCAAAGAAGCTTAAGTGCTTCTTCTGTGGTAAGGTCGGGCATATAAAGAAGAATTGCAAGGACTTCCTTTCCAAGGGAGGTAGGTGTGATCTTCTATATTTAGAAACTTGTTTGGTTGAGGAATCCAGTGACATCTGGGTCATAGATTCCGGTGCAACTAATCATGTTTGTGTTTCTCTGCAGGGATTCAAAGAAACAAGAAGTCTACTTCGTGAAGACTTAACACTTCGGATGGGCGATGGATCCTTGGTCTCGGCAGAAGCAGTGGGAGATGTCCATCTTTACTTTGATAATTATAGGAATTTAATTTTGCGAGATTGTTTTTATGTTCCTAAATTTAAAAGGAGTTTAATTTTTGTATCTTCTTTATTTAAAGACTCCTATGTGGTATCTTTTAATGAAAAAGTGGTGATTCGTAAAAACAAATCTTTTATCTGTTCTGGATGGATGTAAAATAATCTATATTTTATCAAACCAAAGATGGACTTATTGCTTAATGCTGAGATAAATGATAATAACTCAAAAAGACTTAAAACTTCTCACTCTAATAAGACTTATCTTTGGCATTTGCGCCTTGGCCATATTAACCTGAATAGGATTCAAAGGTTGGTAAGGGATGGACCTTTAAGTCACTTAAAGGTGGAATCTATACGTCAATGTGAGTCTTGTTTGGAGGGTAAAATGACCAAAAGACCATACGGGTCTAAGGGCAATAGGGCCAAAGGGGTTCTAGAACTTTTACATGGTGATGTTTGCGGACCGATGAACATCCGGGCACGAGGAGGGTATGAGTACTTTGTCACTTTTATTGACGATTACTCAAGATATGGGTATGTGTACCTGATGCACCACAAAAGCGAAACTTATGATAAGTTCAGTGAGTTTCAGGCTGCAGTGGAAAAGCAATTGGGTTGACCCGTAAAGTCACTTCGATCTGATCGAGGTGGGGAATACCTTTCTGATGAGTTCTTGGGACACTTGTTAGAGAATGGGATTTTATCCCATTTGACTGCGCCGGGCACTCCGCAGCAGAATGGCGTAGTGGAGAGAAGGAATAGGACTTTGTTGGACATGATTCGGTCCATGATGAGTTATTCATTATTGCCTTTATCCTTTTGGAGATATGCACTACAAACTGCATGTTATCTTTTCAACAATGTGCCTTCAAAATCGGTCCCTAAAACTCCTCACGAGTTGTGGACAAGACGGAAGACATCCTTAAACCATATTCGCATATGGGGATGTCCGGCTCATGTCCTGTTTAAGGATCCAAATACGTTGGAAGCATGCTTAGAAGTTTGCGTGTTTGTAGGATATCCAAAAGGGACTAAAGGGGGTTATTTTTATAACCCAAAGGAAAATAAAGTCGTGGTTTCAACTAATGCAACTTTCCTTGTGGAGTGTTATATGGACGACTTTAAACCTCGAAGCAAAGTGGTGCTTGAGGAGTTAAGGGGTGATTCGTTCACTCTGGAGGTTCCGAACGAAACCATTCTGATCTGTGTAGAAAAACCAAACAAACCTGAACAACAACCTCAGGGGCTTCGACGTAGTGGGAGGATCGGGCGTCAACCTGAGAGGTATATGTTCAATGGGGAGGTCTTTTTGGCTAAACTGGATGAACAAGACAGGGATCCTTATACTTATGCAGAAGCTATGGAGGATGTTGATTCAAGACTCTGGACAAAGGCATGAACATTGAGATCAAGTCTATGGAGACTAATCAGGTCTGGGAGCTTGTGGATCTTCCTGAAGGGGCAAAACCATAGGATGTAAGTGGATCTACAAGAGGAAAAGAGGAGTGGATGGAAAAGTCGAAACCTTTAAGGCTAGACTGGTAGCTAAGGGTTATACGCAAAAGGAAGGAATCGATTATGAGGAAACCTTTTCGCCTGTAGCCATGCTTAAGTCCATCCGGATTCTCTTGTCCATAGCTGCTGCTCTCGACTACGAGATTTGGCAGATGGATGTCAAGATGGCTTTCTAAATGGCTATCTGAATGAGTCCATTTATATGGAACAACCAGACGGGTTCAAGGTCGTGGGTCAAGAAGGTAAGGTTTGTAAGCTGGTAAAGTCTATTTATGGACTTAAGCAGGCTTCTCGTTCTCGGAACATAAGATTTGATCAAGTGATCAAGACTTATGGGTTCTCACAAAATGTGGATGAACCATGTGTTTACAAACACATTAAGGATGGGAAGGTGATTTTTCTACTGCTCTATGTAGATGACATTCTGCTAATTGGCAATGACATTGGGGCGTTGTCATCGGTCAAATTATGGTTGACCAAGCAGTTTGACATGAAGGACTTAGGTGAGGCTAATTTTGTTCTTGGTATCCAGTTTTTTCGGGATAGGAAGAACAAAGTGATAGCTTTGTCTTAGGCCAGCTACATAGATAAAATTCTCTGGAGGTTTGCAATGTAGGAATCCAAGAAAGGTGGGCAACCATCTAGGTCTATAATTACTCTTTCTAAGAAAGACTCTCCAAAGTCTTATGAAGAAAGAGAATACATGAAGAAGGTGCCTTATGCTTCGGCAGTGGGTAGTCTCATGTATGCCATGCTTTGCACACGACCGGATATTAGCTATGCGGTCAGGATTGTAAGTCAATTTCAGGCGGATCTAGGACCGAACCATTAAGTTGCGGTAAAGTATATTTTCAAGTACCTGAGAAGGACTCGAGGGTATATGCTTGTGCATTCAGGTGAGGATTTAACTCCTCTAGAATACACTGATTCGGATTTTCAATCCTGTCTGGATTCTAGGAAATCGACTTCGGGGTTTGTGTTTACTCTGGGTGGCTGTGCCATCAGTTGGAGAAGTGCTAAGCAAGATTGCACTTCAGATTCAACGATGGAGGCCGAGTATGTGGCGGCTAGTGATGCTTCGAAAGAAGCAGTGTGGCAACGCAAGTTCCTTGGGGATCTTGAGGTAGTTCCTGGTATGGATAAAGCGATATCACTGTACAGTGATAACAGTGCAGCGGTAGCTAATGCTAAGGAACCAAGATTTTACAAGAAGAGTAAGCATATTGATCAAAAGTGTCATGTGATAAAGGACATCGTTGAGGGCGGGCATGTCACGGTGTGCAAGATCGCGTCAGAGGACAACTTAGCTGATCCATTTACAAAGACACTTACTGGGAGAGTCTTCGAGAGGCATATGGAACTATGGGGATGCGAAATTTGCTGTATTTACTCACTTAGTGCAAGTGAGAGATTGTTAGACATGTATGCCCTAAGGAGTAAAAATGTAATACGTTTTTGGAGACATTTTTATCAATAAAGAATTTATTCTTATATATATATGATGGACTGATTTTGCGGAAGACACGATTATTAAGGTGACGGTCTAAAACATATGATCCGCAATCGAGGGAATAAAGTTGGGCGCTTTATTCATGTAAAGATTGTTATGTTGTCTATATCCCTTTTGGGAGATGGTTTGTCTTGACCATCGGAGTTGGACTCCGTGAACAGAAACATTGGCATGTTGTCATAGGTGACGATGTGTTAATCGGGACATAAAGTGAATTGATTTGGATTAATAATTCTATCTTGGCAAATTGATTCACTTTAGACATTCATTTGTATTGTATCTTAATCCTGAGATGAATAGTGGGCCCGTTGTCTCGACTTGTGTCTTTTGATGTACCAATGGGTGACTCCCACATCTCTATAGTGGTATGCATGCCGGTACGTTGGAGGCATGACTCTTGATAGCGTAGAATTGTTATTCATAGATATGAAATCCATAGCTCCTCTTTAGGAGTAATGATATCCTCTTATATGCGTTATCCTGTAATTGGAAAACTAGAGTGCTCAACCATTTGGATACATAGGTGTAACCGAATGGTATACTATCTTTGGATAATAAGTTTTCTAATGGTGAGATAATGGAACGTAAGATAAAAATAATCAGGAAGGTAAGACAGAACTTGTCCTTAAGCCGATTATGGATTATCATATGGGGATATGATGCACTATGATATGTCATGGAGACTTAGCTACACGAGCTTCGTAATTCTATAAAGTTCGAGAGTGCAGCTCCAAACTTTTAGTGGTGTAGCATTGGAGTTGATAATTGTGAAATGTATATTTGGGATATTGGGTTTCATAATTATCATGAGCTTGAACTTTATAGGTCCATTTTGGTCCCCTTTGCTAACTCACAAAATCCTGTAACGACACGGCATGCTTTTCCATTAATTGGTGACTTATGTCGGATTTATCAGATTGGTTTAAAATTTGTAAGAATCAAATAATTCATGTCTGTTTATCGGTTGAATTAATTTTGTAAGAAATTAGTTCAAGATAAACTTGTTGAATTATTGCGATCAGATAATTCTTGTCTGTTTATTGGTTGTTTTAATTTTGGACTAATTAGAACAAGATAAACTTGTAGAATTATTGTGAATTTATTTATTTTCTTAGAGATTATCTTGATAAAGTTTGTTTTGATCAGATAACTTCTCTATTGGGTTATTTGAATCAAAACTGAGACTTTATCCTTTAGAATCTCGGGTGGAAAATAAAAGATTCACTGAGATTTTTTCTCGGGAGTTCGGCCTGTCGGATGACGTGGTCGGCCTACCGATCAGCAGGAGATAAGATTACGCGTTTTCATGCAGATCTTATCAGATATTGATCCAAACTTGATTCTGTTTTGAGTTTTTGAGACCTAATGTGATATGGACTGACCGCAGGACCAATAGCTATATAAGGAGAGTGAGTCACATGATTTACTCAGATCAATTTGAGAGATTAAGAGTGATACTCTTCTAGTGAGCATCTGAAAACTCCCTGAGAGCTTTTGTTCACAAATCACGAACACTAGCTTTGGGTTCTCTCTATTGGTTGGAAGGAGAGTCACTAGTGGAAGAGCTGTACGTGTGAGCCCACACTCACTCTGGTTGTGGATAGAGAATAGCAAAGAAGACCAGTTGGTTGAGGCTCTTCTGGAACATTATATTTCTACACAGGTTACGGAGGTTCTTCAGCACACTGAGGTTTGTAAGATCTGTCTAATTTATACATATAACATGTCAAACTTGTGTTTTGGAAATTACTCTGATGAAAAATTTTAAAAATTCTACTGCGCACTTTGTTTCCAACAGGAGTTGCCCGACAGACTTGCTCAAGCGGTTGAAGAATTCAAGGCCTTCGTAGAATGCATGGATAACTATTACCTCGAGATGGTCGACTTATGGGACCACATTTTGGAAAGGCATCCCAAGGTAGCTGACTTCGACTAGTCCATTATTAAGCCTAATGCAGGAGGTCATGGTGGATGTGGGTAGTGACAATAGGGATGGCAAAAGCGACAACTTCAAGGATGGAGCCCAAGCATCATTTTAGTTTTTAGCTTTCTGTAGTTCTCCATCCGGGCTTAGGAGGTGCCCAGTTATTTGTACCTTGAGACTGTTTAATTAATTTTATTTTCAATGAAATTTTCTTTCATTCCAAGTTTATTGTTCCACGAAAATGTGACTTTATAGTTTTATTTTCTAAGTTCAATGTTTCTCGAAAATGAAATGTTAATTCCATTTAATTTGAATGTTTCTTGGGAGAGAAATAATAATCTCATCTTCTTGAGTTAAAAGCTTCTCAGGAATGAAGTGCGAACTTCAATTTTTCCAAGTTAAACATTTCTCGGGAATGACATGTTGGCTTCATTCTTTCGAGTTGAATGTTCCTTAAGAACAACTTTCTCGAAAGTGAAACTTAGTTTGGTTTCAAGTTCACTAAGTTTAACCGAGCAGGGAAGGTCCATTTCTAGGCCAGGATAGTCACAATGGTGTGTTGTACCCTATAACCCCCCTTATACCTGTTCAAGTTCATTTGAACCTTTGTAAGTCTAATCATGGTTAGGAGTTATATTCCCAGGATCGTCACCATGTTAGGGCGATTCTTGGCTGAGGTGTCCGCATAGCAGTGGACCCTCGGTCAGCATCATGCCTACCAGCACCCTAGTTCAATTAGTTAGGACAACTCTCCCTCTTTGGACTTTTAGTCAGGTCCCTTTGGACTGGATTTAGGGCCCCCTTTTTCAGGAGTTACACCTTTCTTAACACAAATTGCTTAGAGGAATTGTGTAGAATGGATTTTTCATTAATATTTCTTTTTACATCCTAGTCCTACTTAGCAGGCCTAGTTGCAAAAGAATGTAGCCATAGGTAAAAAAAGGTGTTTTGGCTTTGTTAACAAAAGAATTTCTTCAAGTGTTCGATGTTCCAAGGATGACCGAGCACGTTTCCCTCCATGTCAGATTGCTTTTAGGTATCGGGTCGCACAATCCTAAATACTCTGTACGGTCCGTCCCACTTTGGCCCAAATGACCCTAGCCCGGGCTGCTAAATGCTGACCTTCTTTAGCACTAAGTCACCAACTTTACAACTCCTCGATTGCACCCGCCTGTTGTCATATAGATCAACCACCTAATTGCTCGTCGTAGTGTGAATCACTGCCTAGTCTCTTCTTTAGTTGAGCAGCTCAAGCTCAGACATTATGACCTTGGCATTCTAGAGCTCGTCGTATCATTGTATCTTAAAGCTTAGCAGGCCAACCTCAGCCAAGATGATTGCCTCTGCCCCATAGATGAGGGAGAATGGAGTCTCTTGGTGGCTGTCTGGGCTGCTGTTAAGTACCCCCAGAGCACCTTTGGGAGCTTGTTGATCCACATCCTTTTAAGATCCTCGATTTTTTTCTTCAGGTTGTCCTTGATAGTTTTGTTGATGGCTTCGACCTGCCCTATTGCTCTGAGGGCAGCAAGGGGAGGAAAAAACCTTCTTGATACCGAGCTACTCGCACAGGCGGAGTAGAATTGAAGATTCAAATTGCTTGGCATTATCGATCACACTGGTGTGTAGGATTCCAAACTGGTAGATAATGTTCTTCCAAATAAAGTTAGTGCACTCTACCTCGGTCATATTGGTGCACGACTCAACCTCCACCCACTTCATGAGGTAGTCGATGGCCATGATGCAATACTTGAACTGTGACCAAGATTGTGGTAGTGGTCCGATCAAGTCAATTGCCTATTTGGCAAAAGGCCATGCAGAGGTCACTGAAGTAAAGGGCTTGGCATGGTGTCCGATTGCCCTAGCAAACTGCGAGCACTTGAGGCATTTTCACACAAAGCCCTTTCAGTCTTGACTAATCTAAAGGATAACGCATAAAGAATAATCGTCTTAGCACATGCAAGCCTACACAATTCTTGACTAAACATCACTTTTGAAATAGTATTGCCTTTACACTCACCTTCATCATTTATCTTAAAACAAAAGATCTTTTTCTTTAATCCTCCAATCTATTTGGATATATCTTAAACTACTTGATCAAATGGTACCAAAGAGTACTAGTGCCATTTTTCATCTTCTTGCCTTATATTCCTTGTCACAAAAATTGTACAATACTCTTGGGCCATTGGGATTGCTCTTTGGAATTGTAATGCCCTAAAGTGGGAGTTAGTAAATAATTGAAATTAATGTAAATAAAACAGATCAAGCTAATCAACAACACAAAAAAAGGACTACTACTAGAAATAGGCAAAAATACTTGCACTGGAGTCTTTAAATTAAAAATAGTAAAAGTTTAAAATCGTAAAATGTTTCAAAAGTACATAGACTTGGGACACTATTATATCCATATAGTTTCTATACACAGAGTACAACATAGCACTAAGAATTAAAATTAAATACATTTAAACCGTACATAAGCTACCTTAGGTTTTGGACCCCTAAAAATGGCAACTAGATGCAACTGGTAGCATACACGATTTACAATATCCTAAAAAAGGGGGAAACATAAAAAGGGGGTGAGCCAAATGCACAGTAGGGGGAAGAAAGGGACTACGACAAAAAAAAAAGTTGACTCCAACCATATACATTAACTCATAGATTTACATTTTGCAGCATAAGGCACGACAAATTCTCCAAGTCATCACATAACATTGTATATATGCATGTTAGCATGTAGAGCCAAACCTGAAGCTTATTCTTGAGCTATTGTACTTGTTTTAAAACTCTTTTAGAGTCTTCCTACTTGATCGTATCTCTGTAGGTCTCAAAAATCATTCATGTCACTACATGCTGTACCTTACCGAGCCATGGGCATCAAGTCTTACTAAAGACTAACCATCCTATTTCAACCTAATCTCAAGGGAAATAGGTCTAATTGGAATAGGACGCTGACCCATCATGGCTAACAATATTGAAAGTAAATAACAATGTTTCAATAGCAGGATAATTCAACAGAAGGTAAACTTACACCTACTGTACATACTCTGTTATAGGGTTCACATTACTCATAATAGTTACTATACTATGAATAGTGCAAAAGAGCGTAAGGGTATATACTTGCATAAATATTGTAAAGTCATGCTAGTAGATCAAGGGCCTTCATGTGCACACCGTCTCATCAAATGTAGTAACCAATACAAATGAAATATATATGATAATGCAACAATTATACAAATATAAAAATTATGCAAATATAACATAGCAATATATAACATATTAAACATGCAAGTGTTTTATTAAATCTTATTCTAGATTCAATCCCTTGGAATTTCATAAGTTACCAAAGTAGCAAAGCTAGTGTTAAGGGAATACACTTCTACTAATCTCACATTGAGTCATTTTGCGATATTACTCAACCCTTTTAGATTACTCCAAAATAATCCTCAAGATATTTTACTACATTAAGAAAGTTTTTAAGCGAAACTTCAAATGCACAAAACTTATTTGACAAAGTCCTAAATTGGTGAAAATAAGTGCTACAACTCACAATTTATAGGTTCCAAAAGGTTTTAGAGTCCGTTAGGGTGTGCATATCGTCTATCAAAAAGTGATAGTCTTGGGTTTTAGTTATACTAATTCCTAAAAAACACAACTCTGATGACTAAAACAGAAACACTATAAACATTCTTTACACCTCCGAAAATTACAAAATTGGTGTCTAATCAAACCCAACACCTTGTCTTTCCAATGAGCCATCATGCGCTTATTTTTGACTGCATTAAGGTTTCAAAAAAGGCCTCAAACCAAAAAACATTGTTGTTGGCTTTTTGCAGTGAATATGCCAAATTGCCTAGCTTCAAAAGCATAAACTTAGGCTGCAGCTATTCAAGTAAGGCAATTCTTAATGCTATGCGAAGCTTAGGAAGTTTATTTTGATGCTTCATATTTGTCAAGGCCACAAAGTAAGTAAAGATATACAGTTTTAGACTTTTTCCTCAAGGCAGCCTCTATGTTCCTTTCTCAAATTTCTTGTTTTAACAATTCCCATAGAACAATGTATTGTCATAAAAGAAAAAACCTTAGACTTAGAAGTCAAACCTCAAAACAAAAGCACAAGCATGTTAACCAAATTAACTTGTACCCAACAAACTCAAACAAATAAAAATGTACTTAAGAGGATTTAGATTTAACACCAAAACTAATTAGCTTATCCCTAAACCTAAATCTAGAATAATGTTTCTACTTAATAAAATATAGATTAAAACTCAAACATTAACATCAAACATATCCAACAATCCAAGACATGCTTTAAGATCTATACATAGAGAAAAGTTCAACAATTGCTACATAGTGTCTAACTTCCTTAACACAACACTTAAGCCTTAAGCTACTAATTCCCACTTAAATAAAAACATGCTCTTAAATAAGTTTAGAGAACTCGTTAAATAAATTGATAAAGGATCAATTCACCTAGAGAACAAAGAACCTAAATATTATTGATTTTTTCATTGTAGCATTTCATCATACAACTAACATGCATGTATCCCTTTCTAAGCTCATGCATGTACCAAAATCATCAAACTCTTTCTAGTTATTAGAGAAAAAAGAAAGATTTGAAGACAAACCTTAATTCACTAATTCACATGGCAACAAGTCTAACTCACCATCACGTAATCCATGATTTTTAGATCTAGAGCCATGAAACCTCATACACTTAAGCCTAATTAACCATAAAGAGCCTAATAGTCTCATCCATCAAAAGTAAAACCATATATTGAGAACATCACAGTAAAACACATCATCAAAATTCATGGCTATCAAATTTTAAAACTGAAAATATAGGCGAGGCATCATATTCACAAATAATATATGATCCAAATGCATGCATGATATTTCAATGATTTCTTAAGTTAAAACTTTGACTTAGAAACTTCAATCACAACAATAAATCAAAAATACCCAAGTAATCAAGAAAGAAGTGAAACAAGATGGAAACCTTACCTTTAAAATCTTGAATTCCAAAATCCCCTAATGTGCTTGAAGTTCCTCTCCAAATCTGGAAGCCCCAAATGTTTTAGAGAAAGAACACTAAATTAAATACTTGGTTGAAGAATATGAGAGTGGAATTGAGAAAGAGGGCGATAGACAAAGGAAAAGAGGGAGAGGGACAGTGGAGTTGAGTGGGAAAGAGAAAGAGAGAGGAAGAAAGAGGCAGGTAGAGTGAGAGAAAAAGCGAGAGATGGAAGGAGAGAGAGAAAAATGTGAGAATGAGTGAGAGAAAGGGGAAATGGCATGAGAATGAGAGAGAGAGATACTTGGTGAGAGAAAGAAAAATGTGGGGGGTCTTGAGCGTGAATGAGAGGAAGGAAAGAAAAAGAAGCATAATAAGGTTTGGCCTTTCATGAAATGTGAAATTTTCAATGAAGCCCAATATAAATAATGAAGTCCATATCCTCTGCAGAAATAGTCACAATGACACAGTTGTACAAATGCATGCATTTGAACAATTTAACAATCAATTTTATAACAAAAAATTTTCTAAGTGAAAAATTAATTCAAAAATACTATTACAACTGAAAATAATTACAAATTTCCAATTAATTAACAATAACAGCTAGATTAAATTAATTAATCTTAATTAATTCATTTGGATGGTATAAGAATAATAGTAAAATGGTTCCACGCTCCTATAATGGGCGTAGTAGGTCTCTTTTTATTTTTGTTCAATATGGGGTTTAGAAATAAAAGCACCAACTTATAAAGTAGGGTAAATAGTAGGAGGAATAAAGGAATTTGATTTAGGGGAACTTGGGTTTTCATGAACATCTTGATTGTCAATAGGGATTTTTTCTTGTTCCATCTTGATAATCTAACATCATTTAAAACAAAAAAAATTAACAAATTACAATTATCATTAAAAATAATAAATTATTCCTAATATTTTGCATGATATAATAATAATATATTAAATAATAGAATAACCATATATACCTTCACAAAATTAACAACACAAACCATAGGGTGATATATCATTAGAGCAAAAATTGCAAAATTGATATATAAAAAGGACATACATATATATAATACATGTACGTACTATGCCTTTATGTGAGAAAAAATTGATAGAATCAATTAAAAATTCAAACGACAAATAAAAAGCTTTTTGTAGTCATTAAGGATGAGGATATATGCGTAGTGTATACATGTGAGAAGTGAGATACAATTTACAAGCACTACTACACGTGGGAGATTATACGATTGTTAAAAACCGTCATCTATATATTAGAAGATGGTCATGAAACCGTCTTCTAATTGTGTCACGAACCCAAACCCAGGTGTTGAAATGGCAAATTGATTAAAATAATTAAATAGGCTTAACTGAACACATCGATTTCAAATTATTTTAAATAAGAAAATCATTTTACATAATTTGTTAAAAATGTGGTAAATTAAAATCTCTATGAGTTATTACCGACCGTTAAAATTTTGTAAGTGAAATTTTCTTAAATGACCTCAGGTAATGAGTTTGAGGTTATAAAGTTCATCAAAAAGCAGTTTGGGCCCCACCGGACACCACATGGTGTACACATAGTACAGACATATGATAATTATACAAACCACAGTCCACATTATTACATAAGTTGAAATTAAAATAAACAAATAAATAAATAGATAAACCAAACATCTCACAGTCCATGTGAGAATATCAACAGTGTCCTACTTGGTGACATTCTATAAATCAATTGGATGGGGGGGAAATTTAGAAACAAAATGTGAGCAAATTGCTTAGTAGGACTTGGGTTTCAAAATCATTCACAAAACAAAATGAAATAAAATTAAATAAAGTAAAATAAATGATTTTAAAGCAATTACATGAACATTAAACATTCAACAAATCCATAATTACTTCTCACCATCTGTAATTATCCAAAACTTACAATAAGTGATTAATCCAGTTCACACTTGTCGTTCACTATCTGTAATTATCTCAAATCATAAATCAACATCCTTTATGCCCAAAGCCTCATATCACCACCGTAATGGCCTAGTCGGATTTTGAGACCTGCCCTGAAGGTCACTCTCTACACAACTTGATCTTTGTGTGGCATCAGGCACTATCATATCATTCCAAACGAGGTTTAGTGTTCGTTCGGTGTCCTTTATCACTTAGTCATATCATTCTCCAGGTATTCTTTTATTGGGTTATCATTTACATTCATTATGATTCATTCATTATCATTGATTTATCATCATCATCATTCACTATCATCATTCACTATTATCATTCATTACGACCATACTCAACATCTAGTGGAAGTCAATAAATAACAACAACTTATTCCTTAAAAATATTTTAAGAAAGAATAGTATGATTAAAACTCATTTTAAAATCACTACTATCGAAAAAAAAAGGTTTAGAGTCCTACCTCATTATTGAGCATGATAGCACAGCTCCACAGTCCTAGTCCATTGCACATCAGCTCCTCGGAACCGTGAACAACCTTAGACATGGGCTAGATTTTGTAATATCTAATTTAGAATATTCTTGATTAGCATGTTATTTCATGGTGTCTTAGTGTGCCTTGAAAGTCCAAATAATCATGTTATGAGGTCAAAATCCCTTTTTTATCATTAAATAGTGAAAACTAGTGAAAAACCACTATTTTTATGCTGTCAGGCCCACTACTCAGGTCCAGCTTGCCCAATTACGGGTGTTCAGCCTACCAATTACTTGAAGTTTGGCTTGCCAAACTATTTGAATCTGGCTTGCTGAAGAATGAGTTTGGCTTGTCAAACTGTTGAAACCAGCCCACTGAAGAATGAGTTTGGCTTACCAAACTATTGAATCCGGCCTGCCGATGGATTAGTTTAGCTTGTTGATCTATCGAAATGTAGAAAATTCTAGACTTCGAGTCTCAGCCAACCCAAGTTTCAAAAGCTTAATTCAACCTACTTTTAGGTAATCGAAACCCAAAGAACATGTAAAAAACAATAGAAAACAACTCTGAATCCTTTAGAAATAAAATCCCCAAATTTAAACATAATTTTCACCATTTATTTTGAAAATTTAGGAAAAATGTAAAAACTTGGTAAAGTTGGTTTTTGCTCAAATGAAGCTTAGATTCATGATGAAACACATTCTACAAACTTAGATAAAATGTTATTTAAGCTCATCAAGCCTTGGATTGTAACATGCAACACAAATTTAAACAAAATTTTAAATTAAAAACTTTGGAGGGGAAGCTAACCTTAAGTGCAAACTTTTCTTTGAGAGGAACTTGGTGATTTGAATTTAATTCCTTAGCTCCTACACTACTGGAAATGAAGCTGGAAAAATTCTAAGAGAGTGAGGGGAAGAGGGTGGTGAGAAAGAGAGAGAGAGAGAAGAATGTGAATGAGAGAGGGAAAGTGAGTTTGAGGGTGAGTGGGAGTGCATTTTATTATGCTCTGTACTGTAGGTGAAAACAATATGCCACACATAGTTTTTATGAAACTATTTTCAAAGTGGTATTCAAGGAAAAGGCCACATTGTTGATGCTGGAAGGGAAGAAAAAGAAGAAAGAGAGTAAGATTGGGACCTGTTGGGAATTTGACAAACTGTTAGGTTTCAAAATTTTAGATCAAACCTGATCTTGAGATTTAAAATAAAATAAAATAAAGTAAATATCAAATTGCTTTAAAATAAGTTACCAAAATGCTAGAATTCATTTAT
Source organism: Artocarpus heterophyllus (assembly GCA_025403435.1). NCBI lineage: Eukaryota > Viridiplantae > Streptophyta > Magnoliopsida > Rosales > Moraceae > Artocarpus > Artocarpus heterophyllus. The sequence continues at coordinate 28,624,839 of CM046345.1, read as the reverse complement.
GGTCATTTTAACAAATTTTAAAATTAAAGATAACTAAAAAATAATTTAAAAGTAAAATTGATTATGGAAATATCACAAAATGACTAAGTTATTCTTAATTTAAAATTAGTCCCAGTTGACAGATGTAATATATCTCGACATTAGACGACAATTATTGATTGAGGTCAAATTGGCACTAAACCATTGAGAATAGACAACGTTTATTTAAATACCGCCATCTAATATTTGCTTTACGCGACAGTTTTAAGTTTTTATAAAAGACAGTCATTTAATACGTACCTAGCCACAACATAGCTGGCTTGATTTTCTTAATTATCCACTGGTGGCCATTTCATATTCTATTTGTTTCTATTATACTCACAATTCACTAATAAATAAATTACAAAACATATACAAAATTTCACTCATATACAAAATAATATAACACATCATATATATAAGAAAACATACTTATACAAAATAAGTAATGAATTGTTGCATAAACCTTGCCTATTCTTCCATCAACTCACTCAAGTGCTTATTTTTATAAAATTCTAGGTTCTAAAGACTTATGATCCCCCGTTCACTATAATATCTCTTATGCACCTTAATACAAAATAGCTGCATTCTATATCTCCTTGTTGTCGGGGTATAGTCTAAAAAAAACTTAAATTATTTTTAGTTTAATGACCATTGTGCTTCATTTTCAATTACAATTACATTTATACTTGAATGCTTAACTTGCTTGGTTTTATAAATCAAGTGTTTCTTTGTAGTGCATAGAAGACGACTTTAGTGTTTATCTTTAATTTTTACTCATTTAAGATCTTAAATACAATTTGTTAAAAATACAATTAGTCAAAAGATAATTTAGTTAGCAATAATAAGTTATACAATTGACAATAAATATTCTTACACTTGCATCATTTGTTTGAAGTCCAAGCGTATTGGTTGATCAAGTGGATCGACCATTAAACCTGATCTTTTTAGGGTTGAAGGATGTCAACTCTCCAATAACCTCCACCATTTATGGCATGGAGTAATACTTGTTTGCTTCTACTATAATTCTTGGAAAAATAGTAAGCAGCGGAATTTAAAATTTTACATCAGAGTATTTTCTAAAACACAAGTTTAACATGCTATATCCATAAATTAACCAGATCTTACTAACCTTTGTGCCCCGAAAAGCTCCTGCAATCAGCGAAGAGAAGTAACGTTCTATAAGAGCCTCAACCAACTGGTCTTCTTTGCTATTCTCTATCCACGATCAGAGTGAGTGTGGGCTCACATGTACAGCTTTACCACCAGGTGACTCTCCTTCCAACCAATTGAGAGAACCCAAAGCAAGTGTTCATGATTTGTGAACAAGAGCTCTTAGGGAGTTTTCAGATTCTCACCAGTAGAGTATCACTCTTAATCTCTCAATTGATCTGAGTAACTCTTAAGACTTACTCCCTATTTATACAGGTTGGGTCGAAGGTCAATCCCTATCAGATTAGGTCTCAAAATTTGAATCAGAATCAAATTCGGATCAATATTTGACAAGATCCGCGTAAAAAACGCGTAATCTTAGCTGTCGCGGTCGGCATGCCGAACTGTGAGATAGGCAGGCCGAACTGGCCAGTTCGGCAGGCCGAACTTTCTGATCGGCAGGCCGAACTGCCGAGAAAAAATCTCCGCGAATCTTTTATTTTCCACCCGAGATTCTAAAGGATAAAGTCTCAGTTTTGATTCAAATAGCCCAATAGAAAAGATATCTGATCAAAACAAACTCTATCAAGATAATCTCGAAGAAAATAAATCAATTCAAATAATTCTACAAGTTTATCTTGTTCTAATTGTCCAAAATTAAAACAACCGATAAACAGACAAGAATTATCCGAACGCCATAATTCAACAAGTTCATCTTGAACTAATTTCTTACAAAATTAATTCAACCGATAAACAGACATGAATTATTTGATTCTTATAAATTTTAAACCAATCTGATAAATCCGACATAAGTCACCAATTATTGGAAAAGCACGCCGTGTCGTTACAGGACTTTGTGAGCTAGCAAAGGGGACCAAAATGGACCTATAAAGTTCAAGCTCATGATAACTATGAAACCCAATATCCCAGATATACATTTCACAATTATCAACTCCAACGCTACTCCACTAAAAGCTTGGAGCTGCACTCTCGAACTTTATAGAATTACGAAGCTCATGTAGCTAAGTCTCCATGACATATCATAGTGTATCGCATCCCCATATGATCATCCATAATCGGCTTAAGGACAAGTTCTGTCTTACCTTCCCGATTATTTTTATCTTACGTTCCATTGTCTCACCATTAGAAAACTTACCATCCAAAGATAGTATACCATTCGGTTACACCTATGTATCCAAATGGTTGAGCGCTTCAGTTTTTCAATTATAGGATAATGCATATAAGAGGATATCACTACTCCCGAAGAGGAGCTATGGATTCCATATCTATGAACAACAGGTCTACGTTATCAAGAGTCATGCCTCCAACGTGCTGGCATGTATACCACTATTAAGATGTGGGTGTCACCCTTTGGTTCATCAAAAGACATAAGTCAAGACAACAGGCCTACTATTCATTTCAAGATTAAAATACAATACAAATGATCATCTAAAGTGAATCGATTTGCTAAGACAGAATTATTTATCCAAATCAATTCACTTTATGTCCTGATCCAACACATCGTCACCTAGGACAATGTGCTAATGTTTCTATTCATGGAGTCCACCTTTGATGGTCAAGATAAACCATTTCCCAATAGAAATATAGACAACATAACAATCTGTATATGAATAAGCGCCCAACTTTATTCCCTCAATTGCGGATCTGATGATTTAGACCGTCACCTTAAGAATCGTGTCTTTCGCATAATTTGTCCATCATATGCCCAATTCTTAAAAGTTTAGACTGGCAGTCTCAGACTATTGTTTACTTAACATACATTCAACAAATTTGAACGTAAGAGGACAAGATTTGGTATATAAAGAATAAGTAAATTCTTTATTGATAAAAATGTCTCTAAAAACTTATTACATTTTTACTCCTTAGGGCATACATGTCTAAGAATCTCCCACTTGCACTAAGCGAGTAAATTTTACAAATCTCGCATCCCCAATGCTTCCACATGCCTCTCGAAGACTCTCCCAGTAAGTATCTTCATAAATGGATCAACTAAATTGTCCTCTAACACAATCTTGCACACTGTGACATGCCCGCCCTCAACGAAGTCCTTTATCACATGATACTTTTGATCAATATGTTTACTCTTCTTGTGAAATCTTGGTTCCTTATCATTAGCTACCACTGCACTGTTATCACAGTACAGTGATGCTGCCTTATCCATACCAGGAACTACCTCAAGATCCCCAAGGAACATGCGGAGCCATACTGCTTCTTTCGAAGCATCACCAGTTGCCACATACTCGGCCTCCATCGTTGAATCCGTAGTGTAATCTTGCTTGGAACTTCTCCAACTGATGGCACCACCGCACAGAGTAAAAGCAAAACCCAAAGTTGATTTTCTAGAATCCAAGCAGGATTGAGGAATCTGAGTCAGTATATCCTAGAGGAGTCAAGTCCTCATTCGAATACATAAGCATATACCCTCGAGTCCTTCTCAGGTACTTGAAAATATGCTTTACTGCAGCCCAATGGTTTGGTCCTGGATCTGCCTAAAATTGACTTACAATTTCGACCGCATAACTAATATCCAATCGTGTGAAAAACATGGCATACATGAGACTACCCACTACCGAAGCATAAGGCACCTTCTTCATGTATTCTCTTTCTTCATAAGACTTTGGAGAGTTTTTCTTAGAAAGAGTAATTGAGAGTTTTTCTTAGAAAGAGTAATTCTAGACCTAGATGCTTGCCCACCTTTCTTGAAATCCTATATTGCAAACCTCCTAAGAATTTTATCTATGTAGCCAGCTTGGGACAAAGCTATCATTTTATTCTTCCTATCCTGAAAGATCTAGATACCGAGAACAAAATTAGCCTCACCAAGTCCTTCATGTCAAACTGCTTGGTCAACCATAATTTGATCGATGACAATGCTCCAATGTCATTGTCAATTAGCAGAATGTCATCTACATAGTGCAATAGAAAAATACCTTCTCAACGTTAATGTGTTGGTAAACACATGGCTCATCCACATTTTGTGAGAACCCATAAGTCTTGATCACCTGATCCAATCTTATGTTCTAAGAACGAGAAGCCTACTTAAGTCCATAAATTGACTTTAGTAGCTTACAAACCTTACCTTCTTGACCCTTGACCTTGAACTCATCTGGTTGTGCCATAAAAATGGACTCATCAAGATAGACATTTAGAAAAGCCGTCTTGACATCCATCTACCAAATCTTGTAGTCGAGAGTGGCAGCTATGGACAAGAGAATCCAGATGGACTTAAGCATGGCTATAAGCGAAAAGGATTTCTCATAATTGATTCCTTCCTTTTGCATATAACCCTTAGCTACCAGTCCAGCCTTAAAGGTTTCGACCTTTCCTCTTATAGATCCACTAACACCCTATGGGTTTTACCCCTTCAGGAAGATCCACAAGCCCCCAGACCTGATTAGTCTCCATAGACTTCATCTCAGTGTTAATGGCCTCTGTCCAGAGTTTTGAATCAACATCCTCCATAACTTCTGTGTAAGTATAAGGATCCCTATTATGTTCATCCAGTTCAGCCAAAAAGACCTCCCCATTGAACATATACCTCTCAAGTTGACACACGATCCTTCGACTACACCGAAGCCCTCGGGTTGTTGTTCAGGTTTGTTTGGTTTTTCTACACTGATCGAGACAGTTTAATTCGAAACCTTCGGATTGATTGGATCACTCCTTAATTCCTCAAGCACCACTTTGCTTCAAGGCTTAAAGTCATCCATGTAACTCTCCTTAAGGAAAGTTGCATTAGTTGAAACCACGACTTTATTTTCCTTTGGGTTATAGAAATAACCCCCTTTAGTCCCTTTTTGATATCCTACGAACACACAAACTTCCAAACATGCTTCCAACTTATTCGCAGCCTTAAACAGGACATGAGCCGGACATCCCCATATGTGAATATGGTTTAAGGATGTCTTCCTACCCATCCACAACTCGTGAGGAGTTTTAGGGGCCGATTTTAAAGGCACATTGTTCAAAAGATAACATGCGGTTTGTAGTGCATATCCCCAAAAGGATAAAGGCAATGATGAATAACTCATTATAGACCTAACCATGTCCAATAATGTCCTATTCTTTCTCTTCGCTATGCCATTCTGCTACAGAGTGCCCGGTGCAATCAAATGGGATAAAATCCCATTCTCTAATAAGTATCCCAAGAACTCATTAGAACGGTATTCTCCACCTCGATCTGATCGAAGTGCCTTTATGGGTCTAATCAATTGCTTTTCCACTTCAGCCTGAAACTCCCTGAACTTGTCAAAAGTTTCACTTTTGTGGTGCATTAGGTACACATACCCATATTTTGAGTAATTGTCAATAAAATTGATGAAGTACTCATACCCTCCTCGTGCCCGGATGTTCATTAGTCTGCAAACATCACTATACACAAGTTCTAGACTTGGGCCCTATTGCCCTTATACCCGAATGGTCTTTTGGTCATTTTACCCTCCAAACAAGATTCACATTGAGGTATAGACTCCACCTTTAAGTGACTTAAAGGCCCATCGCTTACCAACCTTTTAATTCTATTTAGGTTAATATGACCAAGGCGCAAATGCCAAAGACAAGTCTTATTAGAGTGAGAAGTTTTAAGTCTTTTAGAGTTATTATCATTTATCTCAGCATTAAGCAATAAGTCCATCTTAGGTTTGATAAAATATAGATTATTTTGCATCCATCCAGAACAGATAAAAGATTTATTTTTATGAATCACCACTTTATCATTAAAAGAAACCAAATAGGAGTCTTTAAATAAACAAGCTACAGAAATTAAATTCCTTTTAAATTTAGTAACATAAAAACAATCTTGCAAAAATAAATTCCTATAATTATCAAAATAAAGATGGGCGTCTCCCACTGCTTCCGCTGAGACCAAGGATCCATCGCCCATCTGAAGCGTGAAGTCTTCATGTAGCAGACTTCTTATTTCTTTGAACCCCTGTAGAGAAACACAAAAATGATTAGTTGCACCAGAATCTATGACCCAAATGTCATTGGATTCCTCAACCAAACAAGTTTCTAAATACAGAAGATCAAAGCTACCTCCTTTGGAAAGGAAGTCCTTGCAATGCTTCTTGATGTAGCCGACCTTCCCACAGAAGAAGCACTTAAGCTTCTTCGGGTTCTTCTTCTTCTTTTTCTTGCTCTTGGTGCTAGCAGGAGTAGAAGACTTCTCATTCTTGGCCCATTGGTTCTTTCCATTCACAAAATTAGGATTGAAACCAGAAGCAGCTACCATGTTGGTCTCTCCACCTGTAGGAGACTCCCTGATCAGCAGTTCAAACTCCTGTAACTGCTTCATTAATTCTATCAAGGTCATATCCCGTCTATGTTTAAATTAAATGTAGCTCTAAATTGAATAAATTCCTTTGATAGAGTCTCAAAGACCATAGTCATTTGAGTTTCAGCATCGATGTCGGGTCCATTGGTTTGAGCCTTAGCGAGGTAACCTATGACCAACATCATGTGCTCCTTTATAGATGTCCCCATTCTCTGCTTACAGTTAAGAAGTTTTTGAAGCACCCTTTGCTGCTTTGTTATGGCTTTGCCTCCAAACATGTCTTCAAGATTATCCAAGATCTGCCTCGTAGTCTCATAATCCTAATGTTGAGCCTGCAACACCTTATTCATGCTAGCAATAACATAGCAGCGATCATGCGCTTGGAATTGCTCATTAGATGAGTCTCTCATAGGCTCGGGAGGACAAGGGGTTATCAACACATACTTCAGTTTCTCAAAGGAGAGGACGATATCCAAATTTTGTTTCCAATCATTATAATTCTCTTCAGTTAATAGGTTTTTGTCAAGTATCAATGATAAAGCATTTTTAGACATTTTTAACCTACAATAAAGAATCACATACCAAACATAAGCAAACATATAATAATAATTTAGTAAGATAACACAATCATGTAAAAACATACAAATGTGTTTATGGGTCAAAACCTTGAAAATATCACAACCTTACGGTGATAATTCCCAACTCAGAATTCAGCAACCTCCTAGGGGAGTCATGCCAAATTCAATCAGGAACATGGATCCCCTCCTAATTAATATATGCCATCCAGGACCCATATGATCCAGCATATATTAATAATCGTTTCTTTGGTCATTAATTTTATTAACAGAGCTCCTAGGAGAGGTTAATAATAAAATTAATGTGAGTGTATAACCATCATTTCAATATTTTATCCATGATTTATAATCACTACCTAGGGGTGTGCTACAAAAAATCATGCTAAAATACCTTATCCTCTCAGAGATACAATCTGGTACATGATAAAAATCCCTTCTTAGGGGTCAGGACCACCATGTTCTGCCTATGGACCAACAATGGTGGCCTTAGGTTCTCTCTTCGAAAACCTTCTCCCACTCAATCTTTTGAAATCAAGGTTTTATTTTAAGAACTGTTAGACATGTATGCCCTAAGGAGTAAAAATGTAATACGTTTTTGGAGACATTTTTATCAATAAAGAATTTATTCATTTATATATACCAAATCTTGTTCTCTTTACGTTCATATTTGTTGAATGTATGATAAGCAAACAGTAGTCTGAGACTGTCAGTCTAAACCTTAAGAATTGGGCATATGATGGACTGATTATGCAGAAGACACGATTCTTAAGGTGACGGTCTATAACATATGATCCGCAATCGAGGGGATAAAGTTGGGCGCTTTATTCATGTAAAGATTGTTATGTTGTCTATATCCCTTTTGGGAGATGGTTTGTCTTGGCCATCGGAGTTGGACTCTGTGAATAGAAACATTGGCACGTTGTCATTGTTGACGATGTGTTGGATCGGGACATAAAGTGAATTGATTTGGATTAATAATTCTGTCTTGGCAAATTGATTCACTTTAGACAATCATTTGTATTGTATCTTAATCCTGAGATGAATAATGGGCCCGTTGTCTCGACTTGTGTCTTGTGATGTACCAATGGGTGACTCCCACATCTCTATAGTGGCATGCATGCCGGTACGTTGGAGGCATGACTCTTGATAGCGTAGACTTGTTATTCATAGATATAGAATCCATAGCTCCTCTTTAGGAGTAATGATATCCTCTTATATGCGTTGTCTTGTAATTGGAAAACTGGAGCGCTCAACCATTTGGATACATAGGTGTAACCGAATTGTATACTATCTTTGGATGGTAAGTTTTCTAATAGTGAGACAATGGAACGTAAGATAAAAATAATCGGGAAGGTAAGACAGAACTTGTCCTTTAGCCGATTATGGATTATCATATGGGGATACGATACACTATGATATGTCATGGAGACTTAGCTGAACGAGCTTCGTAATTCTATAAAGTTTGAGAGTAGCGTTGGAGTTGATAATTGTGTAATGTATATATGGGATATTGGGTTTCATAATTATCATGAGCTTGAACTTTATAGGTCCATTTTGGTCCCCTCTGCTAGCTCACAAAATCCTGTAACGACACGGCATGCTTTTCCAATAATTGGTGACTTATACCGGATTTATCATATGGGTTTAAAACTTGTAAGAATCAAATAATTCATGTCTGTTTATCGGTTGAATTAATTTTGTAAGAAATTAGTTCAAGATAAACTTGTTAAATTATTGTGATCAGATAATTCTTGTCTGTTTATCGGTTGTTTTAATTTTGGACAAAATTAGAACAAGATAAACTTGTAGAATTATTGTGAATTGATTTGTTCTCTTAGAGATTATCTTGATAAAGTTTGTTTTGATCAGATAACTTCTCTATTGGGTTATTTGAATCAAAACTAAGACTTTATCCTTTAGAATCTCGAGTGGAAAATAAAAGATTTGCAGAGATTTTTTCTCGGGAGTTCGGTCTGCCGGATGACGTGGTCGGCCTGCCGATCAGTGGGAGATAAGATTATGCGTTTTCACGCAGATCTTATCAGATATTGATCCAAACTTGATTTTGTTTCAAGTTTTTGAGACCTAATCTGATACGGACTGACCCCAGGACCAATAGCTATATAAAGGGAGTGAGTCTCATGATTTACTCAGATCAATTTGAGAGATTAAGTGTGATACTCTTCTAGTGAGCATCTGAAAAACTCCCTAAGAGCTTTTGTTCACAAATCACGAACACTAGCTTTGGGTTATCTCTATTGGTTGGAAGGAGAGTCACCGGTGGAAGAGCTGTACGTGTGAGCCCACACTCACTCCAGTTGTGGATAGAGAATAGCAAAGAAGATCAGTTGGTTGAGGCTCTTCTGGAACGTTACTTCTCTACACGGATTGCGGAGGTTCTTCGGCACACTGAGGTTAGTAAGATCTGTTTAATTTATACATATAACATGTCCAACTTGTGTTTTGGAAATTACTCTGATGAAATTTTTTTTTTAAATTCCGCTGCGCACTTTGTTTCCAACAATTGGTATCAGAGCCAAGGTTTTTACATAAATTTGCAAGTTTGTGATCATGTTATATGCATAAATTTTGTGATATTAATCTTTCCTATGCTTGAATTGTATTTTATAGAGAGATGGCACTCTAGGTTTCTATATAATATATATGTTGTCATGGATTATATGGTGAATGTTTATTAATTAATTATGGTTGATTAAATAGTTGTTTATTTATTTATTAATTAATTAATACCGGTTATAGTTCCTTAGAGGTTAGAATGTGTATCTAGGTTTTTCATATAATAAGATGGCGGACTATCATCTCCGTCCAGAAATTGTTATTTAATTTTTAATTTGTAAGAATTTTATAATTAAATAATTATTCAGAGAGGACGGAACGAGAAGTTGGATCTTGAAGATTGATGATGGCGCCTCCAGGTATTTCCTGAGTCTCTAATTTTATGTTTTGAATTGTTAAAAATAAAATTGATGAATTGCATTAAAATTGTATTTTCTGGATTGAGGGTTTTCTACTCAGTCGGCATGCCAGACCTCACAATTCGGCAGGCCGAAGGACACAGATCGGTAGGCCGGACGTGTGGTCCGGCAGGCCGACAGTGGCGCAGAAAATTTGGTGCTCTGCCGACAGGCCGAAGTTTCAGTTCGGCAGGCCAAACCTGCATGGATCGACAGGCCGATGTATCAGATCAGCTTGCCGACCGAGAGCTGCCGGGAGTCCAGAAAAAGGTGCAATTTTTCCTGGTGCAGTTTTAATTTTATTTTTGGGACGATTCTGAGAAACATTAAATTTGGATATGACCAGAAATATGAAGTATTTGATTCATACAGGATTGAAGACTTGAAGATGGATATTACATGAAGAAGGATACCACTTGAGGATTAAAGGATGAAGAATCGATAGATGTCTCGATCATTCTCTTGTAATCTTAGTTTTCTATTCTCTAGGGTGGAACCATAATATTACGGTTATTATTATTTTGCCCGTAGCTTTGCCTTTGCTTGTCTGCATTATAATATGATTTACCATGTATATTGATAACATGTCATATAGGATAGGGAGTGCCGCTCATATTAAAATTGTTCACGCATAATTTTAAAATAAAACCTTGACTTCAAAAGATTGAGTCCTAAACCCTAGGAAGGGTTTTCGAAAAGAGGACCTAAGGCCTCCATCGTTGGTCCATAGGAAGAACATGGTGGTCCCAAACCCTAGGAAGAGATTTCTATCATGTACCAGATTGGATCTCTGAAAGGATAAGGTATTTTAGTATGATTTATGGTTACACACCCCTAGGTGGTGATTATAAATGATGGATAAAATATTGAAACGATGGTTATACACTCACGTTAATTTTATTATTAACCTCCCCTAGGAGCTCTGTTAATAAAATTAATGGCCAAAGAAACGATTATTAGTATATGCTGGATCATACGGGTCCTGGATGGCATATATTAATCAGGAGGGGATCCGTATTCCTGATTGATTTTAGCATGACTCCCCTAGGAGCTTGTTGAATTCTGAGTTGGGAATTATCGTTGTAAGGTTGTGATATTTTCATGGTTTTGACACATAAACACATTTGTATGATTGTGTTATCTTACTAATTATTATATATGTTTGGTATATGATTCTTTATTGTAGATTGAAAATGTCTAAGAACGCTTTATCATTGATACTTGACAAAAACCAATTAACCGGTGAGAACTATAATGATTGGAAACGAAACCTGGACATCGTCCTTTCCTTCGAGAAACTGAAATATGTTCTGACAACTCCTTGTCCTCCCGAGCCTACGGGAGACTCAAGTAATGAGCAATTCCAAGCGTACGACCGCTGGAAAGATGCTAATGATCAGGCCCACTGCTATGTTATGGCTAGCATGAACAACGTGCTGCAGGCTCAACATCAAGATTATTAGACTACGAAGCAGATCTTGGATAATCTTGAGGATATGTTTGGAGGCCAGCCCATAACAAAGCAGCAAGGGGCACTTTGGAAACTCTTAAACTGTAGACAGAGACCGGGGACATCTGTAAAGGAGCACATGATGTTGGTCATGGGTTACCTCGTTGAGGCTCAAACCAATGGAGCCGACATCGATGCTGAAACTCAGATGACTATGGTCTTTGAGACTCTGTCTAAAGAATTTATTCTGTTTAGAGCTACTTTTAACTTAAGTAATAGACGAGATATGACCTTGACAGAACTGATGAAACAGTTGCAGGAGTTTGAACTGCTGATCAGGGAGTCTCCTGCTGGTGGTGAGGCCAATATGGTAGCTGCTTCTGGTTCCAATCCTAACTCTGGGAATGGAAAGAAGCAACGGGCCAAGAACTGGAAGTCTTCTATTCCTGATGCTACCAAGACCAAGAAGAAGAAGAAGAAGAACCCAAAGAAGCTTAAGTGCTTCTTCTGTGGTAAGGTCGGGCATATAAAGAAGCATTGCAAGGACTTCCTTTCCAAGGGAGGTAGGTGTGATCTTCTATATTTAGAAACTTGTTTGGTTGAGGAATCCAGTGACATCTGGGTCATAGATTTCGGTGCAACTAATCATGTTTGTGTTTCTCTGCAGGGATTCAAAGAAACGAGAAGTCTACTTCGTGAAGACTTAACGCTTCGGATGGTCAATGGATCCTTGGTCTCAGCGAAAGCAGTGGGAGATGTCCATCTTTATTTTGATAATTATAGAAATTTAATTTTGCGACACTGTTTTTATGTTCCTAAATTTAAAAGGAATTTAATTTCTGTATCTTCTTTATTTAAAGACTCCTACGTGGTATCTTTCAATGAAAAAGTGGTGATTCGTAAAAACAAATCTTTTATCTGTTCTGGATGGATGCAAAATAATCTATACTTTATCAAACCTAAGATGGACTTATTGCTTAATGCTGAGATAAATGATAATGACTCAAAAAGACTGAAAACTTCTCACTCTAATAAGACTTATCTTTGGCATTTACACCTTGGCCATATTAACCTGAATAGGATTCAAAGGTTAGTAAGGGATGGACCTTTAAGTCACTTAAAGGTGGAATCTATACCTCAATGTGAGTCTTGTTTGGAGGGAAAAATGACCAAAAGACCATATGGGTCTAAGGGCAATAGGGCTGAAGGGGTTCTAGAACTTGTGCATAGTGATGTTTGTGGACCGATGAACATCCGGGCACGAGGAGGGTATGAGTACTTCGTCACTTTTATTGACGATTACTCAAGATATGGGTATGTGTACCTGATGCACCACAAAAGCGAAACTTATGATAAGTTTAGGGATTTTCAAGCTGAAGTGGAAAAGCAATTGAGTAGACCCATAAAGGCACTTCGATCTGATCGAGGTGGGGAATACCTTTCTGATGAGTTCTTGGGACACTTGTTAGAAAATGGGATTTTATCCCATTTGACTGCACCGGGCACTCCGCAGCAGAATGGCTTAGCGGAGAGAAGGAATAGGACTTTGTTGGACATGATTAGGTCCATGATGAGTTATTCATGATTGCCTTTATCCTTTTGGGGATATGCACTACAAACCGCATGTTATCTTTTGAACAATGTGCCTTCAAAATCGGTCCCTAAAACTCCTAACGAGTTGTGGACAAGACGGAAGACATCCTTAAACCATATTCGCATATGGGGATGTCTAGCTCATGTCCTGTTTAAGGATCCGAATAAGTTGGAAGCGCGTTTGGAAGTTTACGTGTTTGTAGGATATCCAAAAGGGACTAAAGGAGGTTATTTTTATAACCCTAAGGAAAATAAAGTCATGGTTTCAACTAATGCAACTTTCCTTGAGGAGAGTTACATGGACGACTTTAAACCTCGAAGCAAAGTGGTGCTTGAGGAGTTAAGGGGTGATCCATTCACTCCGAAGCTTCCGAACGAAACCATTCCGATCGGTGTAGAAAAACCAAACAAGCCTGAACAACAATCACAGGGGCTTCGACATAGTGGGAGGATCGGGCGTCAACTTGAGAGGTATATGTTCAATGGGGAGGTCTTTTTGGCTGAATCGGATGAACATGACAAGGATCCTTATACTTATGCAGAAGCTATGGAGGATGTTCATTCAAGACTCCGGACAGAGGCCATGAACATTGAGATGAAGTCTATGGAGACTAATCAGGTCTGGGAGCTTATGGATCTTCCCGAAGGGGTAAAACCCATAGGGTGTAAGCAGATCTACAAGAGGAAAAGAGGAATGGATGGAAAGGTCGAAACCTTTAAGGCTAGACTGGTAGCTAAGGGTTATATGCAAAAGGAAGGAATCAATTATGAGGAAACCTTTTCGCCTGTAGCCATGCTTCAGTCCATCCAGATTCTCTTCTCCATAGCTGCTGCTCTCGACTACGAGATTTGACAGATGGATGTCAAGACGGCTTTTTTGAAAGGCTATCTTGATGAGTCCATTTATATGGAACAACCAGACGGGTTCAAGGTCATGGGTCAAGAGGGTATGGTTTGTAAGCTGCTAAAGTCTATTTATGGACTTAAGTAGGCTTCTCGTTCTTGGAACATAAGATTTGATGAAGTGATCAAGACTTATGGGTTCTTACAAAATGTGGATGAACGATGTGTTTACAAACACATTAAGGATGGAAAAGTGGTTTTCCTACTGCTCTATGTAGATGACATTCTGCTAATTGGCAATGACGTTGGGGCGTTGTCATCGGTCAAATTATGGTTGACCAAGCTGTTTGACAAGAAGGACTTAGGTGAGGCTAATTTTGTTCTCGGTATCCAGATCTTTCGGGATAGGAAGAACAAAATGATAGCTTTGTCTCAGGCTGACTACATAGATAAAATTCTCAGGAGGTTTGCAATGCAGGATTCCAAGAAAGGTGGGCAACCATCTAGGTCTGGAATTACTCTTTCTAAGAAAGACTCGCCAAAGTCTTATGAAGAAAAAGAATACATGAAGAAGGTGCCTTATGCTTCAGCAGTGGGTAGTCTCATGTATGCCATGCTTAGCACACGATCGGATATTAGCTATGCGGTCGGGATTGTAAGTCAATTTCAGGCGGATCCAAGACCGAACCATTGGGTTGCAGTAAAGCATATTTTCAAGTACCTGAGAAGGACTCGAGGGTATATGCTTGTGTATTCAGGTGAGGACTTGACTCTTCTAGGATACACTGATTCAGATTTTCAATCCTGTCTAGATTCTAGGAAATCGACTTAGGGGTTTGTGTTTACTCTGGGTGGCGGTGCCATCAGTTGGAGAAGTGCGAAGCAAGATTGCACCTCAGATTCAACAATGGAGGCCGAGTATGTGGCGGCTAGTGATGCTTTGAAAGAAGCAGTGTGGCTCCACAAGTTCCTTGGGGATCTTGAGGTAGTTCCTAGTATGGATAAAACGGTATCACTGTACTGTGATAACAGTGTGGCTGTAGCTAATGCTAAGGAACCAAGATTTCACAAGAAGAGTAAGCATATTGATCAGAAGTATCATGTGATAAAGGACTTCATTAAGGGCGGGCATGTCACGGTGTACAAGATTGCGTCAGAGGACAATTTAGCTAATTCATTTATGAAGACACATATTGGGAGAGTCTTCGAGAGGCATGTGGAACCTATGGGGATGCGAAATTTGTAGTATTTACTCACTTAGTGCAAGTGGGAGATTGTTAGACATGTATGCCCTAAGGAGTAAAAATGTAATACGTTTTTGGAGACATTTTTATCAATAAAGAATTTATTCATTTATATATACCAAATCTTGTCCTCTTTACGTTCATATTTGTTGAATGTATGATAAGTAAACAGTAGTCTGAGATTGTCAGTCTAAACCTTAAGAATTGGGCATATGATGGACTGATTATGCGAAAGACACGATTCTTAAGGTGACGGTCTATAACATATGATCCGCAATCGAGGGTATAAAGTTGGGTGCTTTATTCATGTAAAGATTGTTATGTTGTCTATATCCCTTTTGGGAGATGGTTTGTCTTGGCCATCGGAGTTGGACTCTGTGAATAGAAACATTGGCACGTTGTCATAGGTGATGATGTGTTGGATCAGGACATAAAATGAATTTATTTGGATTAATAATTCTGTCTTGGCAAATCGATTCACTTTAGACAGTCATTTGTATTGTATCTTAATCTTGAGATGAATAGTAGGCCCGTTGTCTCGACTTGTGTCTTTTGATGTGCCAAAGGGTGACTCCCACATCTTTATAGTGGTATGCTTGCCGGTACGTTGGAGGCATGACTCTTGATAGCGTAGACTTGTTATTCATAGATATGGAACCCATAGCTCCTCTTTAGGAGTAATGATATCCTCTTATATGCGTTGTCCTGTAATTGGAAAACTAGAGCGCTCAACCATTTGGATACATAGGTGTAACCGAATGGTATACTATCTTTGGATGGTAAGTTTTCTAATGGTGAGACAATGGAACGTAAGATAAAAATAATCGGGAAGGTAAGACAGAACTTGTCCTTTAGCCGATTATGGATTATCATATGGGGATACGATACACTATGATATGTCATGGAGACTTAGCTGAACGAGCTTCGTAATTCTATAAAGTTCGAGAGTGGCGTTGGAGTTGATAATTGTGAAATGTATATCTGGGATATTGGGTTCCATAATTATCATGAGCTTGAACTTTATAGGTCCATTTTGGTCCCCTCTGCTAGCTCACAAAATCCTGTAACGATACAGCGTGCTTTTCCAATAATTGGTGACTTATGCCGGATTTATCAAATTGGTTTAAAACTTGTAAGAATCAAATAATTCATGTCTGTTTATTGGTTGAATTAATTTTATAAGAAATTAGTTCAAGATAAACTTGTTGAATTATTACGATCGGATAATTCTTGTCTGTTTATCGGTTGTTTTAATTTTGGACAAAATTAGAACAAGATAAACTTGTAGAATTATTGTGAATTGATTTGTTTTCTTAGAGATTATCTTGATAAAGTTTGTTTTGATCAGATAACTTCTCTATTGGGTTATTTGAATCAAAACTAAGACTTTATCCTTTAGAATCTCGGGTGGAAAATAAAAGATTCGTGGAGATTTTTTCTCGGGAGTTCGGCCTGCCGGATGACGTGGTTGGCCTGCCGAACTGGCCTGTTCGGTCTGTCGATCAGCGGAGATAAGATTACGCATTTTCCCACGGATGTTATTAGATATTGATCCGAACTTGATTTTGTTTCGAGTTTTTAAGACCTCATCTGATACGGACTGACCTCAAGACCAATAGCTATATAAAGGGAGTGAGTCTCATGATTTACTCAGATCAATTTGAGAGATTAAGTGTGATACACTTCTAATGAGCATCTGAAAAACTCCCTGAGAGCTTTTGTTCACAAATCATGAACACTAGCTTTGGGTTCTCTCTATTGGTTGGAAGGAGAGTCACCGATGGAAGAGCTGTACGTGTGAGCCCACACTCACTCCGGTTGTGGAGAGAGAATAGCAAAGAAGATCAGTTGGTTGAGGCTCTTCTGGAACGTTACTTCTCTACACGGATTGCAGAGGTTCTTCGGCACACTGAGGTTAGTAAGATCTGTTTAATTTATACATATAACATGTCAAACTTGTGTTTTGAAAATTACTCTGATGAAATTTTTTTTTTAAAATTCCGCTGCGCACTTTGTTTCCAACAAGAACATGCATGAACAATTTTAATATGAACGGCACGCCTTATTCTATATGACATGTTATCAATATACATGGCAAATCATATTATAATACGACAAGCAACGTAATCAAGCAAAGCTACAAGCAAAATAATAAATAACCGTAATATTATGGTTTCACCCTAAAGAATAGAAAATATAGATTAAAGTGAATAATCAAAACATATTATCGATTCTTCATCCTTGAATCTCCATGTAGTATCCTTCTTCATGTAATGCCCATCTTCAAGTCTCCAATCCAGTATGAATCGAATACTTCATATTTCCAGTCGTATCCAAATTTAATGTTTCTCAGAATTCTCCCAAAAATAAAATTAAAATTGCACCTTTTCTGGAAGAATTTCTAGCTCTCTGCCGACAAGCCGATTTGGGTGATCGGCCTGCCGGTCATGACCATTGGCCTACCGATCTTCAGATTAGCTTATCGATGCATGAAAGATTGACAGTTTAGCCTGCTGCCAAAGCCACCTGATTTTTGCCCTGTTGTCGGCCTGTCGAACCTCACATTCAACCTGCCGATCTATGACCATCGGCCTGCCAAACTGGTGGGTTTGGCATGCCAACCGAGCAGAAATCGCCCATTCTAAAAAATATAATTTTTAATGCAATTCATCAATTTTATTTTCAACAATTCAAAAGCATAAAATTAGAGACTTAGGAAATACCTGGGAGCACTGAGGTTTAGCATGCCAAATTGCCGATTAAAATCTCAGCGAATCTTTTATTTTCCTCTCGAGATTCTATAGGATAAAGTCTCAGTTCAATTCAAATAACCCAATAGAAAAGTTATCTGATTAAAACAAATTTATCTAGATAATCTCTAGGAAAATAAATGAATTCTTAATAATTCTACAAGTTTATCTCGATCTAATTTATTCAAAATTAAATCAACCGATAAACAGACAAGAATTATCCGATCCCAATAATTCAACAAGTTTATATTGAATTAATTTTGTCACAAAAAATAATTGAACCGATAAACAAATATGAATTATTTGATTCTTCCAAATTTCAACCAATCTAATAAATCTTACATAAGTCACCAATTGGTGGAAAAGTACACCGTATCATTATAGGATGTTGTGAGCTAGCAAAGGGGACCAAATGGACCTATATAGTTCAAGCTCTCGATAATTATGAAACCCAATATCCTAGATATACATTTTATACTTATCAACTCCAATGCTACTCCACTAAAAGCTTGGAGTTGCACTCTCAAACTATATAGAATTACGAAGCCCATATAGCTAAGTCTCCATGACATATCATAGTGTATTGTATCGCCATAGGATTATCCATAATCGTCTTAAGGACAAGTTCAATCTTACCTTCCCAATTATTTTTATCTTACGTTCTATTATCTCACCATCGAAAAACTTACCATCCAAAGATGGTATACCATTCAGTTACACCTATGTATCCAAATGGTTGAGCACTCCAGTTCTTCAATTATAGGATAACGCATATAAGAGGATATCACTACTCCTGAAGAAGAGCTATGGATTCCATATCTATGAATAACAGGTCTATGGTATCAAGAGTCATGCCTCCAATGTACCGGCATGCATACCACTATTAAGATGTGGGTGTCACCTTTTGGTACATCAAATGAGACAAGTCAAGACAACGAGCCTACTATTCATCTTAGGATTAAGATACAATACAAATGATCGTCTAAAGTGAATTGATTTGTTGAGACAGAATTATTAATCCAAATCAATTCACTTTATGTCCTGATCCAACACATCGTCACCTATGACAACATGCCAATGTTTCTATTCATGGAGTCCACCTTCGATGGTTAAGACAAACCATCTCCCAATAGGGATATAGACAACATAACAATCTTTACATGAAAAAAGTGCCTAACTTTATTCCCTAGATTGTGGATCTTATGATTTAGAGCATCACCTTACGAAACATGTCTTTCGCATAATCTGTCCATCATATGCCCAATTATTAAAGGTTTAGACTGACAGTCTTAGACTATTGTTTGCCTAACATACACTCAACAAATTTGAACATAAAGAGGATAAAATTTGGTATATAAACAATAAATAAATTCTTTATTGATAAAAATGTCTCAAAAAACTTATTACATTTTTACTCCTTAGGGCATACATGTCTAACAGTAATGCCCCCTTACAGACGTCACAGATGTCATTACATTAATCCTTTTTGCCATTATTTATGATAAACCATTTAAATTAAAACATAATGTGGAAATAGACGCCAGGATCCATGCATACATCTGATCTAAAATTTCTACTTAATTATAAAATTCTTTAAATAGTTAATCAACTCCAAAATAATAAAACCATAAAAAATATTAACACAACTTTTAAAATCTGCTTACATAGTTTAGTGGACTAAACTTTGGACTTCGGTAGGCTGAACATGACTAGCAGTCTGAACTTCAACCACTAGTAGGTCGTCCGAGGCTTTACAAAATTAGGGTTTTAAAACACTAAGATCGGCAGGCTAATACAGGGTGATCAACAAGCCGATGCCAACATCGACAGTTCGATCTGAAATGGTCGGAAGGCCGATCTGCTGTCAAAAACAAAATTTTAATTTAAAACAAGTCTTAATATTTCAAAGTGTAGAAAGATAAATAATAATCATATAAAGTTATAAAGACATAGTTCAAATCTTTAAAAACTCTTTAAATAAACAAACTCAAAAATAAAACATAGTTTATAACTTTGAATTTCTTCCTCGGCGTTCCTTTGTTTTCAATCCATCCTTTCAAGCTCAAATGTCTCTCCTCGCCCTCCACCTATTCCATAATCCTCTTACCCTTATCTGCAACATGATGTAAAACTGAGTAAGCGTAAGCTTAGTAAGAACATTTTCTACCCCACAACGTAAAACATTTTATAAACATCTTTATGAAACCTCATAACCATAGTCATTATCATCATAATAGTGTACTAGGCACAATTTCATATAGAACATATCTTTCATTAACATTAACCATACTAAAACTTCATTCATTTTATCTTCAGGGGCCCAAGTGTTGTACCATTATCATTATTGTAGGTGCGCTGTCATGAGAGGAGAGAGGTAGCTAAGCCCAAACCAAATATGGCATCATAAACATAAACATAACATAAACATGGGCATGCAACACTTATTTAGGTGATATACACATATATATATACTTTTATACTTTACAATACGTAATCATCAAAACATGCATAAACTTTTATACTTCAAAACTTTCATATGTAATGCCCCTTAATTCGGACGTACAGATGTCGTTACATACATACGTTCATACTTGCATAAACTTTAAACATATAATTAATATCAAACTTAAACAGTACTATTGATTTTAAAAGTACTTAAACTTACATAACCAAGATCCATTCATACCTTCAAATTTTTTTTTAAAACTTATCATTGTTTAGAATAACAATGTTTAACTTATTCCATATCATAATTTATTCAATTATACTTAAGTTAATCATGAAATTACTTAATAATATAGGTTTATCAAGTTGTAAAAAATCAAAACTTAACAAATCATCACAACATATCACATTAAACATCAAATCATTTAAAACTTACTTACTCCCACAGTTCGGCAGGCCGAACTTGGGACTTCGGTAGGCCAAACATGATTGGCAGGCCAGAGTTCCCTCAACCGGCAGGCCGGTAGAGGCTTTGCAATTCAGACCAAAAATTCATCCATGTTTGGCAGGCCGAACTTCTGGACTTCGGCAGGCCGGCCAAAAAGTTCAGCAGGCCGTCCGAGACCAAATTCCCTTGGAAAACTTAAATTTTAAAAACAAACCAACTTTTCGTAAAATATAGTGAAAGTTCATAATTCATTAAAAATGATAAAATATCTTATAAAACCATAATATAAGTATTCTTAAAACTTAACATAAAATATATGTTCAAAATATATAACTTGATCAAATCATAAAATCGTTCTTCTTGGCGTGCTTTCGGTTACAATTCATCGTTCATAATGCTCACACGCCTTCCCATGTCCTCCGCCTAGTCCATAATTTTCTTACCCTTATCTGCAACATGACATAAAACATGATTAAGCTAATGCTTAGTAAGTACTTATAATTCTCACAATTTAAAACATTTCATAAACATCATCATCATCATCATCATCATCATCATATCATAAAAGTGCCTTAAGCACAATTTCATAAAAACATATCTTTCATTACATTGACCATTTTAAAACTTATTCTATTTTTATCTTAAGGGGCCAAGTGTTGTACCATAAACATCATCATAGGCGCGCCGTCATGAGAGGAGAAGGGTAGCTAATCCCAAACCAAACATGACATCATAACATAACATTTCATAACATTGGGTGTGCCACACTTATTAGGTGATACATATATACATACTTTTCATACTTTAAAACAAGCCATAAACATCATGCATATCTTAAAATCATGAAAATATTTCATAAGAAGTCCTTTAAGGAAAATCGTCATAAAATCATCATGAATATCCTTGTAAACATATCATCAAACCATGAAAAAGGTGTCATGTTATAGGTGAGAATGTACTTACCTTATCGTTAGCTTACTTAACCTTAACGTGATTTGGTGACGATGCCGCGGTCTCGTAGTGCTCGTTCCTTGAGTGTTCATGCCATTTTCCATTTTAAAGACGCAATACATTAATACGTATCATAAAACATCCATGCATATAACATTCATTCATATACATTCATCTCATAATCCATAACCATCATCGTAAAACATGAAATTATCATCACATATATATTTTCATCTCATCCATTACAATCAATAATTCATAACCATAAACATTGTCATCACATAAACATGTTATTATGATTTTTCTTTAATTATAAAAATTACCTTAAGCATATAAAAACAAACCATACATTTTAAACATATTTATCTTTTAAATAGAATGTTTTCGAACAAATTCATATATTTTAATTTAAAACTCTATACAATCATCATATTATCATGCATAAAATCATTTTATTATCATAAAATCATGTAAATACATAAAAAGTTTAATAAAACGAAAATCCCAAAAATAATATTATCAAAACAGTTTTCTTATTATAATCTCATAAAAATTTCATAATCATAAAAATAAAATACATTCATCATACATATGCATATTCTTAACAACTTTTTATGAAAACATCATTCATTACCTCTTGAATAATCATTACATTTTTTATACTTTCAAAATTAAATAGTAACATTTTACTGTGAGGGGTAGAAGACAGAAATATCATATTTTTTATTAAAAACATAGAAATGACATGAAACGTGAAGAAACATCACACATAACACTCATGAGTATCATAATAAAAACACAAAACAAAATACACTACCTAGAGAGGATATTGTAGACGAATTTGAGGAGGAGAATATCTTTTTAAATTTACAAATACATGAGTCCTTACCTTAGAAGACTTTCTTCTCAAAACCCCTTGATTTCAATCAACGAAATATGACTTTTCTTTCAATATTTGTAGAAAATTTTCGTGAGAGAGAGAGAGAAGCACTCATGGAGAAGAGAAGAGGAAGAGAAAAAAATGAGAGAACGTCTCAGAATTTTTGAGAGAGATAAAAAAGTGAGAAGGAGAGAAAATAATGAAAAAGGAAACGTTAAAATTTTTAACGTAATAAACACAATTGATGGGAATTCAATTCCCTGCATTAAGTCAGAATTTTCTGACTGTTAAGAGGCTGATTGGCGTGGAGAAAAGGAGAGAAAGAAGGAAAGTCAAATCTCCCACTCATTACGTACCATGTTTTGCCCTATTTAAATGGGAAACCATTTAAATTGACACAAATCAATGCGAAGTCAAACCCCTTTAATTTCCTTAACTGACAAAATTAATCCTTTATTATGCCAATTAATCATAATTAAATCACCCAATTAACATAATTGTCTCAGCCATAAATTGGGAGAGATTTCTGCTGACAGTTTGTCAGCCGTGTTCGGCCCGCCGATTTTCCCTTTCGGCCTGCCGGTTCCACAAGTTCGGCTTGCCGATCTCGGGCACGATGTTCGGCCTGCCGATCTTGAAAGTTTGGCCTGCCGAACTGTCCTTAAATGCCATACAATAAAACATTCATACATTATTGCATCATAAACAAACATATACTTAAAATTTCACATGAACACTAGAGCACAACAATCCCATGCGGTCGTCACTTGTCACAAAACTTGACATAAAAAGTTAGTAACATGCACATCACATATCATATCATATAACGAAATTTATTAATAAAATTCCTTATCAACGTTACTAACTTAACGTGGTCCATTACATAAAATAGGCGGGTGTTACAATAAACATAAACATGGGCATGCAACACTTATTTAGGTGATATACACATATATATATACTTTTATACTTTACAATACGTCATCATCAAAACATGCATAAACTTTTATACTTCAAAACTTTCATAATAAAACATCATGTACAATCTTCATGGGAAATCATCATAAAACCATCATGAACATAGATTTCAAGTTTTTATAAATTTTATCATGTTACAGGTGAGAATGTACTTACTTGTTTAGCTTACTAAACCTTAATTGAAGATGACGTCGCCGCAGTCTTGATGTGCTCACTCTTTGATGTGTTCATATCATACATTCATATAAAAATAAAATTTACATTTATTTATATTCATGGAATCATCCAATACCATAATACATATACACCTCCATTTCAAGGAATACTTGAACACAAATATATTTACCAACTTATAAGTACTCATGCAAAAAACTGCAATACTAAAACCTGCCAGACCCTTATCTATTCATAATTCAAGAATTCACAATTCGTAAACAATAGCATGAGACTCTAAAGGGACAAAGCTAACATATAAACATAATATCATGATTTTTTGTTCGTCACATAAATTCTATTTGATAACTAAAACAAGTCACACACTACATAGCATAAAATCTGCCAGCAATAGTTAGGCAGTGAACAACCTTAGTTAAAGACTATAAAATAAATTATCTACACTATAAAATAATTCCATAAAAATATTAGATATAATAGACACCTAAAACTACATCATATCCAAAAATTACCTCTAAATAAGTTCAAAACAATCCAAAACATACATTAGAATTCAAAGGCAAAATAGACGCTAAACACATATGACAGTGAGTTACACACGATCATTATTTTCAAACAATTAACATAAAATTATTATGACCCTAAAATTTATATGACAACCTAATAACACATAAACATAGTACTACAAAAAGTTTCATTAGCAGATAAATTCATTTAGACATACAAAGATGTCACATAAACAATAATTCCATAATTTATTGACTAGACAGGCACAAAACCTAGCCTTAAAGAATATTCAAGAACTCATAAAATATTCATCAAATTATCACAAAACTTTCCAGTCCATAACTTAACATATTTGCAAAATTTTGTAAGAAATAACATTTGTTTGTGTTAGGAACAAAGACTGCCTTTTGAGAAATTGTGCAAATCAGCAACATTTCAATTATGAGTGGTAGAGAGAAGAAAATTCATATCTCAGTGTAGAAAAATCCAAATCGCATGAAATTTGGAGGAACATCACATAACACATACATGAATATCATACAAAAATTTCAGAGCAAACTGAAATTCGTAGACAAAGTTAATGGGGTCGGATTATGGGTTGATTATAATTTCAACAATGCTTAGAACGAGTTTCTTACCTCAAAATGATACTTCTCAAGTTTCCTTTGAATTTGCCCAAGAGAAAAACAATATTTTATTTAAATATTTGTAGCAAAATTAAGGAGAAAAGAGAAGGAGAAGTGTGAAGAAAAGAGGGAGAAGAACTGAGAGAGAGAAAGAGAGAGTGTAATGTACGTGAATGAGAGGAAAAATAAAAATGAAAGAGATAGGTCACATTCTCTATAATATCTGAAATTTTCTAAAAATGCTGAAGGATAATCATGTGTATGACAGGGAATGAAAAAAAAAAAAAAGAAAAGTCAATTGATTTGTTATGCTTACCAAATTTCTTTTTTTTTAATGGGAAACTTTATCAATTATCCAAATCATCATAAAATAAGGATATAAGTCAACCATATTTCCCACAACAAATAAGGGAGGAGAAAAATATGCTAATCACTTAAAATTATATAGCCAATCATGATATTCATCAATTCTACAATTTGGAGAGTTTCTACTGATTGCTCGTTAATAGTCTTCGGCCTGCCGAAGATTTACTTTGGCCTACCAAATTCGTGAGATTCGGCCTGCTTATTAAATCCATCGGCCTACCATTCTTTGAGGGACAATTTGGCCTGCTGAACTTGAAGGATCAGCCTGCCGAACTATCACATACACTAAAATAACAAAACATTAATTAATTACTAAGTAATTATCTTGTATATAGCATAAATGATAGGAATACCTTGAGCAGATCGATTCCACGTGACTGCCACCTATCATAATATGCAAAATAAAATTGTCAGTAACATAATATTATAAGGAGAAATACTTAACGTCATTACTTATCTAACAATATTCGCTACATGAAAATTAGTGGGTGTTACAATTCTCACCACTTTATAAGAGTTTCATCCTCGAAATTCAGAACAGTCGCGAATATTTATTTCTCATGTCATCCTCACCTTGCCTTGTAGCTTCTTCCACTTGGTGATTTCGCCATAACACCTTGACTAATGGAATCTCTTTATTTCTCAAGACCTTAGTTTTTTGATCTAAAATTTCTACTTGCTTTTCGTCATAGGTGAGGTCATCTTGAATTTCAATCACCTGTGGCTTAATCATATGCGTAGGATCTAAGACATACTTCTTGAGCATTGAAAATGAAATACATCATGAATGGATGAGATTTCTGACGGTAGTCTCAACTGATATGCTACTTTGCCTATCCACTTCATGATTTCATAAGGTCCGACAAACCGTGGGTTCAACTTGCTTTTCTTTCTAAACCTAATGACTCCTTTCATCAGTGTAACTTTTAAGAGCACTGAATTGCCTATAATGAATTCTAAGGGCCTTCTTCTTTTATCAACATAACTTTTTTGTCGGCTTTGAGTGGTCTCTATTCTCTTTATTATCAACTTTATCATCTCGGAGTTTTCATTAATAAAATTAGTCTTTTCATCGTCAATGCTTTCCATCAACTTCTTTTCACTAGCTTCATGCCAACATATAGGCAACCTACATTTTTGCCCATACAGGGCCTCATAAGGTGCCATTCCAATCATCACCTGGTAGCTATTCTTATAATCAAATTTCGTTAACGGTAACATTTTACACCAACTGGTCTTGAAGTCGAGAGTATAGGCCCGAAGCATATCCTCTAAGATCAAGTTTGTCCTCTCCGTTTGGCCGTCCGTCTGAGGATGAAAAGCTATACTGAAGTTTGTACACTTTCTGAGAACTTGGACGTGAACCTGCCATCACAGTCAGAAATGATAGACTTAGGGATTCCATAAAGTCGCACAATCTCCTCAACATAGAGTTTCGCTAACCGCTCTATAGAGTAAGTGATCTTGATAGGAATGAAATGTGTCATCTTCGTCAATCGGTCGACAACTACCCAAATAGCATCATAACCATTCATCGTCCTGGGCAAATCAGTAATGAAATACATTGCAATATCTTCCCATTTCCATTCTAGTATCTGAATTGATTGTAAATCATCGCCAGTTCTTTGGTGTTTAGCTTTGACTTGCTGACATGTCAAGGATTTCTTGACATACATTGCAATGTCACGTTTTATCCCAAACCACCAAAAGCTATCCCTTAGATCATTGTACATTTTTGTTGCACCTGGATGAATTGAGTAGGGAATATTGTGTATTTTTGCTAACATCTTTCCCTTGTGCCCTCAACGTTCGGAACATATAAGCAGTCCTTGAGATATAGAGTTCCATCATCTACAATACAAAACTCTACACATTTTCCTTCTTTTATTTCCTGTTTAATCCTTGCGATGCTTACACCTTGGTCTTGCTTACTCTGAATCTCATTGAGTTATGAATTTCCTGTTGGAACAAGAGTTATGATTTCTAAACCAAAGTCCAGAGTTTCTTTCCTCAAAGGCTAAGACATGGCTTGTAACAACATCAATGTTGCTGTCGTCTTCCTATTCAAAGCATCAGCCACTCGATTAGCCTTCCTGGATGATAAAGGATTTCACAATCATAATCCTTCACTAGCTCTAACCATCTTCCCTGTCTCATGTTTAGATCCTTTCGAGTGAAGAAGTACTTTAAACTTTGAAGATCAATGAAGATCTTGCATTGGACCCTATACAAGTAATGCCTCTATATCTTTAATACAAAAACTATGGCCGCTAGCTCACGGTCATGAGTAGGATAGTTTTTCTCATAATCCTTTAGTTGTCACGACGCATAAGCAATCACTCTGTCATTCTACATCAAAATAGCAGCAAGGCCCATTTTGGAAGCATCACTGTAAATTACAAATTCATCGTTCCTTTCAGGAATAGCCAAGACTAGAGCTGTAGTTAACCTTTTCTTCAATTCTTGGAAACTCCTCTCACATGCATTCATCCATTCGAATTTCTTTCCTTTGTGAGTGGCACTGCTATCATAGAAAAATCTTCCACAAATTTCTAGTAATAACCAGCTAGACCCAAGAAGCTCCTTATCTCACTTGTATTCGTCAGTTGTTTCCAATTGAGAATCGCTTCTACTTTAGCAGGATCTACCATTATCCCTTCATTTGATACTACATGCCCTAAGAAAGACACTTTGCTGAGCCATAATTCACACTTGGAGAACTTTGCATGCAACTTGTGTCTCCCTAATGTCTTCAACATAATTCTTAGATGCTTAGCGTGTTCTTCCCAACTTTTCAAATAAACAAGAATATCATTGATAAATACAGTGACAAATTTGGCGAGGAAATCCTTGAATACCCAATACCATGAAGGCTGCAAGTGCATTTGTTAGACCAAAAGACATAACTGCAAATTTATAGTGACCATACCTCAATCTAATGGTTGTTTTTGGGATATCTCCTTCTTTAATCTTCAACGAGTGATATCCCAATTGTAGGCCAATCTTTAAGAACATAGATGAACCTTTAACTTGATTAAACAAGTCATTAATTCAAGGCAATGGTCACTTATTCTTGATATTTGACTTATTCAGCTCTCATAGATCCATCCTTTTTCTTGACAAATAAGACTAGGGCTCCTCATGGTGAGGACAAGGTATGATGAAGCCTTTATCAAGAAGTTCCTTTAGTTAAGAATGAAGCTCTTTCAAATCTACTGGGGCCATTTTGTATGGTGCCTTCGAAGTTGGGTCGATGGCTGAAGCAAGCTCGATCTCAAATTCAATCTCTCTATCAGGGGGTAAGCTTGACAAAGCATTTGGAAACACCTCTAAAAATTCTTGTACCTGATGCAAGCAATGGAGCTGCACAAGTTAGGAGGCATGTTCATGATCCATTAAGCCATTCAAATGGTCCAATCACAAGATCTAAGCCCAAGCAATTCAAGGAATCATTGAACGGGCTCATTCAACAAGTTTGCGATGCGTCACATAAATGGAACCCCAGCATAGGCCCAAATCAATCTCAAGAGAGCCTACTCACTAGAAGATTCACATTGATGATGGTGCACAATTCCAATAAATTATGGGGCAGATTTATAATTTCGGGAAACCTTCTTATTTTGGATCGACATATGAGTGCCATGTCATCAAGTTCAAGCCTCGTCATCAATTTATTTTCCTGGTGTAATTTTCATATTTTCATAGTTGTCAAATTCGGTTTTGTTAGGCATAAAAACAAACCTGGATATTTTCCCTTTTTCTAGATTAGGTTAGGCGTATTTTAAGGGATAAGATTAGCTACTTTCCTTTTGTGTTATTTTTGTTGGATTATAGTCAGCAAAGTTAGAGTTTAGGGCTTAATTTTGCATGGGAAAGCGCTAATTAAGGGATTTTCTAAGTCAGCCTTTGCTTAGGGATTCTTTTGGGCTAAAAAATCATTCATATGTAATTGTAAACACTTTGTTATTTTAAAATTAATCAATTAGATCAATATTCATGAATTTTGTGAGGTTTTTCTTGTGTTCTTCTTATTTTCTTGAGAAGACTCTTTGAACTTATCAAGATTAATCTTGTGGCATTCAACAAACTAACTTATCATCTAGGGTTTTAAGTGTTCTTGAAATTCTAGGTGTGGCATCTTCCTATCTGTGGTTCTTGGTTCGTGTCTCACTAGATTACGGGTCAAGGCTCAACAAACGTGTGTCTTAAGGGATTAAGGGTTTGATTCCAGATTTGGTGTCGAGTCTTATCGCGTTAGTCAGCGGGGTTCATATCAGTTGGCATTAGAACTTAGGTTCCAAGGCAAGTTTGACTATCCTTTATCTTATGTTCTTGTTCTTGTTTAGTCAAATTTAGAGTCCTAAAAAAAAATAGTCAAATTTAGAGTCCTAAAAAAAATTCTAGTTTAAGGTCTGAATTTCTTAGTCGAATTCTTCCCTTCCTTTTCTTGTTCAAATTTTGCCAAATTCTGTTTACTTTGAATACTTTTGTTAGTTAGTTTCTGTTTGATTTGAATTTGATTGTTCCCATTTGCTTCTCGTTTATTTGTTTCTCATGTACAAAAAAAGGGGGATCCGAAAAGAAAAGAAAGAAAAAGAAAAGAAAAAAAAGAAAACAAGAGAAAGAAGAAAGCAAGAGGATCCAAAAAAAAATTTCAAAAAACACACTTTTTATCTCTGTAGGGTTCCATAAGCCTAGAACACACTTTACTCCATAGTAAAAAAAAAAGTCAAAATTTGGCTACTCATTTTACACGTTCTTATGATTTAGCATCCTTGTTATTGAGTCTTCATTTACCATTCTATGCATTGCGTGTTAAATCTTGTGGGTTGTTTGGGTACAGTTTGGTTTGTTTAAATTGCTGCTTGAATCTTATGTGTTTCTTGAGTCTGATTAAGAATTTTAGAAGGCACAACGAGTGAAAAAAGGTAAGAGCAGTGAGAACATTAAGTTAAAAGCCAATTTGAGTGAAACACAAGTGTGAGCGAATCATTCTTGAGTGAAACACGTGAGGGAGTGCTTGTGAGGTTTCTAACCTTTTATTGTAGACTTTAAACATGTCTCACAATCCAAAAGATAATTCAACTGAAGAGGTTCAACAAAGAACCATTCTGAACCTACTATTACAAGCTTTGATGGGGGAACTAAGACGGATGATGAGAGCTGAATTGGAACCTTTACATGAGAGAATGGATAGGTTGGAAGAGGAAACACCTAAGGGGCAACACCAAAATAATCCCATTAGGCAACCTAGACGTGTACACCATGGTGAACAATGGGGGGATGTAGAGGATGATGATGACTGGGAGGAGTTTGATGATTCACCTAATAACCGGGGCAGGTTTTGGCGTGGTTTAGTTAATAGAAAAGATAGGCTAGGTAGGCAAAGGTGGGATGATAACTTAGGAAGCATCAAGGTGAAGATTCCATCCTTCTAAGGGAAAAATGATCCTAAGGTGTATCTAGAGTGGGAGAACAGGATGGAGATGGTCTTCGATTGCCGCAACAACTCTGAGTTGAAAAAGGTAAAACTCGCTGCACTTGAATTCACTGACTATGCTATTGTTTGGTGGGATCAGTTGTTGAAGGATAGAAGGAGAAATGGAGAGCGATCTGTTGAGACGAGGGAGGAAATGAAAGTAATCATGCACAAATGATTCATCCCGAGTTACTACCATAGGGAGTTGTACAACAAGCTCCAAACACCTCACACAAGGTAATAGGAGTGTTTATGAATATCATAAGGAGATGGAGATTGCCATGATCCATGCAAATGTAGTGGAAGACTAGGAGGCCACTATGGCTAGGTTCTTGCATGGTTTAAACCGTGAGATTACAGATGTGGTAGAAATGCAACATGACGTGGAGCTGATAGATATGGTGCACTAAGCCATCAAAGCAGAGTAGTAGCTGAAGCAAAGAAACATGGCTAGGAGGGGATCTAGCATGGCTACCTCAAACACATGGAGACTAGCCCCTAAACGGGATGAATTTCCAACAAACAAGCCAAAGACTGAGCCCTTTAAGGATGCCAAACAAGTTGCAACACCTAAACAATGTAACACTGAATTTTCTACCTCAAAAAGTGATGACATTAAGTGCTTTAAATGTTAAGGTAGGGGTCACATATCTTGCGAATGTCCAAACAAGAGAGTAATGGTGATTACAGCTCAAGGAGAGATTGTTTCAAAGGATAAAGAAGAAGAAGAAGTAGATGACATGCTACCTCTCGAAGATGCTTATGAAGGGGAGTGTGCTATAGTTGGAGAGTCATTAGTGGCAAGACGAGCTCTTAGTGCACAGGCTAAAGAAGAAGAGAATAATCAGCGAGAGAATTTTTTCACACACGGTGTTTTGTGAATAACAAGGTTTGTAGTGTGATAATAGATGGAGGAAGTTGCACAAATGTGGCTAGCACCGAGTTAGTGGAAATTGGCGTTACCTACCTTGGAGCATCCAAGGCCATACCGGCTTCAATGGCTAAATGATTATGGTGAGATCAAGGTTACTAAACAGGTGATGGTGGTGTTTTCTATTGGAAACTATGAGGATAAGGTGCTTTGTGATGTTGTGCCCATGCATGCATGTCACCTCTTGTTGGGAAGACCGTGGCAGTTCGATCGACGAACCACACATGATGGTTTCACCAATAGGTACTCTTTTACCATGAATAAAATAGCCAATGTCACTTGTACCATTGACTCCAAAACAAGTTCTTGAAGATAAATTAAAAATGCAGAGAGCGAGTGAAAAAAGAAAAGAGAAAGAGAGGGAGGCTGAACATAAGATAAAAGAAAAAGAGAGGAGAAAAAAAGAGAGTGTGAAAAATAAGAGAGAAAAAGAGAAAGGAGAGAGTTCGACCTTAATGTGCGCGAGAGAGGAAAAATACAATTTCATTGCAAAGAAAAGAGGGATCAATAGAGCTTTAATTTCCCATCAGCCCCTTATAGTACTAATGTACAAGGAGGCCCTTTTAAACACTAATGACCTTGTTGGTTCTTTGCCGAGCAATGTTGTTTCCCTTTTGCAGGAATTCGAGGATGTATTTCCTGAAGAGTTGCCTCCAGGCTTATCTCTAATTCAAAGAATTGAGCATCAAATTGACTTCATACTTGGTGCTTCAATTCCAAACCGGCCTGCCTATAGGAGTAATCCTGAGGAGACAAGAGAACTTCAAAGACAAATAGGCGAGTTATTGCAGAAGGGATATGTGCATGAAAGCATGAGTCCTTGTGTGGTTTCGGTGTTGTTAATGCCTAAGAAGGATGGGACATGGAGAATGTGTGTAGATTGTTGGGCCATCAACAACATTACGGTAAACTATCGTCATCCCATTCCTAGACGAGATGATATGCTAGATGAATTGCATGGTTCTTGTGTTTTTACCAAGATTGATTTTAAGAGTGGATATCACCAAATTAGGATGAAGGAAGGTGATGAGTGGAAAACTGCATTTAAAACAAAATATGGTTTGTATGAATGGTTAGTTATGCCTTTCAGATTAACAAATGCCCCTAGCACTTTCATGAGACTTATAAACCATGTTTTGCGTGCTTATATTGGTCAATTTGTAGTTGTCTACTGTTATAATATCCTGATTTATAGCAAAAACTTGGATGATCATGTTGAACATTTAAAACTTGTTTTAGATGTTTTAAGGAAAGAAAAGTTGTTGGCTAACTTCAAGAAATGTACCTTTTGCATAGATAAGCTTGTATTTCTTAGTTTTGTTGTGAGTGCGTGTTAGACATGTATGCTCTAAGGAGTAAAAATGTAATACGTTTTTGGAGACATTTTTATCAATAAAGAATTTATTCATTTATATATACCAAATATTGTCCTCTTTACGTTCATATTCGTTGAATGTATGATAAGCAAACAGTAGTCTGAGACTGTCAGTCTAAACCTTAAGAGTTGGGCATATGAT
Organism: Artocarpus heterophyllus; assembly: GCA_025403435.1. Taxonomy (NCBI): domain Eukaryota; kingdom Viridiplantae; phylum Streptophyta; class Magnoliopsida; order Rosales; family Moraceae; genus Artocarpus; species Artocarpus heterophyllus. The sequence continues at coordinate 28,591,644 of CM046345.1, read as the reverse complement.
GGGATGATTATGCGGTAGACACGACTCTTAAGGTGATGGTCTAAAATAAATGATCCGCAATCGAGGGAATAAAGTTGGGCGCTTTATTCATGTAAAGATTGTTATGTTGTCTATATCCCTTTTGGGAGATGGTTTGTCTTGGCCATCGGAGTTGGACTCCGTGAATAGAAACATTGGCGCGTTGTCATAGGTGACGATGTGTTGGATCGGGACATAAAGTGAATTGATTTGGATTAATAATTCTGTCTTGGCAAATCGATTCACTTTAGACAGTCGTTTGTATTGTATCTTAATCCTGAGATGAATAATGGGCCCGTTGTCTCGACTTGTGTCTTTTGATGTACCAATGGGTGACTCCCACATCTCTATAGTGGCATGCATGCCGGTACGTTGGAGGCATGACTCTTGATAGCGTAGACTTGTTATTCATAGATATGGAATCCATAGCTCCTCTTTAGGAGTAATGATATCCTCTTATATGCGTTGTCCTGTAATTGGAAAACTGGAGCGCTCAACCATTTGGATACATAGGTGTAACCGAATGGTATACTATCTTTGGATGGTAAGTTTTCTAATGGTGAGACAATGGAACGTAAGATAAAAATAATCGGGAAGGTAAGACAGAACTTGTCCTTAAGCCGATTATGGATGATCATATGGGGATGCGATACACTATGATATGTCATGGAGACTTAGCTACACGAGCTTCGTAATTCTGTAAAGTTCGAGAGTGCAGCTCCAAGCTTTTAGTGGAGTAGCGTTGGAGTTGATAATTGTGAAATGTATATCTGGGATATTGGGTTTCATAATTATCATGAGCTTGAACTTTATAGGTCCATTTTGGTCCCCTTTGCTAGCTCACAAAATCCTGTAACGACACGGCGTGCTTTTCCAATAATTGGTGACTTATGTCGGATTTATCAGATTGGTTTAAAATTTATAAGAATCAAATAATTCATGTCTGTTTATCGGTTGAATTAATTATGTAAGAAATGAGTTCAAGATGAACTTGTTGAATTATGGCGTTCGGATAATTCTTGTCTGTTTATCGGTTGTTTTAATTTTGGACAATTAGAACAAGATAAACTTGTAGAATTATTGTGAATTGATTTATTTTCTTAGAGATTATCTTGATAAAGTTTGTTTTGATCAGATATCTTTTCTATTGGGCTATTTGAATCAAAACTGAGACTTTATCCTTTAGAATCTCGGGTGGAAAATAAAAGATTCGCGGAGATTTTTTCTCGGCAGTTCGGCCTGCCGATCAGAAAGTTCGGCCTGCCGAACTGGCCAGTTCGGCCTGCCTATCTCACAGTTCGGCATGCCGACCGCGACAGCTAAGATTACGCGTTTTTCACGCGTATCTTATCAGATATTGATCCGAACTTGATTCTGTTTCGATTTTTGAGACCTAATCTGATATGGACTGACCCCAAGGACCAATAGGTATAAAAAGGGAGTGAGTCTAATGATTTACTCAGATCAATTTGAGAGATTAAGAGTGATACTCTTCTAGTGAGCATCTGAAAACTCCCTGAGAGCTTTTGTTCACAAATCACGAACACTAGCTTTGGGTTCTCTCTATTGGTTGGAAGGAGAGTCACCGGTGGAAGAGCTGTACGTGTGAGCCCACACTCACTCCGGTTGTGGATAGAGAATTTCAAAGAAGACCAGTTGGTTGAGGCTCTTCTGGAACGTTACTTCTCTACACAGGTCGCGGAGGTTCTTCGGCACACTGAGGTTAGTAAGATCTGTTTAATTTATACATATAACATGTCATACTTGTATTTTGGAAAATACTCTGATGAAAATTTTTTTTAAAAATTCCGCTGCGCACTTTGTTTCCAACAATTGGTATCAGAGCCGAGGTTTTTACATAAATTTGCAAGTTTGTGATCATGTTATATGCATAAATTTTGTGATCTTAATCTCTCCTATGCTTGAATTGAATTTTATAGAGAGATGGCACTCTAGGTTTCTATATAATATATATGTTGTCATGGATTATATGGTGAATGTTTATTAATTAATTATGGTTGATTAAATTGTTGTTTAATTATTTATTAATTAATTAATACCGGTTATGGTTCCTTAGAGGTTAGAATGTGTATCTAGGTTTTTCATGTAATTAGATGGCGGACTATCATCTCCGTCTAGGAATTATTATTTAATTTGTAAGAATTTTGTAATTAAATAATTATTCGGAGAAGACGGAACGAGAAGTCGGATCTTGAAGATAGATGATGGCGCCTCCAGGTATTTCCTGAGTCTCTAATTTTATGTTTTTGAATTGTTGAAAATAAAATTGATGAATTGCATTAAAATTGTATTTTCTGGATTGAGTGTTTTCTGCTCGGTCGGCATGCCGGACCTCACAGTTCGGCAGGCCGAAGGTCACAGATCGGCAGGCCGGACGTACGGTCCGGCAGGCCGACAGTGGGGCAGAAATTTTGGTGCTCTGCCGGCAGGCCGAACCTTCATGTTCGGCAGGCCGAACCACCATGATCGGCAGACCGATCACCTAGATCGGCCTGCCGACAGAGAGCATCCAGGTGTCCAGAAAAGGTGCAATTTTTCAGTGCAGTTTTAATTTTATTTTTTGGGACGATTCTGAGAAACATTAAATTTGGATACGACCGGAAATATGAAGTGTTCGATTCATACGGGATTGAGGACTTGAAGATGGATATTACATGAAGAAGGATACAGCTTGAGGATTCAAGGATGAAGAATCGATAAATGTCTCGATTATTCTCTTGTAATCTTAGTTTTTCTATTCTCTAGGATGGAACCATAATATTACGGTTATTATTATTATGCTTGTAGCTTTGCTTGATTGCTTTGCTTGTCTGCATTATAATATGATTTACCATGTATATTGATAACATGTCATATAGAATAGGGAGTGCCGCTCATATTAAAATTGTTCATGCATAATTTTAAAATAAAACCTTGACTTCAAAAGATTGAGTGGGAGAAGGTTTTCGAAGAGAGAACCTAAGGCCTCCATCGTTGGTCCATAGGAAGAACATGATGGTCCCAACCCCTAGGAAGGGATTTCTATTATGTACCAGATTGGATCTCTAAAAAGATAAGGTATTTTAGTATGATTTATGGTTGCACACCCCTAGGTGGTGATTATAAATCATGGATAAAATATTGAAACGGTGGTTATACACTCACGTTAATTTTATTATTAACCTCCCCTAGGAGCTCTGTTAATAAAATTAATGGCCAAAGAAACGATTATTAGTATATGCTGGATCATACGGGTCCTGGATGGCATATATTAATCTGGAGGGGATCCGTGTTCCTGATTGAATTTGGCATGACTCCCCTAGGAGCTTGTTGAATTCTGAGTTGGGAATTATCGTTGTAAGGTTGTGATATTTTCAAGGTTTTGACACATAAACACATTTGTATGATTTTACATGATTGTGTTATCTTACTAAATTATTAAATATGTTTGCTTATGTTTGGTATATGATTCTTTATTGTAGATTGAAAATGTCTAAAAACGCTTTATCATCGATACTTGACAAAAACCAATTAACCGGTGAGAACTATAATGATTGGAAACGGAACCTGGACATCGTCCTATCCTTTGAGAAACTGAAATATGTACTGACAACTCCTTGTCCTCCCGAGCCTACGGGAGACTCAAGTAATGAGCAATTCCAAGCGTACGACCGCTGGAAAGATGCTAATGATCAGGCCCGCTGCTATGTTATGGCTAGCATGAATAACGTGCTGCAGGCTCAACATCAGGATTATGAGACTGCGAAGCAGATCTTGGATAATCTTGAGGATATGTTTGGAGGCCAGGCCATAACAAAGCGGCAAGGGGCGCTTCGGAAACTCTTAAACTGTAGACAGAGACCGGGGACATCTGTAAAGGAGCACATGATGTTGGTCATGGGTTACCTCGCTGAGGCTCAAACCAATGGAGCCGACATCGATGCTGAAACTCAGATGACTATGGTCTTTGAGACTCTGTCTAAGGAATTTATTCCGTTTAGAGCTACTTTTAATTTGAGCAATAGACGGGATATGACCTTAACAGAATTGATGAAACAGTTACAGGAGTTTGAACTGCTGATCAGGGAGTCTCCTGCTGGTGGAGAGGCCAATATGGTAGCTGCTTCTGGTTCCAATCCTAACTCTGGGAATGGAAAGAAACAACGGGCCAAGAGTGGGAAGTCTTCTATTCCTATTGCTAACAAGAGCAAGAAGAAGAAGAAGAAGAACCCAAAGAAGCTTAAGTGCTTCTTTTGTGGTAAGGTCGGGCATATAAAGAAGCATTGCAAGGACTTCCTTTCCAAGGGAGGTAGGTGTGATCTTCTATATTTAGAAACTTGTTTGGTTGAGGAATCCAGTGACATTTGGGTCATAGATTCCGGTGCAACTAATCATGTTTGTGTTTCTCTGCAGGGATTCAAAGAAACGAGAAGTCTACTTCGTGAAGACTTAACGCTTCGGATGGGCGATGGATCCTTGGTCTCAGCGGAAGCAGTGGGAGATGTCCATCTTTATTTTGATAATTATAGGAATTTAATTTTGCGAGATTGTTTTTATGTTCCTAAATTTAAAAGGAATTTAATTTCTGTATCTTCTTTATTTAAAGACTCCTACGTGGTATCTTTTAATGAAAAAGTGGTGATTCGTAAAAACAAATCTTTTATCTGTTCTGGATGGATGCAAAATAATCTATATTTTATCAAACCTAAGATGGACTTATTGCTTAATGCTGAGATAAATGATAATGACTCAAAAAGACTTAAAACTTCTCACTCTAATAAGACTTATCTTTGGCATTTGCACCTTGGCCATATTAACCTAAATAGGATTCAAAGGTTGGTAAGGGATGGACCTTTAAGTCACTTAAAGGTGGAATCTATACCTCAATGTGAGTCTTGTTTGGAGGGTAAAATGACCAAAAGACCATACGGGTCTAAGGGCAATAGGGCCGAAGGGGTTCTAGAACTTGTGCATAGTGATGTTTGCGGACCGATGAACATCCGGGCACGAGGAGGGTATGAGTACTTCGTCACTTTTATTGACGATTACTCAAGATATGGGTATGTGTACCTAATGCACCACAAAAGCGAAACTTATGATAAGTTCAGGGAGTTTCGGGCTGAAGTGGAAAAGCAATTGGGTAGACCCATAAAGGCACTTCGATCTGATCGAGGTGGGGAATACCTTTCTGATGAGTTCTTGGGACACTTGTTAGAGAATGGGATTTTATCCCATTTGACTGCGCCGGGCACTCCGCAGCAGAATGGCGTAGCGGAGAGAAGGAATAGGACTTTGTTGGACATGATTCGGTCCATGATGAGTTATTCATCATTGCCTTTATCCTTTTGGGGATATGCACTACAAACCGCATGTTATCTTTTGAACAATGTGCCTTCAAAATCGGTCCCTAAAACTCCTCACGAGTTGTGGACAAGACGGAAGACATCCTTAAACCATATTCGCATATGGGGATGTCCAGCTCATGTCCTGTTTAAGGATCCGAATAAGTTGGAAGCACGTTCAGAAGTTTGCGTGTTTGTAGGATATCCAAAAGGGACTAAAGGGGGTTATTTTTATAACCCAAAGGAAAATAAAGTCGTGGTTTCAACTAATGCAACTTTCCTTGAGGAGAGTTACATGAACGACTTTAAACCTCAAAGCAAAGTGGTGCTTGAGGAGTTGAGGGGTAATCCGTTTACTCCGGAGGTTCCGAACGAAACCATTCCGATCGGTGTAGAAAAACCAAACAAACCTGAACAACAACCACAGGGGCTTCGGCGTAGTGGGAGGATCGGGCGTCAACCTGAGAGGTATATGTTCAATGGGGAGGTCTTTTTGGCTGAACCGGATGAACATGACAGGGATCCTTATACTTACGCAGAAGCTATGGAGGATGTTGATTCAAGACTCTGGACAGAGGCCATGAACATTGAGATGAAGTCTATGGAGACTAATCGGGTCTGGGAGCTTGTGGATCTTCCCGAAGGGGTAAAACCCATAGGGTGTAAGTGGATCTACAAGAGGAAAAGAGGAGTGGATGGAAAGGTCGAAACCTTTAAGGCTAGACTGGTAGCTAAGGGTTATACGCAAAAGGAAGGAATCGATTATGAGGAAACCTTTTCGCCTGTAGCCATGCTTAAGTCCATCCGGATTCTCTTGTCCATAGCTGCCGCTCTCGACTACGAGATTTGGCAGATGGATGTCAAGACGGCTTTTCTAAATGGCTATCTTGATGAGTCCATTTATATGGAACAACCAGACGGGTTCAAGGTCGCGGGTCAAGAGGGTAAGGTTTGTAAGTTGCTAAAGTCTATTTATGGACTTAAGTAGGCTTCTCGTTCTTGGAACATAAGATTTGATCAAGTGATCAAGACTTATGGGTTCTCACAAAATGTGGATGAACCATGTGTTTACAAACACATTAAGAATGGGAAGGTGGTTTTTCTACTACTCTATGTAGATGACATTCTGCTAATTGGCAATGACGTTGGGGCGTTGTCATCGGTCAAATTATGGTTGACCAAGCAGTTTGACATGAAGGACTTGGGTGAGGCTAATTTTGTTCTCGGTATCCAGATCTTGCGGGATAGGAAGAACAAAATGATAGCTTTGTCACAGGCCGGGTACATAGATAAAATTCTCAGGAGGTTTGCAATGCAGGATTCCAAGAAAGGTGGGCAACCATCTAGGTCTGGAATTACTCTTTCTAAGAAAGACTCTCCAAAGTCTTATGAAGAAAGAGAATACATGAAGAAGGTGCCTTATGCTTCGGCAGTGGGTAGTCTCATGTATGCCATGCTTTGCACTCGACCGGATATTAGCTATGCGGTCGGGATTGTGAGTCGATTTCAGGCGGATCCAGGACCAAACCATTGGGTTGCGGTAAAGCATATTTTCAAGTACCTGAGAAGGACTCGTGGGTATATGCTTGTGTATTCGGGTGAGGATTTAACTCCTCTAGGATACACTGATTCGGATTTTCAATCCTGCCTGGATTCTAGGAAATCGACTTCAGGGTTTGTGTTTACTCTGGGTGGCGGTGCCATCAGTTGGAGAAGTGCGAAGCAAGATTGCACTTCGGATTCAACGATGGAGGCCGAGTATGTGGCGGCTAGTGATGCTTCGAAAGAAGCAGTGTGGCTCCGCAAGTTCCTTGGGGATCTTGAGGTAGTTCCTGGTATGGATAAAGCGGTATCACTGTACTGTGATAACAGTGCAGCGGTAGCTAATGCTAAGGAACCAAGATTTCACAAGAAGAGTAAGCATATTGATCGGAAGTATCATGTGATAAAGGACTTCGTTGAGAGCGGGCATGTCACGGTGTGCAAGATCGCGTCAGAGGACAATTTAGCTGATCCATTTACGAAGACACTTTCTGGGAGAGTCTTCGAAAGGCATGTGGAAGCTATGGGGATGCGAAATTTGCAGTATTTACTCACTTAGTGCAAGTGGGAGATTGTTAGACATGTATGCTCTAAGGAGTAAAAATGTAATACGTTTTTGGAGACATTTTTATCAATAAAGAATTTATTCATTTATATATACCAAATATTGTCCTCTTTACGTTCATATTCGTTGAATGTATGATAAGCAAACAGTAGTCTGAGACTGTCAGTCTAAACCTTAAGAGTTGGGCATATGATGGGATGATTATGCGGTAGACACGACTCTTAAGGTGATGGTCTAAAATAAATGATCCGCAATCGAGGGAATAAAGTTGGGCGCTTTATTCATGTAAAGATTGTTATGTTGTCTATATCCCTTTTGGGAGATGGTTTGTCTTGGCCATCGGAGTTGGACTCCGTGAATAGAAACATTGGCGCGTTGTCATAGGTGACGATGTGTTGGATCGGGACATAAAGTGAATTGATTTGGATTAATAATTCTGTCTTGGCAAATCGATTCACTTTAGACAGTCATTTGTATTGTATCTTAATCCTGAGATGAATAATGGGCCCGTTGTCTCGACTTGTGTCTTTTGATGTACCAATGGGTGACTCCCACATCTCTATAGTGGCATGCATGCCGGTACGTTGGAGGCATGACTCTTGATAGCGTAGACTTGTTATTCATAGATATGGAATCCATAGCTCCTCTTTAGGAGTAATGATATCCTCTTATATGCGTTGTCCTGTAATTGGAAAACTGGAGCGCTCAACCATTTGGATACATAGGTGTAACCGAATGGTATACTATCTTTGGATGGTAAGTTTTCTAATGGTGAGACAATGGAACGTAAGATAAAAATAATCGGGAAGGTAAGACAGAACTTGTCCTTAAGCCGATTATGGATGATCATATGGGGATGCGATACACTATGATATGTCATGGAGACTTAGCTACACGAGCTTCGTAATTCTGTAAAGTTCGAGAGTGCAGCTCCAAGCTTTTAGTGGAGTAGCGTTGGAGTTGATAATTGTGAAATGTATATCTGGGATATTGGGTTTCATAATTATCATGAGCTTGAACTTTATAGGTCCATTTTGGTCCCCTTTGCTAGCTCACAAAATCCTGTAACGACACGGCGTGCTTTTCCAATAATTGGTGACTTATGTCGGATTTATCAGATTGGTTTAAAATTTATAAGAATCAAATAATTCATGTCTGTTTATCGGTTGAATTAATTATGTAAGAAATGAGTTCAAGATGAACTTGTTGAATTATGGCGTTCGGATAATTCTTGTCTGTTTATCGGTTGTTTTAATTTTGGACAATTAGAACAAGATAAACTTGTAGAATTATTGTGAATTGATTTATTTTCTTAGAGATTATCTTGATAAAGTTTGTTTTGATCAGATATCTTTTCTATTGGGCTATTTGAATCAAAACTGAGACTTTATCCTTTAGAATCTCGGGTGGAAAATAAAAGATTCGCGGAGATTTTTTCTCGGCAGTTCGGCCTGCCGATCAGAAAGTTCGGCCTGCCGAACTGGCCAGTTCGGCCTGCCTATCTCACAGTTCGGCATGCCGACCGCGACAGCTAAGATTACGCGTTTTTCACGCGTATCTTATCAGATATTGATCCGAACTTGATTCTGTTTCGATTTTTGAGACCTAATCTGATATGGACTGACCCCAAGGACCAATAGGTATAAAAAGGGAGTGAGTCTAATGATTTACTCAGATCAATTTGAGAGATTAAGAGTGATACTCTTCTAGTGAGCATCTGAAAACTCCCTGAGAGCTTTTGTTCACAAATCACGAACACTAGCTTTGGGTTCTCTCTATTGGTTGGAAGGAGAGTCACCGGTGGAAGAGCTGTACGTGTGAGCCCACACTCACTCCGGTTGTGGATAGAGAATAGCAAAGAAGACCAGTTGGTTGAGGCTCTTCTGGAACGTTACTTCTCTACACAGGTCGCGGAGGTTCTTCGGCACACTGAGGTTAGTAAGATCTGTTTAATTTATACATATAACATGTCATACTTGTATTTTGGAAAATACTCTGATGAAAATTTTTTTTAAAAATTCCGCTGCGCACTTTGTTTCCAACAGTGCGCAAGGTATATAGGTTGATGAGGAAAAGGTTAAGGCAATCCAAGATTGGCCAACTCCTACAACCATAGGGCAGGTGAGAAGCTTCCATGGCTTGGCTAGTTTCCACCGATGTTTTGTTTGGGACTTTAGTAGCCTTGCCGCACCTTTGACTGAAGTCATCAAGAAGAACGTTCCATTAAAGTGGGGAGAGAAACAAGAAAAGGCATTCAAACTTATCAAGGAGAAGTTAACAAATGCACCTCTACTTGTTTTACCTAACTTCACTAAAACATTTGAAATTGAGTGTGATGCTTCAGGTATAGGTATTGGAGGCATTTTGATGTAAGAAGGAAGACCGGTTGCATACTTTAGTGAAAATTTGAGTGGGGTAGCTCTGAATTATCCCACTTATGATAAGGAGATGTATGCATTGGTTCAAACTTTAGAGACTTGGCAGCATTATCTTTGGCCGAAGGAGTTTGTGATTCACACGGATCATGAATCCTTGAAGCATTTGAAGGGGTAGCACAAACTGAATAAACGCCATGCCAAGTGGGTAGAATTCATTAAGACATTCCCATATGTGATCAAATACAAGCAAGGTAAGGAAAACATAGTTGCCGATGCACTATCTCGCAGGTACTCCTTACTTTCAACCTTTGATGCTAAGTTGCTTGGATTTTAGTACATTAAAGAATTGTATGCATTGGATTCTGATTTTGGAGTTGCGTTTAAAGGTTGCACAAAGGGGGCATGTGGGAAATACTACTTACAAGAGGGTTTCTTGTTTCGAGAAAATAAAACTTTGCCTTATTCTTATTTGCGTGAGTTGTTAGTTAGAGAAGCACATGGCAGTGGTTTGATGGGTCACTTTGGAATAGCTAACACTTTAGGTGTCTTGCATGAGCATTTCTTTTGGCCACATATGAAGTGCGATGTTGAGAGGATTTGTGGGAGATGCATTACATGTAGACAAGCTAAGTCTAGGCTGCAACCATATGGGTTATATACTCCACTTCCTATTCCTAGAGAACCGTGGGTTGACATCTCTATGGACTTTATGTTGGGTTTACCTAGGACTAAGAGGGGGAGAGATTCTGTGTTTGTGGTAGTTGATAGGTTTTCTAAGATGGCACACTTCATTGCATGTCATAAACCCGATGATGCATCACATATAGCCGATTTGTTTTTCACGGAGATTGTTAAGTTGCATGGCATGCCTAGGAGTATTGTTCTTGATAGAGATGCAAAGTTCTTGAGTTACTTTTGGAAGACCTTGTGGGCAAAGTTGGGGACTAAGCTATTATTTTCTACTACTTGTCACCTGCAGACTGATGGTCAAACTGAAGTAGTGAATAGGACTTTATCTACTCTATTACGTGCTATCATTCAAAAGAATTTGAAAACTTGGGAAGATTGTTTGTTGCATGTTGAATTTGCTTATAATAGAAGTGTTCATTCTACAACTATGTTTTCATTGTTTGAAGTTGTTTATGGTTTTAATCTATTGACTCATTTGGATTTAACTCCTTTACGTTTGAATGAATGAGTTAACTTAGATGGCAAGAAAAAAGCTGATTTTGTTAAGCAAATTCATGAGAAGGCAAGACAGAACATAGAGAAGCATACCAAGCAATATACAAGACAAGCCAATAAGGACCGCAAGCAGGTGGTGTTTGAACTAGGAGATTGGGTGTGGTTGTATATGAGAAAGGAACATTTCCCTAAACAAAGGCATTCAAAACTCCTTCCTAGGGGTGATGGACCATTTCAAGTGTTGGAACGCATTAATGACAATGCCTACAAACTTGATTTACCAGGTGAGTATGGTGTTAGTGCTAGTTTTAATGTTTTTGACTTAACTCCTTTTGATACAGACGATGATTTGAGGACAAATCCTTTTCAAGAGGGGGAGAATGATGTAGGCAATGGAGCTACACAAGTTAGGAGGCATGTTCATGATCCATTAAGCCGTTCAAGTGGTCCAATCACGAGATCTAAGGCCAAGCAATTCAAGGAAGCATTAAATGAGCTCATTCAACAAGTTTGCGATGCGTCACATAAATGGAGCCTCGGCATAGGGCCAAATCAATCTCAAGAGAGCCTAGTCACAATGATTAAGGTTCTAGAAGATTCACATTGATGATGGTGCATGCTTCCAATAAATAGTGGGGTAGATTTGTAATTTTGGGAAACATTCCTATTTTGGATCGACACGTGGGTGCCATGTCGTCAAGTTCGAGCCTTGCCATCAATTTTTTTTCCTAGTGTAATTTTCATATTTTCTTAGTTGTCAAATTTGGTTTTGTTAGGCATAAAAACAAACCTGGATATTTTCCCTTTTTCTAGATTAGGTTAGGCGCATTTTAAGGGATAAGATTAGCTACTTTCCTTTTGTTTTATTTTTGTTGGATTACAGTCAGCAAAGTCGGATTTTAGGCCTTAATTTCGCATGGGAAAGCGCCAATTAAGGGATTTTTTAAGTTAGCCTTCTTTTAGGGATTCTTTTGGGCTGAAAAATCATTCCTATACAATTGTAAACACTTTGTTATTTTAAAATTAATCAATAAAATCAATATTCATGAATTTTGTGAGGTTTTTCTTGCGTTCTTCTTATTTTCTTGAGAAGACTCTTTGAACTTATCAAGATTAATCATGTGGAGTTCAATAAACTAACTTATCATCTAGGGTTTTAAGTGTTCTTGAAATTCTAGATGTGGCATCTTTCTATCCATGGTTCTTAGTTTGTGTCTCACTAGATTATAGGTTAAGGCTCAACAAACGTGTGTCTTAAGGGATTAGGGGTTTGATTCTAGATTTGGTGTCAGGTCTTGTCACGTTAGTCGGTGGGGTTCATATCAGTACCACTGCCACATCTTCCATCCTTGCTTTTTCTTCCTGACTTTTGTTTACAATGCTCGCTAGATAGCCTATGCAGCCGCTTGCTAACTATTTCCTTGCTTTTATGGCTGACAAAAATATACTTGGTTTCTTTCTGGACTCGCCCACATATACGAACTTTTGTTCACCTTCTAGGCGGAAGATCACCTTTTATTTTTGGCTTTCGATGGTAGCATTGTACTTGCTCAAAAAATCCATCCCAAGAATCATGTCATAATCATACATATCGATCACAATAAGATCGACAAAGAGTTCCCTTTCAGAAACCCATAGAGGAACAGTATGCAAATAATGCATAGATATCATCACTTCCCTTAAGGGTAGTGTTGTAGTGAATCCCTGTCTCATTGGTTCTAAATGAACCCCCTATCTTCTTAGCAAAGGACGATGATACAAAAGAATGTGTGGCACCCATATCAAAGAGATCATCTGCATTAATAGAAAGACTTAAAATCTGACGTATGACCACATTAGAGGTTTCAGCAACCACCAGTTCTTTTGTCATTGCATAGATGCAGGCATTAGGAGGTGGGGCTTCAAGTCTTCCTTGACTAATCAGTAGTCCCTTTAAGGTAGCTTGCATCTGATGGAGTTGGGCATGAGGAGCTCTCTGTTGGGCTTGAACATTAGTCTAGTTGGGGCAATTCTTGGCAAAGTGGTCTTCACGTCCACAGATGAAACACTAGTTCATCCCTAAACGACATTCACCTGGATGTTTCTTCCCACATTTGGTGCATGGTTGAGCCTGCTTGCTATTACTATTGAACTGGCCACCATTATGCTTCTTATTGCCTTGACCCTATTGGTTCTGAGGGTTGCCCTTTCTCTTGTTGTTTCTCCAGTTCTGGTTGTTGTTATTATTCCTATTTTGGGGGCGGTTCCGAGTGCTTGGATTGGTCGTCGATTGACCTTGTTGAGGCTAGTTTTTTCTTAGCTTTAATAAATGAAATTCGGCTCGTTGCGCCCTTAAGATGACTTGTTCTTTATTTTTGGGTGGACTTGCCCCATCAATAATTGCAACAATCTCTGGCCTGAGGACTCCGATTAGTCTTCTAACCCTTTCACTTTCATTACTAACCATCCCTAGGCATGGTCGAGCTAATTGATCAAATTTAGCCACCACATCTGTAACTGACATGTCTCCCTAATGCAAGTTCTTGAACTCATCGTAATGCTTTCAAGTAATATTCATGCGGAAGAACTTCATGTTGAATTCATGAATGAAATTGGTCCATGTCATCTCATCAACATTCTTGCTCTGTTCCATTCCATCCCATCAAATTCTAGCCTCCATGGTAAGGAAGTACGAGGCACAGAGAACTTTCTCATTATTGTTGAAACCCATGAGTTTTAGAGTAGCCTCAATTGTCCTTAGCCATCCTTGAGCAACTAGAGGATCCTTGGAACCATCAAAATCCGCTAGTTTGACCCTTTTCCACCTAAGCAATAGTGGTTCTTGATAAACAAGTCTTGGTTCTACTGTAGGAGCCAAGACTTCAACTACTTGTGGATGGGGAGGAGGAGAAAGCGACATGTCATTGCCTCATCGTTCACCGCCTTGATCATTGGCCCTCAGTTCTTCAATTTCCCTTCTTTGCTCCTCAAGTTGCCTTTGCAACTAGACAATCATCGTCATCAACCTTTTGTTAGTTTGAGCACGAGTTTGAATTCTTCTTCGGCCATCCATTGTTGATTTCCTAAAAGAATTAGGAGCTTTAGAATAATCTTCTAATTTATGAGACATGATTTTACTACTATATTATGTACTAGGGCCCTATTCATTATAAAACTAAATCTCATACTTATCATCAAACTTGCACCCTTAACAATTAACTTCAAATATACTTACTTGGACTGACATGTGGTGATATGAATTGAAAACAGAATTTTTCTTTGACACCAAAGCCTGTAACGCCCCCTTACAGATGTCACAGATGTCATTACATTCATCCTTTTTGCCATTATTTATGATAAACCATTTAAATGAAAACATAATTCGGAAACATACCACAGAATCCACGCGTACATATTTTTTTAAAACATTTATTAAATTACTTAATTATAAATATTCTTTAAATACTTAATCAATTCCAAAACAATAAAATCATAAAAAAAATTAACACAACTTTTAAAATCTAGTTACATAGTTCAGTAGGCTGAACTTCAGACTTTGGCAGGCCAAACATGACCGACAGTCTGGATTTCAATCATCGGTAGGCCGTCCAAGACTTTGCAAAATCAAGGTTTTAAAACTCTAAGATCCGTAGGCCGATACAGGGTGATCGGCAAGCCGATGCCAACATCGGCAGTCCGATCTGAAATGATCGGAAGGCCAATCTACTATCAAAAACAAAATTTTAATTTAAAACTAGTCTCAATATTTTAAAGTGCAAAAAGATAAATAATAATCATATAAAGCTATAGAGATATAGTTTAAATCTTTAAAAACTCTTTAAATAAACATACTCAAAAATAAAACATAGTTTATAACTTTGAATTTCTTCCTTGGCGTTCCTCCATTTTCAATCCATCCTTTCAAGCTCACACACCTGTCATTGCTCTCCACCTATTCCATAATCCTCTTACACTTATCTGCAACATGGTGTAAAACTGAGTAAACATAAGCTTAGTAAGTACATTTTCTATCTCACATATATGCTACAACTCGTCATATCATTAAATAAATATATAAAAATATTAGACATGCTAAATTGTATGAAATTTGGAGTCCCTAAACTTAAAAAAATGCCAAAATTAATTTTTTTTCCACATAGTTAAGATTTTTTAGCTACTTATTCAAATATATAACTTTGATATTTTTTTGAAATGAGCATATTTTACCTGCCATATTAATAAATATCCCCAAATTATTTTTATGAATTTATAAATATTTTTTGTATTATAATTATTTTAGCCAATTTATATTCCTACTAATCTATCAATTTTTTTTTTGTTCTTTTTTTTTAATTCTCTTAGTAAAATATCAAATTGGTATGAAAAATCAAAATTACCACCAAATGGATTTTCTTAAAAACAAAAATTAAACAAAACAAAACCTTGATGCTCAACACATTCAAAATTCAACAAAGATAACACCCATAGATACATTAACTGGTAGTTTTGAAAATTTTTAATACTAATTTAAAGAGCAAAACTTCCCTAATATACGAAAACGTATGTTACGATTATTTTTTAACATTGTTTTATGTACTATAATAAGAAATAAAAAGCAATATTTTTGCTTACATATTTTTAATAGGTGTAGGTAGAGTCAACTCTTTTCTTTTTAGTTTAGCGACCACACATCTGTTACAATTTCACATATTTAATGCGTTTTATATATTTATGTAACAATATAATTAATTTTAGCATATGTTTTTTAGTTTAGAGACTAAATATAGTACTAGTTTTAGCATGAGCATTATTTATAGAGAGAAAAAGTTTAGAGACTATTCATGAGACACTTTTTGTCACGCCCCGGAGTACGGGAGGTGACGTGGCGGAATATTTAGATTAATTAAAAGCGAATTTAATTAAAAATCGGGGGTTTGAGAACCCAATTAAGTAAAAATTAAGAAGATTTTTCCACCACATTTTTTTTATAAAGAATTTAAAATCATTAAACAAATAACAATAATTGAATAAAAACCGCGAATATGGGTTCCACAACCCACAACTTGTGCACACACATGGATCTGACAATATCACAAATACAATTACAGTCCAAGTACAAATAAAGTTGAGCCTTACATGCCTTGAATAATAATACTGAATATAAATAAATTCTCCTAGTGCTCCTGAGTCCGGTCTGAAGAATCTCCTCCAAACCTATATGGAAAACCACCTAGAAGGGGGGGGAAATTTAAAACAATAAAACGTGAGCGAAAGGCTCAGTAGGACTAGGTTTTATAAAATAATTTGATGCAAAGAAACAAAACATTATCAGGAGTATACAGAAATAAAACGTTAGATAAATAAATAAATAAATAAATAATTTGAGTAGAACCGTTCTGACACAGAACAGTCTACTCGTCAAATCAAAACACCAATTTACTTTTACCTAGGCAAACCATGATATCACCACCGTAGTGGCCCAGCTGGGTTTCGGGACCTGCCCCCAAGGTCGTTCGTCACACGACCCGATCTCTGATATGGCATCATGCCTTAGTGTTTGTTATCATTATCATTCAAACCCAATTACCGAGTATTGTCCATTACATTCATTATGAAATTCATTTCATAATCACGGTGTATTAAAATACTACCGATAAAATCATTTTCAAACAACCGTTGAAAACATTTTGATAGAAATCATTTTCAAAGCCAAATCATTTCAAAACCAGGCTACCAAAGAAATAGGATAGAAGTCCTACCTCAGTACTCGTGCCGGTACCCCACACCGTAATCCCGGTCCGCTATACGTTAGCTCCACGGAACCACGAACAATCCTAGATACAAACTAAGTCGATCAATATCTAGTTCGAAACATTCTATGTTACTAAATCATTTCATGATGTCCTAGTGTGCCATTTGTATCATTAAAATCATCCTATAAGGTTGGGATTTAAATCAGGGTTCAAAACAATGAAATCGGGTAAAAATCACAAAATTTTCCATGCCTCGGTCGGCCTGCCGGACGCCCTGCTTCGGCCTGCCGAACTGCACAGTTCGGCCTGCCGGAAACAAGGTTCGGCCTGCCGAACATTGCCCCAGATTCGGCCTGCCGATCGGAAGAACACCGGCCTGCCGATCATCACTCCGGCCTGCCGAACATGAACTTCGGCCTGCCGAACTGGGAAAATCCAGAAATCCCAGCCACGGGTTTCTCGATCCCCAAAATCCAAATCTGAATTCCAACCTGTTTTTCTCAATTCCCAGGCATGAAAAATAACTATAGTTGATAGAAAAACATTCTAAAACATATTTGGAATCATTTAAACAACATTTGAACTCAAAATCTTCAAAAATCCGAAAATGAGAAAAAGAGGAGAAAAATGGAAATCTTGAATCAAATCCGTTTTTCTTCAATCTGGGTTTAGATTCTAGTTGTTCTAAGCTCATTTAACACAAACCCACGGTTTTCTAAGCTTAAACAAGCTTAGATTTCAAAAACACACAAAATCGAAAATTTTGAAAAAGTTTAGAAATTTCGAATCTAACCTCGAATCGAAGCTTCAATCCGCGTTCTCGGTCGCCGAATCACGTCCCCGAGCTTCCTCCTTGCTGTTCCGAAGCTTGGATTCGAATGAAAACCAAAATTTTTAGAGAGATTGAGAGAGAGAGAGGGGCTGCCGAGTGAGAGAGAGGGAAGAGAGAGAGAGAGCCCGTGAGAATGAAGAGGGAGAGAGAGAAGAGAGAAATAAATAGAGAAAATCGGTGGGCGGTTTTACTGTGCGAAAACCATGTGCCGCCCACGGTTTTGTAAAACAGAGTATTTTTAACATTTTACAAATTGTTGTGTTTTAAAACTCAAAACATCATTTTAAAACAAATGAGAAATCATTTGAATACATCAGTTTAACAAAACAACCAAAATTCAAAATCCAACCAAATCATCTAATTAAAGTTAAAACTTTAATTATGGCACACTAATTCACCATTTACATTACATTAATGTTAAATAAATTTCGGGACGTTACACTTTTTGAGTTCATAGACTATTTATAAGATAAAACTGATTATAAGGACTAATTCTTGAAAGAAAAAGGAGCCGAGCGACTGTCCATGAATTTTATCCTATATTAAATATTATTTTTGTCTTGTACTGTAGACATGATCTGCTTTTGCCCGTTGGAGTTTGCATTAGACGGGTGTATAGCGTAAATATTTCGAAGTTATTTTACCGTTTATGTAATTTCACTATTACATATATATATATTGTGTAAGTAGAAATAGTTGCACACATAACACATATAGAAATCTTAAATAACATATGCTTACGCGTATCTTAACATTTGTTGGTAATAATTAAAAATGAGTTTTATCTTTTTGTTTCAAGAACTAAGATACAATTTCTTATTTATGAACCTAATATATAGACATCGATTCCACAAAATGTGAACATGAGCACTTACATTTATATTTTATCCTCATAATTTCGTATGAATTAGTGAAACTATTATGTTAATTAGTTGAGGATAGTGGAAGGGTCATAAAATTTAGAAGATAAATACATTCGAAATTCCAACTTCGAATGACGAGGAAGAATTTACTAATGAAAGATTAGGAAGCCTTGTATGCATATATGTATATCATGCTCTGTAAAATAATTAATATCAAATTTGGTAGTCATTTCCATTGCCATTCGAGAGGTCATATAATGATGTTCAACACACATCATTTAGGCTAAGAAATATGTAGTCCGAGTAATATGCATAGTATTACCCATTATATAATGAGAAGGCTGTAGAATACTTCATCAAAGTTGGCAACTTTTTTTTTACCAATACCATTGCAGCACCACACAATCTACTATTGTGTCGGATACATAGGACATGTTTGATGCGCATGATTAAGGATGATTGGATTAGATTAAATCTTAATACTTTGTTTAGTAAAAAACTTTAAAGGATTGGATTGAATAAGCTTTATCTAATCCATGCTTGAATCCCCTTGAAAGTGGATTATGCAATCCTTTGCTAAAACATGAATTAGACATAAACTTTGTATATTGTGAAAATCTTCAAGGATTTATTTGTAAAAATTTATAAAATTTAAGGGTCAAATTATAATTTTTAAAAAATAAGAAGTCAAATTGTAATTTTTGTGTGGTGGAAATAATTTTAATAATTATATTTTGCCTTTTTAATTTTAAAAATTACAATTTGACCCCCCCAATTTTTTTCAAAACAGGCCTTAAAATATATTGAAATGAAAATCTTGGTATCGTTATCCTCCCATATACTTTCCAAGAACAAAAATCAATGCAAAATTATTAAGAAAACAAAAACTTAACCAAGCAAATTTGACATAGTTGTTCTCCACAAATGCACTACTAAACTATAACGTCGATCTTGAGGAGCATACAATCCGTAAGACTAGGAGACTCATAGATGAATGAACAATTCCAAGTAAAGGAGATGCAGTCGGCAATCGGCTTTTTCCGACGATTCTTGATTCCGCCATGACAACTAAAGACAAACCCAATCTCTCACTTCGAAAATTTCTTCTTCGTCTTCATTTCAAAACCCACTATTGTTATCCGAATTTTTAAGCCTCAACTTTCGCACGCCTTTTACTCAATTAGCAAAATTTGCGAAGCCCAGACCCAGACTCAAACAAAGACAAGATACACTCTGTCCATTTTCTTTTTTTTTTTTTTTTTTTTTTTTTGTCTTCATTAATTACGATTTAACCGGTTAAGTAGAAATACAGGTAAATATTCCCCTCATATGCCCCTAAATCAATATAAACCGCCGTAGTGAAAATCAACGGATAAAAACACGTGGTTTCGACGGTACGAATCATTTTTGAGGTCCCGAAAATATGACTCCCACATGTTAAAAACTTTATCCTATTCATATTGCGTGATATTCTCCATTTTTCCTTGAAAAACTGGTAAAAATGATAGGTTTCCATGTACAATAAAGTATTGTTTACGAAACCACACAAAATTTTTTCCTTTGCTCTTTTCTTTTACGGGGAAGGAACCACCTGGAAATCGGAATTGCTTAACAACAAATTTCGCAATATTCTACTACTGTTACTATTTTTACTTTTGCCCTGACCTATTATTATTATTTATTTTGAAGAAGAAGAGAAGTCTATTCAGAATTCCTGAGTGCCATGCAATGGACGCGTTTGCCCGCCCTTTAAATAATTTTAAGCACACATTTTTCTAGTGGAGACATTATGAAAAAAAGTTAAAAATAATATCTTATAGATTTGATATATAGGTGTTTTTTTTTTTTATAATTGAACAAGTGTATACAAAATAAAAACAAATCTAAATATTTAAGAAAACTTTTTATGGCTAAGCTTTTGTTTGGTATTCATGTTTGGAATCATTGTTTCAACCGTCTACAATAAAAAAATTTCTGTAGCTGTTAACGGGTTAAATACATAATTATAACTCATAGTTTTTATCATTTCTTATTTTGTTCATTTATTTTTAGAAACTATAAAAATATCATTTGAATATGAAAAACTTATTTTAATTTTATCCCTTATAGTGACTAAAAAAACATAGAGATGAGATAAAAATATTCTTAATTATACCTAATTTGTTTATGACATATATGTTTTTTTTTTGAAAAATTTTTAAAAAATATTTTAAATTTGAAAAGTCATAACACTTACAACCCAATCTTTGTTTTTCAAGTTTCTAATCTCTTACCCCTTTTTTTGAATCGAAATATCTAAGAAATTCGCCCTTGACAGTAATATATGTGGTAGATCTTTTTTTTTTTTAAATTTGATGTTTTAGATTTTTGCGTTTTTTATATATAACATAGGGATATCATCATTTTGGTGCCATGTGTTTTAGATAAATATTATATTGGTACACTACTATTTGAAAAATATCAAAATGTTGCCCTATAGTTTTCAAAAATATTATTTTGGTACCCTAACTTCGTGTTTTTTGACGTAAAATTTCCTTTTCGTCCTTTTATTAATGAATTCTAAATTAATTTTGTAAAACTACAGTGCAAAAGCAAAACTCATCCAAAAAAATATATATATGTGGACTTTTTCTCATTGTTTGTATTTATTTTCTTTGACAAAATAATTTGGGGTTTATTAATAAAATGGTAAGTTAGAAATTTCATATCACAAAACACATGTCAGGGTAAAAAAAAAAGATATTTTTCAAAACTATAAGGTATCGTTTCGATATTTTTGAAACAACATGTACCAATATGATGTTTCTCTAAAACACTAGGTATCAAAATGATAATATTTATATAAAATATTTTTCTTAACTATTTAAGGGCAGTCATGTTGTTTTGCTTAATTTTCCTATTCATAAAGATAAAATTAAAATAAGTTTGAATCTTTTCTCCCACACTTGGCACATGGTTGAATCTACCTATTATTGTTGTTGTACTGTCCACCATTCTGCTTCTTATTACATTGCCCCTGCTAGTTTTGGAAGGTGCCCTACCTCTTGTTGTTCCTCCAATTCTAGTTGTGTTGTTGTTGTTTCTGCCCTGAGGTCGGTTCTGAGTATTTGCATTATTCACCAATTGACCTGGTTGAGGCTAGTTTCTTCTTAGCTTTGACAAGTGGAATTTAGCTTGTTGTGCCCTCAAGACAACCTATTCCTGGTTTCTGGGTGGACTTGCTCCATCAACTATTGCTGCAATCTCTGGACTAGGGACTCTGATCAATCTTCTGACCCCTTCACTATCATCACTAACCATCCATAGGCAAAGACGTGTCAACTGGTCAAATTTAGCCACTACATCGGTAACTGATATGTCTCCTTGGCGCAGGTTCTCAAACTCATCATAATGCTTCTAGGTAATGTTCATGTGGAAGAACTTCGTGTTGAATTCATGAATGAAATCAGCACATGTCAACTCATCTACATTCCTGCTTTGTTTGATTTCATCCCACTAGATTCTGGACTCTAGAGCGAGGCATTACGAGGCACAGAGGACCTTTTCATTTTCTATGAAACCCATCAGCTTCAAAGTGGCATCAATTGCCTTTAGCCATCCTTGAGAAACTAGGGGATACTTAGAACCTTCAAAGTCTGCTGGCTTAGCCCTCTTCCATCTAACTAGCAATGGTTCTTTGTAGGTGGGTCTTGGTTCTAATGTAGGAGCTAGTGCTTCTTTACTTCGGGGCTAAGGAGGAGTAGGAGGTGGCATGTCATTTCCTGGTCTTTCACCTCCTTGACCATTAGCTCTTAGTTCCTCGATCTCCTTTCTTTGTAATTCGAGTTGCCTTTACAATTTAGCAACAATTGTCAATAGTCTTGCATCGGTTGAGTTGTCATTAGCTGCAATGGCTTGAGCACGTGTTTGGATTCCTCTACGGCCATTCATCTTTGATTTCCTAAAAGAATTAGAAGCATAATGATAATATTCCAATTTATGAGATAGGATATCACTACTAAATTATGCATTAGGGAATTTATCATTAAACAACTAAATCTTATACTTATTATCGAACTTACATTCATAACAATTAAGTTAAAATACACTTACTTGGAGGACTTAGACTGACCTGTGGCGATATGATTGAAAACGAGAACTTGCTCTGATACCAAAGCCTGTAACTCTCCCTTACGGGCGCCACAGATGTCGTTACATTCATCCTTGCTAACAATATTTGAGATAAACCATTCAAATAAAGTAAGGTTTATTAGACATATCCTAGGATCTATACGTACATTTTTTTTAAAACATTTATTTCAAAACCCTTTTATATTTTTTTAGATAGTTTATCAATGCTAAATTAATTAAAACATAATTCAAATAAAAGTTAAAGCAAACTTTAAAATTTGTATAAATAGTTTGGTAGGCCAAACTTCAGACCTCGGTAGGTCGAACATGACCGACAGTCTGAACTTCAACCACCGACAGGCCGTCTGAGGTTTTAAAACACTTAGATCGGCAGGTCGATACTAACATCGGCAGTCCAATCAATAGTGATCCTCTTACCTTACTAACATTGGCATTCTTCTATTTTAATCTATCATTCTTTGCTCACACGCCTGTCCTTGCCCTTCACCTATTCCATGATCCTCTTACCTTAACCTACAACATGATCATAAACTAAGTAAGCAAAAGCTTAATAACTACACTTTCCTATCTCATAACTTAGAGCATTTTACGAACACCTTTATGAAACATCATAATCATAATCATCATTAACATAATAGTGCACTTGGCATAGTTTCACATGGAACATATCTTTCATTATCATCATCCAGATTAAAACTTCTTTCATTTTATCTTTGGGGGCCCAAGTGTTGCACCATTATCATCATCGTAGGTGCACCGCCATGAGAGGAAAAGGGTAGCTAATCCTAAACCAAACAAGACAAGTCTAACTGTGGACATCATAAACATAGACATAAACATAGGGTGTGTAACATTTATTTAGGTGATACATATTGTTGGAAAAATAGTGTGCAGCGGAAGTTTAATTTTTTTTTTCATCAAAGTAATTTTCAAAACACAAGTTTGACATACTATATACATAAATTAACCAGATCTTACTAACCTTTGTATGCTGAAGAACCTCCCGCAATCTGTGAAGAGAAATAACGTTTCAGAAGAGCCTCAACCAACTGGTCTTCTTTGCTATTCTCTATCCACAACTGGAGTGAGTGTGGGCTCACACATACAGCTTTTCCACCGGTGATTCTCCTTCCAACCAATCGAGAAAACCCAAAGCAAGTGTTCATGATTTGTGAACAAAAGCTCCCAAGGAGTTTTTAGATTCTCACTTAGCAGAGTATCACTCTTAATCTCTCAATTGATCTGAGTAACTTGTAAGAATCACTCCCTATTTATAGAGGTTGATCCTGGGGTCAGTCCTCATCAGATTAGGTCTCAAAATTCAGATCAGAATTAAATTCAGATCAATATCTAATAAGATTCGCGTGGATACACGTGATCTTATCCTTCGCTGATTGGCAGGCCAAACCACTTGATCGGTAGGCCGAATAGGTCCCATCGACAGGCCGAACACGTCCATCGACAGGCCGAACACGTCCATCGACAGGCCGAACTGTCAAAAAAAATTTCCCGCGAATCTTTAATTTTCCACCCGAGATTCTATAGGAGAAAGTCTCAGTTTTAACTCAAATAACCCAATAGAGAAGTTATCTGATCAAAACAACTTTATCTAGATAATCTCTAAGAAAATAAATCAATTCACAATAACTCTACAAGTTTATCTTGATCTAATTTATCCAAAATTAAATTAACCGATAAACAGACAAGAATTATCCGATTCCAATAATTCAACAAGTTTATCTTGAATTAATTTATTACAAAATTAATTCAACCGATAAACAGACATGAATTATTTGATTCTTCTAAATTTTAACCAATATGATAATTTTGACATAAGTCACCAATTATTGAAAAAGCACGCCGTGTCGTTATAGGATGTTGTGAGCTAGCAAAGGGGACCAAATGGACCTATATAGTTCAAGCTCCTGATAATTATAAAACCCAATATCCCAGATATACATTTCATAATTGTCAACTCCAAAGCTACTTCAATAAAAGCTTGGAGCTACACTCTCGAAGTACATAGAATTACGAAGCCTGTATAGCTAAGTCTCCATGACATATCATAGTATATCGTATCCCCATATGATAATTTATAATCGGCTTAAGGACAAGTTCTGTCTTACCTTCCAGATTATTTTTATCTTACGTTCCATTATCTCACTATTAGAAAACTTACCATCAAAAGACAGTATACCATTCGGTTACGCATATGTATCCAAATGGTTGAGCGCTTCAGTTTTTCAATTACAGGATAACGCATATAAGAGGATATCATTAATCCTGAAGAGGAGCTATGGATTCCATATCAATGAATAACAAGTCTACGCTATCAAGAGTCATGCCTCCAATGCACCAGCATGCATACCACTATTAAGATATGGGTGTCACCCTTTGGTACATCAAAAGGTACAAGTCAAGACAACAGGCCCACTATTCATCTCAGGATTAAGATACAACATAAATGATTGTCTAAAGTGAATCGATTTGCCGAGACAGAATTATTAATCCAAATCAATTCACTTTATGTCCCGATCCAACACATCGTCACTTATGACAATGTGCCAATGTTTCTATTCACGGAGTCCTCCTCCATGGTCAAGACAAACCATCTCCCAAAAGGGATATAGACAACATAACAATCTTTGCATGAATAAAGCGTCCAACTTTATTCCCTCGATTGCGAATCGTATGATTTAGACCATCACCTTAAGAATCGTGTCTTTTGCATAATCCGTCCATTATATGCCCAATTCTTAAGGTTTAGACTGACAGTCTCAGACTATTGTTTGCTTAACATACATTCAATAAATATAAATTTAAAGAAGACAAGATTTGGTATATAACTAATGAATAAATTCTTTATTGATAAAAATATCTCCAAAAACTTATTATATTTTTACTCCTTAGGGCATACATGTCTAACACATACATACATATATGCTTTTGATTTTTGAAATACCTCATCATCAAAACATACATTAAACCTTCTTATGCATCAAAAGCTCTCATAATAAAAAATTATATAAAACCATCATAGAAATCACCATAAAATCATCATGAACATACTTTTAAACTTTTTATAAACCTTATCATGTTCTAGGTGAGAATGTACTTACTTGACTTGCTTACTTAAACCTTATCTTAGATGACGTCTGTTGGAAACAAAGTACGCAGCGGAATTTTTAAAATTTTTCATCAGAGTATTTTCCAAAACACAAGTTTGACATGTTATATGTATAAATTAGACAGATCTTACTAACCTTAGTGTGCCGAAGAACCTCCGCAACCTGTGTAGAGAAGTAACGTTCCAGAAGAGCCTCAACCAACGGGTCTTCTTTGCTATTCTCTATCCACAACCGGAGTGAGTGTGGGCTCACACGTACAGCTTCTTCCACCGGTGACTCTCCTTCCAACCAATAGAGAGAACCCAAAGCTAGTGCTCGTGATTTGTGAACAAAAGCTCTCAGGGAGTTTTCAGATGCTCACTAGAGGAGTATCACTCTTAATCTCTCAAATTGATCTGTTTTTATCTGAGTAAATCATGAGACTCACTCCCTTTATATAGCTATTGGTCATGGGGTCAGTCCATATCAGATTAGATCTCAAAAACTCGAAGCAGAATCAAATTCAGATCAGTATCTGATAAGATCCGCGTGGAAACACGTAATCTTATCTCCCGCTGATCGGTAGGCCGAACATTCTGATCGGCAGGCCGATCAGGCCAGTTCAGTAGGCCGAACACGTCATCCGACAGGCCGAACTCCCAAGAAAAAATCTCCATGAATCTTTTATTTTCCACCCGAGATTCTAAAGGATAAAGTCTTAGTTTTGATTCAAATAACCCAAAAGAGAAGTTATCTGATCAAAACAAACTTTATTAAGATAATCTCTAAGAAAATAAATCAATTCACAATAATTCTACAAGTTTATCTTGTTCCAATTTCTCCAAAATTAAAACAACCGATAAACAGACAAGAATTATTTGATCGCAATAATTCAACATGTTTATCTTGAACTAATTTCTCACAAAATTAATTCAACCGATAAACAGACATGAATTATTTAATTCTTAAAAATTTCAAACCAATATGATAAATCTGACATAAGTCACCAATTATTGGAAAAGCACGCCGTGTCGTTACAGGATTTTGTGAGCTAGCAAAGGGGACCAAAATGGACCTATAAAGTTCAAGCTCATGATAATTATGAAACCCAATATCCCAGATATACATTTCACAATTATCAACTCCAACATCACTCCACTAAAAGCTTGGAGCTGCACTCTCGAACTTTATAGAATTACGAAGCTCGTGTAGCTAAGTCTCCATGACATATCATAGTGCATCGTATCCCCATATGATAATCCATAATTGGCTTAAGGACAAGTTCTATCTTACCTTCCCGATTATTTTTATCTTACGTTCCATTGTCTCACCATTAGAAAACTTACCATCCAAAGATAGTATACCATTCGGTTACACCTATGTATCCAAATGGTTGAGCACTCCAGTTTTCCAATTACAGGACAACGCATATAAGAGGATATCATTACTCCTAAAGAGGAGCTATGGATTCCATATCTATGAATAATAAGTCTACGCTATCAAGAGTCATGCCTCCAACGTACCGGCATGCATACCACTATAGAGATGTGGGAGTCACCCATTGGTACATCAAAAGACACAAGTCGAGATAACGGGCCCACTATTCATCTCAGGATTAAGTACAATACAAATGACTGTCTAAAGTGAATCGATTTGCCAAGACAGAATTATTAATCCAAATCAATTCACTTTATGTCCCGATCCAACACATTGTCACCTATGACAACGTTCAAATGTTTCTATTCACGGAGTCCAACTCCGATGGCCAAGACAAACCATCTACCAAAAGGGATATAGACAACATAACAATCTTTACATGAATAAAGCGCCCAACTTTATTCCCTCGATTACGGATCATATGTTTTAGACCGTCACCTTAAGAATCATGTCTACCGCATAATTATCCCATCATATGCCCAATTCTTAAGGTTTAGACTGACAGTCTCAGACTACTGTTTGCTTATCAGACATTCAACAAATATGAACGTAAAGAGGACAAGATTTGGTATATATAAATGAATAAATTCTTTACTGATAAAAATGTCTCTAAAAACGTATTATATTTTTACTCCTTAGGGCATACATGTCTAACAATCTCCCACTTGCACTAAGTGAGTAAATACAGCAAATTTCGCATCCCCATAGCTTCCACATGCCTCTCGAAGACTCTCCCAATAAGTGTCTTCGTAAATGGATCAGCTAAATTGTCCTCTGACGTGATCTTGCACACCGTGACATGCCCGCCCTCAACGAAGTCCTTTATCACATGATACTTCCGATCAATATGCTTACTCTTCTTGTGAAATCTTGGTTCCTTAGCATTAGCTACCGCCGCACTGTTATCACAGTATAGTGATACCGCTTTATCCATACCAGGAACTACGTCAAGATCCCCAAGGAACTTGCGGAGCCACACTGCTTCTTTCGAAGCATCACTAGCTGCCACATACTCGGCCTCCATCGTTGAATCCAAAATGCAATCTTGCTTCGCACTTCTCCAACTGATGGCACCGCCACCCAGAGTAAACACAAACGCCGAAGTTGATTTCCTAGAATCCAGACAGGATTGAAAATCTGAATCAGTGTATCCTAGAGGAGTCAAGTCCTCATCCGAATACACAAGCATATACCCTCGAGTCCTTCTTAGGTACTTGAAAATATGCTTTACTGCAACCCAATGGTTCGGTCCTGGATCCACCTGAAATCGACTTACAATCCCGACCGCATAACTAATATCTGGTCGAGTGCAAAGCATGGCATACATGAGACTACCCACTGCCGAAGCATACGGCACCTTCTTCATGTATTCTCTTTCTTCATAAGACTTTGGAGAGTCTTTCTTAGAAAGAGTAATTCTAGACCTAGATGGTTGCCCACCTTTCTTGGAATCCTGCATTGCAAACCTCCTGAGAATTTTATCTATGTAGCCGGCCTGTGACAAAGCTATCATTTTGTTCTTCCTATCCCGAATGATCTGGATACCGAGAACAAAATTAGCCTCACCCAAGTCCTTCATGTCAAACTGCTTGGTCAGCCATAATTTGACCGATGACAACGCCCCAACGTCATTGCCAATTAGCAGAATGTCATCTACATAGAGCAGTAGAAAAATCACCTTCCCATCCTTTATGTGTTTGTAAACACATGGTTCATCCACATTTTGTAAGAACCCATAAGTCTTGATCACTTGATCAAATCTTATGTTCCAAGAACGAGAAGCCTGCTTAAGTCCATAAATAGACTTTAGCAGCTTACAAACCTTACCCTCTTGACCCGCGATCTTGAACCCGTCTGGTTGTTCCATATAAATGGACTCATCAAGATAGCCATTCAGAAAAGCCGTCTTGACATCCATCTGCCAAATCTCGTAATCGAGAGCAGCAGCTATGGACAAGAGAATCCGGATGGACTTAAGCATGGCTACAGGCGAAAAGGTTTCCTCATAATCGATTCCTTCCTTTTGCGTATAACCCTTAGCTACCAGTCTAGTCTTAAAGGTTTCAACCTTTCCATCCACTCCTCTTTTCCTCTTGTAGATCCACTTACACCCTATGGGTTTTACCCCTTCAGGAAGATCCACAAGCTCCCAAACCTGATAAGTCTCCATAGACTTCATCTCTATGTTCACGGCCTCTGTCTAGAGTTTTGAATCAACATCCTCCATAGCTTCTGCATAAGTATAAGGATCCCTGTCATGTTCATCCGGTTCAGGCAAGAAGACCTCCCCATTGAACATATACCTTTCAGGTTGACGCCCGATCCTCCCACTACGCCGAAGCCCCTGAGGTTGTTGTTCAGGTTTGTTTCTTTTTTCTACACCGATCGGAATGGTTTCATTCGGAACCTCCGGAGTGAACTGATCACCCTTTAACTCCTCAAGCACCACTTTGCTTCGAGGTTTAAAGTCATCCATGTAACTTTCCTCAAGGAAAGTTGCATTAGTTGAAACCACGACTTTATTTTCCTTTGGGTTATAAAAATAACCCCCTTTAGTCCCTTTTGGATATCCTATAAACACGCAAACTTCTGAACGTGCTTCAACCTTAATCGGATCCTTAAACAGGACATGAGCCGGACATCCTCATATGTGAATATGGTTTAAGGATATCTTCTGTCTTGTCCACAACTCGTGAGGAGTTTTAGGGACCGATTTTGAAGGCACATTGTTCAAAAGATAACATGCGGTTTGTAGTACATATCCCCAAAAGGATAAAGGTAATGATGAATAACTCATCATGGGCTGAATCATGTCCAACAAAGTCCTATTCCTTCTCTCCGCTACGCCATTCTGCTACGGAGTGCCCGGCACAGTCAAATGGGATAAAATCCCATTCTCTAACAAGTGTCCCAAGAACTCATCAGAAAGGTATTCCCCACCTCGATCAGATCGAAGTGCCTTTATGGGTCTACCCAATTGCTTTTCCACTTTAGCCCAAAACTCCCTAAACTTATCATAAGTTTCGCTTTTGTGGTACAGTAGGTACACATACCCATATCTTGAGTAATCGTCAATAAAAGTGACGAAGTACTCATACCCTCCTTGTGCCCAGATGTTCATCGGTCCGCAAACATCACTATGCACAAGTTCTAGAACCCCTTTGGCTCTATTGCCCTTAGACCCGTATGGTCTTTTGGTCATTTTACCCTCCAAACAAGATTCACATTGAGGTATAGATTCCACCTTTAAGTGACTTAAAGGTCCATCCCTTACCAACCTTTGAATCCTATTTAGGTTAATATGGCCAAGGCGCAAATGCCAAAGATAAGTCTTATTAGAGTGAGAAGTTTTAAGTCTTTTTGAGTTATTATCATTTATCTCAGCATTAAGCAATAAGTCTATCTTAGGTTTGATAAAATATAGATTATTTTGCATCCATCCAGAACAGATAAAAGATTTGTTTTTACGAATCACCAGTTTTTCATTAGAAGATACCACATAGGAGTCTTTAAATAAAGAAGATACAGAAATCAAATTCCTTTTAAATTTAGGAAAATAAAACCAATCTCGCAAAATTAAACTCGTATAATTATCAAAATAAAGATGGACATCTCCCACTGCTTCCGCTGAGACCAAGGATCCTTCGCCCATTCGAAGCGTTAAGTCTTCACGAAGTAGACTTCTCGTTTCTTTGAATCCCTGCAGAGAAACACAAACATGATTAGTTGCACCGAAATCTATGACCCAGATGTCACTGGATTCCTCAACCAAACAAGTTTCTAAATATAGAAGATCACACCTACCTCCCTTGGAAAGGAAGTCCTTGCAATGCTTCTTTATATGCCCGACCTTACCACAGAAGAAGCACTTAAGCTTCTTTGGGTTCTTCTTCTTCTTCTTCTTGCTCTTGGTAGTAGCAGGAATAGAAGACTTCCCACTCTTGGCCCGTTGCTTCTTTCCATTCCCAGAGTAAGGATTGGAACTAGAAGCAGCTACCATATTGGCCTCACCACCAGCAGGAGACTCCCTGATCAGCAGTTCAAACTCCTGTAACTGTTTCATCCGTTTTGTCAAGCTCATATCCCGTCTAGTGCTTAAATTAAAAGTAGCTCTAAACGGAATAGATTCCTTAGACAGAGTCTTAAAGACCATAGTCATCTGAGTTTCAGCATCGATGTCAGCTCCATTGGTTTGAGCCTCAGCGAGGTAACCCATGACCAACATCATGTGCTCCTTTACAGATGTCCCCGGTCTCTGTCTACAGTTTAAGAGTTTTCGAAGTGCCCCTTGCCGTTTTGTTATGGCCTGGCCTCTGAACATATCCTCAAGATTATCCAAGATCTACTTCGCAGTCTCATAATCCTGATGTTGAGCCTGCAGCACGTTGTTCATGCTAGCCATAAAATAGCAGCGGGCCTGATCATTAGCAACTTTCTAGCAGTCGTACGCTTGGAATTGCTCATTACTTGAGTCTCCCGTAGGCTCGGGAGGACAAGGGGTTGTCAGAACATATTTCAGTTTCTCAAAGGAAAGGACGATGTCCAGGTTTCGTTTCCAATCGTTATAATTCTCACCAGTTAATTGGTTTTTGTCAAGTATCGATGATAAAGTGTTTTTAGACATTTTCAATCTGCAATAAAGAATCATATACCAAACATAAGTAAACATATATAATAATTTAGTAAGATAACACAATCATGTAAAATCATACAAATGTGTTTATGTGTCAAAACCTTGAAAATATCACAACCTTACAACGATAATTCCCAACTCAGAATTCAACAAGCTCCTAGGGGAGTCATGCCAAATTCAATCAAGAACACGGATCCCCTGCTGATTAATATATGCCATCCAGGACTTGTATGATCCAGCATATACTAATAATCGTTTCTTTGGCCATTAATTTTATTAACAGAGCTCCTAGGGGAGGTTAATAATAAAATCAACGTGAGTGTATAACCATCGTTTCAATATTTTATCCATGATTTATAATCACCACCTAGGGGTGTGCAACCATAAATCATAGTAAAATACCTTATCCTTTCAGAGATCCAATCTGGTACATGATAGAAATCCCTTCCTAGGGGTCGGGACCACCATGTTCTTCCTATGGACCAATGATGGAGGCCTTAGGTTCTCTCTTCGAAAACCTTCTCCCACTCAATCTTTCGAAGTCAAGGTTTTATTTTAAAATTATGCATGAGCAATTTTAATATGAGCGGCACTCCCTATTCTATATGACATGTTATCAATATACATGGTAAATCATATTATAATGTAGACAAGCAAAGCAATCAAGCAAAATAATAATAACCGTAATATTATGGTTCCACCCTAGAGAATAGAAAACTAAGATTACAAGAGAATAATCGAGACATTTATCGATTCTTCATCCTTGAATCCTCAAGCTGTATCCTTCTTCAAGTCTTCAATCCCGTATGAATCGAATACTTCATATTTCCGGTCATATCTAAATTTAATGTTTCTCAGAATCGTCCCAAAAATAAAATTAAAACTGCACCTAAAAAATTGCACCTTTTCTGGACACTTGGCAGCTCTCGGTCGGCAGGCCGATCTGGGTGATCGGCCTCTGGTCTTGCTCCATCGGCCTGCTGGCAGAGCACCAAATTTTCTGCCCCACTGTCGGCCTGTCGGACCATACGTCCGGCCTGCCGATTCGTGACCTCCGACCTGTCGAACTGTGAGGTCTGGCATGCCGACAGAGCAGAAAACCCTTAATCCAGAAAATACAACTTTAATGCAATTTATCAATTTTATTTTCAACAATTCAAAAACATAAAATTAGAGACTCAGGAAATACTTGGAGGCGCCATCATCAATCTTCTAGATCCGTCTTCTCCGAATAATTATTTAATTACAAAATTCTTACAAATTAAATAACAATTCCTAGACGGAGATGATAGTCCGTCATCTAATTACATGAAAAATTTAGATACACATTCTAACCTCTAAGGAACCATAACCGGTATTAATTAATTAATAAATAATTAAACGATGATTTAATCAACCATAATTAATTAATAAACATTCACCACATAATCCATGAAAACATATATATTATATAGAAACC
This sequence comes from Artocarpus heterophyllus, assembly GCA_025403435.1. Taxonomy (NCBI): domain Eukaryota; kingdom Viridiplantae; phylum Streptophyta; class Magnoliopsida; order Rosales; family Moraceae; genus Artocarpus; species Artocarpus heterophyllus. The sequence continues at coordinate 28,558,420 of CM046345.1, read as the reverse complement.
TAGAGTGCCATCTCTCTATAAAATTAAATTCAAGCATAGGAGAGATTAAGATCACAAAATTTATGCATATAAAATGATCACAAACTTGCAAATTTATGTAAAAACCTCAGCTCTGATACCAATTGTTGGGAACAAAGTGCGCAGCATAATTTTTAAAATTTTTCATCAGAGTATTTTCCAAAACACAAGTTTGACATGTTATGTGTATAAATTAGACAGATCTTACTAACCTTAGTGTGCCGAAGAACCTCCGCAACCTGTGTAGAGAAGTAACGTTCCAGAAGAGCCTCAAACAACTGGTCTTCTTTGTTATTCTCTATCCACAACCGGAGTGAGTGTGGGCTCACACGTACAACTTCTTCCACCGGTGACTCTCCTTCCAACCAATAGAGAACCCAAAGCTAGTGCTCGTGATTTGTGAACAAAAGCTCTCAGGGAGTTTTCAGATTCTCACTAGAAGAGTATCACTCTTAATCTCTCAAATTGATCTGTTTTTATCTAAGTAAATCATGAGACTCACTCCCTTTATATAGCTATTGGTTCTGGGGTCAGTCCATATCAGATTAGATCTCAAAAACTTGAACCAGAATCAACTTCGGATCAGTATCTGATAAGATCCGGGTGAAAATGCGTAATCTTATCTCCCGCTGATCGGCAGGCCGATCAGGCCAGTTCGGCAAGCCGAACACGTCATCCGACAGGCCGAACTCTCGAGAAAAAATCTCTGCGAATCTTTTATTTTCCACCCGAGATTCTAAAGGATAAAGTCTCAGTTTTGATTCAAATAACCCAAAAGAGAAGTTATCTGATCAAAAAAAACTTTATCAAGATAATCTCTAAGAAAATAAATCAATTCTACAAGTTTATCTTGTTCCAATTTGTCCAAAATTAAAACAACCGATAAACAGACAAGAATTATTTGATGGCAATAATTCAACAAGTTTATCTTGAACTAATTTCTCACAAAATTAATTCAACCTATAAACAGACATGAATTATTTGATTCTTACAAATTTTAAACCAATCTGATAAATCCGACATAAGTCACCAATTATTGGAAAAGCACGCCGTGTCGTTACAGGATTTTGTGAGCTAGCAAAGGGGACCAAAATGGACCTATAAAATTCAAGCTCATGATAATTATGAAACCCAGTATCCCAGATATACATTTCACAATTATCAACTCCAACGCTACTCCACTAAAAGCTTGGAGCTGCACTCTCGAACTTTATAGAATTACGAAGCTCGTGTAGCTAAGTCTCCATGACATATCATAGTGCATCGTATCCCCATATGATAATCCATAATCGGCTTAAGGACAAGTTCTGTTACCTGCCTGATTATTTTTATCTTACGTTCCATTGTCTCACCATTAGAAAACTTACCATCGAAAGATAGTATACCATTCGGTTACACCTATGTATCCAAATGGTTGAGCGCTCCAGTTTTCCAATTACAGGACAACGCATATAAGAGGATATCATTACTCCTAAAGAGGAGCTATGGATTCCATATCTATGAATAACAAGTCTACGCTATCAAGAGTCATGCCTCCAACGTACCGGCATGCATACCACTATAGAGATGTGGGAGTCACCCATTGGTACATCAAAAGACACAAGTCGAGATAACAGGCCCACTATTCATCTCAGGATTAAGATACAATACAAATGACTGTCTAAAGTGAATCGATTTGCCAAGACAGAATTATTAATCCAAATCAATTCACTTTATGTCCCGATCCAACACATCGTCACCTATGACAACGTGCCAATGTTTCTATTCACGGAGTCCAACTCCGATGGCCAAGACAAACCATCTCCCAAAAGGGATATAGACAACATAACAATCTTTACATGAATAAAGCACCCAACTTTATTCCCTCGATTGCGGATCATACGTTTTAGACCGTCACCTTAAGTATCGTGTCTACCGCATAATTATCCCATCATATGCCCAATTCTTAAGGTTTAGACTGACAGTCTCAGACTACTGTTTGCGTACCATACATTCAACAAATATGAACGCAAAGAGGACAAGATTTGGTATATATAAATGAATAAATTCTTTATTGATAAAAATGTCTCTAAAAACGTATTACATTTTTACTCCTTAGGGCATACATGTCTAACAACGTCTGCGCAGCCTTGATGTGCTCACTTCTTGGTGTGTTCATGTCATACATCCATATACAAATAAAAATAAATTTCATTCTCATGAAATCATTTAAAACCATATGACATTATTCATACTTCTATTTTAAGGAATACAAGAACACAAATACACTTTACTAACTTATAAATATTCATGCAAAGGCTATGGGACTAATACCTGACTGACCACCTTATGCATTCATAATTCAATAACTCACATATCATATACAACTAAGGCATGAATTTTTGCAGGGACATAATTAACATATATATGAATTACCCTAATCTTTCTTCTGTCATAAAAATTCCATTAGATAACTAAAATAAGTCACACAATACACAACACAGAATCAGCCAGCAATAACAAAGCAGTCAGTAGCCTTAACTAATATTCATAAAATAAACTATCTATTTTCTAAAATAATTTCATAAAAATTCTACATACAATAGACACTTAAAACTATAACACAACCAAAAATTAGCTTCATATAAATTCAAAAAAATTCAAATCACACATTAGAATTTAGTGATAAAATAAACCTTAAACACATAAGGTAGTGAGCAACACATGTTCATCATACTCAAATAATTAAAATAAAATTACTTTGACCCTAAAATTTTAATGAAAACCTATTAACATATAAATACAGCACTACAAAAAGTTTCATTAGCAAATAAATTCATTTGGTCATACAAAAAGGTCACAAAAACAAGTAGTCCATAATTTATTGATCAGATAGCCATACAGACCTATCTTAAAGAAAATTCAAGAACTCATCAAATATTCATCAAATCACCAAAAAATTTTCCAGATCATAACCTAACATATGTAGGAATATTTCTACAAAATTTCATTCAAATCATAATTCGTTTGCCCCTTAGAAATAGACTACATTTTTGTAAAACCTAGCCGATCAACAACAGTCTGATCATGAGTGGCAGAGAATAAAATTTCAATATCTTAGCATAAAAAATCCAAATGGTATGAAATTTTGAGGAACATTATATAACACATACTAAAATTTTGCAGCAAATAGACATTAGTAGACAAAGTTATTGGAGTCAGAACACAGAGAAAATATAATTTCAGGAATAAGCCTGGAACGAATTTCTTACCTCAAAACGATTCTTCTCAAACTTTCTTTGAATTTACCCAAATGAAATCCCAATATTTCATTCAATTCTTTGTAGGAAAAATAAGGGAGAAAAGGGGAAGAAAACCTGGAAAAAGAAGGAGAGGGTGCCTGAGAAAATTTTAGAGAGAAAGAAGGAGAAAAGGCGATAAAGAGAGAGGCAAAATTTTACGTGAATGATATTATAAGTTGGGCTAATGGTCTCTTTTTCTTTTGAAAAAGATGCTTGCACATGGGGGAAATGGAGCAAAATAAGGAAAAAAATCAATGATTTGCTATAACTATCAAATCTTATCTTTTCAAAATAGGAAACCTTGTCATAAATTTAAATCATCTTTTTAAAGGTCAAACCTTCCCTTTTCTAGATAAGGAAATAGATAAGAATATACCAATTATTCAAAATTTTCACAATAAATTAAATTACTCATCAATGCCACAATTTCAGCTTTATTTGTTGATTTTTCGTCATCAGCATTTGGCCTGCCGAAGTTATGAGTTCTGCCTACCAATTAAATCTATCGGCATACCTTCAAGAAAATAAATTCAGCTTGCTGAGTAGCCACTTGAAAAGTTACAAAAACAAAGCATTAAATATTTAGCATGCATACACCATCAACGACATGAATACCTTAAGCACATCAATTCCACGTGATCATCACTTATCATATTGCTTAAATAAATGGTTAGTAACATTATATCATAAAGAAAATACTTAACATCGTTAAATTTCTATCATTAACCGTTACATGAAAAATGGCAGGTGTTACATCTTTAAAGGAAGAATACATGAGATAGGTACCCTATGCATCTGTAGTAGGAAGTCTAATGTATGCCATATTGTGTACAAGACCTAACATTTGCTATGTGATGGGTATCATCAATCGGTATCAATCCAATCCAAGATTAGATCATTGGGTGGCGGTTAAATACATTATCAAGTATCCCAGGAGAACGAGAAACTATATGCTGGTATATTCTGATGAGAATTTGATTCCCACTAGATACATTGATTTTGATTTTCAATCAGAAAAAGACACACATAAATCTACGTTTGGATCAGTGTTTACTTTTGGTGGTGGAGCCATAGTTTGGGGAAGCATTAAACAATCATATATTGCTAATTCAACTATGGAAGCTGAATATGTAGCTACTTATGAAGCAGCTAAAGAAGCTATTTGGCTTCGTAAGTTCTTAAACGATCTGGAAGTCATTCCAGGCATGGATAAACCACTCATATTGTATTGTGATAACAGTGGTGCAGGAGAACCGAGAAGCCACAAAAAAGGAGAGCATATAGAGCAAAAATATCATTTGATCAGAGAAATAGTACATCAAGGCAATGTGGAAGTTGCGCAGATAGCGTCGGATAACAACCTTGCCAACCCATTCACCAAAATGTTACCTGCAAAAAGCTTCGAGAGACACTTGGAAGGCTTAGGTCTTAGAGTCATGTCTCACCTGCTTTAGGGCAAGTGGGAGATTGTTGGGGTTTGGTGCCCTATAAGCTGTGACATTGTACCTGTTGTTAATAAATAAATAAAGTGACATTTATAATTATTATGAATGCTTATAAGTATTATGAATACTTTTATAAACATTAAGAAAATTCCATGATTATTTATGTGACTATAAATTTAGCATATAAATGTTATATGATTAGGAATAAAGTTTATAGATAATAATCTAAATAGTCTGTAATAATTAATTAAAGTTTGGGATCTTTAATTAAATATTACAAGTATGGTATATCTCATTTAGAATGAAATAGTCTTATCCAGGCTATCAATATAGAAACATTGGATTGGAGATACTTTATATAATAAGATTATATAGGAGTAGACCAAATAAATTATGAATCTCTAATAATCATCTATTACAAATAGAGTATTCAAATTTATCACTATGATGATAATATATTTGATAGTCTTAATCCTTAGTATTTATTAGACTCCTATTTATCACATAATATTTTTTGACTTGTATGGTAAGATTTGTCTAAACACAGATCATAGCTTAGCATCTTAGAAACATAATGTAATAAATGGCTAGGAATAATATTATACAAATATAGAATCCATTCCTTCCTTACGAAAGTTAGAAAGATAGTTCTCTTGAGTGATAATTCAAGGTTTGAATAGTAGACAACTCCTTCATAATAAGATTATGAATTAACTATTCATTAGAGAATTATTTGAACCAAAGAATAAAGATGGAATAAGAGAGGTGAATGGAAATTGAACCTAGCTCTTATTATGAATTATTTATGGAAGACTGACTTATATGTTATGATTATATCAATGGACTACTTGCTAATTTTTTTCGAGTAATTTTACTATAATCTCAAGGGTTTAGTTTCAGGTTTTTAGTGGAGTAACACTGAAACTAATAAATTTGACGCATTAATTAAAGAGTTTTATTAATTTTCAAATTTATTGGAGCTTGAGTTATAGGTCCATAGGTCCCCAATGTCACCTCTATAACACTGTATTGGATTTAATGCATAGAATGAATTATACATATTTAATTTGAAATTATTGAATTCTGAATTAATTATTTCACACTTAAGATATTAATGTGATATAGAAAAATGTACTCTATAACACATAATATAATGTGATAAATATTGTCACATTTAACTGAGCATTAGTTAATTAATTAATTGATTATATTTAAAATCTTTTCTTAAATAAGTGAGATATATTTTTTAAATTTTAATATGTATATTAAATTACCTAAATCATTTTCGTTTACATTTTGTTTTTAAACATATAACCTTATATATATATAGTATATATAGAAAACATAAACGTTATCTTGAAAAAAAAGAGTTCAACAGAATCATGTAAAATGTGATTCTGTAAAAACGTGATTATGTTTTATTCGATATATATATATATATGTAATATATTATTAGTTCATATATATTAAAATAAAAAAAAGAAAAAAGGGAGATAGGGAAAATAGAGTATATTCTTTTCTATACATTTGATAAGGTGATTGTTTCAGATTTAATATAAATTAAAATTAATTAATAATAATAAACTACTTAGCTATAAAAGGATTAGGATAACAGATATGTCACCAATTAATCAATCTTTTCACGAAATTTTTGCAGAATACTCAAAGAGAAAAATTGAGAGTTCTTTCTTTGAAAAAAAAGTCTGTTACCTCATGTATTGAGTACATAGCAAATCTAAAAAAGTGTGAGGTTAATTCATTCTTATAGTTTGACGCCCACTTGTCTTTCCATTGGTGTGGAGGTCTGGCTTGGAAGATCGTGGTGTTAAAAAGGAAAGCTAGGATACCTTGATAGTCTTTAAAAGGTAAGTAAAAATTCTCAATGCTTTATGTTATTAATTAAAATTATATATCTATCCTCGATGAACAAAGTTTTCAAAAAATTTTGTTTGACAATGATCCATTCCTTTCGTTGCTTTTCATATTTTATTCCAACAATACATTCCAAATCCCTCGCATGTTTTAAGTTATGAGCCATTAGAAATAACTTCTGGTTTAGCATATGCAGAGAAACTAGTACAGATCCTTGATAGAAAAGAGAAGGAGTTGAGGTCCAAGAAAATTCAACTAGTTAAGGTTTTGTGGAGGAATCACTCAGTAGAAGAAGATTCAACTAGTACAAACCCTTGATAGAAAGGAAAAGGACTTGAGGTCCAAGAAGATTCAACTAGTTAAGGTTTTTTGTAGGAATCACTTAGTAGAAGAAGCCATATGGGAAAGAGAGGAAGAGATGTAGAACAAATATTTAGAATTATTCGGTATGTCAAATTTTGAGGACAAAATTTATAAGGAGGAGAGAATTGTAATGCCTAATTCACTCATAATTAGCCAGTAATAGGCATTTTGCATATCTATGCATTTAACTAACACACGTTATCCAATTTCGAGAATATAGAAAGCATATCTTGCAAGCATGAATACTTATTTTCTATAAGATTGAATCATGCATAAACATGCTTATATTCATAAATATGACATTTAAATAATTAATATATGATTTAACATGTTTTGAAAGGGTTTTTGTTGTAGTGAAAAGCTCGGTTTCTTGGTAAGAAAGATTGATGTGTTAAATTGTTACAAATTGATTAGAAAGTGTTTTTCCATTTCAAATGCATTCCAAACTGATTGTATTTCCCATTTGTATATTTGAAATAGATAAATTTGATTGGAAATAGAAGCATGCAAAATGGTGCAATTTGATTGGTTTGTTGACTAGGATACAACAAATTGAATTACTTTTAATTGTACTAGATTTAAGTGGCTAGCTATCAGCTAAATTCACTTACTTAGCAGTCTTTTCACATGTCAAGACCAAGAAAAGGATGGCAAAATCCCCCATGCAAACTCCTCACTTCTCTTACCTGATTTAAACCTAGTTACATAAACTAGAATGTTCATTTTTGACTCTTTCTTCTTGAAGCAAGTCTAAAAATGTCCAGCACTCTTCCCACTTCTTTCTCTCTATTTTCCATGTCCTAAAGTCTACAAAAACTTAAATAAGACCATAGAAATTTGGGTTACACATACCAGCCCCAAGTTTTTACCATTTTGAGCTTGAAAATCAAGTGTTTTGACCTCCAATAGAGACCCAACTTCAAACCCTACAAGGTACCTTCTATATTTATGTTTCTTATGATGAAGTGAAGTTATTTTCTATTGTATATGATTATATATGTGGAGAAAGTAAGCTAGGATAGATTTGGGCTCAAACGAAGCTATTTAAGTTAGTTTCTTTACTAATAATTTTGTGAAATCTGATTATTTTCTTTATTTCTAGTGATCCTAAGTGTTTATTAAGTGATTTTGAACGCTTATAAATAGATGGAAATTATATAGATTATTGAAAATCTTTCATGATTCATGACATTTACATTAGAACATGTAATGTGATTGAAAAGGAAATGAGGTTTTTAATTGAAATAGGGGTTTGGTGCTTAATTAGTGGTCGGATAGGCATAGGATGTAGGTGGGACCAGCAGACCCAAAAAAGGGTGGTGAATACTTTAAGGTTGAAAAGCCACAAAGACTGAGATTGAATACAACAAATACCTAAGGTCTAAAGACCAAGATGGAAACCCCGTATAATTAGTGTTACATTGGCCAAAATGATGATCACGTTCCAAAAACCACAACCTATCATTACCAATTAAGTACCACACTCCAAGGGTACCCGAAAGAAGAAAGAATTGTTGAAAGAAAACTAATAAGAGAAAATTTTTGATTGCATTCTCATTCTATGTTCATGGTCATGCATTAGTTTCTGTTTACTAAGCTTTAGCTCGTAAAACTTAGCAGCTCAGTTATGGTTTTTGTGAATGACATATGTAACTAAGTCTGGATGTGATAGTATGGTTATGTTCATATTACTAAGTTTGAATAATGCATATATTGTAAGTAAGGAAATGAATAAAATAATAGATTCAAAACTCTTGTATACTAAAATGTATATCTTACATAAACCATAACACTTGTAATGAAATTGAAAGGTGAATGCCTCTTATCCTAACTAAATAAGCATCACACAAGCTTATTAGCTAGCTTAAGGCATTACATTAGACCTCTAGAGGGGAGAGAATTACCTTTTATGAGTAAGTCTAGTGGGTTGACGACTCCTATTATATCGGCTTTGAAGGCTCGGAGCTTGTTAAATAGTGGATGTAATGGATACTTAGCTAATGTGATTAATGCTCAAGTAGAATAGAAACTAAGAGCTAAAGATGTTCTAGTGGCGAGTGAATTCTTAGAAGCTTTTCCTGATGATTTACCTAGATTGCCTCCAAGAAGAGAACTTGAGTTTGAGATTGAATTGATGCCTAGTACAACTCCTATTTCAAAGACACCTTATAGGATGGCACCTACTGAATTGAAAGAGTTAAAAGTGAAATTGCAAGAGTTGTTGGGCAAGGGATTTATTTGTCCAAGTTTTTTCCCGTGGGGTGTACTAGTGTTGTTTGTAAAGAAGAAGGATGGATCAATGAGATTATGTATTGATTACTGTGAGCTGAATAAGGTAACTATGAAGAATAAGTATCCCTTGCCAAGGGTAGATGATCTATTTGAGCAATTATAGTGTGCAACAGTGTTTTCTAAGATTGATCTTTGGTCAGGGTTCCATCAGTTAAGAATCAAGGAAGAAGATGTACCAAAGACTACTTTTAGAACTAGATATAGGCAATATGATTTTTTGGTCATGCCATTTGAGTTAACAAATGATCCAGTCATCTTTATGGACTTGATTAATAGTGTTTTTAAGGATTACTTATATAGTTTATTCTCATTTTTATTGATGATATCCTTTTCTACTCATTCAATTGAGGAACATGCTGAGCACTTAAGCATAATTTTGAATATTTTAAGGAGAAATAGCCATACGCCAAGCTCAAAAAGTGTGAGTTTTGGCTTGATAAAGTGGCATTTTTGGGGCTTCCAGTGTCAAAAGATGGAATTTTCGTAGATCCTAACAAGATTCAAGCAGTGACTACTTCGTTGAGACCGAGCAATGCTCTAAAGATTCGTAGTTTTCTTGGCTTGGCAAGTTATTATCGGAGATTTGTTGGATTTTCAAACATTGCTACATGGGAATTATAGGATGACATGAGATCAAAATATCGACACTTGTGTGGTAAGTAAATTTTGGGGACAAAATTTCATAAGGAGGGGCGAGTTGTGATGCTTGGTATTCTCACATACTTGTTGGCCAATGCATTGCATGATTTCATGACTTTAATTGCATTCTATAATGTTTCACAATCATTTGATATGTGTTTGAATATATTAATTTTCATTTGAATGCATAGCTAAATGACTTGGGATTTCCTAAAGATGGATCCAGTTACAATTATAGTGGATGAGTTAAAAATTAGGAGTGCAATGATGGTTTTAAGTTTACTTATGCTGAAAATGCCATTTTATGTGAAGTAAAGTTATGTATGTGTTTGGAATAATGGTTGAACGAGACCTTATGACAAGTAAGGAATCTTGTAGAATGTTATTAAGGCTGATAGAAGGTCTTATATAAGAGGATGATACATATTTTAGTAGTAAGTTTACCTTAAAACCCTAAATAAGTGACCTTTTCGGTATTCAAGTTTACATATTCAATTAAGGTTTCAACAAGTTGGGAACTAAGTAAGGAATCATGTTATCCAATGTATGAGTGTATTCGAAAGAGATTTAGAAATTTTGGTCTAGTTTTGGTGAAAAACTATAAAAGTTTAGAAACTAGAATTTTCGGTACTATGTACCGAAAATTGGTATGAGTGAGTACACCCATGGTGCCCGAAATTCTTATATACAAAATCAGCCAATAATGCCATGTCTACATTACATTTATAATTATTATTGAGATACCATATATTTTTTTAATTCATATTTTGAATTATTTTGTGCATGTCAAGGTTTAGTTTTCTCTACAAAGAAGCTAGATGAGCTATAATAAATATGTTATAATTTTATTTATTAAGGTGTGAGTTTTGTATTGGTTGTCTTTTATTTTTAAAATTTAGTATATTTATTTATTGTTGTTGTTGTTGTGTATACTGATAAATAGAGGAAAACAATGTCGTTTATTTTTGTTAATATGCAAGTCGGTTACTAGGGTTATCTTTTACTATTTATATGTTAAAGTCCCTTGTTCTTCGAGGATTGCCGCCGAATACTTCCTTTTCCTATCAGACTAAGTCGAGATTCCTTAGTTCTAGCTAAGAGTGATAGTTTTTCTTCAGGCTGTACTAAATAAGAGGAATTATTCCTTTATATTACTATATTTCGTTTCCTATGTCACTAACCTCTTCCCACCACTGCTAGGCATAACAAGGTAATGAACCCCATGCCATTAATTTGCTTCCAACAACTAGTGCTTGCATGCGTGTGTATGAAAGCACAATGTTTCACTGTTTTGTTTAACAATTTATATAAGAGGAAGCCATCTGTAAAGTAAATTTTGTATCAGCCACTAAAGTGTGAATTTGCATGTCCAAATAAGAAAATTCTAAATTATATACATATATATATATTGGAGGGCTAGACGATCAATATTCAAATGAGTCGTTGGTGCATTTGCTACCAAATTGGCCTTTGGTGCTGCCGTGCAACCTTCGATTTTTAAGGGCATCTAGATGACATTGAGAGAAGAAGCATGCCTTTCATAAACTGTTATTCCTTTTAATTCGAATATTTTATTACTGATGGTATATCGAAGTTTAATCATATACATATATTTGTAGTTTAAGATACTGCTCTATGTGTTCTCTTTGATGATCTTTCTTTTTGGTTTACTTGAAACAGGTAGAATGGTTGTTATATTTTTCTTGTATGAATTGTAATTACATTGTCTAGTTGGCTCTTTTTATCAAATTCTTTGAAATGCTCTAATAAATAATTTTAAGAGTTTGACCATTTGTCTTCGTTCTAGCTGCATTGTAGCTAGTATTTACCTACTGTCATTAATACTATTTTGTAATCGATTATTAATGTTTTGCCTTTTGTTTTGCTAGTTACATATTTGTATTCATGAGATAGTCCTTTGTGTCATTATATTTGTTGAGTTTTTCACTGAGGTTATAAAGACTAAATTTATTATTATTGGATTTCTTTAGAAAATATATATGCACATATATATCTTTAAGTTGGCTTATGATTTAACACAGTTATTTATGACATTCTTGTGAATTGTTATACTAGGCATAGTAGCACATCTTGTTTGATGAGGATATTAATGCCTTTCAGTTCTTGCTTTTTATTTAGATACAAGGTAAGTAGAAATTCATTTCAACTGTATCACAAGATTTGTTGGTGTAATATATATGATTTACTATATCACTTGCATTCATGTCATAAAGGCACATGTATAGTTTTTTGAAGAAAATCATCATACTATGAGAAAGTGATTGTTTGTTTGTACACAGTGTAGTTAGCATGTAAATGGTCTTTATTAAGTTCCATGGCCTAGCCTAGGACTCTAGTGGTTTCGTGGGAGTGTTTGAGACCATTTCTCAAACCTTTTGGTAGTTCCTAGGATTTGGGAACCGTAGAGTCTCATGGGGTAGCCTGGGACTCAAGTGGTTTCGTGGGAGTGCCTGAGGCCATTTTTTAGACTGTTGTCTCATGGGGTAGCCTGAGGCATTAATGATTGATGAAGGTTCGTTAGTATGCATGCATGCTTACAATAGGCCTTGGATAAGCGATTCAAAGTGTACATAACTATGCACGCATTAAACATTTTTTATGATGAAGTAGGTACGATGGAGATTTTATGTGCCCATACAAGATGCCACTACATTGAATTGCATAATTTCTACTTACTGGGCATTAGCACATATTTATCTTGTGATGTAGATAAGGGTACATCTTAATAATGTTGATTTAAAGGTCGACTAGCATGCTCTTTGTTCTCGTGACTCCGCGTAGATGGACACTACTAACCTTACATGGGCACACTTTAGCTTAAACTTCATATTTTAGTAGTTGTAATTACTATGAAATTATTATAAATACGGTTCGGGAGGCGTTCCATTTTGAGATATAAACGTGTGTAAAAATATTTATCGTTAGCCCATCTTTCATGAGTATAGACATGAGGTTGTTTGTAAATTACAAGTTTAAATTTTTGAAAAGTTTAAATTTTCCCATTGTTCTCTTAAATAATTATATGTTATTTAGATAGAATATGACGCCTTCTAACTTGATTACATATTACTAGTGTGATTAGGTTAGGTGGGCATGACAGTTTTGACAAAGACATAGCTGCACAAGCTGTGCAATGGACATAAGATCCAGTTACAGTTACAAGGGCTTGAGCTAAAAGATTCGAAGAAGCACTTAACTGGCTGATTCAAGCTGATCATAGAGAAGCTGCAAACAGATTCACTATTGATGGTGAATCAAGAATGGTCCAAGTTATTTAAGTCACACAAGAAGTGGACCAGCCATGAATATGGCGTCTTTCAACATAAAAAACAAGAATGTTGAACTTTCTTGAAGCAAGAAGATCAATCTTGAAGAATCTTGAAAGAAAGTGATTCAAGCTAAAGAGTTGATTCCAAGTTCTTCTAAATTATCAAATTAGGGTTTTCTTCTTTTGTTAGGAACTACAATAAATCTTATTTATTTTAATTCTTTGTAATAAGGTTTATAAGTTGGTTTGACTTAGTCAAAATTCAACACAAAGACTTAGTCAAACTAGACCTGAGGCCGAGTATTCTTAGGATTTATTTTGGGAAAAAGTTAGTTAGTTAGTTTGTTAGTTTGTTATTTAAGGGTATTTTTTGACCATTGACTTAGTCAATATTAGGCGGCCAAATTTTCGTAGGATTAGGATTAGTTTTGATCCAATTTACCATCATGCCCTTCATTATAATAATGGGCGTTTTTAGGTTTTCTTTAAGATTGCTTGGTTTTTAGCCTATTTAAAGGCATTCATTATCAATAAAATTCAGTTCAATCATTTATTTGATATATTGAGAGCATTCTCTTAAGTTCTCCAAGAACAACTAGGAACTGATCAGGATTGAGGCTTGCTACATTCCATTGACTTATCAAGTGGATTTCCACAACCGTTTGGGGCATCTACAACTCTGCCTAGGTTCTTGCTTCATTGTAAGCAATGGGTCATGGTTTCCACCATCGAAACTTGCCCTAGAAAGGATCTTGGTGTCATATATTGCTATTGGGTCATGTCACAGGTTGGCAAGGTTCATATCAGCTGCTACTAGAGCTAGTCTTACATCAGGTTTATCTATCACTTTTTATTTATTTTAATTTAGGGCTGCATTAGGTTAAATATTTGTGTGTTCTTAGGGTTAGCATAGGTTTCCATTCAGTTCAAGAATCATCATCTTGGTTGAATTCTTCTTCTCCATTCTTTAAGTTAGCGTCTGGTTTCTAATCATATTGCTTTTAATCCTTTCTCTTTCAAATTTATAGGGTTTGTTCATCATTCTTAGTTCTAAAATTCATGCCCCATATTAAAAAAATCGTACAAAAAAATCAGATTAAAAAAAATTCAATTCTTTAAGTTACAATCAAATTGCCTTTTGAATTTGATTTGTGGGGGCTTCTAAATTAGTCAGTTGAGGTTTAATCTCATTATTTCATTGAATTGCTAATTGTGTTCAAGTTTCCATTCATTTAGGTTTGCTTGAAACCCTAGATTTAATTTTCAACATCAAAGCCTTAGCAAAACCCTAGAAGCAAATCTTTAGCTGCCAAAACCCTAGACCCGTGTGTTAATTTGCTCCTTTGCTGAAAAAATTTTACTGTTCCATTCATTAAATCTGTGAGTTATTAACCCTTTTCTAAACCATTTATTTTAGCGTTGCTTCTCAAATTACTTGTTGCATTTGCCTTATGTTTAGTCTTGATTACACTTATAGATTCCTTGTAAGTTTGATTGAATTGTTGCTGAACTTGCTTGATTGAGTGGGATTAGTTCTGGAGAAGGACAAAAGGAAATTTTGAGTGCGAAATCAGAGAGTTTGAGCAAAATTCAGCAAGGATTGAGGTAAACACGAGTGATCATCAATCAATTTTTGAGTGAAAACATGTGAGGGAGTGAGTAAGGTCCATACACTTAACTCTGTTTTGCAAAAATCATGGCTCATGAACAAAATGGGGAGGATAACTTTAGGGCACTTACTATGAAGGAGATGAAATTATTCTTCAAAACCTTGGAAGATAAATTTAGCAAAATTGATTTGCAATTTGAGGACATGAGAGAAGATAGAAGGGCATGTAACAATCAGCCTTGTGAAAAGCCAAGTAGGTAGAAAGGGGGACAACCTCCCCAAAGATTTGAGGGGGCAGATTTGGAGAGTTTATCTATGGATTTGGACAGATTGGAGGAGGAAGTTAGCCCGAGGAGAAATAGGCAAGGACAAGGGTTTAGAGAAGATCGGAATCAGGAAGATAACAACATGAGTAGCATCAAGATGAAAATTCCATCCTTCCAAGGTAAGAGTAATCCAGAAGCTTATTTAGAATGGGAGAAGAAGATGGAATTTATATTTGATTGCCACAACTACTCTGAGTTAAAGAAAGTGAAATTGGCAACAACCAAGTTCTCTGATTATGCCATTGTTTGGTGGGATCAATTGATGATTAGTAGAAGGCAAAACAATGAACATTCCATTGATACATGGGCAGGGATGAAAACGATGATGCGAAAGCAATTGTGCCAGCTCATTATTACCAGGGGTTATATCAAAAGCTGTAAGGATTGACACAAGGTAGTGGAAGCGTTGAGGACTACTACAAGGAGATGGAAATAGCCATGGCTTGAGCGAATGCAGAGGAGGATCGAGAGGCTACCATGGCCAGATTCTTAGCTAGATTGAACCGTGAAATTACTGACATGGTTGACTTGCACTATTATGTAGACATTGAGGATATGGTGCCCATGGCTGTAAAGATTGAGCAGCAGCTTAAGAGGAGGGGTGCAGCACGTCAAAACTCTAACTTAACCACCACCCCATGGAGGTCGAATTTCACAAGAAAGGGGGAGCACAAATCTGGCCAAAAACCTAGGCTGGAGAATAAGGGAGAACCTACCAAAGCCAAGCCATAAGGTAAAACTAATACCTCCACCATTAGAAATTGTGATATTCATTGTTTTAAGTGTTAAGGAAAAGGGCATATAACTAGCCAATACTCGAACAAAAGAGTAATGGTGACGCAGGACAATGGTGAAATTGAAATTGAAGTGAGTCCAAGTCTGATTGTGACTCTATGCTTGAATTGGAGGATGTACTGGGGATGGAACTTGCTACCCAAGGAGATTTTGGTAGCAAGAAGGGCATTGAACATGTAGGCCAAGGAAAGAGATAATATGTAGCAAGAGAATATTTTCCACACAGATGTTTTGTGAACAACAAAGCGTGCAGTATGATTATCGATGGTGGTAGCTACACGAATTTGGCAAGTACAAAAATGGTTGAAAAACTAGGGCTTCCAACAACGTAACATCCTCGTTCGTATAAGTTATAGTGGTTGAATGATAGTGGGAAGATATAGATCACAAAGCAAGTGTTGATATCTCTCAAAATTGGCAAGAATGAAGATGAAGTTTTGTGTGATGTTGTGCCCATGCAAGCGAGCCACTTACTACTTAGAAAGCCTTGGCAATTTGATCGAAAGGCGATGCGTGATGGATGCACCAACCGATACACTCTTGAGCACAACAAGGAGCATTACACTCTAGCCCCTTTGACTCGAAGTCAAGTATATGAGGATCAAGTGAGGCTACAAAGAGAGAGTTAGCAAAAAAGATTGAGTGAAAAAAAATCAAGAGAGGGAGTGCAGAGAGTGTGTTCGCCTAAAGAGAGAAAAAAAGAAGAGAAGGCCGAGAATAAGGAGAGGGAAAGAGAGAAAATTGAGAGGGCCAAAACTAATACACAACCTACCATTGAAATAAAAACAAAGAGAAAATCAAATTTTTATGCAAGAGTGAGTGATGTGAAGAAAGCATTGTTTACAAATCAGCCAATGATTGTACTTATGTACAAGGAGGTGTTTTTTTACATGAACGATCTTGATTCCACTCTACCTAGTTCTATTGTCTCTCTTTTGCAGGAATATGATGTTGTCATTCTCAAAGAAACACCAATTATTTTACCACCAATTAGAGGGATTGAGCATCAAATTGATTACGTACCTGTTGTGTCTCTTCCAAACCGGCTAGCATATTGGACAAATCTAGAGGAGAAAAAAGAATTGCAAAGTCAAGTTGAGGAGCTCTTAAAGAAAGGATATGCAAGAGAAAGCATGAGCCCTTGTGTTGTTCCAGTATTGTTAGTACCGAAGAAAGACGGGTCCCAGAGGATGTGCGTAGACTGTCGAACAATCAACAACATAACAGTTAAGTATCACCATCCTATCCCTTGTTTAGATGATATGTTAGATGAATATGGATCTAGCATCTGTTCTAAAATTGATCTAAAAAATGGTTATCATTAGATTAGAATGAAAGAGAGAGATGAATGGAAAACAACGTTTAAAACAAAACATGGTTTATATGAATGGTTAGTTATGCCTTTTGGTTTGACTAATGCACATAGTACTTTCATGAGATTAATGAATCATGTTTTACATGCTTTTATTGGAAAATTCATTATTGTTTACTTTGATGATATATTGATTTATAGCAAAAACTTATCTGATCATCTTATGCCTTTACAATTTGTTTTGGATGTGCTTAGAAAGGAAAAGCTATTTGCTAACCTCAAGAAGTGTACCTTTTGTACCAATAAGCTTGTGTTCTTAGGTTTTGGGGTGAGTGCTCAAGGTATACTGGTGGACAGAGAAAAGATACATGCTATTTAGGAGTGGCCGAGCCCAACAAGTGTAGGTAATGTTTGAAGTTTACATGGACTTGCTAGTTTCTATAGGAGGTTTGTCAAAGACTTCAGCACTATAGCTGCTCCATTGACTGAAGTAATTGAAAAGAACGTTGGGTTCAAGTAGGGTGAAGAACAGGAGGCTGCATTTCAGCTTCTGAAAGACAAATTAACTCATGCTCCTTTGTTAGCTTTACCTAGATTATCTAAAACATTTGAGATTGAATGTGATGCTTTAGGATTAGGTATTGGAGCCATACTTATTCAAGAGGGGCGTCCATTGGCTTATTTTAACGAGAAACAAAGTGATGCAACCTTGAACTATCCAACTTATGACAAATAGCTGTACGCTTTGGTTCAAGCTTTGGAAACGTGGTAGCACTCTTTATGGCCTAAGGATTTCATGATTCACACTAACCATAAGTCCTTAAAGCACTTAAAAAGCCAACAAAAGCTGAACAAGAGACATGCACAATGTCTGGAATTCATTGAGACATTTCCTTATGTCATCCAGTACAAGCAAGGTAAGACCAACATCGTTGCAGATGCGCTTTCTCATTGGTACGCATTGATTTCTACTCTTGATGCTAAATTACTTGGTTTTGAATATATGAAGGAGGTATATGCTTTAGACAAAGATTTTGGAGAGAGTTATTGTCATGCCCCGGAGTACGGGAGGTAACGTGGCGGAATATTTAGATTAATTAAAAAAGAATTTAATTAAAATCAATGGTTTAAGGATCAAATTAAGTAAGGAATAAGAAGTTTTTCCACCACATTTTATAAAAGGATGTATAAATATTAAGCAAGTAATAAAAATTAAATAAAAACCGCGAGTATGGGTTCCACAACCCACAACTTGTGCACACACATGGTTCTAACAATATCATAAATACAATCACAGTCCAGATACAAATAAAGTTAAATCTTACATGCCTTGATTTAAATAATACAAAATATAAATCAATCCTCCTAATGCTCCTGAGTTCGGTCCAAAGAATCCCCTCCAAACCTAAATGGGAAACCACCTAGAAGGGAGGAAAATTTAAAACAATAAAACGTGAGCGAAAGGCTCAGTAGGACTATGTTTTATAAATAATTGAATTTAAAGAAAGAGTTCATTGTTAGGAGTACTCAAAAGAAAACTTAAACAAATAAATAAATAAATAAATACAAAATTTGAGTAGAGCTGTTCTGACACAGAACAGTCTACTCGTACAATCGAAAACACCATTTTTCTTTTACCTAGGCAAACCATGATATCACCACCGTAGTGGCCCAGCTGGGTTTCGGGACCTGCCCCAAAGGTCGATCGCTACACGACCCGATCTCTGATATGGCATCATGCCTTTGTGTTTGTTATCATTATCATTCAAAACCCAATTACCGAGTGTTGTCAATTACGTTCATTATGAAGTTCATTTCATATTCACGGCATATTAAAATATAACCGATAAATCCATTTTCAAAGAACCGTTGAAAACATTTTGATAGAAATCATTTTCAAAGCCAAAATCATTTCAAAAACTAGGCTACCAAAGAAATAGGATAGAAGTCCTACCTCAATACTCGTGCCGGTGCCCCACACCGTAATCTCTATCCGCTATACGTTAGCTCCACGGAACCACGAACGATCCTAGATACAAACTAAGTCGATTAATATCTAGTTCGAGACATTCTATGTTACCAAACCATTTCATGATGTCCTAGTGTGCCATTTGTACCTTTAAAATCATTCTATAAGGTTGGGATTTAAATCAGGGTTCAAAATAGTGAAAACAGTGAAAAATCACAAAATTTTCCATGCCTCGGTTGGCCTGCCGAACTCCCTGCTTCGGCCTGCCGGAAGCAAAGTTCGGTCGGCCAAACACTTCCCCAGGTTCGGCCTGTCGGTCGGAAGAACACCAGCCTGTCGATCATCACTCTGGCCTGCCGAACACACAGTTCGACCTGCCGAACTGGGAAAATCCAGAAATCCCAGCCACGGGTTTCTCGATCCCCAAAATTCAAATCTTGATTCTAACCTGTTTTTCTCAAATCCCAGGCATGAAAAACAATCATAGTTGATAGAAAAACATACTAGAACATGTTTGAACTCATTTAAACAAGATTTAAACTCGAAATCCTCAAAAAGCCAAAAATGAGAAAATGAGGAGAAAAACGAAAAATCTTGAATTCAATCCATTTTTCTTCAATCTAAGATTAGATTCTAGTTGTTCTAAGTTCAATTAACTCAAATCTACAGTTTTCTAAGCTTAAACAACCCTAGATTTCAAAAATGCACAAAATTGAAAATTTTGGAAAAAGTTTAGAAATTTTGAATCTAACCTCGAATCGAAGCTTCAATCCGCGTTCTCGGTTGCTAAATCACATCCCCGAGCCTCCTCCTTGCTATCCCGAAGCTTGGATTCGAATTTGGTTTCAAAAATTTGAGAGAGAAATTTGAGAGAGAGAGGGCTGCTGAGAGAGAGATCAAGAGGAAGAGAGAGAGAGATGCATGAGAGTGAGGAGAGAGAGAGAGAGGAAGGAAATAAATAGAGAAAATTGGTGGGCGGTTTTACTGTGCGAAAACCATGTGCCGCCCACGGTTTTGCAAAACGGAGTATTTTTAACATTTTACAAATTGTTGTGTTTTAAAACTCAAAACATCATTTTAAAACAATAAGAAATCATTTGAACGCATCAATTTAACAAAACAACCAAAAATTCAAAATCCAACCAAATAATCTAATTAATGTTAAAACGTTAATTATGGCACACTAATTCATCATTTATATTACATTAACATTAAATAAATTTCAGGGCGTTACAGTTATGCAGCTTGTGAGAAAAACAGTGTTTGGAAAATTCTTTAGACATGATAGTTACTTGTTTCGAGAGAATAGGCTGTGCATTCCAAATTGTTCTTTGAAGTATATATTTGTGAAAGAGTCACATGGAGGAGGATTGATGGGACATTTTAGAGTAGCTAAAACCCTAGCTATTTTACAGGAACACTTTTTTTGGCCACACATGAAACAAGATGTTGAGAGAGTTTGTTGTAGATGTGTGACATGTAGGCAAGCTAAATCTTGGGTACATAGCCATGGATTGTACACGCCATTACCTATCCAACAACACCTTGGATTGATATTTCGATGGACTTTGTGTTGTGGCTTCCTAGGTCTAGGTGTGGATTAGACTCTATTTTTGTGGTTGTAGGTTGTTTCTCTAAGGTGTCACACTTTATCCCTTGTCATAAGACTAATAATGCTTCGCTAGTTGCTAATTTGTTCTTTATAGAGATTATTCAATTACATGATATGCCTAGGACTATAGTTTCTAATAAAGATGCTAAGTTATTAAGTTATTTCTGGAAGACTTTGTGGGGCAAACTAGGAACTAAGCTATTGTTCTCTACTACTTGTCATCCACAGACTAATGGTTAAATGGAAGTAGTTAAAAGTACTTTATCAATGTTGTTGAGGGCTATCAATAAAACAAACATAAAGACATGGGAGTAGTGTTTACAACATATTGAGTTTGCTTATAATCGATATGTTCATTTCGCTATTGAATTTTCACCGTTTGATATTGTTTGTGTTTTTCATCCTTTAACCCCTTTGGGTTTATCACCATTACCTATGTCTGAGCATGTGTGAATTTAGATGGACAAAAGAAAGCTGAATTTGTGAAGTAGATTCATGAGAAAGCAAGGCTCAACATTGAGAGGCGAACGGAAAAATATGCAGCTCAAGCTAACAAGAATAGGCGGCCATCAGTGTTTGAACCAGGAGATTGGGCTTGGTTGCACATGAGGCAAGAACGGTTTCCATCACAAAGGAAATCCAAATTGCTTTTGCATGGAGATGAGCCTTTTCAATTCCTTGAGGGATTATTGACAATGCCTATAAGTTGGATTTACCAAGTGAGTATGGTGTTAGTGCTACTTTTAATGTTTCTAATCTTAGTCCTTTTATGCAAGGGTTGATTTGAGGACAAATCCTTCTCAAGAGGAGGGGAATGATGGAGACATAGCTACACAAGCTGCACACGGCACACAAGATCCAGTTACAGTTCAGTTGGTCCGGTTACGAGTGCTTGAGCTAAAAGATTCAAAGAAGCACTTAACGGGCTGATTCAAGCTGTTTACAATGAGGCTGCAAAAACATTCACTACTGATGGTGAATCTGTTGGGTTTAGTGCACTAAAAGCTGTAACATTGTACATATTGTTAATAAATAAATAAAGTGACATTTATAATTATTTTGGTTGCTTATATGTGTTATGAATACATTTATAAACATCAAGAAAATTTCATGATTATTTATGTGACTGTAAATTTAGCATATAAATGTTATATGCTTAGGGATAAAATTTATAGATAATAATCTAAATAGTCTGTAATAATTAATTAATGTTTGGGATCTTTAATTAAATATTACAAGTACTGTCCAATCTCATTTAAAATGAAATAGTCATTATCTGGGCTATTAATGTAGAGACATGGGATTGGAGGTACTTTATATAATGAGATTATATAGGACTGGACCAGATAAATTATGAATCTCTAATAATCATCTGTTACAAATAGAGCATTCAAATTTATCACTATGATGATCATATACTTGATAGTCTTAATCCTGAGTATTTATTAGACTCCTATTTGATGACATTATGTTTTTTGACTTGCATGGTAAGATTTGTCTAAGCACATATCATAACTTAGCATCTTGGAAAAATAATGTAATAAATGGCTGGGAATAATATTATACAGATATGGAACCCATTCCTTTCCTATGGAAGTTAGAAAGATAGTTCTCTTCATTGATAATTCAAGGTTTGAACAGTATAGCGCTCGTTCATAATAAGATTATGAATTAATTGTTCATTAGAGAATTATTGAAACTCAAGGATAAAGATGTAATAAAAAGGTGAACAAAAATTGAACCTAGCTCTTATTATGAACTATTTATGGAGGACTGACTTATATGTAATGGTTATATCAATGGACTACTCGCTAATTTTCTTTAAGTAATTTTGCTATAATCTCAAGAGTTTAGTTTCAGGTTTTTAGTGGAATAACACTGAAACTAATGAACCTGGCACATTAATTAAAGAGTTTAATTAACTGCCAAATTTATTGGAGCTTAGGTTATAGGTCCATAGGTCCCCAATACCACCTCTGTAACACTATAATGGATTTATGCATAGAATAAATTATACATATTTAGTTTGGAATTATTGAATTCTGAATTAATTATTTCACACTTGAATTATTAATGTGACATAGAAAAATGTTCTTTGTGACACATAATGAAATGTGATAAATGTTGTTACATTTAACTGAGCATTAGTTTATTAATTAATTGATTATTTTTAAAATCTATTCTTAAATAAATGTGATTTATTTTTTAATTTAGATTTAGATATATATATATGGTTTTGAACCAAATCTTTTTTTATATATAAGATTTTATAATATATTAATATATCTATATTTTAAAATAAGCAAACGTAAAAGGTTTACGTTTTACTTTATGTATATAATATATATATATAAACGAATCAGATAACTGATTCGTTAAAGAAAGAAAAAAAAAGGAGGAAAGTTTACGTAAAGTAAACTTTACTTATATATATTTGTGCATGTGTGAGATGAATCACAAATGTGATTCAGGAAAAAGAAAAAAAGAAAAAAAAAGGAAGGGGAAAGTAAAAATGTTACAATTTTTCTGAATATATCATTTCCCCATATATCTGATATGGTGGTTATTTCAAATTAAAAATCAGTTGAAAAAGTACTAATGGCTCAGATATAAAAAGGGAGAGATAACAGTTATCTCAAAAGTTTTTTCATTCACGTAATTTTTGCAAAATATTTAGAAAGAAAAACTGAGAGTTCTTCTCTGAAAAAAAAAGGTTTGCTATCTCATGTGTTGAGTACATAGCAGATTCAGAAAAGTGTGAGGCAAATTCATTCTTGCAGTCTAACGCTCACTCGTCTTTCCATTGGTGTGGAGGCCTGGATTGGAAGATCGTGGTGTTAAAGAGGAAAGCTAAGATACCCTGATAGTCTTAAAAAGGTTTGTAAAATTACCTAAAGCTTTCTATAATTAAAATTATATATCTATTCTCGATGAACAAAGTTTTCAGAAAATTTTTGTTTGTCAACGATCCGTTCTTTCCGTTGCGTTTCATATTTTAATTCCAACAAATGGCATAAGAGCGGGTTATAGCATATATAATTTTAATTAAACATGATTTTATTTTGATGATATCATATTTTTGATGTGTGTTTGTAGGCACTTTGCATCTTTGTTAATTTTTATTCATGTGATGAATGGTTGTTTAATGAAGGGATTTTTGGTCATTAATTATATTGTCCTTTTGGATTAGTAATTTTATTTTCAGTTTGATTAGATCAATCTATGTAAACCCATAAAGGGGTATAGGCTTTTTGTAATTTATTATTATTATTATTTTCTTTTCTTCTCTCCTTCACCTGCTACACGTGGAGCGATGAAGAAAAAGAAGTTCATTGGATCTTTTGGCCCAGTTGAGAACTTTAGGCCTATCAAATTTCAAAGGTAATCCAGTAGATTGTTGCACAATAAACCACCTGATGAAGACTGCAAAATTGGAGCAGGGAATTATGTATAAATTACAAGAAGACCCCTATAATTTTTTTTCTTATTTTTTTTGGGTTGTGATTTAATTATCCAAAAGGACCCGGTAAAAAATTCATTGTTTATTTTCATGTGATGATTGTGATAACATGTTCATGCGTGATAATATATCATCTAGGAAAGTGCCCACTTATAGTTATTGTAACATGACATGCATACACTTAGCATATTATTCTTTATAAAGGAGTTTATAAAATGATTTAATATGTGTTAGAGTTAATTTATTGAGATTAAATTAATTGGGTTCGTTTTATTGAATCTTAATTTATTAATCAATCAAATAATGTGAATTTAGTTTTAATAGTTACGACTTGGTAAAATTGACATTAATTCTAAGTTATCTAATTTTAAATTGTTTAATATTCGGTAACTTAGACAATTCATAATAAATTTAGATTTTTAGAAAATCTGGTAATTTATTTAAGTGAAAATATAATGGGATTCTATTAACACATAATATAATCTAGTAATTAAAAATTATTTTTATCTACTAGAATTATGAAACATATGATGTTTTATAAGATAAAACACATCTTTTAGAGTAATGAGTGGGAGAAGGTAATATGGCAACATAACCTGCAGTCTCCACTATTAGCACAACACCGTGAGATTTAGGTGGCACATCGCAATGCTTTGATTTCGTCCTCCCTACAGAGGGTGTCCATTTAAATCAATATCAAGGTTGGCTTCCTTGAGATAGGATTTTATAATGTATTTCAAAATTGACCTACCCTATGGCAGCAATTTTGAGTTTAGTTGTTAAAATCCAAAATAATAGGTTGCACTTATAAAGACATAATTAAATTGTTAATTATATCTTGACCAAAATAAACGGTTATTAATAAATATAGAAAATATGAGATATTTTGAATATATTTATTAATTGAGAATGTCTCAATTCAATTCATAAATAATTTGACCTACCCTACGGCGGCACTTTATTTATTAAAATTGAATAATCGTGGAATTAGTAAAATATTTTTTGTGTGTTTTTCATATGCATCATGCATCACATTTACTACTCCAAAACATATATTTATGATGTTTATGCAACCATTTTAATTTATGCTATTTTATTTATTTATTACAGCAATAATGTCTAATCCAATTATTGTTATTCTCTCAAATGAAAAATTAACCAGAGATAATTTTGTCAAGTGGAAGAGTAACATGAACATTGTACTAATTTGCAAAAGTTACAAGTTTGTCCTAACGGAGGAATGTCCTCCAGAGCCTGCTACCAATGCTCCTCGCAATGTACGAGAAGCATATGATCGTTGGATCGAGGCGAACAATAAGGCCTGCTGTTTTCTTTTGGCTGGCATGTCAATGTGCTTAGGATGAAGCACAAAAAGCATGGAGACTGCTTATGAGATAATGTAGTCTCTACAAGACATGTTTAGTAAACCATCTAAAAGGCACGCCACGAAGCCGTTAAGGCAGTAATGAATGCCAAAATGAAGGTAGGGATTTCGGTCAGAGAACATGTTCTCAACATGGTTAACTATCTCCATGAGGCTGAGATCAATGGGGCAACGATAGATGAAGCCACACAGGTGGGGATGATTTTGGAAACCCTCTCCCCTGCGTTCCTTCAAGTCAAAAGCAACTATTTCATGAACAAGCTGAAATATAACATGACTGAGTTGCTTAATGAGCTTCAAACCTTCGAGTCTATTTTGAAAGAAAAGACTAAAGAAGCTGAGGTAAATATTGCAGAAGCTCAACCCTCCTCTTTTGCTCAAAGGAATAAGAAGAGGAAGGGGATTGAAGGAAGTGGTAAGTCTAAGAATGGAGGGCAACCTAAGAAGAACAAAAGCAACAACAACAAAAAGAGCTCAAACCAAAAGTAGCCTAAAGGAAAATTTTTCCACTGCGGCGTAGTTGGGCACTGGAAGAGAAACTGCAAGAAGTATCTTGAGAAGCTCAAAGAAAAGAAGAGCAACGGTAAATCAGATTTACTCATTTTAGAAGTTTGTTTAGTTGAAGATGATACTACACCTTGGATAATTGATTCAGGGGCAACTAACCATGTTTGTTCTTCTTTGGAGATGCTTAGTTCTTCAAGGGGGCTTGCCGACGGGGAACAAATGATGAGAGTAGGAACAGGAGAGGTTGTTTCGGCAAGAGCAACGGGAGTCGTTAAACTTTATTTTAGAAATAAGTTTTTAATTTTAGGCAATGTTTATTACATTCCTTGTTTTCATAGAAGATTTGATTTCTATTTCCAGGTTGTTTGAACAAATGTTTAATGTTTCTTTTAATAATAATTATGTTAATATTTCTAGAAATGGTTTGAATATTTGTTCTGTGCATCTGAAAAATGGGCTTTACACCTTAAGGCCCAACGAAAATCACTGCTCAATACCGAAATGTTCAAAGTTGAACAACCTAAACCCAAGAAGCAAAAGATTTCTTCTAATAATGAAACATACCTATGGCACCTTAGATTAGGTCACGTTAACCTTGATAGAATTAACAGACTGGTAAAGGAAGGTCCTTTAAAAGAGCTAAAAGTTAGTTCTCTACCAGTTTGTGAATCTTGTCTTGAAGATAAAATGACTAAGAGTCCTTTCTCTGTAAAAGGCGAAAGGGCCAAGGGACCACTTGAGCTAATACATTTGGACGTCTATGGTCCATTGAATATACAAGCACGTGGTGGTTATGAATATTTTGTCACATTTAATGACGATTATTCAAGGTATGGATACATATACATAATGCAAAAGAAATCTGAAACTTTTGGAAAGTTCAAAGAATTCCAAGTGGAAGCTGAAAAGCAATTAGGAAAGACGGTGAAGACTCTTCGATCTGATCGAGGAGGGGAATACCTTGATACTGAATTCAAGGACTATATGATAGAACATGGTATTCTATCACAACTCACCGCACCTGGAACACCACAACAAAATGGTGTTGTAGAGAGAAGAAATCAGACATTGCTAGAAATGGTGAGATCCATGCTCAGCTACTCATCATTACCCACTTCGTTTTGGGGATATGCACTACAAACTGCAGTATATCTTCTAAACATAGTTCTATCTAAGTCTATTTCAAAAACACCTTTAGAGTTATGGAATGGTCGCAAACCTAGTATGCGACATATCCGTATATGGGCGTGTCCAGCACATGTGCTGAAAGGAAAGACCAGGAAGTTGGAACCACGTTCTGAAGTTTGCTTATTTGTGGGATACCCAAAGGGAACGAGAGGAGGTTTGTTTTACAGTCCACAGGAAAAGAAGGTATTTGTATCGACAAATGCCACTTTTCTCAAGAATGATTATATGACAGACTATAAACCCTGTGGCAAAGTTATACTTGAAGAGTTACTTTCTGATCAGATTAGACCGCAATCGACAACTGTTGTCGAAGGACAAAATGAGGAGACCACATCTCCCGATCAGAATGTCATACCACCTTGACGTAGTGGGAGGGTTGTGAGACCACCTGCTCACTATAGGAAACTTAGAGAAGCAAATGTTACTATCTCTGATAATGATGAGGATGATCCATTGACATATCATAGTGCAATGGAAGATTCTAAGAAGGAGAAATGGCTGGAGGCTATGAACCTTGAAATGGAGTCCATGTACTCCAATTCAGTCTGGGATCTTGTAGACCTACCTGAAGGGATAAAACCCATAGGGTGCAAATGGATTTACAAGAAGAAAAGAGGAGTGGATGGGAAAGTTGAGACTTTCAAAGCTTGGCTTGTGGCAAAGGGTTATACCCAAAAGGAGGGAGTTGACTATGAAGAAACTTTCTCGCTTATAGATGATATCTTACTCATTGGGAATGATGTAGGCATATTATCTGATGTAAAGAAATGGCTCGCCAACCATATCCAAATGAAAGACTTAGGAGAGGCAAGTTATGTTCTTGGAATCCAACTCATAAGAGATCACAAGAACAAACTGTTGGCACTGTCTCAAGCATCGTATATTGATAAGGTGCTTATCAGATTTTCGATACAAAACTCCAAGAAAGCTAATTTGCCTACACATCATGGAGTTTATCTTTCAAAAGAGTAGTGTCCTAAGACACCTCAAGAGGAAGAAAACGTGAGACGGGTACCCTATGCATCTACAGTAGGAAGTCTAATGTATACCATGTTGTGTACAAGACCTGACATTTACTGTGTGGTAGGTATAGTTAGTTGGTATAATCCAACCCAGGATTAGATCATTGGGTAGCGGTTAAACATATTCTCAAGTATCTCAAGAGAATGAGAAACTATATGCTAGTATATTTCGGTGAGAATTTAATTCCCAGTGGATACAGTGATTCGAATTTTCAATCAGACAAAGACACATGTAAATCTTTGTCTAGATCAGTGTTTACTTTTGGTGGTGGAGCCATAGTTTGGAGAAGCATCAAACAATCTTGTATTGCTAATTCAACTATGGAAGCAGAATATGTGGCTGCTTGTGAAGCAGCTAAAGAAGCTGTTTAGCTCCGTAAGTTCTTAAATTATTTGTAAGTAGTTCCAGGCATGGATAAACCACTATATTGTGACAACAGTGGTGCAGTGGCAAATTCAAGAGAACCTAGAAGCCACAAAAGAGGAAAGATATAGACAGAAAATATCATTTGATTAGAGAGATTGTGCATCGAGGCGATGTGGAAGTTGTGAAGATAGCATCGAAAAACAACCTTGCCGACCCTTTCACCAAGACGTTACCTGCAAAGAGCTTCGAGGCATGCTTGGAAGGCTTAGGTCTTAGAGACATGTCTCACCTATAACACTATAATGGATTTATGCATAGAATGAATTATACATATTTAGTTTAGAATTATTGAATTCTGATTTAATTATTTCACACTTGAATTATTAATGTGACACAGAAAAAAGTTCTCTGTGACACATAATAAAATGTGATAAATGTTGTTACATTTAATTGAGCATTAGTTAATTAATTAATTGATTATTTTTAAAATCTATTCTTAAATAAATGTGATTTATTTCTGAATTTAGATTTAGATATATATATATGGTTTTGAACCAAATCTTTTTATATATATAAGATTTTATAATATATTAATATATATATATTAAAATAATCAAATGTAAAAGGTTTACATTTTACTTTACGTATATAATATATATATATATATAGATAAACGAATCAGATAACTGATTCGTTAAAGAAAGAAAAAAAAAGGAGGAAAGTTTACGTAAAGTAAACTTTACTTATATATATATATATGTGCGTGTGTGAGATGAATCGTAGATGTGATTTGGGAAAAAGAAAAAAAAGAGGAACTGGAAAGTAAAAATGTTACAATATTAAGAATATATCATTTCCCCATATATCTGATATGGTGGTTATTTCAAATTGAAAATCAATTGAAAAATTACTAATGGCTCAGATATAAAAAGGAAGAGATAAAAGTTATCTCAAAAGTTTTTTCATTCACGTAATTTTTGTAAAATACTTAGAGAGAAAAACTGAGAGTTTTTCTCTGAAAAAAAAAGGTCTGCTATCTATGTGTTGAGTACATAGCAGATTCAAAAAAGTGTGAGGAAAATTTATTCTTGCAGTCTAACGCCCACTCGTCTTTCCATTAGTGTGGAGGCTTGGATTGGAAGATCGTGGTGTCTAAGAAGAAAGCTAGGATACCCTGATAATCTTAAAAAGGTTTGTAAAATTACCTAAAGCTTTCTATAATTAAAATTATATATCTATTCTTGATGAACAAAGTTTTCAGAAAATTTTTGTTTGTCAACGATCCGTTCTTTCCGCTGCGTTTTATATTTTAATTCCAAAAGAATCAAGAATGGTCCAAGTTATTCAAGTCACACAAGAAGCAGACTAGCCATGAATATGGCATCTTTCAACACAAAGAACAAGAATATTGGACTTTCTTAAAGCAAGAAGATCAATCTTGAAGAATCTTGAATGAAAGTGATTCAAGCTAAAGAGTTGATTCCAAGTTCTTGAAAATTATCAAATTAGGTTTTTCTTGTTTTGTTAGGAACTACAATAAATCTTGTTTATTTTAATTCCTTGTAATAAGGTTTATAAGTTGGTTTGACTTAGTCAAAATTCAGCATAAAAGACTTAGTCAAACTAGACTTGAGGCCGAGTATGCTTAGGATTTATTTTAGGAAAAAAGTTAGTTTGTTTGTTTGTCATTTAAGGGTATTATTCGAGCATTCACTTAGTCAATACTAGGTGGCCGATTTTCCTTAATGTTAGGATTGGTTTTGATCAATTTACCATCATGCCCTTCTTATAATAATGGCCATGTTTTAGGTTTTCTTTGAGATTGTTTGGTTTTTAGCCTATTTGAAGGCATTCATTATCAATAAAATTCTGTTGTTTGGTTTTCAGCCTATTTAAAGGCATTCATTTACAATAAAATTCTGTTCAATCATTTATTTGATATATTGAGAGCATTCTCTTGAGTTCTTCAAGAACAACCAAGAACTGATCAAGATTGAGTCTTGCTATGTTCTATTGACTTATCAAGCGGATTTCCACCACCGTTTGTGTTGTCTATGACTATACTTGGGTTCTTGCTTTATTGTAAGCAACGGGTCTTGGTTTCCACCATCCAGACTTGCTCTAGAAAAGATCTTGGTGTCATATAGTGCTATCGGGTCTTATCACAGGTTGGCAAGGTACATTTCATGTTTGGCATTGGAGCTATTGGTTGAAAGCGATTCTATGGACCATCCATATACAAGGGTGGTTGGTCGAAAAAGCTTAGTTGATGAGTAAGTGTTTTTCTATGTTTTACATTCTTTTATTTTGAACATTCTTAATTATTATTGGCTATTGTTGTATAAGTATGCGACAAAATTGGGTAAACCTCTCGATAAAGTCATTATTAAGAATGTTAGCATTTCCTTCTCAAGATGCTCTTCTATTTGATCAAATTCTTAGAGGTTGCTTGGTAGTGTTTGATGGAAGAGAAGTCTTTGCAGAATTGGTTGTTCTTGATATGTCAGATTATGAGATGATACTAGGAATGGTTTGGTTGTCAAAGTACCATCCCACTATAGATTTGCTTGATGAGTCATTGAACTTAAACTAATGTTTTTATTACTTTTTATGTGCATGTAAACTTTTTAATGGAGTAACATTGGAATTTATAAAAAGCAATATATTAACTAACGAGTTTAATAAATATATTAGTTTTATTAGAGCTTGAAATTATCAGTCCATTAGTCCCCCTGTCATCCATGTACGTACTATTTTGACAAGTAGAATTATTGGTTTAAAATTTAATTAATTAACTTAGAATTATAGAATTCTAAATTAAAAAAATAATTAACTAATTTAAAAAACACACAGTGTATGGGTCCCACTATGTGCAATGCACATAGTATTGATAATTATGAAATGTATATCTGGGATATTGGGTTTCGTAATTATCGAGAGCTTGAACTATATAGGTCCATTTGGTCCCCTTTGTTAGCTCACAAAATCCTGTAACGATACGGCGTGCTTTTTCAATAATTGGTGACTTATGTCAGATTTATTAGATTGGTTGAAATTCGAAACAATCAAATAATTCATGTCTGTTTATCGGTTGAATTAATTTTGTGATAAAATTAATTCAAGATAAACTTGTTGAATTATTAGGATCGGATAATTCTCGTCTGTTTATCAGTTGATTTAATATTGAATAAATTAAATCAAGATAAACTTGTAGAATTATTAGGAATTTATTTATTTTCCTCAAGATTACCTAGATAAAGTTGTTTTAATTAGATAACTTCTCTATTGGGTTATTTCAATTAAAACTGATACTTTATCCCCTAGAATCTTAGGTGGAAAATAAAAGATTCGCTGAGATCTTTTTCGGCAGTTCGACATGCTGATCATCATGTTCAACCTGTCGATGGGGTAAGTTCGGCCTGCCGATGCACGAAAAGAAAGGATTACGCGTTTTCACACGGATTTTATCATATATTGATCCAAATTTAATTCTGATTTGAATTTTTGAAACATAATCTGATAAGGATTGACCCTTGACCCAACCTCTATGAATAGGGAGTAAGTCACATAAGTTATTTAGATCAATTGAGAGATTAAGAGTGATACTTTGCCAGTGAGAATTTGAAACTCCCTAAGCGCTCTTGTTCACAAATCACAAACACTAGGTATGGGTTCTCTCAATTGGTTGGAAGGAGAGTCACCTGGAGGAAAGGCTGTACATGTGAGCCCACACTCACTCTGATCGTGGATAGAGAATAGCAAAGAAGACCAGTTAGTTAAGGCTCTTCTAGAACATTACTTCTCTTCATAGATTGTGCAAGTTCTTCGGCATTCAAAGGTTAGTAAGATCTGCTTAATTTATGCATATAGCGTGTCAAACTTGTGTTTTAGAAAATACTCTTATATAAAATTTTTAAAATTCCACTACGTACTATTTTTCTAACAATTGGTATCAGAGACATAGTTTTTACATAAATTAACGAGTTCGTGACTATGCTATTGTTGGAAAAACGGTGCGCAGCAAAATTTTTTTAAAAAATTTATATCAGAGTAATTTTCAAAACACAAGTTTGACATGCTATATGCATAAATTAACCAAATCTTACTAACCTTTGTGTACCGAAGAACCTCCGCAATCTGTGAAGAGAAGTAACATTCCAGAAGAGCTTTGACCAACTGGTCTTCTTTGCTATTCTCTATCCACAACCGAAGTGAGTGTGGGCTCATACTACAGCTCTTCCACCATTGACTCTCCTTCTAACCAATTAAGAGAACCCAAAGCTAGTGTTCGTGATTTGTGAACAAAAGCTCTCAGGGAGTTTTTTCAGATGCTTAATAGCAGAGTATCACTCTTAATCTCTCAATTAATCTAAGTAACTCATAAGGCTTACTCCCTTTATATAAAGATTGCTCCTAGGGTCAGTCCTTATCATATTAGGTCTCAAAATTCAGATTAGAATCAAATTTGGATCAATATCTGATAAGATCCGCTTGAAAACGCGTAATCTTATCGCTCGCTGATCGGCAGGGCGAACAGGCCCCATCGGTAGGCCAAAACGTCTATCGACAGGCCAAACTGTCGCATAAATATCTCCTCAAATCTTTTATTTTCCACCTAAGATTCTATAGGATAAAGTCTCAGTTTTAATTCAAATAACCCAACAGAGAAGTTATCTGATCAAAACAACTTTATCTAGATAATCTCTAAGAAAATAAATCAGTTCTCAATAATTCTACAAGTTTATCTTGATCTAATTTATGCAAAATTAAATCAACCGATAAACAGACAAGAATTATCTGATCCCAATAATTTAACAAGTTTATCTTGAATTAATTTATTACAAAATTAATTCAAACGATAAATGATTCTTCCAAATTTCAACAAATCTAATAAATCTGACATAAGTCAGCAATTATTGGAAAAGCACGCCGTGTCGTTACAGGATGTTGTGAGCTAGCAAAGGGGACCAAAAGGACCTATATAGTTCAAGCTCTCGATAATTATGAAACCCAATATCCTAGATATACATTTCATAATTATCAACTCCAACGCTACTCCACTAAAAGCTTCGAGCTACACTCTCGAACAACATAGAATTACGAAGCTCGTATAGCTAAGTCTCCATGACATATCATAGTGTATCGTATCCCCATATGATAATCCATAATTAGCTTAAGGACAAGTTCTGTCTTACCTTCCCGATTATTTTTATCTTACGTTCCATTATCTCACCATCAGAAAACTTACTATCCAAAGATAGTATACCATTCAGTTACACTTATGTATCCAAATGGTTGAGCACTCCAGTTTTTTCAATTATAGGATAACGCATATAAGTGGATATCATTACACCTAAAGAGGAGCTATGGATTCCATATCTATGAATAACAAGTCTACGCCATCAAGAGTCATGCCTCCAATGTACCGACATGCATACCACTATTAAGATGTGCGTGTCACCCTTTGGTAAATCAAAAGACACAAACCAAGACAATGGGCCTGTTTGAAACAAAGTGCGCAGCGGAATTTTTTAAATTTTTTCATCAGAGTATTTTCCAAAACACAAATTTGACATGTTATATGTATAAATTAAACAGATCTTACTAACCTCAGTGTGCCGAAGAACCTCCGCGACCTGTGTAGAGAAGTAACGTTCCAGAAGAGCCTCAACCAACTGGTCTTCTTTGCTATTCTCTATCCACAACTGGAGTGAGTGTGGGCTCACACATACAGCTCTTCCACCGGTGACTCTCCTTCCAACCAATAGAGAGAACCCAAAGCTAGTGTTCGTGATTTGTGAACAAAAGCTCTCAGGGAGTTTTCAGATGCTCACTAGAAGAGTATCACTCTTAATCTCTCAAATTGATCTGAGTAAATCATTAGACTCACTCCCTTTTTATACCTATTGGTCCTTGGGGTCAGTCCATATCAGATTAGGTCTCAAAATCGAAACAGAATCAAGTTCGGATCAATATCTGATAAGATACAGGTGAAAAATGCGTAATCTTAACTGTCGCGGTCGGCATGCCGAACTGTGTGATAGGCAGGCCGAACTGGCCAGTTCGGCAGGCCGAACTTTCTGATAGGCAGGCCGAACTGCCGAGAAAAAATCTCCGCGAATCTTTTATTTTCCACCCGAGATTCTAAAGGATAAAGTCTCAGTTTTGATTCAAATAGCCCAATAGAAAAGATATCTGATCAAAACAAACTTTATCAAGATAATCTCTAAGAAAATAAATCAATTCACAATAATTCTACAAGTTTATCTTGTTCTAATTGTCCAAAATTAAAACAACCGATAAACAGACAAGAATTATCCGAACGCCATAATTCAACAAGTTCATCTTGAACTCATTTCTTACATAATTAATTCAACCGATAAACAGACATGAATTATTTGATTCTTATAAATTTTAAACCAATCTGATAAATCCGACATAAGTCACCAATTATTGGAAAAGCACGCCGTGTCGTTACAGGATTTTGTGAGCTAGCAAAGGGGACCAAAATGGACCTATAAAGTTCAAGCTCATGATAATTATGAAACCCAATATCCCAAATATACATTTCACAATTATCAACTCCAACGCTACTCCACTAAAAGCTTGGAGCTGCACTCTCGAACCTTATAGAATTACGAAGCTCGTGTAGCTAAGTCTCCATGACATATCATAGTGTATCGCATCCCCATATGATCATCCATAACCGGCTTAAGGACAAGTTCTGTCTTACCTTCCCGATTATTTTTATCTTACGTTCCATTGTCTCACCATTAGAAAACTTACCATCCAAAGATAGTATACCATTCGGTTACACCTATGTATCCAAATGGTTGAGCGCTCCAGTTTTCCAATTACAGGACAACGCATATAAGAGGATATCATTAATCCTAAAGAGGAGCTATGGATTCCATATCTATGAATAACAAGTCTACGCTACCAAGAGTCATGCCTCCTACGTACCGGCATGCATGCCACTATAGAGATGTGGGAGTCACCCATTGGTACATCAAAAGACACAAGTCGAGACAACGGGCCCATTATTCATCTCAGGATTAAGATACAATTCAAATGATTGTCTAAAGTGAATCGATTTGCCAAGACAGAATTATTAATCCAAATCAATTCACTTTATGTCCCGATCCAACACATCGTCACCTATGACAACGCGCCAATGTTTCTATTCACGGAGTCCAACTCCGATGGCCAAGACAAACCATATCCCAAAAGGGATATAGACAACATAACAATCTTTACATGAATAAAGCGCCCAACTTTATTCCCTCGATTGCGGATCATATATTTTAGACCATCACCTTAAGAGTCGTGTCTACCGCATAATCATCCCATCATATGCCCAACTCTTAAGGTTTAG
Organism: Artocarpus heterophyllus; assembly: GCA_025403435.1. NCBI lineage: Eukaryota > Viridiplantae > Streptophyta > Magnoliopsida > Rosales > Moraceae > Artocarpus > Artocarpus heterophyllus. The sequence goes on along the minus strand of CM046345.1, from coordinate 28,522,295 downwards.
ACTGACAGTCTCAGACTACTGTTTGCTTATCATACATTCAACAAATATGAACGTAAAGAGGACAATATTTGGTATATATAAATGAATAAATTCTTTATTGATAAAAATGTCTCCAAAAACGTATTACATTTTTACTCCTTAGAGCATACATGTCTAACAATCTCCCACTTGCACTAAGTGAGTAAATACTGCAAATTTCGCATCCCCATAGCTTCCACATGCCTTTCGAAGACTCTCCCAGAAAGTGTCTTCGTAAATGGATCAGCTAAATTGTCCTCTGACGCGATCTTGCACACCGTGACATGCCCGCTCTCAACGAAGTCCTTTATCACATGATACTTCCGATCAATATGCTTACTCTTCTTGTGAAATCTTGGTTCCTTAGCATTAGCTACCGCCGCACTGTTATCACAGTACAGTGATACCGCTTTATCCACACCAGGAACTACCTCAAGATCCCCAAGGAACTTGCGGAGCCATACTGCTTCTTCCGAAGCATCACTAGCCGCCACATACTCGGCCTCCATCGTTGAATCTGAAGTGCAATCTTGCTTCGCACTTCTCCAACTGATGGCACCGCCACCCAGAGTAAACACAAACCCCGATGTCGATTTCCTAGAATCCAGGCAGGATTGAAAATCCGAATCGGTGTATCCTAGAGGAGTTAAATCCTCACCCGAATACACAAGCATATACCCTCGAGTCCTTCTTAGGTACTTGAAAATATGCTTTACCGCAACCCAATGGTTCGGTCCTGGATCCGCCTGAAATCGACTCACAATCCTGACCGCATAGCTAATATCCGGTCGAGTGCAAAGCATGGCATACATGATACTACCCACTGCCGAAGCATAAGGCACCTTCTTCATGTATTCTCTTTCTTCATAAGACTTTGGAGAGTCTTTCTTAGAAAGAGTAATTCCAGACCTAGATGGTTGCCCACCTTTCTTGGAATCCTGCATTGCAAACCTCCTGAGAATTTTATCTATGTAGCTGGCCTGTGACAAAGCTATCATTTTGTTCTTCCTATCCCGAAAGATCTGGATACCGAGAACAAAATTAGCCTCACCCAAGTCCTTCATGTCAAACTGCTTGGTCAACCATAATTTGACCGATGACAATGCCCCAACGTCATTGCCAATTAGCAGAATGTCATCTACATAGAGTAGTAGAAAAACCACCTTCCCATTCTTAATGTGTTTGTAAACACATGGCTCATCCACATTTTGTGAGAACCCATAAGTCTTGATCACTTGATCAAATCTTATGTTCCAAGAACGAGAAGCCTGCTTAAGTCCATAAATAGACTTTAGCAACTTACAAACCTTACCCTCTTGACCCGTGACCTTGAACCCGTCTGGTTGTTCCATATAAATGGACTCATCAAGATAGCCATTTAGAAAAGCCGTCTTGACATCCATCTGCCAAATCTCGTAGTCGAGAGCGGCAGCTATGGACAAGAGAATCCGGATGGACTTAAGCATGGCTACAGGCGAAAAGGTTTCCTCATAATCGATTCCTTCCTTTTGTGTATAACCCTTAGCTACCAGTCTAGCCTTAAAGGTTTCGACCTTTCCATCCACTCCTCTTTTCCTCTTGTAGATCCACTTACTCCCTATGGGTTTTACCCCTTCGGGAAGATCCACAAGCTCCCAGACACGATTAGTCTCCATAGACTTCATCTCAATGTTCATGGCCTCTGTCCAGAGTCTTGAATCAACATCCTCCATAGCTTCTGCGTAAGTATAAGGATCCCTGTCATGTTCATCCGGTTCAGCCAAAAAGACCTCCCCATTGAACATATACCTCTCAGGTTGATGCCCGATCCTCCCACTACGCCGAAGCCCCTGAGGTTGTTGTTCAGGTTTGTTTGGTTTTTCTACACCGATCGGAATGGTCTCGTTCGGAACCTCCGGAGTAAACAGATTACCCCTCAACTCCTCAAGCACCACTTTGCTTTGAGGTTTAAAGTCGTTCATGTAACTCTCCTCAAGGAAAGTTGCATTAGTTGAAACCACGACTTTATTTTCCTTTGGGTTATAAAAATAACCCCCTTTAGTCCCTTTTGGATATCCTACAAACACGCAAACTTCTGAACGTGCTTCCAACTTATTCGGATCCTTAAACAGGACATGAGCTGGACATCCCCATATGCGAATATGGTTTAAGGCTGTCTTCCGTCTTGTCCACAACTCGTGAGGAGTTTTTGGGACTAATTTTGAAGGCACATTGTTCAAAAGATAACATGCGGTTTGTAGTGCATATCCCCAAAAGGATAAAGGCAATGATGAATAACTCATCATGGACTGAATCATGTCCAACAAAGTCCTATTCCTTCTCTCTGCTACGCCATTCTGCTGCGGAGTACCCGGCGCAGTCAAATGGGATAAAATCCCATTCTCTAACAAGTGTCCCAAGAACTCATCAGAAAGGTATTCCCCACCTCGATCAGATCGAAGTGCCTTTATGGGTCTACCCAATTGCTTTTCCACTTCAGCCCGAAACTCCCTGAACTTATCATAAGTTTCGCTTTTGTGGTGCATTAGGTACACATACCCATATCTTGAGTAATTGTCAATAAAAGTAACGAAGTACTCATACCCTCCTCGTGCCCGGATGTTCATCGGTCCGCAAACATCACTATACACAAGTTCTAGAACCCCTTCGGCCCTATTGCCCTTAGACCCGTATGGTCTTTTGGTCATTTTACCCTCCAAACAAGACTCACATTGAGGTATAGATTCCACCTTTAAGTGACTTAAAGGTCCATCCCTTACCAACCTTTGAATCCTATTTAGTTTAATATGGCCAAGGCACAAATGCCAAATATAAGTCTTATTAGAGTGAGAAGTTTTAAGTCTTTTTGAGTCATTATCATTTATCTAAGCATTAAGCAATAGGTCCATCTAAGGTTTGATAAAATATAGATTATTTTGCATCCATCCAGAACAGATAAAAGATTTGTTTTTACGAATCACCACTTTTTCATTAAAAGATACCATGTAGGAGTCTTTAAATAAAGAAGATATAGAAATTAAATTCCTTTTAAATTTAGGAACATAAAAACAATCTCGCAAAATTAAACTCCTATAATTATCAAAATAAAGATGGACATCTCCCACTGCTTCCGCTGAGACCAAGGATCCATCGCCCATCCGAAGCGTTAAGTCTTCACGAAGTAGACTTCTAGTTTCTTTGAATCCCTGCAGAGAAACACAAACATGATTAGTTGCACCGGAATCTATGACCCAAATGTCACTGGATTCCTCAACCAAACAAGTTTCTAAATATAGAAGATCACACCTACCTCCCTTGGAAAGGAAGTCCTTGCAATGCTTCTTTATATGTCCGACCTTACCACAAAAGAAGCACTTAAGCTTCTTTGGGTTCTTCTTCTTCTTCTTCTTGCTCTTGGTAGCAATAGGAATAGAAGACTTCCCACTTTTGGCCCGTTGCTTCTTTCCATTCCCAGAGTTAGGATTGGAACCAGAAGCAGCTACCATATTGGCCTCTCCACCAGCAGGAGACTCCCTGATTAGCAGTTCAAACTCTTGTAACTGTTTCATCAGTTCTGTCAAGGTCTTATCCCGTCTATTGCTTAGATTAAAAGTAGCTCTAAACGGAATAAATTCCTTAGACAGAGTCTCAAAGACCATAGTCATCTGAGTTTCAGCATCGATGTCGGCTCCATTGGTTTGAGCCTCAGAGAGGTAACCCATGACCAACATCATGTGCTCCTTTACAGATGTCCCCGGTCTCTGTCTACAGTTTAAGAGTTTTCGACGCGCCCCTTGCCGCTTTGTTATGGCCTGGCCTCCAAACATGTCCTCAAGATTATCCAAGATCTGCTTCGCAGTCTCATAATCCTGATGTTGAGCCTGCAGCACGTTATTCATGCTAGCCATAACATAGCAGCGGGCCTGATCATTAGCATCTTTCCAGCGGTCGTACGCTTGGAATTGCTCATTACTTGAGTCTCCCGTAGGCTCAGGAGGACAAGGAGTTGTCAGAACATATTTCAGTTTCTCAAAGAAAAGGACGATGTCCAGGTTCCGTTTCCAATCATTATAGTTCTCACCGGTTAATTGGTTTTTGTCAAGTATCGATGATAAAGCGTTTTTAGACATTTTCAATCTACAATAAAGAATCATATACCAAACATAAGCAAACATATATAATAATTTAGTAAGATAACACAATCATGTAAAATCATACAAATGTGTTTATGTGTCAAAACCTTGAAAATATCACAACCTTACAACGATAATTCCCAACTCAGAATTCAACAAGCTCCTAGGGGAGTCATGCCAAATTCAATCAGGAACACGGATCCCCTCCTGATTAATATATGCCATCCAGGACCCGTATGATCCAGCATATACTAATAATCGTTTCTTTGGCCATTAATTTTATTAACAGAGCTCCTAGGGGAGGTTAATAATAAAATTAACGTGAGTGTATAACCTCCGTTTTATTATTTTATCCATGATTTATAATTACCACCTAGGGGTGTGCAACCATAAATCATACTAAAATACCTTATCCTTTCAGAGATCCAATCTGGTACATGATAGAAATCCCTTCCTAGGGGTTGGGACCATCATGTTCTTCCTATGGACCAACGATGGAGGCCTTAGGTTCTCTCTTCGAAAACCTTCTCCCACTCAATCTTTTGAAGTCAAGGTTTTATTTTAAAAATTATGCATGAACAATTTTAATATGAGCGGCACTCCCTATTCTATATGACATGTTATCAATATACATGGTAAATCATATTATAATGCAGACAAGCAAAGCAATCAAGCAAAGCTACAAGCATAATAATAATAATAACCGTAATATTATGGTTCCACCCTAGAGAATAGAAAAAACTAAGATTACAAGAGAATAATCGAGACATTTATCGATTCTTCATCCTTGAATCCTCAAGCTGTATCCTTCTTCATGTAATATCCATCTTCAAGTCCTCAATCCCGTATGAATCGAACACTTCATATTTCCGGTCATATCCAAATTTAATGTTTCTCAGAATCGTCTCAAAAATAAAATTAAAACTGCACTGGAAAAATCGCACCTTTTCTGGACACCTGGCAGCTCTCGGTCGGCAGGCCGATCTAGGTGATCGGCCTACCGATCATGGAGGTTCGGCCTGCCGAACATGAAGGTTCGGCCTGCCGGCAGAGCACCAAAATTTCTGCCCCACTGTCGGCCTGCCGGACCGTACGTCCGGCCTGCCGATCTGTGACCTTCGGCCTGCCGAACAGTGAGGTTCGGCATGCCGACCGAGCAGAAAATACAATTTTAATGCAATTCATCAATGTTATTTTCAACAATTCAAAAACATAAAATTAGAGACTCAGGAAATACCTGGAGGCGCCATCATCAATCTTTAAGTTCCGACTTCTCGTTCCGTCTTCTCCGAATAATTATTTAATTACAAAATTCTTACAAATTAAAAATTAAATAATAATTCCTAGACGGAGATGATAGTCCGCCATCTAATTACATGAAAAACCTAGATACACATTCTAACCTCTAAGGAACCATAACTGGTATTAATTAATTAATAAATAATTAAACAACAATTTAATCAACCATAATTAATTAATAAACATTCACCATATAATCCATGACAACATATATATTATATAGAAACCTAGAGTGCCATCTCTCTATAAAATTTAATTCAAGCATTGGAGAGATTAAGATCACAAAATTTACGCATATAACATGATCACAAACTTGCAAATTTATGTAAAAACCTTGGCTCTGATACCAATTGTTGGAAACAAAGTGCGCAGCGGAATTTTTTAAATTTTTTCATCAGAGTATTTTCCAAAACACAAATTTGACATGTTATATGTATAAATTAAACAGATCTTACTAACCTCAGTGTGCCGAAGAACCTCCGCGACCTGTGTAGAGAAGTAACGTTCCAGAAGAGCCTCAACCAACTGGTCTTCTTTGCTATTCTCTATCCACAACCGGAGTGAGTGTGGGCTCACACGTACAGCTCTTCCACCGGTGACTCTCCTTCCAACCAATAGAGAGAACCCAAAGCTAGTGTTCGTGATTTGTGAACAAAAGCTCTCAGGGAGTTTTCAGATGCTCACTAGAAGAGTATCACTCTTAATCTCTCAAATTGATCTGAGTAAATCATTAGACTCACTCCCTTTTTATACCTATTGGTCCTTGGGGTCAGTCCATATCAGATTAGGTCTCAAAAATCGAAACAGAATCAAGTTCGGATCAATATCTGATAAGATACGCGTGAAAAAAGCGTAATCTTAACTGTCGCGGTCGGCATGCCGAACTGTGTGATAGGCAGGCCGAACTGGCCAGTTCGGCAGGCCGAACTTTCTGATAGGCAGGCCGAACTGCCGAGAAAAAATCTCCGCGAATCTTTTGTTTTCCACCCGAGATTCTAAAGGATAAAGTCTCAGTTTTGATTCAAATAGCCCAATAGAAAAGATATCTGATCAAAACAAACTTTATCAAGATAATCTCTAAGAAAATAAATCAATTCACAATAATTCTACAAGTTTATCTTGTTCTAATTGTCCAAAATTAAAACAACCGATAAACAGACAAGAATTATCCGAACGCCATAATTCAACAAGTTCATCTTGAACTCATTTCTTACATAATTAAGTCAACCGATAAACAGACATGAATTATTTGATTCTTATAAATTTTAAACCAATCTGATAAATCCGACATAAGTCACCAATTATTGGAAAAGCACGCCGTGTCGTTACAGGATTTTGTGAGCTAGCAAAGGGGACCAAAATGGACCTATAAAGTTCAAGCTCATGATAATTATGAAACCCAATATCCCAGATATACATTTCACAATTATCAACTCCAACGCTACTCCACTAAAAGCTTGGAGCTGCACTCTCGAACCTTATAGAATTACGAAGCTCGTGTAGCTAAGTCTCCATGACATATCATAGTGTATCGCATCCCCATATGATCATCCATAACCAGCTTAAGGACAAGTTCTGTCTTACCTTCCCGATTATTTTTATCTTACGTTCCATTGTCTCACCATTAGAAAACTTACCATCCAAAGATAGTATACCATTCGGTTACACCTATGTATCCAAATGGTTGAGCGCTCCAGTTTTCCAATTACAGGACAACGCATATAAGAGGATATCATTACTCCTAAAGAGGAGCTATGGATTCCATATCTATGAATAACAAGTCTACGCTACCAAGAGTTATGCCTCCAACGTACCGGCATGCATGCCACTATAGAGATGTGGGAGTCACCCATTGGTACATCAAAAGACACAAGTCGAGACAACGGGCCCATTATTCATCTCAGGATTAAGATACAATACAAATGATTGTCTAAAGTGAATCGATTTGCCAAGACAGAATTATTAATCCAAATCAATTCACTTTATGTCCCGATCCAACACATCGTCACCTATGACAACGCGCCAATGTTTCTATTCACGGAGTCCAACTCCGATGGCCAAGACAAACCATATCCCAAAAGGGATATAGACAACATAACAATCTTTACATGAATAAAGCGCCCAACTTTATTCCCTCGATTGCGGATCATATATTTTAGACCATCACATTAAGAGTCGTGTCTACCGCATAATCATCCCATCATATGCCCAACTCTTAAGGTTTAGACTGACAGTCTCAGACTACTGTTTGCTTATCATACATTCAACAAATATGAACGTAAAGAGGAAAATATTTGGTATATATAAATGAATAAATTCTTTATTGATAAAAATGTCTCCAAAAACGTATTACATTTTTACTCCTTAGAGCATACATGTCTAACAGGGCCCACTATCCATCTCAGGATTAAGATACAACACAAATGATTGTCTAAAGTAAATCGATTTGCTGAGACAGAATTAGTAATCCAAATCAATTGGCTCTATGTCTCGATCCAACATATTGTAACCTATGACAACATGCCAATGTTTCTATTCACAGAGTCCACCTTTGATGGTCAAGACAAACCATCTCCCAAAAAGGATATAGACAACATAACAATCTTTGCATGAATAAAGTGCCCAACTTTATTCCCTAGATTGTAGATCATATGATTTAGACGATCACCTTAAGAATCGTGTCTTCCACATAATCCATCCATGATATGCCCAATTCTTAAGGTTTAGACCGACAGTCTCAGACTATTGTTTGCTTAATATACATTCAACAAATATGAACGTAAAGAGGACAAGATTTGGTATATAAATAATGAATAAATTCTTTATTGATAAAAATTTCTCCAAAACCTTATTACATTTTTACTCCTTAGGGCATACATGTCTAACAATCTCCTACTTGCACTAAGTGAGTAAATATGACAAATCTCGCATCCCCATAGCTTCCACATGCCTCTCGAAGACTCTCCCAGTAAGTGTCCTCGTAAATGGATATGCTAAATTGTCCTCTGACGTAATCTTGCACAACGTGACATGCCCGCCCTCAACGAAGTCCTTTATCACATGATACTTTCGATCAATATGCTTACTTTTCTTGTGAAATCTTGGTTCCTTAGCATTAGCTACCGCCACACTATTATCACAATACAGTGATACCGCCTTATCCATGCCAGGAACTACCTCAAGATCCCCAAGGAACTTGCAGAGCCACACTGCTTCTTTGATGCATCACTAGCTGCCACATACTCGGCCTCTATTATTGAATCCAAAGTGCAATCTTGCTTAGCACTTCTCCAACTAATGGAACCGCCTCCCAAAGTAAACACAAAACCCGAAGTCGATTTCCTAGAATCTAGGCAGGATTGAAAATCTGAGTCAGTATATCCTAGAGGAGTCAGGTCCTCACCTGAATATACAAGCATATACCCTCGAGTCCTTCTCAAGTACTTGAAAATATGCTTTACCGCAACACAATGGTTTGGTCCTGGATACACCTGAAATCGACTTACAATCCCGACTGCATAGCTAATATCTGGTCGTGTGCAAAGCACGGCATACATGAGACTACCCACTGCTGAAGCATAAGGCACCTTCTTCATGTATTCTCTTTCTTCATAAGACTTTGGAGAGTCTTTCTTAGAAAGAGTAATTCCAGACCTAGATGGTTGCCCACCTTTCTTGGAATCCTACATTGCAAACCTCCTGAGAATTTTATCTACGTAGTCGTCCTGAGACAAAGCTATCATTTTGTTCTTCATATCCTGAAAGATATGGATACCGAGAACAAAATTAGCCTCACCTAAGTCCTTCATGTCAAACTGCTTGGTCAGCCATAATTTGATCGATGACAATGCCCTTAGGTCATTGCCAATTAGCAAAATGTCATCTACATAGAGCAGTAGAAAAACCACCTTCCTATCCTTAATGTGTTTATAAACACATGGTTCATCCACATTTTGTGAGAACCCATAAGGCTTGATCACTTGATCAAATCTTATGTTCCAAGAATGAGAAGCCTGCTTAAGTCCAAAAATTGACTTTAGCAGCTTACAAACCTTACCCTCTTGACCTGTGACCTTGAACCTGTCTGGCTGTTCCATATAAATGGACTCATCAAGATGGCCATTTAGAAAAGCTATCTTGACATCCATCTACCAAATCTCGTAGTCGAGAGCGGCAGCTATGGACAAGAGAATCCAGATGGACTTAAGCATGGCTACAGGCGAAAAGGTTTCCTCATAATCGATTCCTTCCTTTTGTGTATAACCTCTAGCTATTGGTCTAGCCTTAAAGGTTTCGACCTTTCCATCCACTCCTCTTTTCCTCTTGTAGATCCACTTACACCCTTTGCGTTTTACCCCTTCAGGAAGATCCATAAGGTCCTAGACATGATTAGTCTCCATAGACTTCATCTCTACGTTCATGGCCTCTGTCTAGAGTTTTGAATCAACATCCTCCATAGCTTCTGTGTAAGTATAAGGATCCCTGTCATGTTCATCTGGTTCAGCCAAGAAGACCTCCCCATTGAACATATACCTCTCAGGTTGACGCCCAATCCTCCCACTACGCCGAAGCCCCTGAGGTTGTTGTTCAGGTTTGTTTGGTTTTTCTACACTAATTAGAATGGTTTCGCTCGGAACATTCGGAGTGATCTGATCACTCCTTAACTCCTTAAGCACCATTTTGCTTCGAGGTTTAAAGTCATCCATGTAACTCTCCTCAAGGAAAGTTGCATTAGTTGAAACCACGACTTTAGTTTCCTTTAGGTCATAAAAATAACCCCCTTTAGTCCCTTTTGGATATCCTACAAACACGCAAACTTCCGAACGTGCTTCCAACTTATTCGAATCCTTAAACAGGACATGAACCCGACATCCCCATATGCGAATATGGTTTAAGGATGTCTTCCTACCCATCCATAACTCGTGAGGAGTTTTAGGGATCAATTTTAAAGGCACATTGTTCAAAAGATAACATGCGGTTTGTAGTGCATATCCCCAAAAGGATAAAGGCAATGATGAATAACTCATCATGGACCAGATCATGTCCAACAAAGTCCTATACCTTCTCTCCGCTATGCCATTTTGCTGCGGAGTGCCCGGCACAGTCAAATGGGATAAAATCGCATTCTCTAATAAGTGTTCCAAGAACTTATCAGAAAGGTTTTCCCCACCTCGATCTGATCGAAGTGCTTTTTGGGTCTACCCAATTGCTTTTCCACTTTAGCTCGAAACTCCCTAAACTTGTCAAAAGTTTCACTTTTGTGGTGCATCAGGTACACATACCCATGTCTTGAGTAATCGTCAATAAAAGTGACGAAGTACTCATACCCTCCTCGTGCCCGGATGTTCATTGGTCCACAAACATCACTATGCACAAGTTCTAGAACCCCTTCGGCCCTATTGCCCTTAGACCCGTATGGTCTTTTGGTCATTTTACCCTCCAAACAAGACTCACATTGAGGTATAGATTCCACCTTTAAGTGACTTAAAGGTCCATCCCTTACCAACCTTTGAATCCTATTAAGGTTAATATGGCCAAGGCGCAAATGCCAAAGATAAGTCTTATTAGAGTGAGAAGTTTTAAGTCTTTTTGAGTCATTATCATTTATCTCAGCATTAAGCAATAGGTCCATCTTAGGTTTGATAAAATATAGATTATTTTACATCCATCTAGAATAAATAAAAGATATGTTTTTACGAATCACCACTTTTTCATTAAAAGAAACCAAATAGGAGTCTTTAAATAAACAAGATACAGAAATTAAATTCCTTTTAAATTTAGGAACATAAAAACAATCTTGCAAAAATAAATTCCTATAATTATCAAAGTAAAGATGGACGTCTCCCACTGCTTCTGCTGAGACCAAGGATCCATCGCCCATTCGAAGCATGAAGTCTTCATGCAGCAGACTTCTTGTTTCTTTGAACCCCTACAGAGAAACACGAACTTGATTAGTTGCACCGGAATCTATGACCCAAATGTCACTGGATTCCTCAACCAAACAAGTTTCTAAATATAGAAGATCATACCTACCTCCTTTGGAGAGGAAGTCCTTGCAATGCTTATTAATATGTCCGACCTTTCCACAAAAGAAGCACTTAAGCTTCTTTGGGTTCTTCTTCTTCTTCTTCTTGCCCTTGGTAGTAGCTGGAATAGAATATTGGAAACGCGGTGCGCAGCGGAATTTAAAATTTTTCGTCAGTGTAATTTCCAAAACACAAGTTTGACATGTTATATGTATAAATTAGACAGATCTTTCTAACCACTGTGTGCCGAAGAACCTCTGCAACCTGTGTAGAGAAGTAACGTTCCAGAAGAGCCTCAACCAAATGGTCTTCTTTGCTATTCTCTATCCACAACTGGAATGAGTGTGGGCTCACACGAACAGCTCTTCCACCGGTGACTCTCCTTCCAACCAAAAGAGAGAACCCAAAGCTAGTGTTCGTGACTTGTGAACAAAAGCTCTCAGGGAGTTTTTAGATGCTCACTAGAAGAGTATCACTCTTAATCTCTCAATTGATCTAAGTAAATCATAATACTCACTCCCCTTTTTATAGCTATTGGTCTTGGGGTCAGTCCTTATCAGATTAGGTCTCAAAAACTTGAAACAAAATCAAGTTCGGATCAATATCTGATAAGATCCGTGTGAAAACGCGTAATCTTATCTCTTGTTGATCGGCAGGCCGGACAGGCCAGTTCGGCAGGCCGGACACATCATCTGGCAGGCTGAACTCCCAAGAAAAAATCTCCGCAAATCTTTTATTTTCCATCCGAGATTCTAAAGGATAAAGTCTCAGTTTTGATTCAAATAACCCAATAGAGAAGTTATCTGATCAAAACAAACTTTATCAAGATAATCTCTAAGAAAATAAATCAATTCACAATAATTCTACAAGTTTATCTTGTTCTAATTTGTCCAAAATTAAAACAATCGATAAACAGACAAGAAATATCTGATCGCAATAATTCAACAAGTTTATCTTGAACTAATTTCTTACAAAATTAATTCAACCGATAAACAGACATGAACTTATTTGATTCTTACAAATTTTAAACCAATCTGATAAATCCGACATAAGTCACCAATTATTGGAAAAGCACACCGTGTCGTTACAGGATTTTGTGAGCTAGCAAAGGGGACCAAAATGGGCCTATAAAGTTCAAGCTCATGATAATTATGAAACCCAATATCCCAGATATACATTTCACAATTATTAACTCCAACACTACTCCACTAAAAGCTTGGAGCTGCACTCTCGAACTTTATAGAATTACATAGCTCGTGTAGCTAAGTCTCCACGACATATCATAGTCCATCGTATCCCCATATGATAATCCATAATCGGCTTAAGGACAAGTTCTGTCTTACCTTCCTGATTATTTTTATCTTACGTTCCATTGTCTCACCATTAGAAAACTTACCATCTGAAGATAGTATACCATTCAGTTATGCCTATGTATCCAAATGGTTGAGCGCTCCAGTTTTCCAATTACAAGACAACACATATAAGAGGATATCATTACTCCTAAAGAGGCGCTATGGATTCCATATCTATGAATAACAAGTCTACGCTATCAAGAGTCATGCCTCCAACGTACCGGCTTACATACCACTATAGAGATGTGGGAGTCACCCATTGGTACATCAAAAGACACAAGTCGAGACAACGGGCCCACTATTCATCTCAGGATTAAGATACAATACAAATGACTGTCTAAAGTGAATTGATTTTCTAAGATAGAATTATTAATCCAAATCAATTCACTTTATGTCCCGATCCAACACATCATCACTTATGACAACGCGCCAATGTTTCTATTCACGGAGTCCAACTCCGATGGTCAAGACAAACCGTCTCCCAAAAGGGATATAGACAACATAACAATCTTTACATGAATAAAGTGCCCAACTTTATTCCCTCGATTGCGGATCATAAGTTTTAGACCGTCACCTTAAGAATCGTGTCTTTCGCATAATCAGTCCATCATATGCCCAATTCTTAAGGTTTAGACTGATAGTCTGAGACTACTGTTTGCTTATCATGCATTCAACGAATATGAACGTAAAGAGGACAAGATTTGGTATGAATAAATTCTTTATTGATAAATGTAACAGCCGAGATTTTTAGTGCATTAAAAATGCATTAAATTAAAGATTATGTTAAGACAAAGTACAATTAAAGGAAAATACTATATAATAAGATGGAAAATTATACAGTGTTAGAGCAACGTAGTATAAGAATTGAATTGTGTGGACCACAATTTCTTTTTTATACTTTTATAAAAGAAAAAGAAAAAAAAAAAGGAAAAAATCAGAAATTTAGGCAAATTCGAGACTTTCTCTCTCCTCTTTCTCTCTCCTCTTTCTCTCTCTAGAATTTTCTCTCTCTCTCCTCAAATCTCGTTTGAGATTCCGGCGTTATTTTTCGACACCTCCCATACCAGTGGGAAGCTCTCGTTGAGCTGAGTCCAACGAGGTGTCGTGCCACCCAAATAGACGCCGGAGGGAGCCTCACGCGCCGCCCAAAGTGGCGGCGAAACCCATATTTTCCCAACGTCATATCTCCGCCGTCCGACCACCAATCGACGTGATTTTGGTGTCTATGGACTCAGTGTGATGAGAGGAACAAGATGGTACCAATTTTCCAGCTCAATTTTGGCTGGAAAGGCTTCGCCGGAGCTGCCCGTCTTCGTCGTGTCGCCGCCCCTCGAGAACCGCCGATAATGGCGGCGGTGAGGTACACCGCCGCCACCGTTCGATTCAGACGGCGACGGGGAGTGAAACCCCTCGCCTAATTTTACGCCACAGCCGCGATTGGTCGGAGTTCCACCTCCGCCGTCGAGCGCCGCCGCGGAAGCCATCGTAGCCACCGTTCCTGGCTGCCTCGCCCCAAATTGAAAGGGGGAAAATGTTCAGATGGTTGAGAAGAGCGTGAAGCAACTCTCAATTGCACGAAATGATGGCCGGAGGACGGAGAACGGCATCTCCGTCGTGCACCGCCGTGGAGCTAGGTGGGGCCACCGTTCCACGCGGTGTTGAGCTGCCCCATTGTAGGGGAAACACTCAGAGGGACACGGGGAAGAAAACGCCCAAGTCAATTTTGGGTTACCGTCGCCGGAGGACTGAGATCGGAGCCGCCGGTGTTAGCCGAGAATTCCGTCTTCGATTTGCTATGTTGGAGGCCGAATTGGGTGAAATTGACCCCACCAATCGACTCAGGAGGGTCGAATTAGGGGGGGTAGGCTCGAGCTCAGCCCTCAACGGAGCCAACCGCCGCCGGTCAACGGCCGGTCAAGGGCGGTCAACGGCAGTCAACGCCGGTCAACGGCCGGTCAAAGGGCAAAATGGGATTTTGTGATCCGGACCTCCGATCGAAGATTCGAGACCGCCTCCCGACTCGTTTCGACGCTCTGAACGCAATGGTGACCTCCGTTTGAGCTAATTCCACTCTGATGAAAATCGTCCGGTACCGACTGCACGCGGATCGAGGCGATTCAAACAGCAATATCGGAGTCCAGAATGACAGTTTCAAGAATGTATGATCTCCAGGAAGCATTCCTAGCCATTCATGGTCGCTCGAGGAGCACTGCAGAGGATGCTTCATATACTGTAGATGCAGCGAGATACAACTGGATCTGCTTTGCTTGGAGTTCAAGTAAGTAGGAATCTCGCATGCAGTATGAACTGTTTTAGATGCTTTCATAGAAATTTATGAAATGCATGATCAGTGATTGTTACACTGTTTTATGTAAGAATAGGTTTTATAACGTTACAAGGTGACGAAAAACCCGTTAAGGGTAAAATCGTCATTTTTTAAGGAAACGGCTAGAACGGAGTCGAACACTCCGATTTAGCATAATGTTATTAGATGGAAAATGTTCCGTAATACGTTAAGTAACGTTACGGTCATATGAGATCAGAGATTTCATAAGAGATGTTTTAAGTAAACGAGTGGTAACCGATGGGTTACAAAGTTAAAAGGAAAAGTAACCCCGGTGGGTTATAAGACTAATTGAAGGAAATGTAAACTGACAGTTTATAAGGTTGAGTAAGAGAATGGTAGACCAATAGTATACCAAGTTATGAATAAGGAAAGAATGATTAATGTTTACGTTTTATTATCAATCGAGTGGATTGATAATAAAGAAAGTTAATTAATGAGTCGGCTGTCGTTTGATCAGGACACAAAAGCCGACCAATGGAACGAGAAAGGAACGAGAAAGGAACGGAATAGAGAACGCTAGAGCATAGTTCGGGTAAGTTTCAAACCTCACCTACAGCATGAAGTGAATGATTTTTAAATGTTTATTTATATGATTTGCAAATGTGTTTGCAATTGTTAAGCAAGTTTCTTTTAAAGTATATTTGCATTTATTATGCAAAAAGTTTTAAAGTTGAAGAAAAAGAATTGCAATGAATTGCAATCGTTATGTTAAAGGTTTATTGGCATATTGATATGCATAACGTTATTTAAAAGTCTAAGTTATGATTTTCAAAGTATTGAAAGTATGTTTTGCATTATGACAATGCATAATGTTTTATAGTTTAAGTTAAAGGTTTAATGATGCATTTGCTATGCAATAATTTGCATTTGTTGTGCAATAAATTTAAGAATAAAAGTTATAGTTTGCAAAATGTGTTTGCATTTTATGATGTATTTATTAAGCAATATGTTGCATTTGTTATGCAATGTGTGTTAGAATGCAAATTATGATTAGTAAAATATGTTTGCATTTTATGTTGCATTTATTGTGCAATATGTTGCATCTGTTATGCAATAAATTTTATAGTATAAGCTATGAATTGCAAGTGTATTGCATATGATGTGATTGCATTTGAAATGCTCACTAAAGTTAATAAGAAGGTAACGTTAAGATAAAAAGAAAGTGTCGTACCAGCCTCTTTGTTATGAGGTAATGAAAGTGAAATTAAAGTGTGACCTCCTAAAGGTGAGGGTACAAGACCTCAATGTTTGATGGTCTCAAGTCTTCCACAAGGGAAGCATCATGTTTATGATCTCATGATTAATGAGTTGGTACGAACACTAAAGAAAGTAAGGAAAATGAAAGTTATAAGATAAAGAAAGTTAAAGAACAAGAATAAAGGTTGAGAAAGAAAAGAATATTTAAGTTTATAGAATGTTCATAAAATGCTCATAATTGAAGTTAATAATTGAGCATAAATGGAGTCATGCACTTTGTTGTTGCTTGAATGCCTTTTTATGAAATATTTATATGTCATGTCATGAAAGACATTTTGAGAAAGGTTATCATGAAATGGTTTATGAACGACGTTTTAAGAAAAACGTTCAAGAAATGTTTTAAGAGAAAGGTTTTACATTAAATGTTTATGAAAAACATTTCATGTTTGCAAGAAAAGGTTTACGAATGACGTTTTAAGAAAAACGTTGAAGAAATGTTTTATGAAGAACGTTTTTAGAAATGTTTAAGGAAAACGTTTATGAAAAATATTTTCCTAAATGTTTATGGAAAACGTTCATGAAGAACGTTTCAAGAGAAAGGTTTTCATGAGAAAAGTTTTAAAGCATGTTTAAATGCTTTGTGAGAATATGTTTGAACTTGCTGAGCGAAAGCTCATTAAAAGTTTTTCATGCTGTAGGTAATTTATGGGTGACCAATGGGACCCGTTAGAAGAGCTGGGTGCTGCGGAGGACAGATGCGAAGATTTGGGTATGGATACCATCACTGTTTGCTTCCGCTATGTAAAGAAAATGTTTTCCATTGTTTAATGTTGTGTATTCAAAGTTTTAAGATACAGTTTACAAACTGTTTTATGTAATTATAAAGTAAAGTTTTAAACTATGATTTAATAAATGTTTCTTATTAAGTTTTGAGAAAGGGCAAGTGTTGAGCGATGTCTCCACTTGAATGCGACAGAGGTCGCATCAATTTTAAAGAATGTTTAAGGAAAGAAAAAAAAAATTTTATTACAGTATTTTCTTACTAAGTAAGTAAGATTACTGTTTATGAAACTATGTTTATGAAAGTAAAGTGACTGCCCGAAAAGGCGGGTCGTCACAATAAAAATGTCTCCAAAAACGTATTACATTTTTACTCCTTGGGGCATACATGTCTAACAATCTCCCACTTACACTAAGTGAGTAAATACAGCAAATTTCGCATCACCATAGCTTGCAAATGCCTCTCGAATACTCTCCCAGTAAGTGTCTTCGTAAATGGATCAGCTAAATTGTCCTCTGACGTGATCTTGCACACCGCGACATGCCCGCCCTCTACGAAGTCGTTTATCACATAATACTTTTGATCAATATGCTTACTCTTCTTATGAAATCTTGGATCCTTAGCATTGGCTACCGCCACACTGTTATCACAGTACAGTGATACCGCTTTATCCATACTAGGAACAACCTCAAGATCCCCAAGGAACTTGCGAAGCCACACTGCTTCTTTCGAAGCATCACTAGTTGCCACATACTCGGCCTCCATCATTGAATTCGAAGTGCAATCTTGATTCGCACTTCTCCAACTGATGGCACCGCCTCCCAGAGTAAACACAAACCCCGAAGTCGATTTCCTAGAATACAGACAGGATTGAAAATCTAAATCAGTGTATCCTAGAGGAGTTAAGTCCTCACTCGAATACACAAGCATATGCACTCAAATCCTTCTCAGGTACTTGAAAATATGCTTTACCGCAACCCAATGGTACGGTCCTGAATCTGCCTGAAATCGACTTACAATCCCGACCGCATAGCTAATATCCGGTCGTGGATCTGCTCGGATGTTCATCGGTCCGCAAACATCACTATGCACAAGTTCTAGAACCCCTTTGGCCCTATTGCCCTTAGACCCGTATGGTCTTTTGGTCATTTTACCCTCCAAACAAGATTCACATTGACGTATAGATTCCACCTTTAAGTGACTTAAAGGTCCATTGATAAAAATGTCTCCAAAAACGTATTACATTTTTACTCCTTAGGACATACATGTCTAACACTATATGCATAAATTAACCAGATCTTACTAACTTTTGTGTACCGAAGAACCTCCGCAATCTATGAAGAGAAGTAAAGTTCCAGAAGAGCCTTGACCAACTTGTCTTCTTTTCTGTTCTCTATCTAGAACTAGAGTGAGTATGGGCTCACACGTATAGCTCTTCCACCGGTGACTCTCCTTCCAACCAATTGAGAGAACCCAAAGCTAGTGTTTGTGATTTGTGAAAAAAGCTCTCAGGGAGTTTTTTCAGATGCTCAGTAGCAGAGTATCACTCTTAATCTCTCAATTGATCTAAGTAACTCATAAGGCTTACTCCCTTTATATAAAGATTGGTCCTAGGGTCAGTCCTCATCAGATTAGGTCTCAAAATTCAGATCAGAATCAAATTTGGATCAATATCTGATAAGATCTGCATGAAAGCACGTAATCTTATCGCTCGCAGATCGGCAGGCTAAATATGCCCCATCGACAGGCCAAACACATCTATCGGCAGGCTGAACTGTCGCATAAATATCTCCGTGAATCTTTTATTTTCCACCAGAGATTTCATGGGATAAAGTCTCAGTTTTAATTCAAATAACCCAATAGAGAAGTTATCTGATCAAAATAACTTTATCTAGATAATCTCTAAGAAAATAAATTAATTCTCAATAATTCAACAAGTTTATCTTAATCTAATTTATCCAAAACTAAATCAACTAATAAACAGACAAGAATTATCTGATCCCAATAATTCAACAAGTTTATCTTGAATTAATTTATTACAAAATTAATTCAACCGATAAATGATTCTTCCAAATTTCAACCAATCTAATAAATCCGACATAAGTCACCAATTATTGAAAAAACACGCCGTGTCGTTACAGGATGTGAGCTAGCAAAGGGGACCAAACGGACCTATATAGTTCAAGCTCTCGATAATTATGAAACCCAATATCCCAGATATACATTTTATAATTATCAACTCCAATGCTACTCCACTAAAAGCTTGGAGCTGCACCCTTGAACTACATAGAATTACGAAACTCATATAGCTAAGTCTCCATGACATATCATAGTGTATCGTATCCCCATATGATAATCCATAATCGGCTTAAGGACAAGTTCTGTCTTACCTTCTCGATTATTTTTATCTTATGTTCCATTATCTCACCATCAGAAAACTTACTATCCAAAGATAGTATACCATTCGGTTACATCTATGTATCCAAATGGTTGAGCACTCCAGTTTTTCCAATTACAGGATAGCGCATATAAGAGGATATCGTTACTCCTAAAGAGGAGCTATGGATTCCATATCTATGAATAACAAGTCTATGCCATCAAGAGTCATGCCTCCAATGTACTGGCATGCATACCACTATTAATATGTGGGTGTCACTCTTTGGTACATCAAAAGACACAAGCCAAGACAACGAGCCCACTATCCATCTCAAGATTAAGATACAACACAAATGATTGACTAAAGTAAATCGATTTGTCGAGACAGAATTATTAATCCAAATCAATTCACTTTATGTCCCGATCCAACACATTGTCACCTATGACAACATGCCAATGTTTCTATTCATGGAGTCCACCTTCGATGGTGAAGACAAACCATCTCCCAAAAAGGATATAGACAACATAACAATCTTTGCATGAATAAAGCGCCCAACTCTATTTCCTCGATTGCGAATCATATGATTTAGACCATCACCTTAAGAATCATGTCTTCCGCATAATCCGTCCATCATATGCCCAATTCTTAAGGTTTAGACCGACAGTCTCAGACTATTGTTTGCTTAACATACATTCAACAAATATGAATGTAAAGAGGACAAGATTTGGTATATAAATAATGAACAAATTCTTTATTGATAAAAATGTCTCCAAAAACTTATTACATTTTTACTCCTTAGGACATACATATCTAACAGCTATATGTATAAATTTTGTGATCTTAATCTCTCATATGCTTGATTTAATTTTATAGAGAGTTAGCACTCTAGGTTTCTATATATTTTATATGTTGTCATGGATTATATGGTGAATGCTTATTGATTAGTTATGGTTGATTAAATTGTTATTTAATTATTTATTAATTAATTAATTTATACCGATTATAGTTCCTTAGAGGTTAGAATGTATATCTAGGTTTTTCCTGTAATTAAATGGCAGACTATCATCTCCATCTGGGAATTATTATTTAATTTTAAATTTGTAAGAATTTTGTAATTAAATAGTCATTCGTAGACGATAGATCTAGAAGGGAGATCTAAAAGATAGATGATGACACTTCCAGGTATTTCTTAAGTCTTTAATTTTATGTTTTTGAATTGTTGAAAATAAAATTGATGAATTGCATTAAAAATTGTATTTTCTAGAACTGAGTGATTTCTTCTCGGTTGGCATACCGAACCCTCCATTCGGCAGGTCGATGGTCAGAGATTGGTAGGTCAGATGTAAGGTTCAGTAGGCCGACAGCGGGGCAAAAATCAAGTGGATTTGACAGTGGGCCGACTTCTAGTTCGGCAGGCTGATCTGTGAAGATCTACAGGTTGATGGGCCATGACCTGCAGGCCGATCACCCAGAACGGCTTGCCGGTAGAGAGCTAGAAATTTTTCCAAAAAAGGTGCAATTTTCGATGTAGTTTTAATTTTATTTTTGACAAAATTTTGAGAGACATTAAATTTGGATATAATTTGAAATACCATATTCTATTCATACGGGATTGAAGACTTGAAGATGGGTATTACATAAAGAAGGATACAACCTAAGAATTCAAGGATGAAGAGTCGATAATATGTTTCGATTATTCTCTTGTAATCTTTACTCTTTAGGGTGGAACCATAATATTATAGTTATTATTATTTTGCTTGATTGCTTTGCTTGTTTGCATTATAATATGACTTGACATGTATATTGATAACATGCCATACAGAATAGAGAGTGCCTCTCATATTAAAATTGTTCATGCATGTTCTTAAAATAAAACCTTGATTTCAAAAGATTGAGTGGGAGAAGGTTTTTGAAGAGAGGACCTACGGCCTCCATGTTGGAAACAAAGTGCGCAGCGGAATTTTAAAAATTTTTCCATCAGAGTAATTTCTAAAACACAAGTTTGACATGTTATATGTATAAATTAGACCGATCTTACTAACCTCAGTGTGCCGAAGAACCTCTGTAACCTGTGTAGAGAAGTAACATTCTAGAAGAGCCTCAACCAACTGGTCTTCTTTGCTATTCTCTATCCACAACTGGAGTGAGTGTGGGCTCACACATACAGCTCTTCCACCGGTGACTCTCCTTCCAACCAATAGAGAGAACCCAAAGCTAGTGTTCAGGATTTGTGAACAAAAGCTCTCAGGGAGTTTTCAGATGCTCACTAGAAGAGTATCACTCTTAATCTCTCAAATTGATCTGAGTAAATCATGAGACTCACTCCCTTTATATAGCTATTGGTCCTAGGGTCAATCCGCATCAGATTAGGTCTAAAAAACTCGAAACAGAATCAAGTTTGGATCAGTATCTAATAAGATCCGTGTGAAAATGAGTAATCTTATCTCCCGCTGATCGACAGGCCGAACAGGCAAGTTCGGCAGGCCGACCACGTCATTCGGCAGGGCGAACTCTTGAGAAAAAATCTCCATGAATCTTTTATTTTTCACCCAAGATTCTAAAGGATAAAGTCTCAGTTTTGATTCAAATAACCCAATAGAGAAGATATCTAATCAAAACAAACTTTATCAAGATAATCTCTAAGAAAATAAATCAATTCACAATAATTGTACAAGTTTATCATGTTCCAATTTGTCCAAAATTAAAACAATCGATAAACAGACATGAATTATCTGATCGCAATAATTCAACAAGTTTATCTTGAACTAATTTCTTACAAAATTAATTCAACCGATAAACAGACAAGAATTATTAGATTCTTACAAATTTTAAACCAATCTGAAAATTCCGACATAAGTCACCAATTATTGAAAAAGCACGCCGTGTCGTTACAGGACTTTGTGAGCCAGCAAAGGGGACCAAAATGGGCCTATAAAGTTCAAGCTCATGATAATTATGAAACCCAATATCCCATATATACATTTCACAATTATCAACTCTAATGCTAATCCACTAAAAGCTTGGAGCTGCACTCTCGAACTTTATAGAATTACGAAGCTCGTGTAGCTAAGTCTCCATGACATATCAAAGTGTATCGTATCCCCATATGATAATCCATAATTGGCTTAAGGACAAGTTCTATCTTACCTTCCTAATTATTTTTATCTTACGTTCCATTGTCTCACCATTAGAAAACTTACCATCCAAAGATAGTATACCATTCGGTGACACTTATGTATCCAAATGGTTGAGCGCTCCAGTTTTCCAATTACAGGACAACGCATATAAGAGGATATCATTACTCCTAAAGAGGAGCTATGGATTCCATATCTATGAATAACAAGTCTACGCTATCAAGAGTCATGCCTGTAACGTACCAGCATGCATACCACTATTGAGATGTGGGTGTCACCCATTGGCACATCAAAAGACACAATTCGAGACTACAGGCCCACTATTCATCTCAGGATTAAGATACAATACAAATGATTGTCTAAAGTGAATCGATTTGCCAAGACAGAATTATTAATCCAAATCAATTCACTTCATGTCCTGATCCAACACATCGTCACCTATGACAATGTGCCAATGTTTCTATTCACGGAGTCCAACTCTGATGGTCAAGACAAACAATCTCCCAAAAGGGATATAGACAACATAACAATCTTTACATGAATAAAGTGTCCAACTTTATTCCCTCGATTGCGGATCATATGTTTTAGACCATCACCTTAAGAATCGTGTCTTCTGCATAATCATTCCATCATATGCCCAATTTTTAAGGTTTAGACTGACAGTCTCAGACTACTGTTTGCTTATCATACATTCAACAAATTTGAACGTAAAGTGGAGAAGATTTGGTATATAAAAGAATAAATTCTTTATTGATAAAAATGTCTCCAAAAACGTATTACATTTTTACTCCTTAGGGCATACATGTCTAACACTCCATCGTTGGTCCATAGGAAGAACATGGTGGTCCCAACACTTAGGAAGGGATTTCTATTATGTACCAGATTGGGTCTCTGAGAGGATAAGGTACTTTAGTATGATTTATGGTTGCACTCTTGGAAAAATAGTACGCAACAGAATTTTAAAAATTTTATATCAGAGTATTTTCTAAAACACAAGTTTGACATGCTATATGCATAAATTAACCAGATCTTACTAACCTTTGTGTGCCAAAAACCTCTTGCAATCAGTAAAGAGAACTAATGTTCTAGAAGAGCCTCAACTAATTGGTCTTCTTTGCTATTCTCTATCCACGATCAGAGTGAGTGTGGGCTCACATGTACAGCTCTTTCACGAGGTGACTCTCCTTCCAACCAATTGAGAGAACCCAAAGCAAGTGTTCGTGATTTGTGAACAAAAGCTCTCAAGAAGTTTTCAGATTCTCACTAGTAGAGTATCTCTCTTAATCTCTCAATCAATCTAAAATAACTTATGAGACTTACTCCCTATTTATAGAGGTTGGGTCTAGGGTCAGTCCTTATCAGATATGGCCTCAAAAATTCAAATCAAAATCAAATTCGAATCAATATCTAATGAAATTCGTGCAAAAACATGTGATTTTTTTTTCCGCGCATAGGTAGGCCAATCTATCTAATAGGTAGGCCGAACTTGCCCCATCAGTAGGCCTGAACTGTCGAAAAAAAAATCTCAGCGAATCTTTTATTTTCCACTCGAGATTCTGTAGGATAAAGTCTCAGTTTTAATTCATATAACCTAATAGAGAAGTTATATAATTAAAACAACTTTATCTAGATAATCTATAGGAAAATAAATGAATTTCGAATAATTCTACAAGTTTATCTTGATCTAATTTATCCAAAAATTAAATCAACCGATAAATAGACAAGAATTATCCGATCCTTATAATTCAACAAGTTTATATTGAATTAATTTTTATCACAAAAATAATTCAACCGATAAACAGACATGAATTATTTGATTCTTCCAAATTTCAACCAATCTAATAAATCTGACATAAATTACTAATTATTAGGAAAGCACGTTGTATCGTTACAGGATGTTGTGAGCTAGCAAAGGAGACCAAATATACCTATATAGTTCAAGCTCTCGATAATTACGAAACCCAATATCCCAGATATACATTTCATAATTATCAACTCCAACACTACTCCACTAAAAGCTTGGAGTTGCACTCTCGAACTACATAGAATTATGAAGCCCGTATAGCTAAGTGTCCATGACATATCACAGTGTATCATATCCCCATACGATTATCCTAACTAGCTTAAGGACAAGTTTTGTCTTACATTTTTGATTATTTTTATCTTACGTTTTATTCTCTCACCATCAGAAAACTTACAATTCAATGACAGTATACCATTCGGTTATACCTACATATCCAAATGGTTGAGCGCTTCAGTTTTCCAATTACAGGATAACACATATAAGAGGATATCATTACTCTTGAAGAGGAACTATGGATTCCATATCTATGAATAACAGGTCTATGCTATCAAGAGTCATGCCTCCAACGGACCGGCATGCATACCACTATTAAGATGTGGGTATTACCCTTCGGTACATCAAAAGACACAAGCCAAGACAATAGGCCCACTATTCATCTCAGGATTAAGATACAACACAAATGATTATCTAAAGTGAATCTATTTGTCGAGATAGAATTATTAATCCAAATCAATTCACTTCATGTCCGGATCTAACACATCGTCACCTATGACAACATGCCAATGTTTCTATTCACGGAGTCCACCTCTGATGGTCAAGACAAGCTATCTCCCAAAAGGGATATAGACAACATAACAATCTTTGCATGAATAAAGTGCCCAACTTTATTCGCTCGATTGTGGATCTTATGATTTAAACCATCACCTTAAGAATCGTGTCTTCTGCATAATCTGTCAATCATATGCCCAATTCTTAAGGTTTAGACCAACAGTCTCAGACTTTTGTTTGCTTAACATACATTCAACAAATATGAACGTAAAGAGGATAAGATTTGGTACATTAATAATGAATAAATTCTTTATTGATAAAAATATCTCCAAAAACTTATTTCATTTTTACTCCTTAGGGCATACATGTCTAACAATCTCCCACTTGCACTAAGTGAGTAAATATGACAAATCTTGCATCCCCATAGCTTCCACATGCCTTTCGAAGACTCTCTTAGTAAGTGTCTTCGTAAATGATCAGCTAAATTATCCTCTAACGTGATCTTGCACACTGTGACATACCCGCCCTGAATGAAGTCCTATATCACATGATACTTCTGATCAATATGCTTACTCTTCTTGTGAAATCTTGGTTCCTTAGCATTAGCTACTGCCACACTCTTATCACAGTACAGTAAAACCACTTTATCCATACCAGGAACTACCTCAAGATCCCTAAGGAACTTGCAGAGCCACAATGCTTCTTTCGAAGCATCACTAGCTGCCACATACTTACCCTCCATCGTTGAATCCGAAGTGCAATCTTGCTTAGCACTTCTCCAACTGATGGCACTGTCGCCCAGAGTAAACACATAACCCAAAGTCGATTTCCTAGAATCCAAACAGGATTGAAAATCTGAGTCAGTGTATCCTAGAGGAGTGAAGTCCTCACCCAAATACACAAGCATATACCCTTGAGTCCTTCTCAGGTACTTGAAAATATGCTTTACCGCAACCCAATGGTTTGGTCCTGGATCCGTATAATTAATATCTGGTCGTGTGCAAAGCATGGCATACATGAGACTACCCACTGCCGAAGCATAAGGCACCTTCTTCTTGTATTCTCTTTCTTCATAAGACTTTGGAGAGTCTTTCTTAGAAAGAGTAATTCTAGACCTAGATGGTTGCCCACCTTTCTTAGAATCCTACATAGCAAACCTCTTGAGAATTTTATCTATGTAGCTAGCCTGGGACAAAGCTATCATTTTGTTCTTCCTATCCCGAAAGATCTGGATACCGAGAACAAAATTAGCCTAACCCAAGTCCTTCATATCAAATTGCTTTGTCAACCATAATTTGGCCGATGACAATGCCCCAACGCCATTGCCAATTAGCAGTATGTCATCTACATAGAGCAGTAGACATATCACCTTCCCATCCTTAATGTGTTTGTAAACACATGGTTCATCCACATTTTGTGAGAACCCATAAGTCTTGATCACCTAATCAAATCTTATGTTCCAAGAACGAGAAGCCTGCTTAAGTCCATAAATTGACTTTAGCAGCCTACAAACCTTACCCCCTTGACCCGTGACTTTGACCCCGTCTCGTTGTTCCATAGAAATAGACTCATCAAGATAGCCATTTAAAATTGCCATCTTGATATCCATCTGCCAAAACTCGTAGTCGAGAGCGACAGCTATGAACAAGAGAATCCGGATGGACTTAAGCATGGCTACAGGCAAATGGGTTTCCTCATAATCGATTCCTTCCTTTTACGTATAACCCTTAGCTACTAGTCTAGCCTTAAAGGTTTTGACCTTTCCATCCACTCCTCTTTTCCTCTTGTAGATCCACTTACACCCTTTGCGTTTTACCCCTTTGGGAAGATCCATAAGGTCCTAAACATGATTAGTCTCCATAGACTTCATCTCTACGTTCATGGCCTCTGTCTAAAGTTTTGAATCAACATCCTCCATAGCTTCTGCGTAAGTATAAGGATCCCTGTCATGTTCATCCGGTTCAGCCAAGAAGACCTCCCCATTGAACATGTACCTCTCAGGTTGATGCCAGATCCTCCCACTACGCCAAAGCCCCTAAGGTTGTTGTTCAGGTTTGTTTGGTTTTTCTACACTGATCGGGATGGACTCATTCAGAACCTCTAGAGTGATCAGATCACTCCTTAACTCCTCAAGCACCACTTTGCTTCGAGGTTTAAAGCCGTCCATGTAACTCTCCTCAAGGAAAGTTGCATTAGTTGAAACCACAACTTTATTTTCCTTTGGGTTATAGAAATAACCCCCTTTAGTCCTTTTTGGATATCCTACAAGCACACAAACTTTTGAACATGCTTCCAACTTATTCGGATCCTTAAACAAGACATGAGCCAGACATAACCATAGGCGAATATGGTTTAAGGATGTCTTCCTACCCATCCACAACTTGTGAGGAGTTTTAGGGACCGATTTTGAAGGCACATTGTTCAAAAGATAACATGTGGTTTGTAGTGCATATCCCCAAAAGGATAAAGGCAATGGTGAATAACTCATCATGGACCTGACCATGTCCAACAAAGTCCTATTTCTTCTCTCCGCTACGCCATTCTACTGTGGAGTGCTCGGCGCAGTCAAATGGGATAAAATCCCATTCTCTAATAAGTGTCCCATGAACTCATTAGAAAGGTATTCACTACCTCGATTGGATCAAAGTGCCTTGATGGGTCTACCCAATTGCTTTTCCACTTCAGCCCAAAACTCCCTGAACTTGTCAAAAGTTTCGTATTTGTGGTGCATCAGGTACACATACCCATACCTTGAGTAATCGTCAATAAAAGTGACATAGTACTCATACCCTCCTCATGCCTGGATGTTCATTGGTCCGCAAACATCACTATGCACAAGTTCTAGAACCCCTTCAGCCCTATTGCCCATAGACCCGAATGGTCTTTTGGTCATTTTACCCTCTAAACAAGATTCACATTAAGGTATAGATTCCACCTTTAAGTGACTTAAAGGTCCATCCCTTGCCAACATTTGAATCCTATTCAGGTTAATATGACCAAGGCGCAAATGCCAAAGATAAGTCTTATTAGAGTGAGAAGTTTTAAATCTTTTAGAGTTATTATCATTCATCTCAGCATTAAACAATAAGTCCATCATAGGTTTGATAAAATATAGATTATTTTACATCCATCTAGAACAGATAAAAGATTTGTTTTTATGAATCACCACTTTATGATTAAAAGAAACCAAATAGGAGTCTTTAAATAAACAAGATACAGAAATTAAATTCCTTTTAAATTTAGGAACATAAAAACAATCTTGCAAAATTAAATTTCTATAATTATCGAAATAAAAATAGACGTCTCCCACTGCTTCCGCAGAGATCAAGGATCCATCGCCCTTTCGAAGCGTGAAGTCCTCATGAAATAGACTTCTCGTTTCTTTGAACCCCTGCAGAGAAACACAAACATGATTAGTTGCACAGAATCTATGACCCAAATGTCACTGGATTCCTCAACCAAACAAGTTTCTAAATATAGAGGATCACACCGAACTCCTTTGGAAAAGAAGTCCTTACAATGCTTCTTGATATGCCAGACCTTCCCATAGAAGAAGCTCTTAAGCTTCTTTGGGTTCTTCTTCTTCTTCTTCTTGCTCTTGGTGCTAGCGAAATAGAAGACTTCCTGTTCTTGGCCCGTTACTTCTTTCTATTCCCAGAGTTAGGATTGGAACCAGAAGCAGCTACCATGTTGGCCTCACCACCCGCAGGAGACTCCCTGATCAGCAGCTCAAACTTCTGTAACTGTTTCATCAGTTCTGTTAAGGTCATATCCTGTCTATTACTTAAATTAAAGGTAGCTCTAAACAGAATAAATTCCTTTGATACAGTCTCAAAGACCACAGTCATCTAAGTTTTAACATCGATGTCAGCTCCATTGGTTTAAGCCTCAGTGAGGTAACCTATGACCAACATCATATGCTCCTTTACAGATGTCCCTAGCCTCTATCTACAGTTTAGAAGTTTTTGAAGTGCCCCTTGCCGCTTTGTTATGGCTTGGCCTCCAAACATATCTTCAAGATTATTCAACATCTGCTTTGCAGTCTCATAATCCTGATGTTGAGCTTGCAGCACGTTATTCATGCTAGCCATAACATAGCAGCGGGCCTGATCATTAGCATCTTTCCAATGATGATACGCTTGGAATTGCTCATTAGTTGAGTCTCCCGTAGGCTTGGGAGGACAAGGGGTTGTCAGTACATATTTCAGTTTCTCAAAGGACAGGACGATATCCAGGTTCTGTTTCCAATCATTATAGTTCTCACCGGTTAATGGTTCTTGTCAAGTATCAATGATAAAGTATTTTTAGACATTTTTAATCTACAATAAAGAATCATATTCCAAATATAAGCAAACATATAATAATAATTTAGTAAGATAACACAATCATATAAAAATATACGAATGTGTTTATGTGTCAAAACCTTGAAAATATCACAATCTTACAACGATAATTCCCAACTCGGAATTCAACAAGCTCCTAAGGGAGTCATGCTAAATTCAATCAGGAACACAGATCCCCTCCTAATAAATATATGCCATCCAGGACCCGTATGATCCAGCACATATTAATAATCGTTTCTTTGGCCATCAATTTTACTAACAGAGCTCCTAGGGGAGGTTAGTAATAAAATTAACGTGAGTGTATAACCATCGTTTAAATATTTTATCCATGATTTATAATCACCACCTAGGGGTATCCATGTTAGACATGTATGCCCTAAGGAGTAAAAATGTAATAAGTCTTTGGAGATATTTTTATCACTAAAGAATTTATTCATTATTAATATAAAAATCTTGTCCTCTTTACATTCATATTTGTTGAATGTATGTTAAGCGAATAAAAGTCTGAGACTGTCGGTTGAAACCTTAAGAATTGGGCATATGATGGACGGATTATGCAGAAGACACGATTCTTAAGGTGATGGTTTAAATCATAAGATCCGCAATCGAGGAAATAAAGTTGGGCACTTTATTCATGCAAAGATTGTTATGTTGTCTATATCCCTTTTGGGAGATAGTTTGTCTTGATCATCGGAGACGGACTCCGCGAATAGAAACATTGGCACATTGTCATAGGTGACGATGTGTTGGATCGGGACATAAAGTGAATTAATTTGGATTAATAATTCTGTCTTGACAAATCGATTCACTTTAGACAATCATTTGTGTTGTATCTTAATCCTGAGATGAATAGTGGGCCTGTTGTCTTGGCTTGTGTCTTTTGATGTACCAAAGGGTGAGAAGCTTTAAGTCTTTTAGAGTTATTATCATTCATCTCAGCATTAAGCAGTAAGTCCATCCTAGGTTTGATAAAATATAGATTATTTTGCATTCATCCAGAACAGATAAAAGATTTGTTTTTACGAATCACCACTTTATCATTAAAAGAAACCAAAGAGGAGTCTTTAAATAAACAAGATACAGAAATTAAATTCCCTTTAAATTTAGGAACATAAAAACAATCTTGCAAAATCATATTCCTATAATTATCAAAATAAAGATGGACGTCTCTCACTGCTTCCGCTAAGACCAAGGATCTATTGCCCATCTGAAGCGTGAAGTCCTCATGAAATAGACTTCTCGTTTCTTTGAACCCCTGTAGAGAAACATGAACATGATTAGTTGCACTCAAATCAATGACCCAAATGTCACTGGATTCCTCAACCAAACAAGTTTCTAAATATAGAAGATCACACCTACCTCCTTTGGAAAAGAAGTCCTTGCAATTCTTCTTGATATGCCTGACTTTCCCACAGAAGAAGCACTTAAGCTTCTTTGGGTTCTTCTTCTTCTTCTTCTTGCTCTTGGTGCTAGCAGGAATAGAAGACTTCTTGTTCTTGGCCCGTTGCTTCTTTTCATTCCCAAAGTTAGGATTGGAACCAGAAGTAGCTACCATGTTGGCCTCACCACCCGCAGGAGACTCCCTGATCAGCAGTTCGAACTTCTGTAACAGTTTCATCAATTCTGTTAAGGTCATATCCAGTCTATTACTTAAATTAAAGGTAGCTCTAAATAGAATAAATTCCTTTGATACAGTCTCAAAGACCATGGTCATCTAAGTTTCAACATCGATGTCAGCTCCATTGGTTTGAGCCTCAGCAAGGTAACCCATAACCAACATCATATGCTCCTTTACAGATGTCCCCGGCCTCTATCTATAGTTTTGAAGTTTTTGAAGCGCCCCTTGACGCTATGTTATGGCTTGGCCTCCAAACATATCTTCAAGATTCTTCAACATCTGCATTGCAGTCTCATAATCCTGATGTTGAGCCTGCAGCACGTTATTCATGCTAGCCATAACATAGCAGCGGGCCTGATCATTAGCATCTTTCCAATGATGATACGCTTGGAATTGCTCATTATTTGGGTCTCCCATAGGCTTGGGAGGACAAGGGGTTGTCAGTGCATATTTTAGTTTCTCAAAGGACAGTACGATATCTAGGTTCCGTTTTCAATCATTATAGTTCTCAACGGTTAATGGTTCTTGTCAAGTATCAATGATAAAGTGTTTTTAGACATTTTTAATCTACAATAAAGAATCATATACCAAATATAAGCAAACATATGATAAGAATTTAGTAAGATAACACAATCATATAAAAATATACAAACGTGTTTATGTCTCAAAACTTTGAAAATATCACGGCCTTACAATGATAATTCCCAACTCAGAATTGAACAAGCTCCTAGAGGAGTCATGCTAAATTCAATCAGGAACACAGATCCCCTCCTGATTAATATATGCCATCCAAGACCCGTATGATCCAGCATATATTAATAATCGTTTCTTTGGCCATCAATTTTACTAACAGAGCTCCTAGGGGAGGTTAGTAATAAAATTAACGTGAGTGTATAACCATCATTTCAATATTTTATCCATGATTTATAATCACCACCTAGGGGTATCCATGTTAGACATGTATGCCCTAAGGAGTAAAAATGTAATAAGTCTTTGGAGATATTTTTATCAATAAAGAATTTATTCATTATTAATATAAAAATCATGTCCTCTTTAAGTTCATATTTGTTGAATGTATGTTAAGCGAACAAAAGTCTGAGACTGTTAGTTGAAACCTTAAGAATTGGGCATATGATGGACGGATTATGCAAAAGACACGATTCTTAAGGTGATGGTTTAAATCATAAGATCCGCAATCGAGGAAATAAAGTTGGGCACTTTATTCATGCAAAGATTGTTATGTTGTCTATATCCCTTTCCGGATATAGTTTGTCTTGATCATTGGAGGTGGACTCCATGAATAGAAACATTGGCACGTTGTCATAGGTGACGATGTGTTGGATCGGGACATAAAGTGAATTGATTTGGATTAATAATTTTGTCTTGACAAATCGATTCACTTTAGACAATCATTTGTGTTGTATCTTAATCCTGAGATGAATAGTGGGCCTGTTGTCTTGGCTTGTGTCTGTTGATGTACCAAAGGGTGAGAAGTTTTAAGTCTTTTAGAGTTATTATCATTTATCTCAGCATTAAGCAGTAAGTCCATCCTAGGTTTGATAAAACATAGATTATTTTGCATCCATCAAGAACAGATAAAAGATTTGTTTTTATGAATCACCACTTTATCATTAAAAGAAACCAAATAGGAGTCTTTAAATAAACAAGATACAGAAATTAAATTCCTTTTAAATTTAGGAACATAAAAACAATCTTGGAAAATTAAATTCCTATACTTATCAAAATAAAGTTGGACATCTCTCACTGCTTCCGCTGAGACCAAGGATCCATCGTCCATCCGAAGCATGAAGTCCTCATGAAATAGACTTCTCGTTTCTTTAAACCCCTGTAGAGAAACACAAACATGATTAGTTGCACCAGAATCAATGACCCAAATGTCACTGGATTCCTCAACCAAACAAGTTTCTAAATATAGAAGATCACACCTACCTCCTTTGGAAAGGAAGTCCTTGTAATGCTTCTTGATATGCCCGATCTTCCAACAGAAGAAGCACTTAAGCTTCTTTGGGTTCTTCTTCTTCTTCTTCTTGCTCTTGGTGCTAGCAGGAATAGAAGAATTCCTATTCTTGGCCCATTGCTTCTTTCCATTCACAGAGTTAGGATTGGAACCAGAAGCAGCTACCATGTTGGCCTCACCACCCACAAGAGACTTCTTCATCAATAGTTCAAACTTCTATAACTATTTCATTAGTTTTGTTAAGGTCATATCCCATCTATTACTTAAATTAAATGTAGCTCTAAACGGAATAAATTCCTTTGATACAGTCTCAAAGACCATAGTCATCTAAGTTTCAGCATCGATGTCAGCTCCATTAGTTTGAGCCTCAGCGAGGTAACCCACGACCAAAATCATATGCTCCTTTACAGATGTCCCTGGCCTTTATCTACAGTTTAAAAGTTTCTGAAGCACCCCTTGGCGCTTTGTTATGGCTTGGCCTCTAAACATATCTTCAAGATTATCGAAGATCTGCTTTGCAGCCTCATAATCCTGATGTTGAGCCTACAGCACGTTATTCATGCTAGCCATAACATAGCAGTGGGCCTAATCATTAGCATCTTTTCAGCAATGATACGCTTGGAATTGCTCATTATTTGAGTCTCCCGTAGGCTTGGGAGGACAAGGGGTTGTCAGTGCATATTTTAGTTTTTCAAAGGATAGGATAATATCCAGGTTCCGTTTCCAATCATTATAGTTCTCACCGGTTAATGGTTCTTGTCAAGTATCGATAATAAAGTGTTTTTAGACATTTTTAATCTACAATAAAGAATCATATACCAAATATAAGCAATCATATGATAATAATTTAGTAAGATAACACAATCATATAAAAATATACAAATGTGCTTATGTGCCAAAACCTTGAAAACATCACAACATTACAACGATAATTCCCAAGTCAGAATTCAACAAGCTCCTAGGGGAGTCATGCTAAATTCAATTAGGAATACGGATCCCCTCCTTATTAAGATATGCCATCCAGGACCTGTATGATCTAGCATATATTAATAATCATTTCTTTGGCCACCAATTTTATTAACAGAGCTCCTATTAATGTGGGTGTCACCCTTTGGTACATTAAAAGACACAAGCCAAGACAACAGGCCTACTATTCATAACAGGATGAACATACAACACAAATGATTGTTTTAAGTGAATTGATTTGCTGAGACAGAATTATTAATCCAAATCAATTCACTTTATGTCCTGATCCAACACATCGTCACCTATGACAACGTGCCAATGTTTCTATTCACGGAGTCCACCTCCGATGGTCAAGACAAACTATCTCCCAAAGGGGATATAGACAACATAGCAATCTTTGCATGAATAAAGTGCCCAACTTTATTCCCTCGATTGTGGATCTTATGATTTAGACCATCACCTTAAGAATCATGTCTTCTGCATAATCCATCCATCATATGTCTAATTCTTAAGGTTTAGATCGACAATCTCAGCCTTTTATTCACTTAACATACATTTAACAAATATGAACGTAAAGAGGACAAGATTTTTATATTAATAATGAATAAATTCTTTATTGATAAAAATGTCTCCAAAAACTTATTACAGTTTTACACCTTAAGGCATACATGTCTAACATGCACACCCCTAGGTGGTGATTATAAATCACGGATAAAATATTAAAACGATAGTTATACACTAACGTTAATTTTATTATTAACCTCCCTTGGGAGCTCTGTTAATAAAATTAATGGCCATAGAAATGATTATTAATATATACTAGATCATACAAGTCCTAGATGGCATATATTAATCCGGAGGGGATTCGTGTTCCTGATTGAACATGACATGACTCCCCTAGGAGCTTGTTGAATTCTGAGTTGGGAATTATCATTGTAAGGTTATGATATTTTCAAGGTTTTAACACATAAACACATTTGTATGTTTTTGGATGATTGTGTTATCCTACTAAATTATTATTATTTGTTTGGTATATGATTCTTTGTTGTAGATTAAAAATGTCTAAAAATGCTTTATCGTTGATACTTGACAAAAACCTATTAACCAGAGAGAATTATAATGGTTGAAAATAGAACCTGGATATCGACCTTTCCTTTGAGAAACTAAATTTGTGCTGACAACCCCTAGTCCTCCCAAACCTACAGGAGATTCCACCAATGAGCAATTCCAAGCATACGATTGCTGGAAAGATGTAAATGATTAGGCCCGCTGCTATGTTATGGCCAACATGAATAACGTGCTGTAGGCTCAACATGAAGATTTTGAGACTGTAAATCAGATCTTGGACAATCTTGAAGGCATGTTTGGAGGCCAGGCCATAACAAAGTGGCAAGGAGTGTTTCAAAAACTTCTTAACTGTAAGCAGAGGCCAGGGACATCTGTAAAGGAGAACATGATTTTGGTCATGGGTTACCTTGCTGAGGCTCAAACCAATAGAGCCGACACTAATGTTGAAACTCATATGACTATGGTCTTTAAGACTCTATCAAAGGAATTTATTTTGTTTAGAGCTGCTTTTAATTTAAGCAATAGGCGGGATATGACCTTAATAGAATTAATGAAACAGTTACAGGAGTTCAAACTGCTAATCAGGGAGTGTCCTGCGGGTGGAGAAGCCAACATGGTAGCTGCTTCTAGTTCCAATTGCAACTCTGGGAATGGAAAGAAGCAACAGGCCAAGAATGGGAAGTCTTCTACTCCTACTAGCACCAAAAGCAAGAAAAAGAAGAAGAAGAACCCGAAGAAGCTTAAGAGCTTCTTCTGTGGGAAGATTAGGCACATAAAGAAGCGTTGCAAGGACTTCCTATCTAAAAGCAAATAATTAGTTGAGGAATCTAGTGACATTTGGGTCATAGATTCCGGTGCAACTAATTATTTTTGTGTTTCTCTACAGGGGTTCAAAGAAACGAGAAGTCTGCTACATAAAGACTTCACGCTTCGGATGGGTGATGGATCCTTGGTCTTAGCGAAAGCAGTGGGAGATGTCCATTTTTATTTTGATAGTTATAGGAATTTAATTTTACGAGATTTTTTTTATGTTCCTAAATTTAAAAGGAATTTAATTTCTGTAGGTTGTTTATTTAAAGAATCCTATTTGGTTTCTTTTAATGATAAAGTGGTGATTCGTAAAAGCAAATATTTTATCTATTCTAGATGGGTGCAAAATAATCTATATTTTTTCAAACCTACAATGGACTTACTACTTAATGCTAAGATGAATGATAATAACTCTAAAAGACATAAAACTTCTCACTCTAATAAGACTTATCTTTGGTATTTGCGCCTTGTTCGTATTAACCTGAATAGGATTCAAAGGTTGGTAAGGGATGTACCCTTAAGTCACTTAAAGGTGGAATCTATACCTCAATGTCAATCTTGCTTGGAGTGTAAAATGACCAAAAGACCATACAAGTCTAAGGGCAATAGGGCCGAAGGGGTTCTAGAACTTGTGTAGAGTGATGTTTACAGACCAATGAACCTCTAGGCACGATGAGGGTATGAGTATTTTGTCACTTTTATTGATGATTACTCAAAGTATGGGTATGTGTACCTGATGCATCACAAAAGCAAAACTTTTGACAAGTTCAGGGAGTTTGAAGCTGAAGTGGAAAAGCAATTGGGTAGACCCATAAAGGCACTTTGATCCAATCAAGGTGGAGAATACCTTTCTAATGAGTTCTTGGGACACTTATTAGAGAATGGGATTTTATCCCATTTGTATGCTCCAGGCACTTCGCAGCAAAATGGCATAGCAGAGAGAAGGAATAGGACTTTGTTGGACATGGTTAGGTCCATGATGAGTTATTCATCATTGCCTTTATCCTTTTGGGGATATGCACTACAAACTGCATGTTATCTTTTGAACAATGTGCCTTCAAAATCGGTCCCTAAAACTCCTCACGAGTTGTGAATGGGCTGGAAGACATCCTTAAACCATATTCGCATATAGGGATGTCTGCTCATGTCCTGTTTAAGGAGGCGAATAAGTTAGAAGAATGTTTGGAAGTTTGCGTGTTTGTAGGATATCTAAAAGGGACTAAAGGGGGTTATTTCTATAACCCAAAGGAAAGCAAAGTCATAGTTTCAACTAATTCAACTTTCCTTGAGGAAAGTTACATGGACGACTTTAAACCTTGAAGCAAAGTGGTGCTTGAGGAGTTTAGGAGTGATCCAATCACTTTAGGGGTTCCAAATGAAACCATTCCGATCAGTGTAGAAAAACCAAATGAACTTGAACAATAACCTAAGGGCCTTTGGCGTAGTGGGAGGATTGGGCATCAACCTGAGAGGTATATGTTCAATGGGGAGGTCTTTTTCGCTGAACAGGATGAAGATGACAGGGATCCTTATACTTACATAGAGGCTATGGAGGATGTTGACTCAAAACTCTAGACAGAGGCCATGAACACAGAGCTGAAGTCTATGGAGAGTTTGTGGATCTTCCCGAAGGGGTAAAACCCATAGGGTGTAAGTGGATCTAAAAGAGGAAAAGAGGAGTGGATGGAAAGGCCGAAACCTTTAAGGCTAGACTGGTAGCTAAGGGTTATATGCAAAAGGAAGGAATTGATTATGAGGAAACCTTTTGACTTGTAGCCATGCTTAAGTCCAGCCGGATTCTCTTGTCCATAGCCGCTGCTCTCGATTATGAGATTTGGCAGATAGATGTCAAGATGGCTTTTTTGAATGGCTATCTTGATGAGTCTATTTATATGGAATAACCAGACAGGTTCAAGGTCAAGGGTCAAGACGGTAAAGTTTGTAAGCTGCTAAAAGTCAATTTATGGACTTAAGCAGGCTTCCCATTCTTGGAACATAAGATTTGATCAGGTAATCAAGACTTATGGGTTCTCACAAAATATGGATGAGCCATGTGTTTACAAACACATTAAGGATGAGAAGATGGTTTTTCTACTGCTCTATGTAGATGACATTCTGTTGATTGGCAATGACATTGGGCTGTCGTCATCTGTCAAATTATGGTTGACCAAGCAATTTGACATGAAGGACTTGGGTGAGGCTAATTTTGTTCTCAGTATCCAAATCTTTCGGGATAGAAAGAACAAATTCTCAAGAGGTTTGCAATGCAGGATTCCAAGAAAGGTGGGCAACCATCTAGGTCTGGAATTACTCTTTCTAAGAAAGACTTTCCAAAGTCTGAAGAAGAAAGAGAATACATGACGAAGGTGCCTTATGCTTCGGCAGTGGGCAGCCTTATGTATGCCATGCTTTACACACAACCGGATATTTGTTATGCGGTTGGGATTGTAAGTCGATTTCAAGCTAATCCAGGATTGAACCATTGGGTTGTAGTTAAGCATATTTTCAAGTACCTAAGAAGGAATCGAGGGTATATTCTTGTGCATTCAGGTGAGGACTTGATGCCTCTAGGATATATTAACTCAGATTTTCAATCTTGTTTGCATTCTAGAAAATTGACTTTGGGTTTTGTGTTAAATCTGGGTGGCTGTGCCATCAGTTGGAGAAGTATGAAGCAAGATTGCACTTCGGATTCAACGATGGAGGCTGAGTATGTGGTAGCTAGTGATGCTTCAAAAGAAGCAATGTGGCTCCGCAAGTTCCTTGGGGATCTTGAGGTAATTCCTATTATGCATAAAGCGGTATCATTGTACTGTGATAACAGTGCGGCAGTAGCTAATGCTAAGGAACCAACATTTCACAAGAAGAGTCAGTATATTGATAGGAAGTATCATGTGATAAAGAACTTCGTTGAGGGTAGGCATGTCACGGTATGCAAGATCGTATCAAAGGACAATTTAGCTGATCCATTTACGAAAAAACTTACTCGGAGAGTCTTCAAGAGGCATGTGGAGGCTATGGGGATGCAAGATTTTTCATATTTACTCACTTAGTGCAAGTGGGAGATTGTTAGACATTTTTATGAATAAAGAATTTATTCATTGTTAATGTACCAAATCTTGTCCTCTTTATGTTCATATTTGTTGAATGTATGTTAAGCAAACAAAAGTCTAAGACTGTCGGTCTAAACCTTTAAGAATTGAGCATATGATGGACAGATGGTGGGGAAGACATGATTCTTAAGGTGATAGTTTAATAATAAGATCCGCAATCGAAGGAATAAAGTTGGGTGCTTTATTCATGTAAAGATTGTTATGTTGTCTCTATCCCTTTTGGGAGATGGTTTGTCTTGACCATAGGAGGTGGACTCCATGAATAGAAACATTGGCACGTTGTCATAGGTGACGATGTGTTAGATCTGGACATAAAGTGAATTGATTTGGATTAATAATTCTATCTCGGCAAACCGATTCACTTTAGACAATCATTTATATTGTATCTTTTAAAATTTTTCATCATAGTATTTTCCAAAACACAAGTTTGACATGTTATATGTATAAATTAAACAGATCTTACTAACCTCAGTGTGTTGAAGAACCTCCGCGACCTGTGTAGAGAAGTAACGTTCCAGAAGAGTCTCAACCAAATGGTCTTCTTTGCTATTCTCTATCCACAACCGGAGTGAGTGTGGGCTCACATGTACAGCTCTTCCACCGGTGACTCTCCTTCCAACCAATAGAGAGAACCCAAAGCTAGTTTTCGTGATTTGTGAACAAAAGCTCTCAGGGAGTTTTCAGATGCTCACTCGAAGAGTATCACTCTTAATCTCTCAAGTTGATCTGAGTAAATCATTAGACTCACTCCCTTTTTATACCTATTAGTCCTAGGGTCAGTCCATATCAGATTAGGTCTCTGAAAAATTGAAACAGAATCAAGTCCGGATCAATATCTGATAAGATCCGCTTGAAAACGTGTAATCTTAACTGTCGTCGGTTGGCAGGCCGAACTATCTGATAGGCAGGCCAAACAAGCCAGTTCGGCAGGCCGAACATGTCATCCGGCAGGCCGAACTGTCGAAAAAAAATCTCTATGAATCTTTTATTTTCCACCCGAGATTCGAAAGGATAAAGTCTCAGTTTTGATTCAAATATCCCAATAGAAAAGATATCTGATCAAAACAAACTTTATCAAGATAATCTCTAAGAAAATAAATTAATTCACAATAATTCTACAAGTTTATCTTCTTCTAATTGTCCAAAATTAAAACAACCGATAAACAGACAAGAATTACCCGAACGCAATAATTCAACAAGTTCATCTTGAACTAATTTTCTTACATAATTAATTCAACCGATAAACAGACATGAATTATTTGATTCTTATAAATTTTAAACCAATCTGATAAATCCGACATAAGTCAGCAATTATTGGATAAGCACGCCGTGTCGTTACAGGATTTTGTGAGCTAGCAAAGGGGACCAAAATGGACCTATAAAGTTCAAGCTCATGATAATTATGAAACCCAATATCCCAGATATACATTTCACAATTATCAACTCCAACGCTACTCCACTAAAAGCTTGGAGCTGCACTCTCGAACTTTATAGAATTACGAAGCTCGTGTAGCTAAGTCTCCATGACATATCATAGTGTATCGCATCCCCATATGATCATCCATAATCGGCTTAAGGACAAATTTTGTCTTACCTTACCGATTATTTTTATCTTACGTTCCATTGTCTCACCATTAGAAAACTTACCATCCAAAGATAGTATACCATTCGGTTACACCTATGTATCCAAATGGTTGAGCGCTCCAGTTTTCCAATTACAGGACAACGCATATAAGAGAATATCATTACTCCTAAAGAGGAGCTATGGATTCCATATCTATGAATAACAAGTCTACGCTATCAAGAGTCATGCCTCCAACGTACCGGCATGCATGCCACTATAGAGATGTGGGAGTCACCCATTGGTACATCACAAGACACAAGTCGAGACAACGGGCCCATTATTCATCTCAGGATTAAGATACAATACAAATGATTGTCTAAAGTGAATCGATTTGCCAAGACAGAATTATTAATCCAAATCAATTCACTTTATGTCCCGATCCAACACATCGTCAACAATGACAACGTGCCAATGTTTCTATTCACAGAGTCCAACTCCGATGGCCAAGACAAACCATCTCCCAAAAGGGATATAGACAACATAACAATCTTTACATGAATAAAGCGCCTAACTTTATTCCCTCGATTGCGGATCATATGTTTTAGACCATCACCTTAAGAATCGTGTCTACCGCATAATCATCCCATCATATGCCCAATTCTTAAGGTTTAGACTGACAGTCTCAGACTACTATTTGCTTATCATACATTCAATAAATATGAACGTAAAGAGGACAATATTTGGTATATATAAATGAATAAATTCTTTATTGATAAAAATGTCTCCAAAAACGTATTACATTTTTACTCCTTAGAGCATACATATCTAACAATCTCCCACTTGCACTAAGTGAGTAAATACTGCAAATTTCGCATCCCCATAGCTTCCACATGCCTCTCGAAGACTCTCCCAGTAAGTGTCTTCGTGAATGGATCAGCTAAATTGTCCTCTGACGTGATCTTGCACACCGTGACATGCCCGCTCTCAATGAAGTCCTTTATCACATGATACTTCCGATCAATATGCTTACTCTTCTTGTGAAGTCTTGGTTCCTTAGCATTAGCTACCGCTGCACTGTTATCACAGTACAGTGATACCACCTTATCCATACCAGGAACTACCTCAAGATCCCCAAGGAACTTGCGGAGCCACACTGCTTCTTTCGAAGCATCACTAGCCGCCACATACTCAGCCTCCATCGTTGAATCTGAAGTGCAATCTTGCTTCGCAATTCTCCAACTGATGGCACCGCCACCTAGAGTAAACACAAACCCCGAAGTCGATTTCCTAGAATCTAGCCAGGATTGAAAATCCAAATCAGTGTATCCTAGAGGAGTTAAATCCTCACCCGAATACACAAGCATATACCCTCGAGTCCTTCTCAGGTACTTGAAATATGCTTTACTGCAACCCAATGGTTCGGTCCTGGATCCGCCTGAAATCGACTCATAATCCCGACCGCATAGCTAATATCCGGTCGAGTACAAAGCATGGCATACATGAGACTACCCACTGCAGAAGCATAAGGTACCTTCTTCATGTATTCTCTTTCTTCATAAGACTTTGGAGAGTCTTTCTTAGAAAGAGTAATTCCAGACCTAGATGGTTGCCCACCTTTCTTGGAATCCTGCATTGCAAACCTCCTGAGAATTTTATCTATGTAGCCGGCCTATGACAAAGCTATCATTTGTTCTTCCTATCCCGAAAGATCTGGATAC
Source organism: Artocarpus heterophyllus (assembly GCA_025403435.1). Taxonomy (NCBI): domain Eukaryota; kingdom Viridiplantae; phylum Streptophyta; class Magnoliopsida; order Rosales; family Moraceae; genus Artocarpus; species Artocarpus heterophyllus. The sequence goes on along the minus strand of CM046345.1, from coordinate 28,479,902 downwards.
TGAGAATAAATTAGCCTCACCTAAGTCCTTCATGTCAAACTGCTTGGTCAACCATAATTTGACCGATGACAATGCCCCAACGTCATTGCCAATTAGCACAATGTCATCTACATAGAGTAGTACAAAAACCACCTTCCCATTCTTAATGTGTTTGTAAACATATGGTTCATCCACATTTTGTGAGAACCTATAAGTCTTGATCACTTGATCAAATCTTATGTTCCAAGAACGAGAAGCCTGCTTAAGTCCATAAATTGACTTTAGCAGCTTACAAACCTTACCCTCTTGACCCGCGACCTTGAACCCGTCTCGTTGTTCCATATAAATGGACTCATCAAGATAGCCATTCAGAAAAGCTGTCTTGACATGCATTTGCCAAATCTCGTAGTCGAGAGCGGCAGCTATGGACAAGAGAATCCGGATGGACTTAAGCATGGCTACAGGCGAAAAGGTTTCCTCATAATCGATTCCTTCCTTTTGCATATAACCCTTAGCTACCAGTCTAGCCTTAAAGGTTTCGACCTTTCCATCCACTCCTCTTTTCCTCTTGTAGATCCACTTACACCCTATGGGTTTTACCCCTTCGGGAAGATCCATAAGCTCCCAGACCTGATTAGTCTCCATAGACTTCATCTCTATGTTCATGGCCTCTGTCCAGAGTCTTGAATCAACATCCTCCATAGCTTCTGCGTAAGTATAAGGATCCCTGTCATGTTCATCGGTTCCAGCCAAAAAGACTTCCCCATTGAACATATACCTCTCAGGTTGACGCCCGATCCTCCCACTACGCCGAAGCCCCTAAGGTTGTTGTTCAGTTTGTTTGGTTTTCTACACTGATCAGAATGGTTTCATTCGAACCTCCGGAGTAAACGGATCACCCCTCAACTCCTCAAGCACCACTTTGCTTCGAGGTTTAAAGTCGTTCATGTAACTCTCCTCAAGGAAAGTTGCATTAGTTGAAACCACGACTTTATTTTCCTTTGGGTTATAAAAATAACCCCCTTTAGTCCCTTTTGGATATCCTACAAACACGCAAACTTCTGAACGTGCTTCCAACTTATTCGGATCCTTAAACAGGACATGAGCTGGACATCCCCATATGCAAATGGTTTAAGGATGTCTTCCTCTTGTCCACAACTCGTGAGGAGTTTTAGGGACCATATTGAAGGTACATTGTTCAAAAGATAACATGCGGTTTGTAGTGCATATCCCCAAAAGGATAAAGGCAATGATGAATAACTCATCATGGACCGAATCATGTCCAACAAAGTCCTATTCCTTCTCTCCGCTACGCCATTCTGCTGCGGAGTGCCCGGCGCAGTCAAATGGGATAAAATCCCATTCTCTAACAAGTGTCCCAAGAACTCTTTAGAAAGGTATTCCCCACCTCGATCAGATCGAAGTGCCTTTATGGGTCTACCCAATTGCTTTTCCACTTCAGCCCGAAACTCCCTGAACTTATCATAAGTT